>CM061142.1:234924204-235524204 GCA_030789695.1 Scilla litardierei
TTATGTTTATTCCGCCCCCACCCACCCTTTTTAGCATCATCTCCCGCCAGTTTTCTCAGCAGTGAGGACACTGCTGGGTTTAGCTTGGGGGATGAGCGCTACCGCTTTATTTTTCATTTTTTTTATATTTTTATCCCTTTTTCGGCTTTTTAGTTTACGTTTCCACCACTTCTCCACTTCTTTATCTTTTTTCTTATTTTGCATCACGTTTTCTTCTTTTTACCATGCATGCATCCCTCTTCTCATTTTCCTATTTTCTCCGCCCTTTTTCTTTTTTATGCTAAGGATGTTCTGCATGAAGATACTTCTCGTAGCCTTAGTAGTTACTCGCAATGCTTACTATCTAATGACATGCTATTTAGGGTAGTTTCAGTTTTACTTTCTATATGCGTGCATATTCTTTTGCTGATCTATCTGAATTGATGCCTGGTATAACTTAAAAATCAAATTCATGAAATAGTATCTAGTATGTGCTTAGTTGGGTAATGCACCTAGGTTCACGCATCACTAGAACACTTGGAGCATCTGTTTTCTATCTTATTCACTTCTGTTTGCATGCTTAATGTTAGTGTGCTTATTACTGCATGCTCTTCAGTATCTATCTAGATGAATGAAAATATACATGCTAGTTATGAGTTTAGTTAGAGTATTATCATTTTGAATCGTTGTGCACCTCTTATGAGTGAACCAAGTGATTCATTATTTTCCTTCTCCACATACCTTTATAATTCTCTACATATCAGTTGGTTTCACCCCTACAGCTCTCCTTACCGCATCTCACTTTCCAAACCCAAAAAGAAATATATAGCTTTTAAATAAAATGAATTAAAAAGAAAAGAAAAGAAAAAAAGAAAGAAAAAATGTGTAAAAAAGCGAAAAAGAAAAGAAAAAGAAAGAAAGAAAAGAAATAAAATCGTTTTGTATCCTTTCATTAGAAGCTATCACATATACTGGAAAAAATATCCTATTTCTATATGCGACACCTCGAGCTAAGCTTGGGGTGTGTGTGTGAACCAATTGTTCATATGAGTGAATATACCATTACAGTGGAGATGATGCATAATGGGAAGATTTGATAATGCTTGCACTTTACGAAATACTTTAGTTTTTGGAGATTTTTCGTGATTCGAAGTTGATATTTGAAAAGCATGATTCTTTCCATTCTATATTGCATGTTGGTGTGATTTCTATTTGCTCCATGAATATTTATTTATTGAAAAGTGCATTGCCAATTCTTTTTATAATAGACTCTATGAATTGCATGAGATTGATATTAGTTGATGGCATCATTTTAGTAGATCCCTATCTTTTGTCTATATTGCATGCTAGACATATGATCTGTAAAACTTGAAAATACCATTAGCAAGTATTTATACTATTCGGAGCATCGTGATATACTGCTGAGGCTTGAGATCTGATTGAACAACCTTAGCAACCTCCACCCATTTCCATTCTCTTTTATTCTTATTTTTATTTTCTTTTTTTGCCTCCTGGCGTACTTAGTATTCGTCTTCCTCGAGGACGAGTAAGAGGTAATCTTGGGGGATTTTGATGTGTCCATATTTTACATCTTTTCATAGCATTATGACATCGCATTTCATATCATTTTCGCATTCAAATCCCATATTTTCCTACGATATCGTAATTCTAACATTATATTCGAGTTTCGTAGTGTTTTATGGATTTTCAGAGATTTTGGAGCGATTTGGGACCCAATTTGGATATGGACACATCTAACACGCCCATGAGCCCGTTGCCAAAGCTCTAGAGGAGTTTGCCGAGTTTTGGAGAGCCATGGGAGGAGTGGAGGAGAGAGCAAGAAGAGAGGAGAACTGCAGGAGCTTCAGCATAATTCTTCCCAGGCGACTCGACTGAGCAGAGGCAAGATGAGGGATAAGAACAGATACACAGGCTGCTCGGACAGAGCACCTGTGGTGCTCGGTCGAGCAGCGCCAAACTTTCGAAGCTTAAGCAGCATCCTGCACGGCCCGAGCAGAGCTTTTGGCGACCGAGTCAACTGGCTGCTCGACTGAGCAGAGCTGACTCGGGCCGAGCAGATAGAGCGGTATATTTTGGAGAACTGCGACTCCTAACATGCTCGGTCGAGTAGTACATCTGCTCGGCCCGAGCAGCCGACCGAGCAACATCCTGCTCGACCGAGTCACTGACTCGGTCGAAGATGCTGAAGGCTAATTTTGGAAACTTTTTACGGCCGTCAGTTGCGTGATTGTGGAGTGAAGTGTGGATCTGGCAGCTGCGTTCCAGGAGTTCATTTTATTGTTAATTTTTGAATTACTTTGAGAGGGAGAGGAGATTAGAAAAAGATTGTGAGATTTAAACCTAGTTTTTTCGGGAGATTATTGACACTATTTCTTGGCGATCTATTGCTTTTGCGTACTGGAATTTTTGGGGCTTTCTTTGGAATCATTGTCTGCTATTTTTCGTCTTTGGCACATAAGCTTTTCTATCTCTATTCAATTAGTCTGCTGCGATGTTTTTTCTTGCAAAAATCGTATTTTTATTCGTTAAAATCGCCATGAGTGAGTAGTCTCTTCTAGGGTTGATGGGTTAGTCCTAAGATTTTAGGAGGGAGATGTGGATCTGGATCTCTAGGTTGAATTAGGAATAAAGGGGAGTATTTCGGTCGATCCTATCGGATCACTAGGATAACCCGCACTGAGATTATGCCCACGGTCTGTGGAATTGATGAACTTAAGGGGTATCCTAGGGATTTGAATAGGGAAATCGGGGGATCCAACCAAGGCTCGTGACCATGCCTGACTCGCGCCTTGAGGGGATCCATCGACGAACTATATCGCTGTATTGACGGCTACCGCCATTACGTCAATGAGAGCCACCAAAATACCTCATAATCTTAACCCACGAGAGTGGTATGAATTGCGAGATTAATCCCCTTAACCTAGTGCAACGTAAGGAACCTATTCCAACATCGATCTCTGACAATCTTGGCGGTGATCCCTAATACCATAGCCTCTTTTATTATTGAATCAACAACAATACCACAATCAATCCTTTCAACCCGACAGCTATCTCACTTCGAGATATAGAAATAATCTGAGTACCCAAATACACTGTCACCGTCTCTGTTGGATCCGACATCTTTTATACTATAATTTGACACCGTCCACTTGCGGATAGAGCCCGGGATAGACCCCAAGGGGCCATACTCCGCCTGACGACCATTACACTGACAGTTGGAATCTAGGTGTAGGTTCCGGGTCCGTCAAAGATCTCCATACGTCTAGCCATTCTTGAGCTATAACTCTAGTAGCTCTGTTTTTATAGTCAGACTGATCAACCGTCTGATGTTCTAATACCAGACGTCTGCATGGTGAGACAGAGCCTGGATGATTAACTCCAAACGTCTGGCTCTTGAAGACCAATAATTCCAGTAACTCTGTTTCTACAGTCTGACTGATCAGACGTCTGAATTTATCATCCCAGATGTCCACATAGTGAGTCAGAAGTATTGGTGATGAACTCCAGCTGTCTGGCGCTTAATGAATAAAATCACAGTAACTTGTTGAGTATTGGACTTCTCCCTACTTTGTTTTTATAATGAGCAAACATAAATATTTGTGACTAATCCCCTCCATGCAGTTAATCCATTGCCTAAACCTATCATGAAGATCAATAGCAATGGATGACACTCAAGGATCAATCAAAGTTCAAAGTTGAAGATTGAGTGATCAAAGATATAGAATGGAGCTTCAAAGTCTTCAAGAAGACTTCAAGATCACTCAAGAGAAAAAAGAAAAGCTAAAACAAATGTAATCTTTTATTCTCTTTTCTTTCTCATTAGAATGTAGTTTTGAAGTAGATTATTGTTGGAGCACACACACTTCACTCATTCTAGCCTAGGAAATTATTAGAAATCAATTCCTAGGTTTACAACGTTTTTTATTCTAAGTTGTGCATTTTAGATTTCTGACATGTGACTGAAGTACAATTTACAGGTGCATGGCTCAACACAGTCGACTGTGAATTGTTCCATAGTCGTCTGTTATGCATACACTTTTGAATTGATTTTTGGGCTTTCAGTTCTTTACTTTCATCAGGCGACTGCTGTACAAAGTACATGCACATGTCTAGTGTCATACGCCTATGACATATTAGTCAGTCGACTGTCTCATCTTGCCCAAACTTCTTTAGTTTTATCGAATTTCGAACTAGCGCATGCAAGTGATGTAAGAAGGATTTACAGGTGCCTGCCGTGGCACATACGCATGTATATGCTTCTACAGTCACATGTCCAACACTTGCCCAGAATTTTGATTTTGGCAAGTTTTGCACTTGTGCAACAGACGACTGACGTTGGTTTCCCAGTCGCCTACCCATGACATACCTAGAATTCTTACTCTCTGTCAACTTACGCACTTAGGGTATCCATCGACTGTAAAAGGTTTCTCCTCGCCTGATGGTTTTCAGGTGCCAATCTGATCGCTCCGTGTTTTACACCCTTTTTCTGCATATTTGCATGCCACTTTGGTCGCTCATATCGCGTTTTTCACGATTATTCGACAATATTGCGATGCTTTTCACGATTTCTTGTTTTTGTCGTATTTCAGGAGATATGGAGCGATTTGGAGTGATTTTGAGATCAAGAGGATTTGCGCCCACTCCGGAGTGTCACCCAAAGCGCTTTTGAGGGCTATTCGACGATGGAAGACGAGTGGAAGAAGAAGGAACGTCGTAGGAGAGATGAGGAAGCGAAAAGACGAAGATTGGGCATTTGCAGCATCTCACTCGGCCAAGTGAACCACCCACTCGGCCGAGCAAGAAGATCACTCGGCCGACCAGACCGGACACGCACTAACAGAAGGAAATAGGCGTGCACTCGGCCGAGTGACGATAGTCCACTCGGCCGAGTGGCGATAGTCCACTCGGTCGAGCATGGAAATCCCCTCGCCCGAGTGGCATATGAAAATCCACTTCAAAAGCGGCCGACTTACTGTAAATTTACAGGCTTTTGACGGTTCCGACTCGGCCGAGCAAGAAATGCCCCTCGACCGAGTGAGTTAATCCACTCGACCGAGTCACTCCCGAAGACAGACCCCCAAGATCCCCCGACTTACTGGAATTTTACAGGGTTTGTCACTCGGCCGAGTGACATTTGTCACTCTGCCGAGTGAGCCGCCCCGCCTGCTGCGTAAACTGTGATTTCTGGGCTGTGCAGGGGCATTTTTGTCACTATTTTTTTGGGCGATTTTGAGGGGTATTTAAACCCAGTTTGTGCCATAGTTTGAGAGAATTTTTTTAATACTTTTTGCAGCCTTTTTAGAGAGCTTTTTAGTTAATTAGATTTAGGCTTTTTGAGAGATTAGAAAGGAGATTTTTGTTGGATGCTATTGGATTCTCATTGGTTTGTCTCTTTTCTTGTCAAAAACTCCATTTTTATTGATAATTTCTCTATTGCAATGAATTGTGTTGATTTTTCTATTGAATTTCTTATGAATTGCATGATGATTAGAGAGTAGTTTTATCGTCTTAGGGCATGGGGGTGAACCCTATGAACCCTATTTCTGAATTGTGATGAATTGGTGAAATTCTTGCTAGAATTGATTATGGTTCGGTTGGGATCGATTTATTACGGATGGCTAGGGATTCATATCGATTGGGATTTGCAAGAGATTGGGTCCCAATTGATAGAAAGCCCTAGAAATTCGATTTAGATTTACGATTGGAATTTTCTAGAGTTGGTTTGCAAGAGATTGGACCAAGACTAGGGTTTTAATCGCATTTCTATACAAATACCCGTTTGCAAGAGATTGGACGGGTGGGAACTATCTCAACCTAGGTGGTAGCTCGAGTTTGCACGAGAGTGGGCTCGAGATACGGTTGAATGATGATGTCGTTCTTCACGCTAGCGGCTTAGGTTAGGATTTGCAAGAGATTGGGCCATAACCTAAGTTAGCTTAGACCGACAATAGCGCGAGAGCGTGAGCTTGGTTCTACATTTAGTTGCGACTAGTTCACCAAAAATTCAAGTCTAGCAATGATGTAACCTACGAATCACAACGATGAGATACGGTTTGCAGCGGGGATTCCCTATCCCTAGGCGTTTTATTTCATTGATATTTCTATCGATATACGAACGATTGTGACAATTTTACCCCAAATCATTTTGAAGGGTTTTCTGGGACCCTTAGGCCACAAAAATTCTATTCCCGTCCTAAGTCGGACGGAACATAGACAAAAATAGCAGCGAAAAATAATCATGTTATTCTAATTAACATTTAACCCTAAGGTCGAAGACCCTAATCCAAGATCTATGCCGACTTGGGATGGGTCTGACCATCCCAAGAAGGATCTAGCCTACTGCGATTAAATTAAACTAATACTTAATTAAACACATACCCGGAATCTCAGCCCTGGAGCAGGCGAGATGTTCCGCACTGTCATCCGAGCTGCTCCCGTCCCATGCCGAGCCGCTCCTCGAACCACTCCCGGAACCGCTCCTCGAAACTCTCCGCATCCCGAGGCGATCAATCCCGTGTCGCCAAGCCAACCACGCACTGAAGAAAGTTTCACGCGAGTGAAACCTCCGCCTAGATTTCGGATCTGAATCCGAACTCCTTTGCGGCTTTGCTAGAACCCTCAGGAGCAAGGCAGAAATTTATAAGGAGAGGAGAAATATTAATTTAGCTTAGATCCGAGCGTGCTCCAACATTTACGAGAGCCGCTCAGATCTAGAGCTTGGGACGAGTTTAGAGGAAGGGGGCAGACCCCTATTTATATAGGCGGCTGACCCCTCCCCTCTACTCAATTTCCGATGTGGGACTAAAGTTGGAGTTAATTTATTCAATTTAGTTTGCCTTTCACAAAGGCTAAACTTCCGTGAATTTTAACTACCTCACCGTTGAACTTCATGATTGATACAACCTATCAATACGAAGGGCGTTCAACGGTGAACGCATAGGAAAAAACCGTTTGTCAATCGGAGTTCGTTTGACCCTCCAATTGATCACTCAAAGTTCAGCCCACGGCTGGTTTTTCGCAAAAACGAGCCGTCAAAATTCTGCACACGTCTAGGGTTCTGCACCCTAAGGTGGGGCCCAGCCTGTGGGCCCCACCAGCCCAAAATCAGGCTGACTGGGCGCCTGCCCAGACCTGGGCACGGGCGCCCAGGTCTGGCGCGGGCGCCCAGGCGCCAGGCGCCAGGCGCCCAGGCGGGCGATTGGGCTGGGCGCCCAAGGCGCCTGGCTCAGTGCGCCTGGGATGCCAGGCGCCCAAGGCGCCTGGGCTCCCAGGCACCCAGGGCGCCTGGGCGGCACGCCTGGGCGTAGGCCCAGGCGCCCTGGGCCTGGGCCTGTGCCCAGGTGCCTGGCCCTGGCACCCTGGCTCAGCCAGGTCTGGCTAGGCTGCCCAGGCCAGACTTGGTCTGGTCTGGGTCAGCCTAGTCTGACCTTGTCTGATCTGATGGGCTGTTTTGTGCATATTTTGGGCATCTGGTGTCCGATTTAGACGCCGTTCGAACCTGGGCGTAGACCGGGATATTCCCGTCTTACCCATAAGCTTTTCCTTACGTTTATATAATTAAATATTGTTTTAAACTATTTAAAACACATTTAATCTATTTTGCATCATATGCAATTTAATCCATATCTAGGCTTAAATTATCATTTGCATCAAATACAAATGATCCAAGGGCATATTCCTCTACATCTCCCACTTGCACTCAGGATCATTTATACCGAATGCAGGAGATGATTGCAAACATCTTTTGCAACATTTTATCCCTTGCATGAAATGCAAATAATTCTCCCTAACTAATTTGTACTTATCACTAGACGAAGGTCGCACTCTGTGTGAGACCCTACAGCCTGACCCTTACAACAGGTTGGGCTCGAAGCCCTATACGGCAGTTACCATGAGCAGTGGTTGCCGTCCCTGCTTCAGGAATCATCATTATGTGGTTGACTCATTGACCTGAGTATTGTCGGGACCACCCTGACTGTTTCTGTGATGAATTCCGTAGTTATAGTCTCTTCGTCTAAACTATGTCGTGCAGATCAAGTCTAGGGTACGGTCAAACTGTCAACCCCAATTACTTTACTCCGGTTAGTTTCTATCGATCTTTTAGTCAAAAATGTTGGACTTCTTGCAACATACTCTGGCCAAAGTTTTTACTAAAGACCGAACTAACCCTACGACATTAACTCCCATTGACTGGGAGAGGCGAATCCTCTCTTGGTCATTACTCTCCTCATACGCTTCAAGTATCACCCAATCAAAGACCTTTCGACAGGCCTTGCCTCGAAGCTAGGTCATTTGATCTAAGTGGCGCCGTTCACGCACAGGTTCTTCAAAATGACCTCAAGTCAAAAGACCAACTAGCCTATCATCACTCAGAGTCATCCTTGACAGATTGGTCAATATAACCATATGATAACTCGTGTGGATCGTTCAGTGAACACATTCTCTAATGAGCACCTGTGTCTTGTCTACGACTTCGCCAAGTTAAGCGATCATGAAATCATCGCCACCGCTAAACGGTGAAGACTAAGACACAATGGTCTATCCGATGTTTCGATATCCCTGTCTCGAAAAATCTACGACCACGAACCCTTTTAGACTTATGCTACAGACGGTCAAACATTTCTCCATGATCTCGATACTCATCTCGATACCTGTTTGACCTCGCATAAAGTCTCAGGACTTTACCTAAGTTAATATCTAATGTTAACTGCATTATAACATAACTTTAGATAAATTATTACCAAACAGCTTACTGTTATTTCGTACAAGATGTTTGTGCTATTCACACATAGAGATAGATTGCCTCGAGGGTATCATCTCTCAATATCTCCCACTTGCACTCAGGCCCATTTATCTCGGTATCTTATACCGTTTTTACACATAAGTTTTCCCGACTTCATGTGGTAGAGCCTTCATGAGTGGATCTGCTAAAACCGTCTACACTATAGACTTAAGGGGTTTCTATGTTCATGTTAGACCAACCATTTGAATCTCATTCAAATAATTCATTTGGTCTTTCGGAATCCATAATATTCTATTTTCCTTGAATCATATCCAGTTCATCGTTCCTTACGATAATAATTTTAAATTAGTCACTGGTCATTTCAAATGGCTCATATTTATTTCTGATAAAGTGTCAAACCTTTTGATTACTTTGTCAAAATAAATGTTCCATCCTTTTAATGCCTCGCATGTAATTTATACGCTCCCACTGACCTTAAAAACTATCTGGCTAATTCATATAAGTTGGTCCGTCTAAATCATATTTAGAAAAACGAACTTATAAGTGAATGTTCTAATTTTCATGGTCAACTTTGAGCATTTTACATCGAGCTTGGTGCGAGTAGATCTGTGCACATCTGCTGGCGAGACGGTTTCAACATAGTCCGTTTATTGGAATTAGGATGAAAACCGTTCTCGACCAACATGATTGCACTTCACTATTTTCCTTTCTGCACCAATCTTTCAACATAAAGATCTACTTGCAGAAAGAGAGGAAACTTTTTCTTTGTGCACGTAAACTAAATTCCAAAATTTATTTACGCGCATGGACCTATTCTGATTGCATCAAGTTTTAAATCGGAGTTACTACTCCGAATTTTTATCCTAGAAGTTGACTAAGTCATCATCAATTATGATGTCTAACTCGACTATTCGTCTCACGAGATTCGAGTAATTTTACAACTTCCTAATGATCGATTTTATGAATATCTTATTGATAATGTCCTCATAGAACATTATCAAAACCTAGGCATTACTATCTGGGATTTAACCCAGAAGGAGGACTTAACTCAGAGTCACTTACAATGGATCACAACAAGTCTAACTAAGTATGATTCATACCTTTTAACAAACAGATGTGTTAACAGACTTGACCTGAGAGAAAATCACATTTTATTTTAATTATGCAAGATTTATTGTAGCTAAGTATTTGACCATTCGATCTAATCGAATCAGTTTAAATACTTTTGTCATTACGTTCTTTATTTTATCAGACTTGCGTTTCATCAAGAACACGTGTCTTAATAAAATATACGGATAACTTATTTTG
Source organism: Scilla litardierei (assembly GCA_030789695.1). NCBI lineage: Eukaryota > Viridiplantae > Streptophyta > Magnoliopsida > Asparagales > Asparagaceae > Scilla > Scilla litardierei. The sequence continues at coordinate 234,934,256 of CM061142.1, forward strand.
GTTAATCTAGACTCGAGTACATCAGTATGTACTAGACTGAGTTCGACAACTCATTCTCCCACTGTCTTACAGATGGGTTTCGTCCATTGTATCTAAGAGGGTAAGACTCACAAGTGTCCGCAGACTTCATAATACGAGAGGTCAGACCCCTCTTTATGTGACTTGTGAAGCTTAGTCTCTCGATACGGCCGAGTCTATTTTTCCATACAAGTCTGCTACTATCTTGTGTATTTATATATATTAAAATTTAATATATATATATATATATATATAATCGTTATCCATATTACTCATTGCTTCTGAAGCAATGTGACGACATTCGTTAAAATGTGCTAACCTTTTGTATAACAATTATTACGAAATCGTGACATCAAAATATGTCACATTTTTATATCCTCTTACTTATGCCTTTACTAATGATAAATTAAACTAACTTTCTCAATTGACTTTCCGGAGTGCCTTCTTCCTTTTCTAAATCACATTTAGATATTAAATAGCCCAACATAAATAAATAGCTACGCAAGCATCTCATGTATCCAAACGCCTGAGAGTTGCAATCTCGAGTGTAGCTCAAGAAGTTGATTGTCTCAAGATCCGGTTGGGATACATAGCCTTGCACCGCTCATGCACTCGTATTCGACTCAAAATATTTCATCGAATTCATGAACTTTGTGGATCAAAATTGTTTGTCCATACAACCTTGAGGGTAGCTCGACAAGTTGTAGGGAGAAACATATTTCGAATATCATATATGTTCAAGCTGCCTCATATAGAGACGGGTGACATGTAGCGTGAATTTATTTGTTGGACCCAAAACTTAATGAAATCATATTTCTTAAGTCTGTTCTTTAGAAGGTCATTTTAATGTCAACGAGAATATAGTTTAATTCTATCAATTAGAATTTAACTTGATATTCATTTAATCAAACTATTCGACCAGTTAACTAATTCCATTAAAATATTATAATTAGATTCCTTCGGTAAACATAGTCTTGACTTAGATTTAGCATATGTTCAAAATTAAATATAGGTAGAATGGCTTTTATCTATCTATATCCTCCCACTATTTATACGATCGTTTCAAAGCTTAATAACGAACGATTTAATCAAATTAAAATATTTAAAATTTAGTGAAAGAGGGATCCAATCATCCTGAACCTCACAACCTTGAGGAGACTCAACAAGTTGATTGGTCCATGATTGGTAGACTAACTCTTAGTCAATCACATCACATGTGAGTCCCTATCGTTTTTACCCACAGTCACTTATGATCTTGAGGAGACTCAACAAATCATAATGACTGGTCTAGTCAGACCCTTGATTTCGTGTCCAGATTTGACTTAGATCGATGCTCGAGGAGACCCGACGTATCGATTTGGGTCAAGTCTAGACTACATCACATGTATGTTGGAGTTTGTTCCTTAAAGATAAACATGTCATAGCTTGAGGAGACTCAACAACTATAATTGTCTTCTTTGAGTTACCAAGCTCCAAAATCAAGGAGGGATACAGATTAATCTTTAATAAGATTTAAAACGCATTGACTAAATATAGTCCAGGGTGTCATACAATCATGATTCGCGACATTGCGGTCTAGCGGAACACAGCCAGGGAATTGACTAAGCCAGGATCACTGCCCCTTGGACTAGCAAGGGTTGACCCAGCAAACTTAGCCAAGCACATTGACTGGATCATTGTCCATTGAATGAAGCTTGTCATTTTTATATGCGTGCCATAGACTAAACTGCTTTTATTAACAACTAATTAATCCTATCAACTAGTTGAATCCTTAAATTCAAAATTTTAGGATTTGTTTAATAACTTTTATTGAGTCCTTATCAACTATAAGGTTCACGTGCTATCCTAATCGTTATTAGGATTTTAATAAATTTATTAACCAACGCTAAAAGCGAAGTCCTTTAATGAAAATTAATAATAACAATTAGAATTAAGAAACATTAAAGGGACTACCATAATAAGGAATTAGGTCTTGAAGTGTTGTTAATATTTTATTAAAACATAGCATGTCATTAAAATTCAAGTAATAAATTTTAATCATTTCTTATTGGCTAACCTAAAAGGTTGTCTTGTGTTATCAAATAAGGGACAAGATGAACTAGCCATTAAAATAAAGCTACACTAATTTATCGCATAAAAGGTGTACAACTATTTAACAATTTAAATAGAACAATGTCTATCACATAAACAATTTTAGCATGCAAACATAAATTTAAAATTTAAATTTAAAATATGATTTTAAACTATTTTATTTTTATCTCACAAATTTTTTTTTTAAAATCACAAATTTGCATGCTACTTTTAAAAATTTTATCGCATAAAAATTTTAACCTTTAAAATCAGTTTTAAAATATCTCATAAAATTAAAACATCATTTTAAAAAACTTTCATACTTAAAAATTTATCATATAAAATTTTAGGCACTTTAAACTTATCACATAAATTTTAAAAGATTTAAATTTAGTTTAAAAAATTATCACATAAATTTTAAAACGTCATTTAAACATTTCCATGTTCAAAATTTATCAAATAGAATATTTGAACATCTAAAACATTTTTGAAAATTATCTCTTAACTTTAAAAACATTTTTTTAAAAAGTATTTAAAAGCATTTTAAAGTTTAATAATCGCAAGCTAGATCGTTACGCAGACCTAGGCTCCGATACCACTGAAGGGTTTTCTGGGACCCTTAGGCCACAAAAATTCTATTCCCGTCCTAAGTTGGACGGAACATAGACAGAAATAGCAGCGGAAAATAATCATGTTAATCTAATTAACATTTAACCCTAAGGTCCAAGACCCTAATCCAAGATCTATGTCGACTTGGGATGGGTCTGACCATCCCAAGAAGGATCTAGCCTACTGCGATTAAATTAAACTAATGCTTAATTAAACACATACCCGGAATCTTAGCCCTGGAGCAGGCGAGATGTTCCGCACCGTCTTCCGAGACGCTCCCGTCCCACGCCGAGCCGCTCCTCGAACCGCTCCCCGCACCGCTCCTCGAAACGCTCTGCATCCCGAGGCGATCAATCCCGTGTCGCCGAGCCAACCACGCGCTGAAGAAAGTTTCACGCGAGTGAAACCCCCGCCTAGATTTCGGATCTGAATCCAAACTCCTTTGCGGCTTTGTTAGAACCCTCAGGAGCAAGGTAGAAATTTATAGGGAGAGGAGAAATATTAATTTAGCTTAGATCTGAGCGTGCTCTAACATTTACGAGAGCCGCTCAGATCTAGAGCTTGGGACGAGTTTAGAGGAAGGGGGCAGACCCCTATTTATATAGGCGGATGACCCCTCCCCTCTACTCAATTTCCGATGTGGGACTAAAGTTGGAGTTAATTTATTCAATTTAGTTTGCCTTTCTCAAAGGCTAAACTTCCGTGAATTTTAACTCCCTCACCGTTGAACTTCATGATTGATACAACCTATCAATACGAAGGCCGTTCAATGGTGAACGCATAGAAAAAAACGTTCGTCAATCGGAGTTCGTTTGAATCTCCAATTGATCACTCAAAGTTCAGCCCACGGCTAGTTTTTCGCAAAAACGAGCCGTCAAAATTCTGCACACGTCTAGGGTTCTGCACCATAAGGTGGGGCCCAGCCTGTGGGCCCCACCAGCCCAAAATCAGGTTGACTGGGCGCCTGCCCAGACCTGGGCACGGGTGCCCAGGTCTGGCACAGGCGCCCAGGCGCGCGGGCGCCCTGCCTGGCGCCTGGCGCCAGGTGCCAGGCGCCCAGGCGGGCGCCTAGGCTGCCAGGCGCCCAAGGCGCCTGGGCTGCCAGGCGCCCAGGGCGCCTGGGCGGCCCGCCTGGGCGCAGGCCCAGGCGCCCTGCGCCTGGGCCTGTGCCCAATTACCTGGCCCTGGCACCCTGGCTCAGCCAGGTCTGGCCAGGCTGCCCAGGCCAGACTTTGTCTTGTCTGGGTCAGCCAGGTCTGACCCTGTCTGATCTGATGGGCTGTTTTGTGCATATTTTGGGCATCTGGTGTCCGATTTGGACGCCGTTCGAACCTGGGCGTAGACCGGGACATTCCCGTCTTACCCTTAAGCTTTTCCTTACATTTATATAATTAAATATTGTTTTAAACTATTTAAAACATATTTAATCTATTTTACATCATATGCAATTTAGTCCCAATCTAGGCTTAAATTATCATTTGCATCAAATACAAATGATCCGAGGGCATATTCCTCTACATCTCCCACTTGCACTCAGGATCATTTATCTCGAATGCAGGAGATGATTGTAAACATCTTTTGCAATATTTTACCCCTTGCATCAAATGCAAATAATTCTCCCTAACTAATTTCTACTTATCACTAGACGAAGGTCGCACTCTGTGTGAGACCCTACAGCCTGACCCTTACAACAGGTTGGGCTCGAAGCCCTATACAACAGCGACCACGAGCAGTGATTGCCATCCCTACTTCAGGAATCATCATTATGTGGGTGACTCATTGACATGAGTATTGTCGGGACCACCCTGACTGTTTCCGTGATGAATTCCACAGTTATAGTCTCTTCGTCTAAACTATGTCGTGTAGATCAAGTCTAGGGTACAGTCAAACTGTCAACCCCAATAACTTGACTCTGGTTAGTTTCTATCGATCTTTTAGTCAAAAATGTTGGACTTCTTCCAACATACTCTGGCCAGAGTTTTTACTAAAGACCGAACTAACCCTACGACACTAACTCCCATTGACCGGGAGAGACGAATCCTCTCTTGGTCATTACTCTCCTCATACGCTTCAAGTGTCACCCAATCAAAGACCTTTCGATAGGCCTTGCCTCGAAGCTAGGTCATTTGATCTAAGTGGCACTGTTCACGCACAGGTTCGTCAAAATGACCTCAAGTCAAAAGACCAACTAGCCTATCATCACTCAGAGTCATCATTGACAGATTGGTCAATATAACGATATGATAGCTCGTGTGGTTTGTTCAGTGAACTCATTCTCTAATGAGCACCTGTGTCTTGTCTACGACTTCACCAAGTCAAGCGATCATGAGATCATCGCCACCGCTAAATGGTGAAGACTAAGACACAATGGTCTATCCGATGTTTCGATATCCCTGTCTCGAAAAATCTACGACCACGAACCCTTTTAGACTTATGCTACAGACGGTCAAACATTTCTCCATGATCGAGATACTCATCTCGATACCTGTTTGACCTCGCATAAAGTCTCAGGACTTTACCTAAGTTAATATCTAATGTTAACTACATTATAACATAACTTTAGATAAATTATTACCAAACAGCTTACTGTTATTTCGGACAAGATGTTTGTGCTATTCACACATAGAGATAGATTGCATCGAGAGTATCATCTCTCAATATCTCCCACTTGCACTCAGGCCCATTTATCTCGGTATCTTATACCGTTTTTACACATAAGTTTTCCCGACTTCATGTGGTAGAGCCTTCATGAGTGGATCTACTAAAACCGTCTACACTATAGACTTAAGGGGTTTCTATGTTCATGTTAGACCAACCATTTGAATCTCATTCAAATAATTCATTTGGTCTTTCGGAATCCATAATATTCTATTTCCCTTGAATCATATCCAGTTCATCGTTCCTTACGATAATAATTTTAAATTAGTCACTGGTTATTTCAAATGGCTCATATTTATTTCTGATAAAGTGTCAAACCTTTTGATAACTTTGTCAAAATAAATGTTCCATCCCTTTGATGCCTCGCATGTAATTTATACGCTCCCACTGACCTTAAAAACTATCTGGCTAATTCATATAAGTTGGTCCGTCTAAATCATATTTAGAAAAACGAACTTATAAGTGACTGTTCTAATTTTCATGGTCAACTTTGAGCATTTTACATCGAGCTTGGTCCGAGTAGATCTGTGCACATCTGCTAGCGAGACGGTTTCAACATAATCCGTTTATAGGAATTAGGATGAAAACCGTTCTCGACCAACATGATTGCACTTCACTATTTTCCTTTCTGCACCAATCTTTCAACATAAAGATCTACTTGCAGAAAGAGAGGAAACTTTTTCTTTGTGCACGTAAACTAAATTCCAAAATTTATTTACGCACATGGACCTATTCTGATTGCATCAAGTTTTAAATCGGAGTTACTACTCCGAATTTTTATCCTAGAAGTTGACTAAGTCATCATCAATTATGATGTCTAACTCGACTCTTCGTCTCACGAGATTCGAGTAATTTTACAACTTCATAATGATCGATTTTATGAATATCTTATTGATAATGTCCTCACAGAACATTACCAAAACCTAGGCATTAATTTAACCCAGAAGGAGGACTTAACTCAGAGTCACTTACAATGGATCACACCAAGTCTAACTAAGTATGATTCATACCTTTTAACACACGGATGTGTTAACAGACTTGACCTGAGAGAAAATCACATTTTCTTTTAATTGCTCAAGATTTAATGTAGCTAAGTATTTGACCATTCGATCTAATCGAATCAGTTTAAATACTTTTGTCATTTCGTTCTTTATTTTATCAGACTTGCGTTTCATCAAGAACACGTGTCTTAATAAAATATACGAATAACTTATTTTGGTTAATCTAGACTCGAGTACATCAGTATATACTAGACTGAGTTCGACCACTCATTCTCCCACTGTCTTACAGATGGGTTTCGGCCATTGTATCTAAGAGGGTAAGACTCACAAGTGTCCGCAGACTTCATAATACGAGAGGTCAGACCCCTCTTTATGTGACTTGTGAAGCTTAGTCTCTCGATACAGCCGAGTCTATTTTTCCATACAAGTCTACTACTATCTTGTGTATTTATATATATTAAAATTTAATATATATATATATATATATATATATATATATATATATATATATATATATATATATATATATATATATAATCGTTATACATATTACTCATTGCTTCTGAAGCAATGTGAGGACATTCGTTAAAATGTGTTAACCTTTTGTATAACAATTATTACGAAATCGTGACATCAAAATATGTCACATTTTTATTTCCTCTTACTTATGCCTTTACTAATGATAAATTAAACTAACTTTCTCAATTGACTTTTCGGAGTACCTTCTTCCTTTTCTAAATCACATTTAGATATTAAATAGCCCAACATAAATAAATAGATATGCAAGCATCTTATGTATCCAAACGCCTGAGAGTTGCAATCTCGAGTGTAGCTCAAGAAGTTGATTGTCTCAAGATCCGGTTGGGATACATAGCCTTGCACCGCTCATGCACTCATATTCGACTCAAACAATTGGGCATGGGCGCCCAGGTCTTGCGCGGGCACCCAGGCGCCAGCCTGGCGCCAGGTGCCAGGTGCCCAGGCGGGCGCCTGGGCTGCCAGGCGCCCAAGGCGCCTGGGCCTGTGCCCAGGTGCCTGGCCCTGGCACCCTGGCTCAGCCAGTTCTGGCCAGGCTGCCCAGGCCAGACTTGGTCTGGGCTGGGTCAGCCTGTTCTGACCTTGTCTGATCTGATTGGCTGTTTTGTGCATATTTTGGGCATCTGGTGTCCGATTTGGACGCCGTTCGAACCTGGGCGTAGACCGGGACATTCCCGTCTTACCCATGAGCTTTTCCTTACGTTTATATAATTAAATATTGTTTTAAACTATTTAAAACACATTTAATCTATTTTGCATCATATGCAATTTAGTCCCTATCTAGGCTTAAATTATCATTTGCATCAAATACAAATGATCCGAGGGCATATTCCTCAACACATTTTCGACCATTTTGATAGCTAGGTGATTAGAAAAAGACACTATCATTGTTCCTCCCTGAGTTCGATACCCGCTCGCCACTACGCCGTGCGCTTGCGGTAAGACTACGAATCATTTGTCCCGGTTGCGTGTGCATACCGGGGCGCGATCAAGTTTTTGGTGCCATTGCCGGGGAAATTTGCATTTGATGGTTTTTAATTTTGATCACCCGGTTATCTCTCACCATCTATCCATCCATCTTTCTTAATTTTTCCTTTTGACTCTGTTTGCTGCCCAATTTACTTGATTTCCCAGATTTCTCCATAAGATCTTAACAGGAACTTGGGGGAGGCAATGTTAAAGACTGAGTCAAGCCAAGGAGATGATGACTCCTTTACGAGCCTTCTTAAAGAACTTGTTGATGAGGTCCATGCCACAGGGGCATTTGCCGTTGATATCGAGGACCCCATTGAGCAATAATTTGCCATTTTTGTGATGGATCAAATCTCTCCGGAAGGGCCTATAGAGGGCAACATCAGAGTTGATGTGAGGGACGGTAAGTTATATTTTGAAAAGGGCGGAACATGCATTGAAGAGTACTACTCTTTAGAGGAATCTATTGATCAAGCCGAGATTCAGGGAAGTACACTCTACGACCCTTACTCTTATTTTTGTGAACTCACTGACGCATCTCTTGATCTCAGGCTTGGACCGGAGCACAATGGTGATCCCATCGATGCCCACGCAAAATCGTGCAGCGTCTATTCCGATGCACCGTCCTCACCGATAAGTGAATCCGAGTCGGCGTGGAGGAACCCACTAAAGGAGAAAGAACTAAACCCAGATGTTGCAGGGGAAATCAAGCTTACGCAAGGAGAGGAAGTAGAGGGCACATCGCCACCTGAGGTAGAGCTTAAACAATTACCACCAAATCTAAGGTATGCTTTCTTGGGTAATAAATTGACATACCCGGTTATTGTTAATGCCCACCTCAAACATGATCAACTAGAAAGACTCTTAGATGTTCTTAGGAGTCACAAAGATGTGCTTGGCTACACCATCTCTGACCTTAAAGGAATAAGCCCTAGGCTTTGCATGCATAGAATCCACTTGGAAAACACCGAAGCCACCTCGATAGAGCCTCAAAGGCGGTTGAACCCTAATATGAAGGAGGTGGTTAAGAAAGAGATTCTTAAGTTACTCGAAGCTGGCATTATTTACCCTATCTCAGATAGTCGGTGGGTTAGCCCCGTTCACGTCGTTCCCAAAAAAAGGGGTAATGACTGTTGTAAAAAACGATAAGGGAGAACCCATTTCTATACGCACCGTCACAGGATGGCGAATGTGCATTGACTATAGGAAGCTAAATAAAGCCACGAGGAAAGACCATTACCCATTACCCTTCATTGATCAAATGCTTGAACGCCTTACTAAACACAAATACTTTTGTTATTTGGATGGGTATTCGGGGTTCTTTCAAATTCCCTTGCATGAAGACGACCAAGAAAAGACCACTTTCAAATGTCCTTATGGTACGTATGCCTATCGTAGAATGCCCTTTGGACTTTGCAATGCTCCCACCACTTTTCAAAGGTGCATGACATCAATCTTTTCTGATTACATTGAAAATATTATGGAAGCCTTCATGGATGAATTTTCTGTGTATGGAAGTGAGTTTGATTCTTGTTTGGCTAATCTTACCAAAGTCCTCAAACGATGCCAACAAAACAATCTCACTCTTAATTGGAAAAAATGTCATTTTATGGTCACTGAGGGGATAGTGCTTGGGCATCTTGTATCCTCTAGAGGGATTGAGGTTGATAAGGCGAAAGTTGAGGTAATCGAAAAACTCCCTCCTCCTATTAATGTAAAGGGCATTAGGGGCTTCCTTGGTCATGCGGGGTTTTATCGCCGCTTTATCAAAGACTTTGCCCTAATTTCCCAACCACTTACTACCTTACTTGCTAAAGATGCCCCCTTTGTCTTTTCAGGAGAGTGCTTGCAAGCATTTAATACGTTGAAGGAAGCACTCATCTCCGCCCCCATCATACAACCGCCGGATTGGAGCCTTCCCTTCGAGCTCATGTGTGATGCAAGTGACCAAGCCATCGGAGCGGTGCTAGGACAAAGGAAGGACAAGAAGCTTCATGCTATATTCTAGGCTAGCAAGACATTGGACGACACGCAGAAAAATTATACTACCACCGAGAAAGAGCTTCTAGCGGTTGTCTACTCCATCGAGAAGTTCCGTTCCTACCTCCTTGGATCCAAGGTTATTGTCCACACCGACCATGCGGCATTGAAGTATCTTCCAAGCAAGAAAGAGGCAAAGCCAAGATTGATAAGATGGATACTTTTGTTGCAAGAATTTGACTTGGAGATTAGAGAGAAGAAGGGAACGGACAATGTTGTGGCAGACCACTTATCTAGGCTTGTTTGCGGCGAGGAGGATGAGAGTTACCAATTGATGACACATTTGTCGGCGAAAGGCTATTCGCCGTAAGACCCGGAGAGGTGCCTTGGTATGTGGATTTCGTCAATTATTTGTCTTGTGGGATAAAACCATGCGGGATGCCCACACAACAAAAGATGAGGTTTATGCACAAAGTCCGAAATTATTTTTGGGAAGATCCGTATCTCTTCAAGATTTGCAAGGATGGTGTTATTCGGAGATGTGTTTCCAAGGAGGAGGCCACGTCGATCATCTTGCATTGCCATGGTATGCCATGTGGGGGACATCACGCCTCATCTAAGACCACCGCTAAGATATTGCAATGCGGATTCTTTTGGCCGACCATGTTCAAGGATACGCATGACTTCGTCAAAGGATGCGATCGATGCCAACGGACCGGGAATATATCAAGGCGAAACGAGATGCCGATGAGGCCCATTCTAGAAATTGAGCTATTCGATTGTTGGGGAGTGGACTTCATGGGACCCTTTCCGTCAAGCAAGGGAAACAAGTATATCTTATTAGCTGTGGACTACGTCTCTAAATGGGTGGAAGCCATTGCAACCCCTACTAATGATGCAAGGGTGGTATCCAAGTTTTTCAAGAAAAACATCTTCCCACGCTTTGGAGTGCCTCATACTTTGATAAGCGATGGGGGAAGCCACTTTATAGAGAACAAATTTGAAGCAATGTTGAAAATATATGGGGTGAATCATAGAGTTGGCATGGCATACCATCATCAAACGAGTGGCCAAGTGGAGGTGTCAAACCGAGAAATCAAGCAAATTCTAGAAAAGACCGTAGATAGATCTAGAAAAGATTGGTCAATGAAATTGAACGATGCACTATGGGCATATCGTACGGCCTTTCGCACTCCTATTGGCACCACACCGTACCGACTTGTTTATGGAAAAGCTTGTCACTTGCCGGTAGAGTTGGAGCACCGCGCATATTGGGCTATTAAGACATTCAACTATGACTACAAGAGTGCGACGGTGAGGCGACTCTTAGACATTAATGAGCTTGATGAGATTAGATGTGATGCTTATGAGAGCTCAAGGATTTATAAGGAAAGGACTAAAATCCTCCACGACGCACGCATCACAGTCATGGACTTCAAGGTCGGAGATAAAGTCCTTCTATTCAATTCCCGGCTCCGACTCTTTCCCGGAAAATTGAGATCGCGATGGTCCGGACTTTTCACCATTAAGCATATACAATCGGGAGGAGCTTTTGAATTGGAAGGGAAAGACGGAGCCACATTTAAGGTGAATGGACAACGGCTCAAGCATTATTCCGAAGGAGTCCCCTCCGGTGAAGTAAATTGCGTATATCTACTCAAGGGATGCCCCCACGATCTCTCGGATCTCCTCGATGCAGTGATTGAAGAAGCAATCCCCCACTCTATTGGTGCTCTCCATGACGATGGCTTCGAAGAAGGCCAAGCTTCGGGTGAAGAAGAGAAATTAGAGGACCCTCCAGATAGCTCCACGGATGTGATGAAGGCGACGCTGATGTCGCAAGAATACGAGAGCTTTGCAATCTCTCAAAGGCCAAGAACCCGAAGAAAGCTCCATCGAAAGGAAGATCGGTGTCACCGGCCAAGAAGAAGATAGGAACAAGCTCTAGCTTGGGGGACTTATCCCCCAACATTGCCCATGATGAGGAGGCGTCGAGGAAGATCGATGATCATCACGACCCAAATCCAAGCGACCTTCCCGACAAGTTTGACGTGTGCATCTCGTATGCGCCCAATATCACGAGCTAAACGAATATCTTAAGGGGTCGAGCTCATGACCTTAAAAGAGCGCTGGTCGGGATGCAACCCAACGGTTTTTGTGTTGTTTTTATTTGATTTTCATTTTTGGTTTATCCTTTTGTTAGTTTTTAGGGTTTTATGTCCATGAAAATCGTGACAACGAGTCTTAATTTTCATGACAGGAGAAGGAGAAAGGGAGACCAATCATATGGAGGATGATCGAGGCAAGGAAGAGCGCTCCAGGAACGCGTTCAGGCCTTAGGAGGAGGAAGAAACAGACTGGAGGAAGAAAAACAGAAACCAGAGCGAAAACGGAGAGCCGATGCAGAAAACAGCATGTCACTCGGCTGAGTAGCATATGCCACTCGGTCGAGCAAAGACTCCACTCGACCGAGTGGAGCACCAATCAGGGAAGTTTCTGCAGACCAACTCTCTGTTAATTTCTGTAAGTTTTAGTTTTAATTGCCACTCGGGCGAGTGACTAGTCACTCAGCCGAGTGAAACAGATACCCTCCTAGCTCTAAAATTGCTGAGTGGCAGAGCAACTCGGCCGAGTGGAGTTTCTCCCTTCGGCCGAGTGAACCAAAGCCACTCGGCCGAGTCGTAAGTGGCAAGGATATTTTCGACAAAAATTTTCCGTTTACGCACTTGGCCGAGTGACATTTCCACTTGGCCGAGTCGTAACAATTTCTATATAAGTAAAGCAGCGGGCGCGAATTTCTAAACACCAAAAATTCCCAAATCGTGCCCGAGCACGCAGCCTCTTGCGCTCCCTCGGCTGCTGCTTCGCATCCCGCGCCCGATTTGGCCCCCTTTGCCGGCGATCGCCTACCCGCGCCTTACCGACGATCGACCGCCACCCCCCTCGCCGGCGCTGGCCTCCACTGCCTCCGTTCACCCTATTTTCGCCCCAAAAAACCCCGTTTCTCCCCGTTTTCTCTTGATTTGTACGCCCGTGAACCCCGTTTTCAAATTAACTTTCATATCTATCTATTATCCCCTATCTCCCCCATACATATCGAATATTATTCGCTGATTTGATCGTTTGATTTGCAGGCTAGCTTGGGGGAGCTTTGGGGAGCTTTTGGACGCGCATTGAGATTTGCGGCGGAGGCGTCTCTTCGCACGCACTACTTGTTGCTCTCGCAGCGTGTTCAGGTACATTCGTTCCATCATTTAGCACGCCGCATTATTTATTGGGTTGGGACACGTCTCGCGGCGCATATGTCGCCACGTACTAGGCCACGTACACGGGGATCCGCTCCTAAGCGAAGGAGGACCGATGATCCTAGTCCCTCTCACGCTAGGGAGGAATCCCCTCCACCTAGCCCGCCACCGCCACCACCACCCACACAGCCTATCCCTGCTTATCATGTCCCTCCACCCGCTCCCGTCGTCGGGCCGATGGGGATTACGTTTCGAAATGATGCACACCGTGCCAGGTTCGAACGTATCTGCCATCGCTCGATAGTACCCTCTAGGTTCGCACACTTAGCTGACTTTGACCGCCTAGGGGAACTCGAGGGGCTTCTCACGTTGTACGACAACGTGGGATGTCGTGATTTTTTTATCGGTGTCGGCGGATACTTATATCCGTCCGACACTAGAGGTCCTGACCTCTATTGACCGGACCCCTGTAGGATGCTCATTTCGTCTGATGGACCGAGAGTGTGAGATCACTCTTGACATTCTTAGAGCATTCTTCCAGTGGCCTGCTGTCCTTGTCCCTGACAGTGCCTACGCTCCCACGCACATCCCAGCCCCGTCGTTTGACACCTCCACCTTCTGGACACGGATCACAGGATCCCTACTTGGCTTTGACCCTAGTAGGGCCAAGGCCACAGCTATCCTGCACCCCTACCTCCGCATTGCACAGCGCCTCATGGCGACTACTTTCCTAGCGAGGTACGAGCCCTGGACCATGTCTACGCCAGAGCTCTACATGCTCTATGCGATGACTCGCCCTAGGGTTCTGGATAGGGGTAGCGACGACCTGGTCCCTGCCGTCGAGATCGACATCGCTAGTTGGTTTCTGGACCGCATCATCATTTCAGTGAGCGCTCGCTCACCTATTTGTTGTGACGGTCTGATCACACATCTAGCACTTATGACCGGCGTGGACCTACCTGACGACTTGCGTCGAGCCCCGGGCCCCACTTCACTTTCGATAGATGTTATGGCCCGGATGAAGATGCTTTGTCCCCACGGTCATAGGCACTAGGTGTGGTTGCACGGTCCCTTTAGTGCTGAATACATGGTTCTTCCGAGCCTCGCTCGGACACACATTGGACCGGCCCACGGGGACTGGATTCCAGCGATGGATCTCCTTATCCCCGCTGCCTACGTGCTTGAGGCTAGGCATCACTTACCGAGCATAGCACCCCTTCCACACTACCCTGCTGGCCCCATCCTATACACTGTCCGCCAGAGACAGCCCCGCACCTCACCTGTTCGACCTGTGCGTCCCTCCGGTCCACCACCCCCTGACACTCTACTTCAGAGCATTCGTGCTCTAGAGGGGGCTGTTAGTGGACTTCGAGGAGACTTTAGGGCTCTCTCTGCCACAGTCCATGCTGTGCAGACCCACGTCGTATTCCTTCCCAGTATTCAGGCTTGCCTGAATCAGATACTGGCGCGTCTGCCCCCGCCACCCACACCCTCCCAGCAGCCACCACGCCCACCACCCCCACCACAGGACGGTGCTGGTGCAGCACCACCACCACCTTAGGCACACTCTTGATGCCTATGATATTTTTGTCGTTTTACTGCCCGTTTGTTCCTGGGCCTGGTGATTGATTCTTGCCCCCCTACTCTACGTATTATTTTGATGCCTTCCTGATCATATCATTTTATACCTTTTTGGGAGTGAGGGAGAGAGCTTTTGGGGACACTTATATCTGCACCATCCTAATCTTTGCATGCATCACATTCATTCATATCTTATTTTCTTTTTCTTTTTCTTTCTTTTTTATCATGCATGCATCCTCACCCACCCCACCCGTTTCACGTCTCTCAGTGTGCCACACTTCGCACATTGAGGACACTGTGCACTTCAGCTTGGGGGAGTGAGTTCTCACACTTTTTATTTTTGCCACCCTTTATTTTTGATTTCCCACATTTTCTTTCCACTTTTGCACTTATTTTCACCACTTTTTCGTTTTTTATCATGCATCACGTTTTCTTATTTTCTTTGTGTGTTGTATTGTATATAGTTCTATTTTCTTTTATCTTTGTTTCTTTCAGTCTTTGCTAGAAATGATTTTTCTGTGATGATGATGACATGGTGTTAGCTTATCTCTATGTGCATGCTATTTTGTCATGTCATAGCTTTTGTTTCTAATATCATATGATATGTCCTGTTTTGCATTTGAAATAGTAACCCACTCTTTTCCTGTATGGATATTGATGAAATTCTGTTATTAGCTGATGTCTGATGATTCATATGTATGCTTTTCATAGAAAAAACACCAAGCTTCACGCATTGTCTGCTTATATTTGGAGTACTGCTTTCCTCTCTCATGTCACTTCTTATTGCATGAATTGTACGCTTCACTTTCAGGTTGATTGAATGTTTGCTAGGGAGATATATTTGGTCTGGTTTACTTTTTGAGATTAAACTGAGTAGATTATATTACTCTGCTGAAAGTTGTCATGCACGTCCTATAGAGTGAACTGAGTGATACATTGATTTCTTTCTCCACATATCTTGAGCATTATTTCTCTACTTAAAGTTCATTGGTGAACCCCCTAGCAAGTCTATTATCGGCATTTCCCCCGCTATTAATTTTCATGCTCCAAATCCCCAAAATCAAAAAGAAAAAAAATATTCTTGTATATCCTTCTCTCTTTTGATTTGGGATCACTTACGTATATATTTTTATTCAAAAAAAAGAGAAAAAATTGAGAAAAAGAAAAGAAAAGAGAAAAGAAGTTTATAACGATCCCATCTCATACTCTTTCTCTCATTCTTCCCTCTTTTGTTTTATTTTTACTTTATTTTGGAGCTTCAAAAGAAATGGGGAATGTACATATTGATTTGTATATGCCACCACACTTATGGATAAGCTTGGGGGAGAGGATCCAATGATGTGTGAGAGAGTGACTACTTGACGGTGCATGACAACCTAGGCTAAGTAATCTTCTATACTCGGTGAGATTGCAAAAGTTTCACGAAATCCAGAAATCGACACTTAGCATTCATTTCATGAAAACCATACTTTTCTATTCTTACTATTCCATATCGCGTGATATCTCTTATACTCCTTATGGAAAGCATTCAATTAAAAAGTGTGTGATCTATGGTTATGCATACCGCTTTAGATGCTTCAGACGATGCTAATCCTAGAATGATTCCACGTTTCATGCTATTTTGATATTTTGGGGTTTTCTATTTCGAATGCATCAATTATACTGTGATATCGAAATAAAAGTCTTTGACGTGTGTTTTATATTCGATGTATGCTATATGAGTAAGCAAAACCCACGTCCTGAGAAAAATGATCTAGCACCCCCCTTCTTCGCTTTCTATTCCATTTTTGTTTTTATTTTCTTTCTTTTCCATTATTTTGCCCGTCGGGTTTACTTTTTACTCATCTTCCTCGAGGACGAGTAAGAGGTAAGCTTGGGGGGATTTTGATCGCTCCGTATTTTACACCCTTTTTCTGCATGTTTGCATGCCACTTTGGTCGCTCATATCGTGTTTTCACGATTATTCGACAATATTGCGATGCTTTTCATGATTTCTTGTTTTTGTCGTATTTTAGGAGATATGGAGCGATTTGGAGTGATTTTGAGATCAAGAGGGTTTGTGCCCACTCCGGAGTGTCACCCAAAGCTCTTTTGAGGGCTATTCGGCGATGGAAGACGAGTGGAAGAAGAAGGAACGTCGTAGGAGCGACAAGGAAGCAAAAAGATGAAGAGTGGGCATTTGCAGCATCTCACTCGGCCGAGTGAACCACCCACTCGGCCGAGCAAGAATATCACTCGGCTGACCAGACCGGACACGCACCAACAGAAGGAAATAGACGTGCACTCGGCCGAGTGACGATAGTCCACTCGGCCGAGCATGGAAATCCCCTCGCCCGAGTGGCATGGGAAAATCCACTTCAAAAGATGCCGACTTACTGTAAATTTACAGGCTTTTGACGGTTCCGACTCGGCCGAGCAAGAAATGCCCCTCGGCCGAGTGAGTAAATCCACTCGGCCGAGTCACTCCCAAAGACAGACCCCCAAGATCCCCTAACTTACTGGAATTTTACAGCGTTTGTCACTCGGCCGAGTGACATTTTTCACTCGGCCGAGTGAGCCGCCCCGCCTGCTGCGTAAACTGCGATTTCTGGGCTGCGCAGGGGCATTTTTGTCACGATTTTTTGGGCGATTTTGAGGGGTATTTAAACCCAGTTTTTGCCCTAGTTTGAGAGAAGTTTTTTGATACTTTTTGCAGCCTTTTAGAGAGCTTTTTAGTTAATTAGATTTAGGCTTTTTGAGAGATTAGAAAGGAGATTTTTGTTGGATGCTATTGGATTCTCATTGGTTTGTCTCTTTTCTTGTCAAAAACTCTATTTTTATTGATAATTTCTCTATTGCAATGAATTGTGTTGATTTTTCTATTGAATTTCTTATGAATTGCATGATGATTAGTGAGTAGTTTTATCGTCTTAGGGCATGGGGATGAACCCTATGAACCCTATTTCTGAATTGTGATGAATTGGTGAAATTCTTGCTCGAATTGATTAGGGTTAGGTTGGGATCGATTTATTACGGATGGCTAGGGATTCATATCGATTGGGATTTGCAAGAGATTAGGTCCCAATTGATAGGAAGCCCTAGAAATTCGATTTAGATTTACGATTGGAATTTTCTAGAGTTGGTTTGCAAGAGATTGGACCAAGACTAGGGTTTTTAAACGTATTTCTATACAAATACCCGTTTGCAAGAGATTGGACGGGTGGGAACTATCTCAACCTTGGTCGTAGCTCGAGTTTGCACGAGAGTGGGCTCGAGATACGGTTGAATGATGATGTCGTTCTTCACGCTAGCGGCTTAGGTTAGGGTTTGCAAGAGATTGGGCCCTAACCTAAGTTTGCTATAGACCAGCAATAGCGCGAGAGCGTGAGCTTGGTTCTACATTTAGTTGTGACTAGTTCACCAAAAATTCAAGTCTAGCACTGATGTAACCTACGAATCACAACGATGAGATACGGTTCGTAGCGGGGATTCCCTATCTCTAGGCATTTTATTTCATTGATATTTCTATCGATATACGAACGATTGTGACAATTTTACCCCAAATCATTTTCGACCATTTTGATAGCTAGGTGATTAGAAGAAGACACTGTCATTGTTACTCCCTGAGTTCGATACCCACTCGCCACTACGCCGTGTGCTTGCGGTAAGACTACGAGTCGTTTGTCCCGGTTGCGTGTGCATACCGGGGCGCGATCACTATCCAACCTTCATTAGTCGAATGTCTTACGTGGTAATTTACCGTTTGAATTCTCACATACCCTTTGACACGGTGCAGCAGGCGACTATCCATTCTTCATTAGTCACCTGTCTTGGCTGTAAATTCTATCTGTTAGCTTTTTCCACACGGATTTCAAAGGGTTTTGGGTATTTTCTTTGAGGGTTTCAGAGAACCTATAAGGGGGTCTCCTACTGTTCCATTGGAGATCTCTTGGAACGCTTAGTCATTCTCTAAGCAACTCAAGACTTCATCTTCAAGCTCTCAAGCTTTCATCTCTCTCAAGCCATAAATCTAAATCTCACCTTGTCTTCCAACTAGAACTCATTCATCATCCTCTAGCTTTGGGGAAGACAAGAACAATGGATTCTATCTTCTTGGAAGAGACATCAACACACAACACGCTTGCTCCTTCAAGTTCTACTTCAAGGCATATGTGATTGTAAGTGTTGTAATTTCATAATTTCATATCTTTCGACATTTGTTTCACTCTCGGTTTGTGAATGTGGATTGCTTGATCCCAAGTTGTGGGATTCAAGGACATCGATTGTTGGTCAATTACACTTGTAGGGTTACTACTGTTGGGGTTTGATGGACCCTCAGGGCATAAATCTATGCCCGTCCTACGTCAGATGGATGATAGAATCATAAAATAGCAGCGGAATAATTATTAAACACTTTAATAAAAGAACCCGAAGGACGTCATACACTCTAGCGAGGAAAATCTACTATCTTGGGGTGGGTCTGACCAACCCAAAAGATAGATCTAAACTACTACATATATATGAAAGCACAAATAAAATTGACTTAACCGGAAATTTGCTTCCGCAGAAGACAAATCGACATTTTCAGCAACAACTTTAGCTTCCCAAAGCTAGCCGCCTCTGCGCCTCCAAAACTGGTCCACCCGAAGCAAGCCGACACCGCACCTCCAAGCCAATCACTTGCCGAAGAAAGTTTCACTTGAGTTGACCCACATCAAAGACTTTTGGATCAGATCCAAACCTCCTCCTCATCTTGCTAGGACTCAATCAGAGGATCGAAAGAATTATAAGAGGGAAATAATTTAAGTCTTTGATCGAGTGTGCTCAAAAACTTTTTAGAGCTTCTCGAATCAAAGACTTGGTGCAAGTTTCAATGAGGAGGGCTACCCCTTATTTATATAGGGAGCATGCCCCTCCTCCTTTGCTACGAGCGATATGGGACTATTAAAATGGGTATTTCAGGATTGATTTAATAGAATTCCAAACTTTCAAAATCAACCATATATCAATTTCTGAGTTACGACATTGAAACAACCTATCACATCGAAGATTTTGAGACAATGATCGCATAGAAAAAAATGACGTCCAATTCAGATATCATTTGACCCCTCAACTGTCTAAAACAAGTTCCGAAATCAGTTTTCGCACAAAAACCAGCCAAGCACGCTTGCGAGAAGCTAATCAGATCGCATCGCATGGCACGATCTGTGCACTCAATGTGGCGCGCGCCAGGGAGGGGTAGCCAGCGTGGGCCCCACACGGGCGCAGCCCGCGTGCAGTACACGCAGGTTACGGCCCCGCGGGTTGGACCTGCACTCAGTGGGTCAGACCCGTCAGGCGCGGGTCAGACATGCAAGCCCTCTTTTTGCCTTTTGTAGCTGTTTTCACGTTTCCGGACTCGTTTGAGCTCTGATTTGAATGTGATTTCTTCTTATGTTTTTCTCAGGAAGTCCCCTTCGATCCCATGCATCATTGTCAATATATTACTAGTATTAATTACACATCATGTGTAAAGTCCACATTGCTAAACTCTTTAGATTTAATCTCACAACTTACCTTTGAGCTAATTATTCCAATGCATCAAATGCATCCCTCTTAACATTCTTTCTATTACTAAGACGTAAATCCTACTCATTGTGAGACCCTACAGCCTAACCCTATTACAAGTTGGGACTCGAAATCCCTAGACGACAGTAACCACGAGCATCAGGTGTCGTCCCTGTTTCGGCATCATAATTATGTGATTGACCTATTGACTAAAGTGTCGTCTGGATCACTCTGACAGTGTCCGTGATGAATATCGCAGTTTTAGTCCCTTCGTCAACCCTACTAGCTAGCACTGGCCAGTATCATTTGGTCTTTGATATATACATGTTGTACTTTCTACAACATACCTTGACCAAGGTTTTACCAAGAACCGTACTGCGCCTGTGACACTAACTTCCCATGAACGGAAGAGACGAATCCTATCTGGATCACTACTTACCTCGTACACTTTAAGTGTCAACCAACCTAAGACCTTCCAGCGAGTGTAAACTCAAGGTTAGATCATAGATCTAAGTAATACCGTTCACGCACAGGTTCGTACAATAACCCCAAGTCTTAAGGACCAACTTGCCTATCATCACTAGAGAGTTATTAATGACAGTTACTTAATGTTGAACCATTTGATAACTCTATATTGGGTCGTTCAGTTCACTCATTCTCCAATGAGCACCTGTGTCTTGACTTCGACTTCGCGAGGTCGAATGATTATGAGATCATCAAGACAAAGACACAATGGTCTGTCCGATAAGCCGATATCCTATTCTCGACGCATCTATGACCATGAACACTTGTAAGACTCAAGATCCTATCGGTCAAACACTACTCATAATCAAGATCTCTATCTAGATACGTGAATGACGTTACTATGATTCTAAGGAAATTATCTACATAACAGAAATACTTTAAACAATTTATTCCAGAAAGCATACTTTCATTCAGGAACAAGATGTTTTACATAGATAAATAGTCTCGAGGGCATACATCTCTCAACATCTCCCACTTGCACTCAGGCCCATTTATCTCGGTATCTCATACCGCATTTACACACTAATCACTCTAGACGATCATGTGACACGGCCTTTATGAATGGATCTGCTAAGTTGTCTTCCGTACAGACTCTCAGGAGCTCTATGTCTTTCCTCTTCTCGATATCTCGTATCAGGTGATACTTCCGAAGAATGTGTCTGGATCTCTTGTGGAATCTTGGTTCTTAAACCAGACTAATGGTTGCATTGTTATCACAATACAGAGGTATTGGATCATTAACTGCAGGCACCATCCCCAACTGGTTTACAAACTTTCTCATCTAGACTGCTTCCTTTGCCGCATCATTGGCTGCTATGTACTCGGTCTCCATCGTGGAGTCTGCAACAGTATCTTGATTGGAATTTCTCCAACTTACTGCTCCCCCATTGAGAGTAAAAATATATCCACAGATAGATTTGCTATCATCTATATCACTTTGGAAGCTGGAATCTGTGAAGCCTTCGACCTTGAGTTCTTCACTTCCATAAATCAAGACTAAATCTTTAGTCCTTCGCAAGTACTTAAGAATTGTCTTAACGGCTTTCCAGTGTTCTTCTCCAGGGTTAGACTAATTTCGACTTACTACACCTAGTGCAAAAGCGACATCGGGTTTGGTACAGATCATGGAATACATGATAGATCCTACTGCCGAAGCATATGGTATCTTATTCATGTGTTCCCTTTCTAAGTCAGTTTTTGGAGACATCTTCTTGGAAAGGTTTATTCCATGATTGGTTGGTATAATACCGCCCTTACTATTTTCCATGCTAAACTGTTTTAGCACGGTGTCAATGTACCTGTCTTGGGAGAGACCTAGCATCCTTTTAGATCTATCTCTATATTTCTTTACACCTAATATGTAGGATGCTTCTCCCAAGTCTTTCATGGAGAAGTTAGTTGATAGCCATTCCTTAACAGACTTCAACATCCCTATATTATTTTCTATTATAAGAATATCATCCACGTACAGTCTGAGGATGACTAAAGAATTTTCACTGGTTTTCTTATTGATGCATGGATCATCTTCGTTTCTAACAAACCTAAACTATTTGACTGTCTTGTCAAAACGGATCTTCCAACTTCTTTATGCATGCTTGAGTCCGTAAATGGACCAATGCAGTTTACACGCTTTTCCTTTACTCCCACTGACTTCAAAACCTTCTGGTTGAGTCATGTAAATCTGCTCTTCTAAATCACCATTTAGAAATGCAGTCTTTATATCCATTTGCCAAATTTCATAGTCATAGTGGGCAGCAATAGCGAGTACGATCCGGATAGACTTGTGCATGGCGACTGGTGTGAAAGTCTCGTCATAATCTATCCCTAGAATCTGACGATAAACTTTCACAACCAGCCTAGCCTTGTACGTTTCTATCTTCCTATCTGCACCAATCTTCTTTTTGAAGATCCATTTGCAGCCAATGGGAACACTCCCCTTGGGCACGTCCTCTAAGTTTCACACCTTATTTACATGCATGGATTCCATCTCGGATCTCATTACATCCAGCCATTTATCAGAGTCTTACTCTGAATGGCTTCTCGAAAGCTAACGGGATCATCATCTAGTATGACGCCATCCTCGACCCCTCTGTCTACTAAAAAACCGTAGTACCTGTCAAGGGCTCGAGGAATCATGTCAGACCTTCTTCCGACTTGTTGAGGAATTTGAGACTCTGCCTCTTCATTTTGTTCCATTTCATGTTCATGTGTAGATTCATCTAATTCTATCACTTTGCCATTGGATTCCTTCTCAAGAAATTCCTTTTCTAAAAAGATGGCATGTTTGGAGACAATAACCTTTTGTTGCTCCTGGTGATAGAAAATGTACATAGTTGAATGGCTTGGGTATCCTATGAATCTGCACATAACAGACCTATCCTCCAATTTATCTGGTTTAAGCCTTTTGACCTGAACATGACATCCCCATACCCTAGATGAATAAGGTAGGGTTTCTTACCCTTCCATATCTCATATGGTGTCTTAGGCACGTGTTTAGATGGAACTCGATTATGAATGTGGGCAACAATTTCTAGGGCATAGTCCCATAGAGAGGTGGGTAACTCAGATTCACTAATCATGGATTGTGTCATGTCCAACAGAGTATGTTCCTTCTCTCTGACACGCCGTTATTTTGGGGTATGTAAGGAGGCATTACCTGATGGAGAATTCCATTCTCCTTTAGATACGTAAGGAAATCATGGCTTAAGTATTCACCTCCTCGATCTGATCGAAGGATTTTAATAATCTTACTTGTTTGCTTTTCTACTTCGTTACAATATTCTTTGAATCACTCAAAAGTGTCAGACTTGTGTTTCATCAAGAACACGTGTTCGAACCTTGACTGATCATCTGTGAATGTAACAAAGCATGAATATCCTCCTTTAGCCAAAGTTGACATGGTTCCACATACATCTGAATGTACAAGACCCAAGAGTTCACTAACTCTCTCCCTATAACCTTCAAAGTGAGTTTTGGCCATCTTACCTTTGAGGCAAGACTCGCAAGTGTCAAAAGATCTCATAATTCAAGAGGCCCAAAGACCCTTCTTTATGCAACTTGCTGAGCCTCTTCTCTCCGATATGGCCTAGTCTGTAGTGCCAAAGGTAGGTTTCAATATAACTTGATTCCTTACATTTTCTTGTATTAACATTAAATACAATGTCATTAGACAAAGTGTACACACCATTATTCAACATTCCAAATCCTTGCAACTTTCCATCAAAGAAAATGTTCATAACATCTTTATCAATGGTAAATGTGCAACCGTCTTTGGCCAAGGCCGAAACGTAAATTATGGTGCACAAGAAACATGGAATGTAGAAGCATTGTTTCAAAAAACAAAGTGGCACCATTCGCCAAGGTTTGTCTTATGTCACCTACGGCTTCGGCAACAACACTTACTCTGTTACCGGCTTATAGGACAACCTCTTTCTTTCTTAAACGTATAGTTTTTCTCATGTCCTGAAAACTATTACATATGTGAGAACCCGCTCCAGTATCTAATTCTCATGCATTGGAAGTTACGGAAAGAATTACACTTTGTATAACCATTACCCTTGAAGTTAAAGAATTCGCATGACTTATCTTCTTCTCCAGAAGTTTCATATTCCTTTTCAAGTCCTTACCTGTTTGCATATTCTTTTCTAGGATAATATTAGACTCAATACTCATGATGCAAAGCATAGAACACCTTAACTTAGCATATGTTCAAATAAATATAAATAGAATGGTTTCTATCTAGTTATATCCTTCCACTATTTTAATGAACAGATTAAGCCACAATTAATGAACAAATTCATTAAAATTAAAATTTAGTGAGAGAGGGATCCAACCACTCTGAGCTTCACAATCTCGAGGAGACTTAACAAATTGATCGGCTTTGTAGTTGGTAGACGAACTCTTCATCGAGCACATCACATGTGATTACTTATAGGTTTTTGCCCTTAGTCATTTATGATCTTGAGGATACTCAACAAACCATAATGATTAGTCTAGTTGAACCCTTATTTTCTTGTCTAAAGTTAACTTACACCAACACTCGAGGAGACCCGATGCGACGGTTTAGGTTAAGATCAGACTACAACACATGTATTATGGAGTCGGTTTTTAAAAGAGACCATGTCATAGCTTGAGGAGACTCAACAACCATGACAATCACCTTTTAATCCCCTAATCCAAAAATAAGGAGGGCTACATATTATCTTGAAGAAGATTTTTAACGTATTAGACCAGTTATAGTTGACGATGTCACATAATCATGATTCACATCCTTGCAGTTCAGCGGAACACTGCCAGGGATTTGACTAGGCCAGGATCACTATCCCCAGTCAAGCTTAGGGTAATCCACAATACTTGTCAAAAAACACTAGACTGGATCATGGTCCATTGAAGGAAAACTCACCATTCATATGTGTGCCATCAACTAAATTGGCTTCATTAAAACTAGTTAATCCTACAACTAGTTAAATCCTAAAATTCAAAATTTATTAGGATTTGTTAATAACTTTTATTAAGTCCTTATCAAATATAAGGAATGATTTTTTAGGTGCTATCCTAATCATGTATTTGGCATTTAAAACAATTTTAAAACATGGCGAAGCAATCTAAAATTATCTCATACTTATTAGACAGCTTTTAAAGGCTAACCTAAAAGGTTTTTCTTGTGTTATCAAATAAGGAACAAGAATAACATAACCATAAAAAATGACAACTTAATTTTATCACATGAAATTAAGTTTATGCAATTTTTAATAATCATCCTATAATTATTTCATGTTTCTTATAAACATAATATGCACATCATATCATTTGCAAAATTAGATCATGGCAGATTTGGCTCTGATACCAATGTTGGGTTTTGACGAACCCTCAGGGCATAGATCTATGCCCGTCCTACGTCGGACGGACGATAGAATAATAAAATAGAAGCAAAAAATTTATTAAACACTTTAGTAAAAGAACCCTAAGGACATCATGCACCTATCATGAAAATCTACTATTTTGGGGTGGGTCTGACCTACACCGAAGAAAGATCTAAACTACTACATATATATGAAAGAACAAATAAAATTGACTCACCCGGAACTTTGCTTTCGCAGAAGACAAAGCGTCGTTTTCAGCAACAACTTTAGCTCCCCAAAGCTAGCCGCCTCCGTGCCTCCAAAACTGGTCCACCCGAAGCGAGTCGACACCGTGCCTCCAAGCCAATCACTTGCCGAAGAAAGCTTCACTTGAGTTGACCCACGTCAAAGACTTTTGGATTAGATCCAAACCTCCTCCTAGTCTTTCTAGGACTCGATCGGAGGATCGAAAGAATTATAAGAGGGAAAAAATTTAAGTCTTAGATCGAACGCGCTCAAAAACTTTTTAGAGCTTCTCGAATCAGAGACTAGATGCAAGTTTCAATGAGGAGGGCTACCCCTTATTTATATAGGGAGCCGGCCCCTCCTCCTTTGCTACGAGCGATGTGGGACTATTAAAATGGGTATTTTAGGATTGATTTAATAGAAGTCCAAACTTCTAAAATCAACGATAAATCAATTTCTGAGTTTCGACATTGAAACAACCTATCAAATCGAAGATCTCGAGAGAATGATCGCATAGGAAAAAATGGCGTCCAATTCCGATATCATTTGACCCCAAAATGTCGAAAACAAGTTTCGAAATCAGTTTTCGCACAAAAAAAGCCAAACACGCTTCGCGAGAAGCTGATCCAATCATGCCACGTGGCACGATCTGTGCACGCCATGGGGCATGTGCCAGGGAGGGGCAGCCCGCGCAAGCACGCGAGCCCCGCACGGGCCCCACGTGGGTGCAGCCCGCGTGCTGCTGCACGCAGGTTGCGGCCCCACGGGTCGGACCCGCACTTAGCAGGTTCGACCCGCTAAATCCTGGCGAGTCTGACCCGCCAGGCGCGTGTCTGACTCGCAAGACCTCCTTGTGCCTTTTGAAGCTTTTTTCGCATTTCCGGACTCGTTTGAGCTCCATTTGAACGCGGTTTCTTCCTATGTTTTTCTCAGGAAGTCCCCTTCGATCCCATGCATCATTGTTAATATAATACCAAGTATTAATTATACATAATGTGTAAAGTCCCCATTACTAAACTCTTTAGCTTTAATATCACAACTTACGTATGAGCTAATTATTTCAATGCATCAAATGCATCCCTCTTAACTTTCTTCCTATTACTACGACGTAAATCCTACTCGGTGTGAGACCCTACAGCCTGACCCTACTACAGGTTGGGACTCGAAATCCCTAGTGATAGTAACCACGAGCAGCAGGTGTCGTTCCTGTTTCGGCATCATAATTACGTGATTGACCCATTGACTAAAGTGTCGTTGGGATCACTCTGACTGTGTCCGTGATGAATATCGCAGTTTTAGTACCTTCGTCTTAACAATGTCACTGCTTAGCCTAGGGTATGGTAAACTGTCAACCATACTAGCTAGCATTGGCTAGTATTATTCGGATTTTGATATATACATGTTGTACTTCCCACAACATACCTTAGTCAAGGTTTTACCAAGAACCGTACTGAGCCCGTGACACTAACTTCCCATGAACAGAAGAGGCGAATCCTATCTGGATCACTACTTACCTCATACACTTCAAGTGTCACCCAACCTAAGACCTTCCAGAGAGTGTAAACTCAATGTTAGATCATAGATCTAAGTAAGACCGTTCATGCACATGTTCGTACAATAGCCCCAAGTCTTAAGGACCAACTTGCCTATCATCACTAGAGAGTTATAAATGATAGTTAGTTAATGTTTAACCATTTGATAACTCTATATTGGGTCGTTCAGTTGACTCGTTCTCTAATGAGCACTTATGTCTTGTCTCCGACTTCGTCAGGTCGAATGATTATAAGATCATCAAGACAAAGACACAATGGTCTGTCCGATATGCCGATATCCTATTCTCGATGCATCTATGACCATGAAAGCTTTTAAGACTCAAGTTCCTATTGGTTAAACCGTACTCATAATCAAGATATCTATCTGGATACGTGAATAACCTTACTATGAGTCCAAGGAAATTATCTAATTAATTTAATGAAAATATCATAACAGAAATACTTTAGACAATTGATACCAGAAAGCATACTTTCATTCATGAACAAGATGTTTTACATAGATAAATAGCCTTGAGGGCATACATCTCTCAACAATTACTAGTGGGTTTAAAGGAAACCTCAAGTTAGGGTTCTAACTTGAGTATCCGGAAGTATCCAGATGGAAGGGACGTAGGATTACCCGGTACAAGTCGGGTTTGACTTGGGTAATCCAAACCATTGAAACATCTTATTGTTTGCATTACTTCATTGTTGTTAATTTTTATTTCTGCATCTTTGTTGGATTATGATTTTAA
Source organism: Scilla litardierei (assembly GCA_030789695.1). NCBI lineage: Eukaryota > Viridiplantae > Streptophyta > Magnoliopsida > Asparagales > Asparagaceae > Scilla > Scilla litardierei. Next base: position 234,962,352 of record CM061142.1, read on the forward strand.
TTAGGTGTAATTTCTTAGTTAATTTTTATAAACACTGTTCAATCCCCTTCTAGTGTTTTCCTCATAGCCAGGGTACTTACAATTGGTATCAGAGCTAGTTTATAGCTATAGTGTCCAACAACAACAACACACGAAAGCTAACTCCATCACATCTCATTGGATCGAACAATTAAAGTTGGTGTGTAAAGATGAAGGAATATATTCAATCTATTAATGATGATTATTGGAAGCTTGTGGAGAAACCCATTCGTGTACCTACCACTTCCGAACATGAATGGACTAATGAGCAAAAAGAATTGGTGGAGAAAAATGAAGAGGTAATGGATATCTTGCTTGATTATTTAACTTATGATATTCTTATGCATGTGTCCAAGGCTACGACGACATATCAAATATGGCACATTCTAGAGGAGCAAGAAGAGTCCACATCGGAGTGTTCTTCCTCTGATGATGAAAGGGATTCACGCATGTGCTACATGGCACATAAGGATACACCCTCCGATGGGAGTGCTAGTGAGAGTGATGAAACCGAGGTAACAATGGATGAACTTGGAATAGTAATGAAGAGTTATTTTCTAAGTATCAATCTCTCATACTTCGGTATACTAATTTGAAGAAATTAAATGTTAGTAAATCATCCATGACATCCATCACCAACAATGACACCATTATTGACACAGTTATACTTGAGAAAGCCAATTAGGTTTCTCAAAATGACATTGAGAAGTGAGGTGGAATCCCTCAAATATCAATTAGATCATGTTTCTTTTGAAAATAGCGATGATCTCCCCTCACAAAACATAAAATTGTGTATTGAGAATGATTCTCTCAAAACCCAAGAGCACGAGCTCACCACACGTGTGTCCACCTTGGACAGTACTATTTCTTCCCATATGGAGAAATATGAGCTCATGTCCTCCCATGTTAAGAGATTTAACAAAGTGAAAGGGCAATTGGATGAATTTCGTTCCAACCATTTTCTGGCCACACATCGTGTTGGACTTGGTTATGTGGAAGCAAATGCATCCAAATCTCGCACCTCTTATAGTTGTCCAACTATAGATTTTGTGAGGCCATCCTCCTCTGGTGCATCCACTAGTAGTGACAAAACACTATTGGTAGCAACCCTACCAAGAAAGTTACCACTCCACACCTTCCTTCTTTTGACAAGAAACCCATTAAGGGTGGAAATCAAAAGAAAGGACATGCCTTAATGTACACTAACACTCACACACGTAGGAACACTCCTACCTATCATGTGAACATGCATGATGAGTTTTATGCTCCACACCCATGTGCACGTGCAAACCCACACTTGAGAAATACTCATGTACGTGCTCCTACACACTCTTATGCTCATACACATCATCCCATGTATGCTCATCCATATCCACCACATCACATGTATGCTCCATATGCACCAAAACATATGCATGCTCCTCATTTTGCATATAACCCTTATATGTCGCATATCCTCCTCCACCTTCATATGTTAGACCACATGTTCCGAAGCATCATGCACCACGTAGACCACAACCTAATGTGCATGCAACTAGGAAGAGGACTCCAAAATCATACACTATTTGGAGTCTCAAGAACACTAGCACAAATGATAGGAACGCATATGTAAGTTCTTATTTTAGTGATGTGATAAATAATGGTAACTATGGTAGGAAGCCAAAGTCCACTTGGACTTGGTTTTCAAAGGGCTAATCCCCTTGGACCCAACAAGCTTGGGTACCATGAGCTTACGATATACTATGTAGGTACCCAAGAACAAGAAAAAGAGCAATAAAAGAAATATTAGCTCTAAAAGGAAAGGATGGATACTCGATAGTGGTTGCTCCAAACACATAACAGGAGATCCCTCCTTTCTCTCCCAAGTGATCTGCATCAAGGACGGTGCAACGGTGACCTTATAACCTTTGTCACAAATTTAGGCATACTTATAACCTTATAAGTATGCCTAAATTGGGAGGGATCCCTTTCTCTCCCAATTTAGGCATACTTATAAGGTTATCAATATTTTTTTGTGTAGCATTATTGATAATGATTCACATGTTTTATTTTCTGGCATTAGACAAAAAAATATTTTTATTTTAAGTATGCCTAAATCTTTTGAATTTTGCCTAGTTGCTCATTCTAATTAACAATTATTATGGCATTGCCGTTTTGGGCATGTTCATTTTAAGCATTTATATAAATTAGCTAAGCATGATTTAATCAAAGGCTTTCCGAAAATATCTTTTAATAAGAAAAGCTTTTGTGATTCATATCAACGAAGTAAACTTCGTAAATCATCATTTAAGCTTAAAGATGGCATAACTTCTAAGATGCCCCTAGAATTACTTCATTTAGGTCTAATTGGGCATACTAAAGTAGCATCTTTATGAAATACTCATTATGGATTAGTCATTATAGATGACTTCTCTAGATTTACATGGGTATCATTTTTAACTAATAAAAATGAAGCCTTTGATGTGTTTAAATTTGCAAAGAAAATTCAAATCTCGTAGGAACCATCATTATCACTATTCATAGTGATCATGGAGGGGAATTTGAGAATGAACTTTTCTATAAGTTTTGTGATGACAACAGGATTACTAACAACTTTTCTTTTGCTCGTGCACCACCACAAAAAGTGTTGTTGAGAGAAAGAATATGATTCTTATTGAGTGTGCATGCACCATGATCCGTGATAGCCATCTTGGACTTCAATTTTGGGCGGAGGCGGTGCACACGACATGTTATGTGCTCAGTTAGATCCTAATGAGGCCCCGAATGAACAAAACTTGTTTTGAACTATTTTCTGATAAAACCCCTCAAGTTAAGTATTTTTGAGTTTTTGGTTCAAAATGTTTTATAAAGAACATGTTTGGTAATTTAGAAAAATTTGAGCCAAGATCCGATGAAGGAATTTTGTTGGATATTCCACACGTAGCAAAGCCTACCGGATATACAACAAAACCTCTTCAACGATCGAGGAATCACTACACATTTCATTTCATCAAGATTTTGAGGTTCCTTATGTTGTTGCTGATAGTGTATATGTTTTATGTGATTCAATTAGTAATGTTAAAATTAATGATGTTATTGCAACTAACATTACTAATGAAAATGTTGAGATTGTTCCAAGTGATCCAGATATTCCCAAATCTTATCAGACCGTTCGTGACCACCACCATGACCAAATAATTGGAGATATTGGTGTTGGTGTCCGAACAAGGTCAATGATTGATGAGTTCTCTCATTGCGCCTTTGTCTCTACCGTTGAGACAAAGAACATCCAAGAAGCGTGTGAAGATAGCTCGTGGATCGTTGCAATGGAAAAGGAGCTCATGCAATTTGAAAGAATGAAGTTTGGGAGCTCGTCCCTCTTCCAAGTGGTCTCCAAGTCATTGGGACCAAATGGATATTCAAGAACAAGACGGATGAAAATGAGGTTATCATAAGGAACAAAGCAAGGTTAGTAGCTCAAGGCTACCGACAAGAGGAAGGTATTGATTTCGAAGAATCTTTTGCCCCCGTATCTAGATTAGAATCTATGATGTTGCTTTTATCTTTTGCATCTCATAAGAATTTTAAATTATTTCAAATGAATGTTAAAAGTGCGTTTTTAAATGGCATAGTTAATGGAGAAGTTTATGTTTCTCAACGACCTGGTTTTATACATGAAAAATTTCCTAATCATGTTTTCAAACTTAAAAAGTGTTATATGGGTTGAGACAAGCTCCTAGAGCTTGGTATGATCGACTCAAAACCTTTCTTTTGGATTTAGGTTTTAAAATGGTTGAAGTTGACTCTACTCTTTTCATTAAAGATTATGAAAATGAAATCCTCCTTATTCAAGTTTATGTAGACGATATTATCTTTGGTTCTACTAACTTTAACCTTTGCCAAGAATTTTTTAAATCTATAAAGGAAGAATTTGAGATGAGCCACATGGGTGAGCTCAACTACTTTCTATATCTTCAAATTTGGTAAATGAAGGATGTGATTTTCATACACCAAACCAAGTACACCGGGGAGCTTATCAAGCGATTTGGAATGGAATCGTCTTCAAGCAAAAGGGCTTCCATGAGTACAACCACTCATCTTCACAAAGACAAAACGGGAAAGATGTAGACATTCGTCTATATCGAGTTATGAAAGGTAGTCTACTTATTTAACTGCAAGTAGGCCCGATATCATGTTTTCAGTATGTCTTTGTGCTAGATATCAAGCTAGACCTAAAGAATCACACTTGATTGAGGTTAAACAAATTTTTTGTTACGTCAATCAAACACTAGATTATGGGTTAATGTACCCTAAATTTAGCACATACGAGCTAGTCTCATATAGTGATTGCGATTTTGCTGGGTACAAATTCGACAGAAAAAGTACTAGTGGCACGTGCCATTTTCTAAGAAATTCCCTTGTTTCTTGGTTTTCCAAGAAGCAAAACTCCGTATCATTGTTTACGACCGAAGAGGAATATATTATCGCGGGTCTTGCATGTGCACGAGTTCTTTGGATGAGACACACTTTCAAAGACTATGGTGTCAATTGTTATACTGGCACTATAATTGTTGATAACCAAAGTGCTATATGGCTCTCCAAAAATCTGGTACACCACCCTCATACAAAACACATAGATATGAGACCCCATTTCATTAATGATCATATAGCTAAGAAAGACATCATCTTAGAGTACATTGAAATCCAAAAACAAATCGTCAACATCTTCACTAAACCTCTAAAAGAAGATTCATTTGTGAGGTTGCGTGGAGGATTAGGATTGTGGGTGAATCTGAGTTCTTGGAGATCATTGTCATATGTTATATCATGTTTTGAACTCATATGATCATTTTCATATCTCATATTTATATGTGTCTATTTACTTCATATGATTTATATGAGATTTATTAGAGTTTTTTGACGATTTGATGATCAGACTAATATGTTTGATATGTGTATTAGTCTATATGCTTATGATGATTATTTTATGTTATTAGAGTGATTAGAGTATATGTCTAAGGGTGAGAAGTCTAAAATCCTTGATTCTAACTCAATTCTGGATTCGGAACCAGGACAGTCGACTGACCTTTCTTCTACAGTCGACTGCCCAATCTCCAGTGTTTAGCCTTCATAACTCTTATTCATGACAGGTGACTGATGGTCATTTCACATGCACCTGGTCATCTCCCAGGAGACTGTATTTTTGGCATCAGGCGCCTGCCCAATTGTCACCAATTTTCCCGAAAGTTTGCTCAAAATTTCTTCAAAATTTTACTGTGTAGCAGGCACATGTAAGTCATTTCACAGGTGCATGTTCTATCCAGGTGATTGTATTTTCTTCTACAGGCGCATGTCTGCTTTTTGAGCCATTTTTTAATTAGGGCTTGACAAGCAAATGCACGATGTGCATCAATAGCATGTCCGTCAAGTTTGTCGGTTCGTAGCCCTCGATCTGAGCCGTTCTTTTTAATACGATGGCCCATATCTCTCCCACTATTTCTTATAACCATCGAGTAAGTGGCTTTTCTCTCTTATTCGATTCAAAAAGAGCCTGACTCTCCTCCTCCCACCTTCGACTGCTCGAGAGTTCCTCCTCACCATCGATCACTTCACAGCCATGCTCCTCCTTGCGTTAGCCTCCATCTCCATCGATTTGGTATACTCTCGTTTCTTCTTTGATCTCATGCCCTAACTTTTTTTCGAACTTCCGTCGATTTCACTCATGGCACCCAAAATTGGATCATCTCCTAAGGGGAAATCCCTTAAGAAGCCTTGTGAGCCAAACCCTAAAGCTACTCCTTTCAAACCCCAATCCAAGAGAGCTCAGACTCATCCCTCTGAGTTTTTGGGGCTATCTAGGTCTGAAACTCCTTCCTCTGAGTTTTTGGGGTTATCATGCCCTAAATCTGATCATCCCTCAGCTCATACTAACTCATCGACCCCTTCAAATTCAGACCCTCATTCGAATTCCCTCCATATCCAGTTGGATAAGAAGGTGACCCTTTTGGTTCAGAAGGTCTCCGATGTGGATCAAAAGTCTCTGTGTTACTTGAGCTATTCCACACATCCTTTATTCATTATTTCATTCCCATTCCAACTCCTCTCCAGTCTATACTTCAGCCTACTTAGGATATATCACATACTGTTGTTTCTGGTGATGCTCTGGCTTCTCCAGCTGACGTCACCTAGCCTCCTTCAGCTCACGTCTCTCCAGAGTCTGTTGTAGCTATCGTTCTGCCTTGAGAGCCTGCTGCTGGTGAGGTTGCTCTTGTGTACATCCTTGCTATTTCTTTTGCATCTTCTGCAGAGCCGGTGATCCAGATCCCCCATGTAGTTCGGAGAGCTCATGAGTTCTCCCGACGTCGTTCAGCTCGTTTGATGTCCCTCTGGCATCTAGCTCGACCTTCTCCTCAGGACTCCACTGTAATCGAGATTGACTGATGTTGCTCCAAGACATCTCACCCTATGACCTAGAATTTTCTTTTGCTAGGGTTTGAGAGTCTGTGCTTGTAGTATGGTTGTATTTCTGGCATTTGGATGTTAGTGATGGTGCTTGTTACACATTTTTGGATTTGTGTGTGTGGTTGGATGGTTGTATATGTTGGTCATCTGCTTTTGTGTACATGGAGTTGTTATATTTTTTTATACACTATGTATCTTTTACATATATTTATATGATGAATAGTTTGACTCATTGTGCTCTTTAGTGAAAGTTGTGCAATTTTGTCTCTCATTACGTTCTTAAATATTTATATGTTGAATGTTGAAATGAATTGCATGTTGAATGTTGGTATTGGACTTCTATTCCTCTAGTCAACCTAGTTTTGATGAATTTTGATACGTATTTGTGTGATACACCTTCGTGCTTTCTCGATTATCATTTGGTATCACATTAAATACATCTCTCATTCTTTATACTCCCATGATTGTTTTAGTTTAGTTAGCACTATTGTGGTTGTTTTTCTACTCCCACCTTTTTGGATAATGCCATAGGGGAGAGAAATAAACAAATCATAATTTTGTGCTAATTAAAAGCTAAACTTGAATCTGAGATTGAAGTTACCTTAGATTCCGGGGGATTAAGATATAGTGAATTTTTATTCAAAAATCCTAAATTCCAATACATGAATTCATTTCATTCATGTATATCATACTATTGCTTTAATTGATCATTAGATGCACATATATTAATTGTCTAACTTGATTGGAATATATGTAGGGGAGTAAGTATCTGTTAAGCACAATTATTTATCTTTTTGTTTATGTTTGTTTGTCATCACCAAAAAGGGGCAGAATGTTGAATATTAGACTTCTCCCTACTTGGTTTTGATGATGAGCAAACATAAATACTTGTGACTAGTCCTCTCCATGCAGTTAATCCATTGCCTAAGCCTATCATGAAGATCAAATAGCAATGGATGACACTCAAGGATCAATCAAAGCTCAAAGTTGAAGATTGTGTTATCAAATATATATAATAGAGCTTCAAAGTCTTTAAGAAGACTTCAATATCATTCAAGAGAAAAAAGAGAAGGTAAAATAAATGTATTCTTTTTATTCTCTTTTCTTTCTTATTAGAATGTAGTTTTGAAGTAGATTATTGTTAGAGCTCACACACTTCACTCATTCTAGCTTAGGAAGTCATTAGAAATCAATTCCTAGGTTTCCAACTTCTTTTATTATAAGCTGTGCATTTTAGATTTCTGACTGGCGACTAAAGTACAATTTACAGGCGCTTGTCTCAAACAGTTGAATGTGAATTGTTCAACAGTCGTCTGTTATGCACACACTTTTGACTTGATTTTTGGGCTTTCAGATCTATACTTGCATCAGGCGACTACTGTACAAAGTACAGGCCCATGTCTAATGTAAGGCGCAAGTGACTTGTTAGTCAGTTGTCTGTCTCATCTTACACAAACTTTTTAAGTTGTGTCAACTTTTGCACTAGCACCTACAGGCAATGTAAGAAGCATTTACAGGCGCCTACCCATGGCACATGCGCATATATATGCTTCTACAGTCGCATGTCCAACACGTGCCTAGAACTATGATTTTGGCTAGTTTCGCACTTGTGCAATATACGACTGATGTTGGTTTCCCTATCACCTACCCATGGCACATGCGCATGTTGATTCTACATCAGCCGGCTGTCCTAGCATACCCAGAATTTTTACTCTCTGTCAACTAACGCACTTAGGGTATCAGTCGCCTGTATAAGGTTTCTCAGTCGCCTAATGGCTTTCTGGCGCATATCCAACCTTCATCAGTCGATTGTCCTACGTGGTAAGTTACCATTTGAATTCTCACCTACCCTCTGATACAGTGCAGCAGGCGACTGTCCATTCTTCATCAGTCGCATGTCCTGGCTATAAATTCTATCTGTTGGCTTTTTTCACACGGATTTCAAAGGGGTTTTGGGTATTTTGTTTGAGGGTTTTGGAGAACCTATAAGAGGGTCTCATACTGTTCCATTGGAGATCTCTTGGAACTCGTAGTCATTCTCTTAGCAACTCAAAATTTCATCTTAAAGCTCTCAAGCTTTCTTCTCTCTCAAGCTCTAAATCTAAATCTCACCTTGTCTTCCAACAAGAACTCATTCATCATCCGCTAGATTTGGTGAAGACAAGAACAAGGGCTTCTGTCTTATTGGAAGAGACATCAACACAAAACACACTTGCTCCTTCAAGTTCTACTTCAAGGCATATGTGAGTGTAAGTGTTGTAATTTCATAATTTCATATCTTTTCGATATTTGTTTCACTCTCGGTTTGTGAGAATGGTTTGCTTGATCCAAAGTTGTGGGATTCAAGGACAACGATTGTGGTCGATTACTTTGTAGAGTTTCTACAAGTGGGTTTAAAGGAAACCTCATGTTATGGTTCTAACTTGAGTATCCGAAGGTATCCAGGTGGAAGGGACGTATGATTACCGGGTACAAGTCCAATTTAACTTGGGTAATCCAAACCCTTGAAATACCTTATTGTTTGCATTGCTTCATTGTTTGTTAATTCTTATTTCCGCATATTTGTTGGATTATGATTTTAATTAGGCGTAATTTCTTAGTTAATTTTTATAATCACTGTTCAACCCCCTTCAAGTATTTTTCTCATAGCCAGGGTCCTTACATAACTCTGTTTGTTTCCCAAGCAGAATGATCAGATGTCTGAAGCTTTACATCTAGACGTCTGCATAGTGGCACAGACACCTGGAGGTTGAATTCCACACATCTGCCAACTATCGACTAACATTTCCAGTACTCTGATTCTGAACCCAGTCTGATCAGACATTTGAAGCTACGGACCCAGTCGTCTGCATAGTACCCCCAACGTCTAGGAAGCCTTCTTTAATCATCTAGAACTAGCCGTTTTACTACATTAATTACACTGTCAGCCAGTTCCCCAGGAAACTGGCTAGTCTACTCCAGTCGACTGGTGAGTAGGATTTAAGCCCGTTAAGAGCCGTTTCCAACATTAACACGCTGGAGATCTTTACTTGATTTTAATGCGATTCTTTAGCTTTATAAATAGGGTTTGTTGGCATTTATTTTAGAACTCTTGGAATATTTAGAGAATTAATTCTCCACATTGAATATCATTCAAAGCTCTAATAAGCTCTCATGCTCTAACTTCTACACTTGTACCAAAAGTATTAAAGGCACTAAAGGCTGATCTTTATTCAAGCTTTGTTCCTTATTTTGAGATCAGTAATAAGTACCCATACTCTCATCATTTAGAGCACATCACACACACCTCTTTGCCTAATTCTATTAAATCAGTATCCATGGCATATGTTGTGTAATTGATTTTATATTGAAGTGTTTCAATTCTCTTCTCTTTTCTTTGCTGAAATTACTATCGGTTTATGATAAAGGTTGGATTGGATTTACACTTGTCGGTATTTGGCAAGTGAGATATTAATGGATACTAATCTTTAGCAGGATTTGTTAATAGGTTGCTGGAGTAGGATTCCAAGGAGTCGGGAATTGACTTAGGGGGAATCCGAACCAGGTTACATAATTTATTTGCATTTGCAATTTTTGTGTTGTTGTTATCACATTATCTATTCTGCACGTTTAGTTGCATTAGGGATTTTAATTAGGCATAAATTTCTTTTTATTATCATAAAAAACTATTCACCCCCTTTAGTGTTCCCCCCAGAGTTTTAGGTCCTACAGTTGGTATCAGAGCGAGGTATTAACTATGGCAACTAATGACAACAACAACAACTGTGATAGTGCTTCATTCATTGTCAAAGGCCAATCCACCATTCAGCCTCCTCTATTCAACGGATCCAATTTTGGCTATTGGAAGGCTCAAATGATGATCTTTCTCAAGTGTATATCACTATGGAGAATATTGGAGAAAGAGTACATAGAACCCCTAAAAACTTCAATAAGTGGTCTCCTGGTCAAGTGATCACGGTGGCAAACAATGCAAAAGCGATGAAATCGCTTACATGTGCGTTATCGGCATCGGAGTTCAACAAGGTGTTGAACTGCACGTCCGCATACCAAATTTGGAACCACCTCCTAGTCACATATGAAGGAACCACTCAAGTGAAACTAAACAAACTCTATGTTTGCGTACAACGTTTTGAAATGTTTCAAATGCAGGATAAAGAGAAAATACCAAGCATGTATGCGAGATTCTCGGACAATGTGAATGACTTGGAAGCACTTGGGAAGACATACACCCAAGTATATTCGGAAGCTTATCATGGCAATCGCTCCAAAATGGGAGAAGAAGACCATGGCCATTGAAGAAGGCAATGCCATGTCCACATACACCATCAAAAACTTCATTGAAAACCTCATGGCTTATGAGGTTAGGAAGGAAGACTAAGAGCAACGGGATGCTCAAAAGGGTTTAACCGAACCAAAGAAGAAAGCCATTGCTTTCATGGCTACATCGGACAATGAAGAATCCGATGATGAGATGGACTTGGAGTCCATGGCTCCATAGCCTGGAAGTTCAAACGGTTCTTCTAGAAAGGTAATTTCAAACCTAAGAACAAATTCGATTCTACTAACAATTCATCTTTTTGTTATAAATGTAATAAGACGGGGCACATTAAAAAGGATTACCCCATGCTTAAAAATAAGGAGAAGTGGTAGGCTCCCAATACAAGAAGGGTGATAGGTACAAAGAGAACAAGAAGGAGAAGGGCTTGGTAGGAACATGGGATGACTCTAGCAATGATTCGAGTAGCGATAACTTGGATGAGGATAAGGGAGAGGTTGCGCACATATGTTTCATGGCATAAGGGGACTCTCCAAGGGACTCATCATGTAAAAGTGGTAGTCACACAGATGAGGTAACCATGGATGACCTTAAATTAGCAAATGAACAACTATTTGATAAATATAAAACATTATTCAACTCTTATATGCTTGCTAAGGATAAACTTGCTAGTATTGCCACTTCATCCATGTCTATCACTAAGAATGTTAATACCACACATGACATGCTTGTCATGGAGAATGCCACTTTGCTTTCTCAAAACGATTCCTTGAGAAATGAGGTTATTTCCCTCAAATCTCTATCGGACAAAGTCCAAATCATTGAGTGTAATGACTTTGACATTGAAACACTTCGATCTCAAAACACATATTTGGGAAATGAGAAATTAGCTCTCAAATCTCAAGTCATCGAGTTTACATCACGTGTATCCAATTGGATACTAATATCTCTTCACGCACAAAGAGATATGAGCTCATATCTACCAACGTTGATAGATTCAACAAAGGCAAGGACAAGTTGAACACTTTACTTGAAAATCAACTTCCTGTAAATCATCACAGTGGACTTGGTTATTCAAAAGAAAGTAATACCAACTATCGCACATCCTATAATGGAGTAACTATAGAATTTGTAAGGCCATCCTCCTGTGCATCCTCGAGTGGAGCCCAAAACCTCTTGAGTTATTCCTCTACCAAGACAAGCTCCATTCTGACATCACCTCATTTTGAAAGAAACCCACCTAGGGTGGACCTCCAAAAAAAGGTCATGCGTATATGTACACTAACACTCAAACAAGTAGGAGAGCACCTACACATCAAACTCTCACATATGAGAAATTTTATGCACGACACCCTAGTGCACGTGCTAACACACATATGCGACACCCATGTGTTTGCACTCACCCACATGCAAATGCTTATGAACATTCGCTGCATACACATATGCTTGCTCACTCAAATGCTCACACACATATTCCACATTCGTATGCTTCACATTCTTATGCACACAATCCGAATGTGAAAACACATATATATGCTCACAATGCACGCACACATCGTACAAGATCTAATGCTAGTTATCATACACACCTACATTATTACTACTCGCATGCACCAAACCATGAATATGCATAAATACAATCACCACGTACTCACCACAATGCCTATGTTCACCTATAATCCTACATGTTGCATGCTCTTCATAGAAATCCTCCTCCAATGCATACACCCTCTAGGCATAGGGCTTCCAAAACTCACTTAATTTGGGGTCATATGAACACTAGCACATATGCTAAAGGAATGTATATGCAATATTGTTTTAGAGATGTAGTGAATAATGTGAACTATATTGGGAAGACTAAGTCCACTTGGACTTGATTTCCAAAGGGATAATCCCTTTGGACCCAACATGCTTGGGTACCATGTGCTTATGGTTTATTCTTTACGTACACAAGAAGAGGAAAACAGCAATAAAAGGAAAGATTGCTTCAAATTCAAAAAGAAATGATGGATACTCGATAGCGGGTGTTCCAAACATATGACGGGAGACACAAGCTTGCTCTCCGAAGTCATCTGCATCAAGAATAGCAGAACGGTCGCTTTCAGAGGTAGTGAAAAGGGTTCCATAATAGGTACTGGAAAATTCGGTAATCCATCTAAACACTGAATATATAATATTTATTTACTTGATGGGTTAAATCATAATCTTATTTCCCTTAGTCAACTTTGTGACAATGGTTACTGACCGGTGCCCCGTTTACGGTATGGGCGCGGTGTCGTTTTACCACAAGTGCACGGCTAGTGTAGGGTACGGGTTTATCGAACTCAGGGAGGTGGATGGCTTGAATGGCTACTAGCCTCGCCTAGGTTGTGTGCTAGCTACGTGGATGATATGGGTGGAAGTGTAGAAATAAGAGAAAGAAATGAAAAAGACACGAAAGGAATCCCCGCTAACACCGGTTAGAGCACTCATGACACTTGGCATTTGACTTGACCCAGGGTGAGACATTGCCCCCAAAAAGTGGTACCTAGCATCCATGGCCCGATATTCCGGTCGGTGCCAAGCACGCTAGGCCTACCCGGTTCCGGACGGTGGGCATTCCCATGTCCATTAACACCTTCCGCAACCGTGAGCATTAAGGCCACAATGATACTCCCAACATTTTGTCCAAGCCGTTCCCACGCGCGGGGACTCGATGTCTACACTAGGGGCGTGAGCTATGGCTAGGGAGTCAACCGCCAAGTTTATTCCCCCTTGGCCCGACGGTCAGAGGCGGTCTTTCTCCCTCCAATGACAATGAAACAACCCCGCGTAACCCTGATGGCCAAATAGGTCGAATGTAATTTCTAGCAATTCATCGAAGCGGATCTTGACTGGACAAGCACCGGACCCCAACCCCCAACACAACTAGTGTGTTGCCGTACGAATTGGACTCAGATTGCTAGAAATCCCCATTGACACATTTCATCGAACACATGCCATGCAATCAAGTCAAGTGTAGTTTTCCAAGCATCAATCCTACCCTAAACCGTATTAGGGTTCATCAACACTACTCCATGGTGAGAAACATAAAAACAAGCAAAAGAAATGACATGCAAACATTCACCATTGAGCAAAATGAAAAAAATACAAAACAATGAAAACAAGAGAAAGGAATACTTATCTTGAGTATGAATCTTCAATCCAATACAAAACTTATTGATCAAAAGACCTAATCTAAACTAACCTAAACCCCCTAGCAAAGGGGCTGAAAAAGCCCTAAAAACTCAAGAAGAAGCCCTCCAAGTCGTGCCCCCAACTTCCATTTATAAGCCCCTCAAAAACCCTCTTGGTTCGGGTCCAGAACTGTCAAAACAGGCCCACCCGATCGGGTGGACAGAAAAAGAGACTCAAAACGGCAGAAATTGATCTCACCCGATCGGGCGAAATGAAAATTCAGACTGCTGCCAATTTCAGCACACAGCTGCGCTCCGAAAATTCCAGAAAAATGTAGAAAAATTGGATTTGGGCATGCGACCTATCGTTGGAAAGCTAACGACGATGCCGATGCTAGAAAAATAAAAGATCACCCAAAATCCCTCTGGAATGATAGCATATCTTCAATGAGTGCATCAGCAGCGCGCAAAAGCGGAAGAAAAGGCCACCCGATCGGTTGAAACATCAACCGATCGGGTGAGCCGCTTGTTGCTTTGCACGTCGGGCTTCGGGAGCTTCAACCGGTCGCTGAGGAGAACGGGTGGCATGATCGGGTCATCGTTTGGTAAACATCAGCTTCAGATGAACCGATCGGGTGAGATATCACCCGATCGGTTGGAATTAAGCTCCAACTTCACGAGAACTCTGTTGGGATGAACCGGTCGGCGAACCGGTCGGTTGACTTTGCACTTCGCTCCAACTTCAGTTTGGGTCGTGCACGCGTGCATCACCCGATCGGTTGGCTGTGTCCAACTGATCGGGTGGGGGCTGAAAAGTGGCAATCTTGGTCGTTTGACCCCCTGGATCGCGCGTGACTCCTCTCATTGCTCCGGGGACACATGATATCGTCGTTTTATGTCCCAAATGCTAAAAATTCCTGTAAAATACCAAAAACACGGAAAAGTGAAAGAAAACAAGAAAACACGAGAAAATGAATACAAGACAGCGGTAAATAACGGAAAAACATGGAAGAAAACGTGCGCAAATATATGAAATATAAACGCACGTCAAAATCCCCAAGCTGAACTCTTCCTCGTCCTCGAGGAAGACGAGTGAGAGTAGGAGCTCGGAGGGAGAAAATAGAGAGAAAGAGAGAAAAAGAGAACTCTATATCCTAGATAGCCCGTCAGGGCCAACAAAATCAAACACGCCACACTAAGCAAGCATACGACAAAACACAACACTAAACCAAGGAATGCGAGTCCAAACACGTGTCGTGGACCCACGTAGTGAAGCGCGAGTGAGTGTGGTCGTGTGCTAGCAGACGGTGTCGCTATCTACTTTGTGCAATAAGGCTCCATATACACATACCCAAAGAAAGACCCAAATATCGATTCAATTTGAAATTGCGGTGAATATTAGCTCAAGCATGCATGAGAAGAGTATAAGAATAGAAGCGCATCATGCATCAGGGATTCCACAGCTAGGGACTAGGAAATCACCACACTATAGCCTAGATAATAGCTAAAAAGTTCCTAAGCCAAGTGTTTTCGAAAACAATGGAGGTTGAGAAGATGTGGAGTAGAACACTCGGTGCAAATTCTTGCCTACCCTTTATTCTCGATAGGTAGGAAAATATTCACACTGGAATTTTTTTTTGGGTTTTGGGTATTTGTATATATTTTTTATTTTTGGCTATACATATTTTTCTTCTTTTCTATTCTCTTTTCTTTTTTTTGGGTTTTTTCTTTTCTCTCTTTTTTTCGGATTTTTGGATATTGGGATATATACATGTGTACTCTCCCAAGTGGGAGAACAGTACACGACGAGGGGATTTGCACCAAGTAAAATAAAAATGAAATCGGATCCTAAACACTTGGGCAAAGGAGATATTTCTCGCTAATCAGAGCATAGGCTAAATGGGTTATCCTAGTCCTTGTTTGTGGAATCCCGACACATGCGAATTGACATATACGATATAAATATAGCATGTATATAGAAGCAGATAGTAGAAGTAAATACCGCATATTCAAATCGAAGCATGATAATTTAAGGGTCAACCAAGGATAGGTATATAAAACATAATCACAAGGTAGAAGCACACCAAGTGCTAGTCACGACACACGATTCACAAGAAAGCTAAGTGGACCCACGATGCTTGAAATGCAAGAGGACTCGGCTTCCTGAGGTTAGTGAATGTGATTATCGAAGCCGTGCCAGGTGTGTGTGTGATTTTGTGGCAATTCATCATATGGGGTCATCCCTAGGAGAGAGAGAACAAAAGATGAGAAGAAAAAGAAAAACATGATGGAAAACGACTCAAAAAACGAAGAAAAACGACACAAATGACGCACGAAGTGCGACTCCCCCAAGCTGAAACTTGCATTGCCCTCAATGCAATAATAGTTTATACGGGAGGGCAAAGAAAATGGGGGGTGCGCACCGACACAAAAAGTGAAAAACATGAAAAACACATGAACGAAACTAAAAAAATAAAGAAAAAGAAACAGTCAAATAAAAGATATAAAACACGACGAAAGAACACAAAGACTCAGACACACAACAACGACACGCGAAAACATGCACACAAATCGATTCCCCCCAAGCTGAACATGACAATGCCAGTGAAATGATATGATCAATGTGATGCAGAAATATGCAAGGGGAAGATCGGAAAAGAAAAGAAAGAAATCAAATGCAGGAGAGACGGTGTGCTCATTCTCCTCGGAAGAGGATGAGGGTGAAATGATAGAAGGGCATGACATGAAGGGTTATTAAGATGCAAAAGCAAATCCTAGATGCGCTCCCCTCGCTAATGAGAGGAGACGAGATTATTCAAATCTAAACTAGAAAGCGGTAAATTTTTACACTACTGGATTAGGATACACCTGAGCATAGGCGGATCCAAGATCTGAAGTGGGGCAGGTAGTTGCTCCAACTGCTCCTTCTGTCGCTTCGCCAGAAGCGCTGTGCCACGTGTGCCAATGGACCTAAGCAATGCACCTCCAAGCATCCTTAGTGGGTATCCACCTGTGAACTGCAAAGGACGAGGGGCATTAGCCCATGGCAAGAAATTGTTTCCCAAAATAAATGTATCCCAGAGATAATCGTCAACATAAGATGGAAAAATAATAAAAGGGTGACGAATACTCCCTGAGAATGGCTCGCTATCCTCTGTACTAGCGACGACCAAATCCTCGCTGTCCATGAGAAGTGGCTCTCCAGGTGGTGACACACCGTAGTATACCTCAAGGGAAGTCGATCCTGTGTCCTGCGAGAGATATGGTGTGTCAAAAATATATAAGTCTAAAGGAATAGGACGTGAAAAGCGAGACTTAAATGTGGAGTGAGAGTGAGTATGAAAATCTCCCTGAATAGGGGCAATATGCTCAAGTAGATGCTCATCCGCAGAAGAAGTGGAGCGTGACAGTAGAGGTAGATGTGGCTCGGGCTCCATGAAGTGGACCATCGTATCCAGGCCCTCGTGCACATTCTCCTCGACGATATGCTCATGCTCCTCCATCTGCCCGATGTCCTGAATGACATCCTCATGGTTGACCACCGACCAAGGAGGAAGCTGTGACAGAGATGGCTGTGGAGGTGGATGTGGAGCGGACCCCTCGTATGTGGTCATCGTGTCCTCGTCCTCACGCACATCCTCCTCGCCCTTATGCATAAGCTCTGTAAACTCCTCGGTCCTCTCATAGGACTCATGTGGGGTATCTAAATCAAGACAAGAAGTCTCTCCCATAGATCATAGAGAAATCTCCCCATCCTCACTATCATCATCAAAAAATGCTTTGTCATCCAAGTGGTAGTGATGGAAAAATGGGCGATCGGCATGAGATGTGTCTATGGTGGCCGACGGCATGGTAGTCTCAACCATGAAAGTAGGTATATCCTCTCCTTCATCCCCTCTCCTTGGTGTAGGCTCGATGATTGGTACCATCAAGTTTCGTAATGTTTGGCCTTGGTTAAACATGGCACTTTCAAGGAGAGACACGATGTTTGATTCTTCTTGTGTTGGTGGAGGGATATAAGGTTGAGAAAATGGATGGGAGTTGTTTGGGCTAAGGTTGTGGGAAAATGTTTGGCCTTGGTGTAGGGGGGAGGCTCTCGAGCGTAAATCGGCAATCATAATACACATGCCCCACGATCCCACAAGTCTCACAAACCACAACCGAATAAGGATTGTATCCTCCCATCTGAGCATCGAAATTTGATCTCCATATGGTTACACCAAAGATACCTGGACAACAAAAATAAGAAAACTAGAGAGGATCACCAATAGTACAAGAAAATAACAAAAAGATAATATAAGAGTGGGGGAAAAGTTTCTTGGTTATTGAATATATTTTTTTTTAAAAAAAGAAATTTTTTTTGTGTTTTTATGCGTAGGCTAACGAACCAAAGCTAAGCTAATATCAAACCGAACGCCTCCCCTGCAACGGCGCCAAAAACTTGACCGACGCCCCCGTTTACGGTATGGGCACGGTGTCGTTTTACCGCAAGTGCACGGTTAGTGTAGGGTGCGGGTTTATCGAACTCAGGGAGGTGGATGGCTTGAATGGCTACTAGCCTCGTATAGGTTGTGTGCTAGCTACGCGGATGATATGGGTGGAAGTGTAGAAATAAGAGATAGAAATGAAAAAGACACGAAAGGAATCCCTGCTAACACGGGCTAGAGCACTCATGACACTTGACATTTGACTTGACCCAGGGTGAGACATTGCCCCAAAAAGTGGTACCTAGCGTCCATGGCCCGATATTCCGATCGGTGCCAAGCACGTTAGGCCTACCCGGTTCCAGACGGTGGGCACTCCCATGTCCATTAACACCTTCCGCAACCGAGAGCATTAAGGTCACAATGATAACGCCCAACATTTTGTCCAAGTCGTTCCCACGCGCGAGGACTCGATGTCTACACTAGGGGCGTGAGCTATGGCTAGGGAGTCAACTGCCAAGTTTATTCCCCCTTGGCCCGACGGTCAGAGGCGGTCTTTCTCCCGCCAATGACAATGAAACACCCCCGCATAACCCTAATGGCCAAATAGGTCGAATGTGATTTCTAACAATTCATCGAAGCGGATCTTGACTGGACAAGCACCGGACCCCAACCCCCAACACAACTAGTGTGTTGCCGTACGAATTGGACTCAGATTGCTAGAAATCCCCATTGACACATTTCATCGAACACATGCCATGCAATCAAGTCAAGTGTAGTTTTCCAAGCATCAATCCTACCCTAAACCGTATTAGGGTTCATCAACACTACTCCATGGTGAGAAACATAAAAACAAGCAAAAGAAATGACATACAAACATTCACCATTGAGCAAAATGAAAACAATACATAACAATGAAAACAAAAGAACGGAATACTTATCTTGAGTATGAATCTTCAATCCAATACAAGACTTATTGATCAAAAGACCTAATTTAAACTAACCTAAGCCCCCTAGCAAAGGGGCTGAAAAAGCCATAAAAACTCAAGAAGAAGCCCTCCAAGTCGTGCCCCCAACTTCCATTTATAAGCCCCTCAAAAACCCTCTTGGTTCGGGTCCAGAACTGTCAAAACAGGCCCACCCGATCAGGTGGAAGTTCACCCGATCGGGTGGATAGAAACAGAGACTCAAAACGGCAGAAATTGATCTCACCCGGTCTGGTGGAAACTTACCCGATCGGGTGAAATGAAAATTCAGACTGTTGCCAATTTCAGCACACAGCTGCGCTCCGAAAATTCCAGAAAAATGTAGAAAAATAGGATTTGGGCATGCGACCTATCGTTTGAAAGATAACGACGATACCGACGCTAGAAAAATAAGAGATCACCCAAAATCCCTCTGGAATAATAGCAGATCTTCAATGAGTGCATCAGCAGCGCGCAAAAGCGGAAGAAAAGGCCACCCGATCGGTTGAAACATCAACCGATCGGGTGAGCCGCTTGTTGCTTTGGCTGTCGGGCTTCGGGAGCTTCAACCGGTCGTTGAGGAGAATGGGTGGCGTGCTCGGGTCGTCGTTTGGGAAACTTCAGATTCAGATGAACCGATCGGGTGAGATATCACTCGATCGGTTGGAATTAAGCTCCAACTTCCCGAGAACTCTGTTGGGATGAACCGGTCGGCGAACCGGTCGGTTGACTTTGCACTTCACTCCAACTTCAGTCTGGGTCGTGAACGCGTGCATCACCCGATCGGTTGGCTGTGTCCAACCGATCGGGTGGGGGCTGAAAAGTGGCAATCTTGGTTGTTTGACCCCCTGGATTGCGAGTGACTCCTCCCGTTGCTCCGGGGACACATGATATCGTCGTTTTATATCCCAAATGCTAGAAATTCCTGCAAAATACCAAAAACACGGAAAAGTTAAAGAAAACAAGAAAACACGAGAAAATGAATACAAGACGGCGGTAAATAACAGAAAAACACGGAAGAAAACGTGCGCAAATATATGAAATATAAATGCACGTCAGTTACAAAGTTAATTTTGGTGACATGTAATAAAAATATTTTGTTTAGTGGCACACGCCAAAAAGACATTTATGTGTTGGATATGTCACATAAACAAGAACAATACTTGGTTGCACACACAAATGAGCAACTACTATTGCACTAACGCTTTGGTCATGTACACTCCAAACATCTTTCCAAACTATCCAAGCACAATCTAGTTAGAGATTTTCCAAAACTTTCATTTAGTAAGAAATGTTTTTGTGATTCATGCCAACATGGCAAGCTTCATAAATCGTCATTTAAGATTAACAATGTAACCTTTACTACTAGGCCACTAGAGCTTTTACACGCAGACTTATTTCGGCATACTAAAGTTGCATTCTTAGAAAATGCCTTTTATGGACTTGTTGTAGTGATGACTTCTCTAGGTTTTTTAAATAGTAAAAATGAGGCACTTGACAAATTTATTGTTTTCTTTAAGAAAGTTCAAAAGATCCAAGGCACACGCATTGTCACCATTCGTAGTGATCATGGAGGTGAATTTGATAATGAACTATTTTCTAAATTTTGTGATGTGAACGGGATAACTCACATTTTTCCTTTCCTTGTTTCCCACCTAAAAACGGTGTTGTGGAAAGGAAAAAATAGAATTCTAATAGAATGTGCATGCACTATGCTTAGCGATAGCCTGCTTGGACCACAATTTTGGACGGAAGCCGTTCATTCCGCATGTTATGCGCTAAATAGAATTCTAATAAGACCTTGAACGAACAAAACATGCTATGAATTATTTTATGATAAGATGCATCAAGTAAATTAATTTCATTTTTTGGTTGTAAATGTTTTATTAAAAACACATATGGTAATTTAGATAAATTTGAGTCTCGATCCAATAAAAGATATTTATTGGATATTCCACACGTAGCAAGGCCTACTGGATATACAATAAAAGAACTTCAATAGTTGAGGAATCTCTTCAAGTTTCTTGTATGAATATGCCTACTGGATATACAATAAAAGAACTTCAATAGTTGATGAATCTCATCACGTTTCTTTCTATGAAGATTTTTATTTTCATATTTCACATGATGAAGAGTGTATTGAATTCCTATTGATTCTATGAATGTTTAAACTATATGATTCTATTGATACTAACCCTCCTAACAATATTGTTGAGGATGTTCGAAGTGATCTAGGTGTACCCAAGACATTTGACATGGTCCCTCATCATCCACATGATCAAGTTATATGTAATATTGGAGATGGAGTCCATACAAGGACAAGGGTAGAGAAATTCACACATTGTACCTTCACTTCAACAATAGAGCCAATGAACATTGATGAAGTGTGTAAAGATATCTCAATGATCATGGGGATGGAAGAAGAACTCATCCAATTCGAACGGAATGAAGTGTGGGAACTAGTCCCCATTCGGAAGGCCACCATGTCATTGGAACAAAATGGATCTTCAAGAACAAGATGGATGAGAATGAAGTTGTCACTCGAAATAAGACGAGGTTAGTAGCTTAAGGTTACCGTCAAGAGGAAGGTACAGATTTTGAAGAATCTTTTGCCTCTGTAGCTAGATTAGAATCCATTAGACTATTGCTATCTTTTGCATCCTTGATGAATTTTAAATTTTTTCAAATGGATGTCAAAGTGCATTTTAAATGGTTATATCAATGAAGATGTGTGTTTCATAACCACCCGATTTTATTTATGAAAAATTTCCAAATCATGTTTTCAAACTTAAGAAAGTACTTTATGGGTTGAGACAAGCTCCTAATGCTTGGTATAATCACCTAAAGACTTTTCTTTTGGATTTGGGTTTCAAAATTGGTGAAGTTGATTCAACACTTTTCACTAAGTATTTTAATCATGACATACTCATCATACAAGTGTATGTAGATGATATATATTCATCTCTACTAACACTTCTCTTTGTCACGAATTTGCTAAGTACATGCAAGATGAATTTGAGATGAGCCATATGGGAGAGCTCACATATTTTCTAGGACGTCAAATTCATCAATTGGAGCAATGTATCTTCATCCACTAAACGAAGTACATGGTGGAGTTGTTCAAACGCTTCGGAATGGGAGGTTCTTCCTCCAAGCGTACTCTGATGAGCACAATAACACATCTTGATAAATATGAAGGTGGAACGGATGTTGACATTTGTTAATATCGAGGTATGATAGGTAGTTTACTCTATCTTACAATAAATAGACCCGATATTATGTTTTCCATATGCTTATGTGCACGATATCAATCACGACCAAAACAATCACATTTGATTGCAGTCAAATGGATTTTCTGTTATCTTAACCAAACACTTGATTATGGATTATTTTATCCAAATTCATGCACATATGAGCTAATCTCATATAGCGATACAGATTTTACCGGATGTTGATCGATAAGAAAAGTACTAGTGGCACTTGCCATTTTCTAGGAAATTCCCATGTATCTTGGTTTTCCAAGAAACAAAATTCAGTATCCCTTTCACCACTGAAGTGGATTATATTGCCACGGGTCTAGCATATGCACAAGTATTATGGATGAAACAAACTCTTAAGAATTATGGTATCGATTGTGGTACATGTGCTATCATGGTTGATAACCAAAGTGCTATTTGTTTATCCAAGAATACGATACAACACTCCCATACCAAACACATTGACATTAGACATCATTTTATCAATGTTCATGTCCTCAAAAGGATGTAAATCTAGAGTACATCGACACCCAAAAACAAATTTCCGTTTTCACTAAACCACTCAAAGAGGACTCCTTTGTGAGGCTTAGGAGAGAATTAGGTATAATGGGTGATTTTGAACTCTAGGAGACCATCATTTTTCATGACATATCATGTTTCGTATTCAATTCATAGGATATGCCATGTTTCAGCTATATTTGATTGAATTAAATTTACATATATCTCACCTTCTTGATTGAATATTTACATAATGAGATATATGTGAATTTTATGTTGAATTTGATTTGAGTAGATTTTGTTTTTGATGATTGGGTATACTGCAATGATGCTTTATGCTAAGTTCGAGAGATCTTATTTTTCTTAGCTTGAGAGTTCTCATAGACATTAGCCTAGGTTCATTCCAAGCTTCCTGATACAGACCAGACGCCTAGTATAGGTGAACCAGCTGTCTTCCATATCATATATGTGTATATCAGAATATGTTAATCCGACCAGACGCTTGTAGGTCTCTGACCAGACGACTGCACAATTGTCCAGTCACCTGGCTGTTGAACTCAAGACGTCTGATCAGTGAAAAGTATATTCTATCAAATGTTTTCGAGAGCAACTCTTTTCTGACTATCGTTGACCCAATTGTCAGATTTGTTAAGACCAGACACCTACACAGTTGGTCAGGCACCTGATATGTTTTCATTAGACGTCTGGCGCTATGGGATTTCATTTTTAATTTTAAGTCTACATATGTCTGAACACTCTACTTCAGACGTCTGTTGAATGTTTGATCGCCAGATCAGTTTTGATCCCACAGCTGAGATTATATTGGTCGATCGATAAAAACCACTATTCATCTTGATTAGGGCTTAAGCATTATAATTTATAGCGTATGTTCGTTCGTCTTCCTCGTTAAACCCGTCGATGCCATTCGACTACGAATCTCCAATCGTTCGATCCACTTTTGCCAGCTCCTAAGTTCTTAGAACCCCCATGATCTTCTCCGATCATTTCTTTAACTAGTTTTTTAGATTTAGTTCTTACCTCTTGTGATAATTTTTAGGGTTTTATCATATCACCCTGCAAGCGACCTAGAAATTCTACGATCACCATCGTTAAAGACATTACTCTGTCGAGAAAGCAAGAAGACACTCGTCCGACTGAAGACCGACCTAATCATCGAATTGTCCACCACCATCTACTTAATATATGTCGATTGATGTTCCATCTCATCCATTGTCTGTCGACCCACTATCCTCTGAGTATCATCCGGATCACGATGATTCCCTTGCTCATACTGACTCTCTACCTCCAAAAGATCCCCTTGAGGCCATCAGAACTAGGGTTGGCCTTCTGATTGATGGGTATATGCGTCTGGATGGTCGTCAAATTTCATTCTGTAATGATATTGAAAGAATTGAGTCTATCATTCTTGGACTTGGTAAGGATAATACTCGCATCATAAACTCACTCCGACATATTTAGGATAGTCTGCAGGCCCCTACTGATCCGACTTCCTCCTCACAACCTTCCAACAATCTAATTTGTCGATTGGGTTATTTTGAGTTTACTATGTCCATCATTTGGAATGCAGTGTCTATGCTGCGAGATGATCTTACACACGTTAAGGCTACGGTGAAGTCTATTTCCTCTAATATCAAAACTCAGACTCTTCAGTCTAGGTAGCTTTTCTCCTTGGTTCTGAATATCCAGGAGAAATTGGACTCAGTCTTACCCACTTCGAGAGACATTACTGCACTTAACCCTCCAGGACCCAGTGGTTCTCGATCACCACCACCTCCTCCTCCAATATGACGTGATAGGATTATGTCTTGTTCACTTTCACACTAGGCTTCTTTTTGTATGTGAGAGTTATTGTGGATATTGGTTGATATTTTTTTATTTTGTCTCATTGTTTTTGAGATTGATGATATACATGACACATTTTGATATACCGTCATTTCTTTTGTTATTGTGCGATGCATTTTTTGATATATTTTTTGTCTCATCATCAATGTGTGTGGGGGGGGTGTGTGTGTGTGTGGAGCTTATTGTTATCGTTGGCTATGTATCAGTATATTTTATTCGTATTATCTCTGCACATCCAATGTAAATGTTGATAATGTCTCCAATTGTTTGCTTTTGATGATTGTTGTGATAAACAATTGGTTTGATACACCTTAATTTTTGGCTTTTTGAATTTCCTTGGTTTCATTCAATTATCTATCCTAATCACTCACTCCTACGTTTTATAATTCTCCTAGCACTAGTTGTTGTTGTTTCTCTACCTCCCACACTTATGATAAAGGGGGAGAGAAATAACCAAGATAATAATTCATGTGCTGCTATGACTTTAAAAACATTTTCCATGAATCGTAGCATTTCAAAATGTTGAAACCATTGTATGATTCAAGGGGAGTATTGAAATATGAACCGGATTCTTATTCCCACATTCCATTTCAATTGATATTATTGATATTAATATTAAATGGATTGATCCAACTCTTCATGCATCATTCCCTCCTTGTTTATGTTTAAGCTTATATAAACATTCCATGTGATATACACACGATTGCTATACATTGATGCTTCATTGTGCATATGAATTTTTGGACTAATTTGATTGGTATCAATGCAAGGGGAGTACGTATTTAATTTTTTAGCACAATTATTATCATTGCTTATGTTTGTTTGTCATCATCAAAAGGGGTAGAATGTTGAGTATTGGATCCTCCAATTTGGTTTTGATGATGAGCAAACATAATTAACTGTGACTAATCCCCTGTTTGTTGTAAATAAAAGCATCGTCAATATAATTCAAGGAATATCAAATGCGACAATAGCTTGAGTCAATGATGCAAGGAAATCAAATGATGAACTCAAGGAAATCAAGTGGAAGTCTTGCATTCAATAGAAATTGAAGGGGATTAATATGTACTGGTTTTAATTCTTCATTTCCTTATTAAATTAGAATGTTAAGCCTTTAATAGACTTGATAGATTCACTTCCATGACACTCACAACATTATAGTTTATTCATCATTTGAATTCCATTGGGGTAGAACTTATAAAAGCTCGAAGTAGAGTTTTTCAGCCTCCCCAGACGACTGGTGCTTGAACCCCAAACCAGACATCTGAGGTTCTCATACCAGATGTCTGCATAGTGACTCAGACGACTGGGTGAAGATCTTCAGACATCTGGCCATTCTTGAGCTATAACTCCAGTGACTCTGTTTTTACAGTCAGACGGATCAGACGTCGATGTTCTAATCCCAGACAGCATTTTGACAGCATTAATTACCATATCAGCCAATACCCCCATTCAACTAGCTAGTTTACTACAGTCGACTAGTGACTAGGATTTATGCCCATTAAGAGCTGTTTACAGATTAAATGGTGGAGATCTTTGTTAGATTTTGGTGCGATTCTTGAGCTCTATAAATATGGTTTGTTAGCATTTATTTCAGAAATCTTGGAACATTTAGAGTATAAATTCTTCACATTGAATAGCATTCAAAGCTTCAACAAGCTCTCAAGCTCCAACTTCTACACTTGTCTCTAAAATAATTCAAGGTACTAAGAGCTGATCTTCATTCCAGATTGGTTCCTCATTTTGAAACAAGTAGTAAGTGCACATACTCTCATCATTAGAGCACATCACACACACCTCTTTGCCTCATTCTATCAAGTCATTATTCAAGGCAAATATTGTGTAATTGATTTCATATTGAAGTGTTTCAATTCTCTTCTCTTTTCTTTGTTGAGATTACTCTCTGTTTGTAAGAGTGGACCAATCCCAGGTTATGGGAAGTGGCAATAAAGGTTGTATTAGACTTACAATTGCTGGTATTTGACAAGTGGGATATTAGTGGATACTAATCACTAGCAGGATTTGCTAGTGGGTTGCTAGAATAGGATTCCAGGGAGTTGAAAATTGACTTAGTGGAATTTGAAATAGGGTATATAATCTGTTTGTGTTTGCAATTTCTGTGTTATTGTTATCACATTTTCTATTCCACACGTTTAGTTGCATTAGGGATTTTAATTAGGTGTAAATTACTTTTTATTATCATAAAATACTATTCACTCCCTCTAGTGTTTTCCACCATAGTTTCAGGTCCTACAATGTGCAGCCGAGTTATCTTATACAGAGCTACCTCGCCTATGTTCGGATCTTACTTATCTTACTCTACACAAGTTAAATATGGGGATGCCGAGCTATTGGACTTCTACAGTGCGCAGATTCTTAGTTCGGAGGATCGACAGCTCATATGTGCAACTCTACAGCCCAAGCTTAAGATAGCTCGACTTGGCACTTCGTCAGCTCGGCCTTTATCAGGAAGCTCGACAGTATGGAGGAGCCCACCATTGGACGCAATGTCTTCTTCGAAGTAAAGTTATGATTGGATTAGGATTCCGTTAGAGAAAGAGTTCTTATCAATTGGGAATCCCTCTTCTATTGGAATACCTATTGTACCCTAGGGGTATATATTGGGAGTTTAGGCCAGGGTTTCACGTGGGGGAACACATTAAGAGACCTTTGAGCCTCCATTGTAGAGAGCCAACTTTGAAAGATTGTGTTGAGAGATTTTGGAGATATCTTGAGTGCTTCTTCTCTGTTGCAAAGAGAGAAGATTTGTATTTGTTTTCACCATTCGTAATAAAGCTCAATGGTGTCACTTTGGCTGGTTGACGGCCTAAATTTACAATCTTTCATAGCGATCTATATGTTTGTTGTTGCTTATCCTCATCTTTGATCATCTGACTGTCCTAGCATTTCACTGACGCATAACAAACTGGTATCAAAGTTTTGGAGATTAACTTAGTAGGCAAACATGAGAAACAGTGGCTATGACAGTTCTTCAAAGGCATCGACTTCTAGGGAGCATGCTTTAGCGGCTCAAACTATCATGTCCAACATGAAGTTTGAAATTTAGAAGTTTGATGGAAAGATCAATTTCGAAATGTGAGATGCGAGGTCTTGAATGTCTTGAACCAACTTGGTCAAGATATCACATTAGACAAGAAGTTGACAAGCATGTCAGATTTGGAGTGGAGAACTCTGAATCGAAATGCATAAGGAAGGTTACGACTGTATTTGACGAAGGAGAAGAACTACCCTTCAATGGAGGAGACAAATTCAAGGAAGTTTTGGATGGACCTCAACGACAAGTACATGAAGAATAACATCCAAAACCGACTGCATTTGAAGAAGAGTCTTTTTAGTTTGAAGCTTAAGGAGGGTGTTTCTATTAAGGAACATCTCGACTACTACAACAAGCTTCTAACCGACCTGAGGAACATTCATGTTAAGATCGACGATGAAGATAAAGATATAATTCACCTCAATTCTGTACCCATTGATTATGAGTACTTGGCGTCAGTTCTTACTTACGGTAAGGACTCGATCATATTTGAAGAAGTTTCCAATACTCTTATGAGCAATGAGTTCAGGAAGACCGATGAGGACACAAAGAGGCCGATCTAATAACGCTCTCACCATGGTGAGAGATCAGAGTAATGAGAAGGGTATAGCTTGAAAGGGGTATTTTCGATCCAAGTCCAGAGACAAGAGTAAAGACCCTCATCGCAAGGAATTGGCAAAGGACCAATGGGCTTTCTGCAAAAAAGAGAGGACATTAGGTCAGAGATTGTCCAAAGGAAAAGACGAAAATTAACGTGACAGCCAACGTTGTCAAAAGCGTTGAGGTCGAATAGTGTGTACTTGTTGGTGCTTCGAATGGCATGATGTCAGATGGTTGGGTGATCGACTCAGTATGCCCAGTCCATATGATGCCATATAGAGAGTTCTTTACAACCTTCCATGAAGGTGATAAGAGTACAGTTCTACTAGGCAATGACCGAGCTTGAGCACTACATGCATTTGGACAGTTCGGATGAAGATTGGCAACGGTGTTACGCAATGATTCCGGGTAAATATTGCATATTTAACCCCTCATTTATTAGTATTTTGCGCAAAAATGATGCGTATTTGGCTTCTAATACAAGCATATTTAGATTAGTCATGATTATTAAAGCAATCTCTTGATTTATGAACAAAATACCATTTTACTAATTATTTTGCATTCTCATGTTTTTCATGTGAAAATCTCAATTTTACAAATCCAATGACTATTTTTTATATTTTTCTAAGATCTGTGCTATTTTCTATGAATTTTCGAAGGTAAACTACCATTTAAATGAATAAATACAACAAAGTATGGTATTTATACGCGCCCCGTTCAACTGTGCTGCCATGTGAAAGCATCCTGTTGACTCCTACCTAAATCGAACGACTCCATATGGGGCGACACGGCTACATCATAGTTGCTGAGATCAGATCCGACGACACAGAATGCATCTCGAGGCGGACTCGGATTTGGAGCAGAGCGGGCGAAGCGGCAACTACAGGCTATCGCGCCTCGGATGGACGACATAGAATTGAAGCGGGATGCGAATGTGTGTTTGAGCGTGATGTGGATGCAGATCCTAACCAGCTACTAAACCAAACCCGCATCATATATATACTTTGTATTTGGCTAGGGTTTGGGGGATTCTGATTGTATTTTTGAGCTTTTTCAAGTGTATTCATGCGTAATTTTTGAGGGCTCTGGAGACAGAGGCAAAGGCACATCTTTGAAGAAAATCTAGGGTCTAATTAGAGAGATTTGGTGATAAATTTCCTATTTTTTCCCTTGTATTTTGAGTATTAGACTCGTATTTTGAGTATTTGATGATGTATTTGACCATGAATATTGATTCTTTTCTCTCCATGCATGGCTAATTCTCATATGTGTTAGTTGTGATGTTGTTAGAGGTATGAAATCTCTGATTTTGATGTCTTTTCACCCTATTTTGCATGTTATATCGAGTTTTGTATTAGTTTCTATACGTATTATTCGAGTATAATCGTTGTTGGCGTACTTGAATCGAATATGATCTTTACGGACTTATTCGTGGCATGACCCTTGCAGACATTGTCGTGACCCTTGCATGACCATAAGCTTAAATTCTTCATGAGACAAATGATTTACTTGATTACTTATGGCACCTTTCGATGAAATTTATCGTTGTATTTTCCAACGTTCTCATACCCTTGTGGGGTGAAATGTTTAGTTATAGAAAAGATGTTAATATTCATTGATTGCAAATACCCTAACAAAATCACGACCGACACATACTCTTCACATTAGCACCCAAGTATCGACTTCCCCGTAGTTATCTTAGGATCGTTTTTAGCGTTTAAGATTCTTTAAACCATTATCTTATATTCGAAAGGTGGTAGTTTCTTATTGGATTCGTATTCTTTATAAACTGAAAGTTGTGGTTTTGCAGGTCAGTTATCTCGTGGATACGAAATATGGACTCGCCAGAACCTTATTACTTGTTCGATCTCCTATACCTGGGAGCAGCGCTCACATCTTTTGGGTCGAGTCAAGTTTTTGGCGCCATTACCGGGAAACAACGGTACTTGTGATCTACAATTTCAGTTTGTGTATAGGAATATTCAGTGAGATCATTCGACCTTATAGCTTAGAACTTTTTTTCCATTTTCTTATTTTCTATGAAAATAATAATAATAATAATAATAAATATGAATGGTGATGCATATTTTTTAGAATTTATTTCTGGATTAATCCAAATTCTACCGATCTTCCTCGGTACGGACGAGGAAAATCCATATTTACACTAGCGTGAGTTTAAAAAGATATGCCACCATTTGTTTCCTGGGAACGTGCGCATTGAAAGACTAATTCTTAAATATTTCACGTATTCCTTAAGAGATAATGCTATATCTTTACTTAATGCTTTGCCTCATGACTTATTATCTGATTGGTCATCTTTTCAAATATTTATTCCTAACTTTAGGGATCAGGTAATGTAGAAGCAAGCACTTAGGCAAAAGATTGCAAACTTTACACAAGCCAATGGGGAGGCCTAGCATCAGGTTTGCAAGAGGTTTGACGATTTAATGCTTTTGTACCCATATCATAGATTCCACTATGATCAGCTCTTTTAGATCTTCTACACAGGATTACTGCCTCCTATGCAAATGAGCTGCAATGATGAATTCTTTGCATACATGATCGAGGATGCATGGTGTTACTTGCAGGGCCTGCAGTGTATGAGCAGACTGTGCATCTAGAGATCAGTCACTTAGATATGAAGACGATGTCCATGGCATTCCATCTGAGGATACATTTAAGCAGGTCCATGACCAGCCTAAGGCGCCATATAGGAGCTCCTACCAATGCGGCTCTCTAGAATACCAAGAGGAACCAGATGAGAGGGTGTATTGGATCCAAGTGAAAGAACATAAGTGTCAAGATTTGGATGAGTTTGAGAAGATCGAAGATGGGGGTGTGTTGAGTATGAGGGTGTCACGATGCATTTCCATGTCAGTGATGATGATGGAGTGGAGATGAGTGACGACGAAAGCAAAATCAATGATATTGAGGAGCTCAAACCCAGTCTTCTTTTAGATTCATCTGCCCTGCCTAAGGTGTACGAGTACATTGGAAGAACTTCTAAGAGTTATTACTTTGGTGATGAGGAAGATGTGTGTGAGGGAGGGAGCTTACAAAATATGAGTGAGCCCTAGCCATATCTCTCCAAAGATTCACTTCAGTATCCACTATTTCTTCCACCTCAGGATGTGCATTAAGCCATCCCCCATGAAGATCTTCAGGAAGAGCCACCAAGTTTAGGGAGGCATGCAAAGCATACATTTTTTGACGAAGAGGATGAGGAGAATGAGGGTGAATGCAAAAGGGTCTACATCGAGCCTGGGCCATCTTCTTCTCCAATTCTACAACTGTAGCCACTTACCCCTCCTCATGAGGAAAAGCATCAAATCGAGTATATCGATCTTTTTCAGGGAAGTTTTCAGGAACACAAGCACTCTAATTTTGAATATCAATTTTTAATTCCAAATCGCTTGGATTCAGATTGTCATCAATTAGATTTAAATTCCTTTATCATTTTTGATGACCCATTATGGAAAGCTTTTGTGGGTAAACAAGTTTGTCTACCTATTTTTGACACGTATTTCATGAAGGAAAAATAAGCTAATATTAAGTAGAAATGGTGGGTTTTGTCAATGCTTAGCCATAAGAATGTGAATGGAGAAAGAATACTCGCTGAAAAGCGTAAGGAGCTGATGGAACAACTTCCTCCGCTATTAAAGCTCAGTGATCCGTCATTTGACTACGGTGTTTTCTTTCCAGTAGTGTAGATTTTTATATTCTTTCTAGGATAGTGCTTTTGAATAAACTCGTACGCTTTTTCAATATTGAGGACAATATCCATCTTTAGTTGGGGGGAGTATTAGATCTTAGGATTTTTATTTTAAAAAAGGAGAGGAAAGAATCAATCACCATTTTTTTTTCATTATTTAACCCTTCGTCAAGTGCCAATTTATCAGATTATTATACATTGATTGTATTTTAAAAATTGTTTGTGGCTTGAATTAATTGTTTCTCTCTCACAGAATTAATCATTAATATGCATTTATGAAAATATTTCAATTACCATGACTAATATCATGAAATAGTTCGAATTTATTTCATGCAAGTTATTGTGATGTATAAGTTAAAGGTGGACATGCATGATTGTATTAGTTTTCAAATTTAAGAGGAATTTTGCCATTATTTACGCTAAATTTTATGTCCAATGAATGCATATTGAATTGCTTACAAAAAAAAGAAAGAGAATAAACGGAGAAAAAGAATAAAATGCACAGTTCCCTTGAGTTTTATTAAGTAACGGGTTCTTCGAGCTTCAAGAAGCATTGGAGGTTCACGTCGAAAGATGGACGATATGGAGTGTAATAGAAAAAAGATAATAAAAACTTAGATGATTCGAGTTATTAGGTTCGAGTGTTCTAAGCCTAATGCCCAAAGGTCGTCTGGCCTAGGAGACATTAACTAAAAACGCGTTACTTAGATCATTCTAAGTCATTTAGAAAAAAAACACACACACACATATATATATCAAGAAAATAGAAAAAACATGATGAATAAATAAATCAAGCTCAATATCGAATCGAACGATCTTTAAGTGATTCAAATTCCTTAGAAATAACTAAATTATGACTTGACGTCGTGTTATACTTTTGCTTATGTAAAACGTTGCTCGTATGTAATTTATTCACGTTAAATTAGAAAAATGTCATGAGTTGATATTCTTCATAATTGTGTATATAAGTGACTCGTCTCAAAATGTGTGAGCGCTACTCCAAAGTGTAGGAGATTGAACAAGTAATAATCCTGGTGAGTCCAGGTATCGTATCTACAGAACAATTGACCTGCAAAACTACGAAATTTAGTTTATAAAGAGTACTAAAACGATAATAAACAACCACCTATCAAAGATATAAGTAATGGAGTCGATGGTTTAAAATAATAAAAGAGAATCCAACGATAATTACGGTGAATTCGATACTATGGTACCAATATGGAGAGTATGTGTTGGTAGTGATTTCGTTAGGGTATGTGCAATCAATGATTATTAATATCTTTTCTATAACTCAACGTGTAATGGTCTGTTTTCATCAATATGCGTGTTTTACCTATTAATCTATTTTTCGTCCGGAGTTTTATGATTTCAAAAATTCTTATAAAAATATTTTGAAGTATCGGAGTAGTTATGGGGTATTTTAGTAAGTTCAAATTTCATCGAATACCTCTAAATAATCCGATAAAAATTCATTTTCAATTATTACCATTTTGGCTTAATGAATTAATTTTCTATACAACCATCGTCAAAACGTTTTCAAACTTCTACGGTATCATCCTATAATCATTTAGGGCTTCCCACATTAATTTCGTAATTTTCGACAATAAATCAGTAGAGAACCCGTTAACCCGCTTTCTAAACGTTTTGGACCACGACTCGTATTTTCGTAGCTCAAATCGTGAATCGGACTTCGTATTCACGATCCTCGTGATGATACAAACCCGTGGGTATGTTTTTGTAATTTTTCGGACACGTTTACTAGTAGGGGCAAAATCGTAATTTTGTTACAAATTTTACCGTCACTAATTACCTTACCTAATTACTAACTACACTAACCTAATTACTAATTACCCTAACATGACTAACATGTGGAAGAGACAACGGTTCATATTTTTCAAAAAAGCTAATTAAATGCAAATCTTATCTAAATCTTACTTTTGACTAAGTTTTAAATGCTTAATTAAACAATTATTTGCTTAAACCTATTTAAACCCCCCTAATACATCTCCTTCCTCACAAAATCCCCTCCTCTACGGTGAAACTCCGGCCAACTTTACGACGACCTCCTCCCCACCTCCGGTGAGCCTCTCCCTCCTCCTCCATTCTCCTTCATCAATCTCTCTCAATCTCTCTCTTTCTCTCCCTAAGAAAAGCTCAAGCAACCCCATGAAACCCACCATGGCCACATCCACCATGGCCAACTCCAGCGAGCTCTTCCTCTCCGGCAACCAACTCATGGCATTCCTCCTCTCTCCCTTGATTCTATCCACCTCCATTAATCTCTCCCTCTCTCCATTATTGTGCAAATCAAACCACACAAAAAAAACAAAAAAAAATTTCTGTGTTTTTCCGGCCGACGGCTGGCGGCTGTGGCCGCCCCCTCCTCTCCTCTTCCCCTTGGTCCTCCTCCTTGGCCTCCTCCACCATTGATCCCACCTACAAAGTGAAGAAGATGATCAGAAAAACAACCAAAAAAATGAAGAAGAAGCATTTCACAGTTTTGAAAATGAGGGGGGGAATATGAAGGTTCATTTGGAAAGGAAAAATTTGTAAGAGATATTTGTGAAGGGATTTTTAAAAAGGAAAAATTTGTAAAGGATTTTTGTGAAGGGAAGGAATAGAATTAGAAAAGAGAAGAGGGAAGATTTTGTGAGGAATTTGGTTAATTTTTTTAGAGATTATTTTTATTGTATTTTTTCATACGTATACGTATACGTGCGTATGTGCACGTAGTACGGACTTTGTAATCTTGGCTTTATATTAATAAAATATGGGTGCGTGCGTGTGGTGTTTGTAGGTAGACGTCCTGGGAAGACACCGACTCCCGGACACGGTACGAGACCCGCCCAAGAAACAGGATTACAACCGATCACAACTACAGGCAAGTAAATACCGTATATATGTGTGTTGCAAGTAATTACCGGGTATATGCAAGTATCTACCGCATATGTGCTTGTTGTACTTGTGCTCATTGTATTGTTGAATGTTCAAAGTGAAGGGCCTATAAAGCCAAACGGATACGGATACGGTTAATGTGATACCACACGGGTTTTGGGGTAGCCTTGAGCTACGAAGTGTGCGGGAGTGACCGGGTCCACCCTTATTAGTTAAGCTGTACCATCACTCGGCAGGGGATGGTAGGTAGAGATTCCACAAGTTGCTCCGTGGGATGGGTGCACTTCGGGTTGCATATCGTGCACTCGGGCTAAGGCTGATGCACTAGCTTGTTTGTTACTATGCTACTATTGCTGACTGTTCTACTGACTAAGTCGTGACTACTCGAAGGTGGCAGAGCGGCGTAATAACAAGCGGTCTTAAATTACAACCGAATCAGTGTCTAGGAAGGAATGGGAAGGGGGTTGGTCAACCAAAGGACTTGTCCTGCGGTCATTGAAGTGACATGTGCCTTCAAGCCCTGACTGACTGGCTGATTTGGAAGTTAAGTTAGACTTCTTATTATTAGGCATGCCTACACTATTAGATAGTCAAGCGACGTTTGTTCTCTCTTGTTCGTTCATTACATAGCTGCATTTACTTTCTGTTGGTTTTTACTTGCCGCTTAGCGCTGACATGTATTTCATTGTTTTCTCTGAAATGCATGTTAGACTACGAGTCGACGGAGTACGTGGAGTATTACACTGAAGACGATCCCGTAGACCAGGGATCAAAGGACGTTACTGAGCCCGCACCTACAGAGGAGTAGGAGTTTCTGATTCGACCACAGCATCCACTTGATTTCATCGTCAGTGTGCTTTCCTTACCATTGTCAGTGTGCTTTCCTTATTGACAGTGTGCTATTTACTTCCGAGTGATGTACTTTACTTTTCTGTCGAGTCGATGTAGGCCGTACTATAAGGCCCAGTCATGTACTACTTATCATATATTGGGATAATAAAGATGTTGTTTGTTGTTTCTCTGAGATTGCATGACAAGAACCTGTCCTTCAATGGAATTACTACAGACGCTTATTGTGCATCGAACAAGGAAGAAAAAAAAAATTCCTCCTTGTTTTATGTACAAGCAGACCTTTGTCGCGTCCTCGCTCCTGGGTACTTTGGGAAGCGAGGCGTGACAGGTTTCTGTGGTGGCCCATGCAGGTCATGCAAATACTCAGAACAATATACGCATCTTTACGATCCTAAGCTGACTGAGTAAATATTGACTCAAGTTTATTGTTTTGCAGCATGGCAGGAAGACCAAACACCCGCAACGGAAGTGGCGCCAATGGAAACGGTGCCGATGGTGCCGCCGAGATATCTGCAGTCCTGGGAGTGA
Organism: Scilla litardierei; assembly: GCA_030789695.1. Classification (NCBI taxonomy): domain Eukaryota; kingdom Viridiplantae; phylum Streptophyta; class Magnoliopsida; order Asparagales; family Asparagaceae; genus Scilla; species Scilla litardierei. The sequence continues at coordinate 234,998,891 of CM061142.1, forward strand.
TTAGAGAAATGTTGGAAATACAACACCAGATGCTTCAATAGGAACCAAGAGCACCACCACCATCCGCTGAGCCTGGGGTTAAGCAATTCCAGGAGCTTCGTCCGAAGACTTTCTTTGGAAAGGAAGGACCACTTGGAGCTGAAGAATGGGCCCTAGCTACAGAAGACAAGTTGAGCACTGCCCGCATCCCTCAAGCAGGATGGGTTGAAGTTGCAAAACTGCAACTGACTGACAATGCTCGAAGCTGGTGGGATCGTGAAGAACGACGTCTGGTTAAGCCTATCTCTTGGGGCATGTTCCGGGAAAGGTTCAACGCCCAATATTTTCCTCCCTCGGCCAAGAGCGAACTCCAAAGTCGTTTTACTAATCTGAAACAAGGCAATAGGACTGTCGATGAGTATGAAGCAGAGTTCTCAATGCTCAACCGTTTCGCTCCGCACATGGTCAAAAATCCAGAAGACTGTGCCTATCAGTTTCGTCAAGGCCTAAGCCCTCGTGTTCAAGCCTCGATGAGTTCATTGAAGCTGACTACCCTTGAGGATGTTCTGGAAGCTGCACGAACCCATGAAGCCATTGCACGACTTGAAAGGGGAATTCAAGTTAATACAGGCAAACGCCCGATGGAACCTGCCAGGAACAATTTCCGTCCGACTCAAACCACCAATTTCAAGAAGCCAGCAACCCCAGCCAACACCAAATCCACTATGGTGTGCCACTACTGCAACCGTGTTGGACACGTCAAGAAGGACTGTCGCATGTTCTTGAAACTGTGCCTAGTGTGTGGTGCATCTGACCATCTTACTAAGGACTGCCCTCGTAGCACTAGCAAACCAGCCAACCCTATGATGGCTTCAGGATCAGCTCAGCAAAAGCAACCACTGCCTCCTCAGCAACAAGCTTTTCAGAATGCCAAGCCAAATCCACCAAGGCGTCAGGCATTTACTATGACTGCTGCTGAAGCCGAGACCACTGATCAAGTGATCTCAGGTAATCTCTAGACCTCGGTTTCTTACAGCATTCTATATCATATGCTTGATTGGTGAGTAACTCTTGCTAAGATGTATTCTACCTTTACCTAGGTATTATCTTAGTATCTGCATCTCCAGCTCTAGTCTTGTTTGATTCTGGAGCGTCACATAGCTTCTTGTCGCAAAAGTTTGCGACTGATCATTCTATTACTATCTGTGATCTTCCAAGATGTTGGAATGTCAACACTGGAAATGGAATAGTAAAAATCTCTATCGGATGCCAGTCATGTCCACTAGTGATCTGTGGACGTGAACTATTCGCTGATTTCATGATTATCAGCATAGCCAACTTTGATGCGATACTCGGCATGGATTGGTTAGGGACTTTCTACGCTCACATTGGCTGTCAACAGAAGAGTGTGGTGTTTAAAATTCCCGAACATCCTATGTTCGAGTTCATGAATGGAAGTCGTTCGCTTGGTCATATTAAGTTTCAGGCCAAGCCGAATGAAACAATAGTCGCATCAATGCAGGTTGAGCCTGAGAAACCTTTAGTAGTTCGAGACTTCGAAGACGTATTCCTTGAAGATATTTCGGGATTACCACCAGACCGAGATCTCGAATTCACTATTGACCTTATGCCAAACACTCAACCTATCTCCAAGGCTCCTTACCGCATGGCTCCTGCTGAATTGGAAGAACTTCGGAGCCAACTCGACGACCTGTTGCAGAAAGGATTGATACATCCCAGTGTGTCTCCTTGGGGTGCGCCTGTCTTATTGGTCAAGAAGAAGGATGGATCGAGAAGAATGTGCGTGGACTATCGAGAACTGAACAAGGTGACTGTAAAGAATAAATATCCATTGCCTCGCATCGACGATATTTTTGATCAACTCGGTGGATCACGAGTCTTCTCCAAGCTAGATCTCAGAAGTGGTTATCATCAAGTGAAAGTCAGGAAGGAAGATATTCCTAAGACTGCTTTTCGGACCAAGTATGGACACTACGAATTCGTAGTCATGCCTTTTGGTGTGACTAACGCCCCAACGGTATTCATGAATCTCATGAACCTTATATTCTATGAGTTTTTGGATAAATTCGTAGTTATTTTCATCGATGACATCCTGGTCTACTCGAAGAGCGAAGAAGAGCATGCCAAGCATCTACAAATAGTTTTGGAGACTCTGCGTCGTCATCAGCTCTATGCCAAGTACAGCAAGTGTGAATTCTGGTTGGATCGAGTCGCCTTTCTTGGACATATAGTTTCAGGAGATGGTATTTCCGTCGATCCTGAGAAAGTCACATCTGTTAGAAACTGGCCAACACCCCGATCAGTTTCCGACATCCGAAGTTTTCTCAGATTAGCTGGTTATTATCGTCGATTCATCAAGGACTTCTCAAAGATTGCTGAGCCGATGACTCGACTGACTAGGAAGGATGTTAAGTTTGTTTGGTCTGAAGCTTGTGAGCAAGCATTCAGAGGATTGAAGATGAAGCTGACAACCGCACCAGTTCTAACTATTCCGGATAGAACTGGAGGGTTCGAAGTTTACTGTGATGCATTTGGAAAAGGGCTTGGAAGTGTGCTGCATCAACATGGTCGCGTAGTTGCATATGCTTCTCGACAACTGAAGAATCATGAGAAGAATTATCCAACACACGACTTAGAGTTGGCGGCTGTCATCTTTGCTCTGAAGATTTGGAGACATTTTCTGTTGGGAGAGCAAGTAAAGGTATTCACTGACCACACGAGCTTGAAGTATATTTTCACACAGAAGGAGCTCAACATGAGACAACGAAGATGGTTGGAACTCATGGCTGATTATGACATCGACCTCCAGTATCATCCTGGAAAGGTGAATGTCGTGCCTGATGCATTGAGTCGACTACCAACAGTCATGACTCTGACGACTCAATGGAGACTTCAACAAGACTTGAAAGAAATGGAAATCGAAGTCGTATTGCCAGGAGCTACATCATCATTGATGAACATGCAGATTCAATCTACCATCATCGATCGGATCAAAACTGCTCAGTCTGGAGACGCGAAGCTGCAGAAGATCAAGGCGCAAGTTGAAGCTGGTCTACGAACAGAATTTTGTATTCATTAAGATGGATCTTTGAGGTATGGAAGTCGCATCTGCGTACCTTCAGGAGAGATCAGGGAAGAGCTTTTAAACGAAGCACACAGCTCTCCTTACTCCATACATCCAGGTGGTACCAAGATGTACAAAGATCTGCGACTGAACTTCTGGTGGATTGGAATGAAGATAAGCATGGCCCGAAGTGTCGCCAAATGCCTCGTATGTCAACAAGTGAAGGTTGAACATCATCGAGCCGCTGGATTACTTCAACCCTTGCCTATTCCAGAGTGGAAATTGCAACACATCACTATGGACTTCGTGACTGGACTACCTCGGAGCTCAAAGCAGAATGATGCCATCTGGGTGATCGTTGATCGATTAACCAAGTCGGCACATTTCATACCAATCCGAGTAGGACAATCCACGGAAATGCTCGCAAAGAAATATATGGAGGTAATGATATATCTCATACCTTTAACTCCTTGCGGTATACATAGTGATATCTGATTTTCATGCAGGAAATTGTGAGGCTACATGGAGTTCCAGTGAGCATCGTCTCTTACCGAGACACAAGGTTCACCTCACATTTCTGGAAGAGCCTGCAATCGAATCTGGGTACACATCTCAAATTCAGCACTGCGTATCACCCGTAGACTGATGGTCAATCGGAACGTACCATCCAGATTCTTGAAGATATGCTGAGAGCATGCATGCTGGATTTCAAAGGATCATGGGAAGATCATCTGTACTTGGTAGAGTTTGCTTACAACAATAGCTACCAAGCCAGCATCGGCATGGCCCCTTTTGCGGCACTCTATGAAAGGAAATGTCGATCTCCATTAAGTTGGGATGAAATTGGTGATCGAGAACTTTTAGGTCCAGAAATGATTGTGGAAGCTGTTGATGTGGTGCGTACTATCAGAGACAAGCTGAGAATCGCACAAGATCGCTACAAGCACTGGGCTGACGCCAAGCGTCGAGATTTGGAATTTCAACCTGGAGATCTTGTTTTTCTAAAGATATCTCCAAACAGAGGAGTGATACGCTTTGGAAAACGAGGAAAGCTCAGTCCGAGATTCATCGGACCGTTTGATGTGCTAGAGCGAGTTGGAGAAGTAGCTTATCGTTTGGCCCTGCCACCATCATTGGAGGGAGTTCATGATGTATTTCATATCTCCCAGCTGCGTCGTTACATCAGCGACCCCAAGCATGTAGTCGACCACTCGGAGATTACTGTTCGTCCGGATCTCACCTATGAGCAGCAACCGGTGCAGATCATAGATCGTCGACAGAAGACTCTCAGGAACAAAGTGATTGAGCTAGTGAGAGTTATGTGGCATCACGATTCACCTGGTGAATCCACCTGGGAGCGTGAAGAGGAAATGCGCGAGAGTTATCCTCATCTCTTCTCTTAAATTCCGAGGACAGAATTTTTATAAGGAGTGTAGGATGTAATGGTCTGTTTTCATCAATATGCGTGTTTTACCTATTAAACTATTTTTCGTCCGGAGTTTTATGATTTCAAAAATTCTTATAAAAATATTTTGAAGTATCGGAGTAGTTATGGGGTATTTTAGTAAGTTTGGATTTCATCGAATACCTCTAAATAATCCGATAAAAATTCATTTTCAATTATTACCGTTTTGGCTTAATGAATTAATTTTCTATACAAACATCGTCAAAACATTTTCAAACTTCTGCGGTATCATCCTATAATCATTTAGGGCTTCCCACATTAATTTCGTAATTTTTCGACAACAAATCAGTAGAGAACCCGTTAACCCGCTTTCTAAACGTTTTGGCCCACGACTCGTATTTTCGTAGCTCAAATCGCGAATCGGACTTCGTATTCACGGTCCTCGTGACGATACGAACCTGTGGGTATTTTTTTGTAATTTTTTGGACACGTTTACTAGTAGGGGCAAAATCGTAATTTTGTTACAAATTTTACCGTCACTAATTACCTTACCTAATTACTAATTACACTAACCTAATTACTAATTACCCTAACATGACTAACATGTGGAAGAGACAACGGTTCATATTTTTCAAAAAAGCTAATTAAATGCAAATCTTATCTAAATCTTACTTTTGACTAAGTTTTAAATGCTTAATTAAACAATTATTTGCTTAAACCTATTTAAACCCCCCTAATACATCTCCTTCCTCACAAAATCCCCTCCTCTACAGTGAAACTCCGGCCAACTTTCCGACGACCTCCTCCCCACCTCCGGTGAGCCTCTCCCTCCTCCTCCATTCTCCTTCATCAATCTCTCTCAATCTCTCTCTTTCTCTCCCTAAGAAAAGCTCAAGCAACCCCATGAAACCCACCATGGCCACATCCACCATGGCCAACTCCGGCGAGCTCTTCCTCTCCGGTAACCAACTCATGGCATTCCTCCTCTCTCCCTTGATTCTATCCACCTCCATTAATCTCTCCCTCTCTCCATTATTGTGCAAATCAAACCACACAAAAAAAACAAAAAAAAATATTTCTGTGTTTTTCCGGCCGACGGCCGGCGGCCGGTGGCCGGTCGGTGGCCGCCCCCTCCTCTCCTCTTCCCCTTGGTCCTCCTCCTTGGCCTCCTCCACCATTGATCCCACCTACAAAGTGAAGAAGATGATGAGAAAAACAACCAAAAAAATGAAGAAGAAGCATTTCACAGTTTTGAAAATGAGGGGGGGGAATATGAAGGTTCATTTGGAAAGGAAAAATTTGTAAGAGATATTTGTGAAGGGATTTTTAAAAAGGAAAAATTTGTAAAGGATTTTTGTGAAGGGAAGGAATAGAATTAGAAAAGAGAAGAGGGAAGATTTTGTTAGGAATTTGGTTAAGTTTTTTTAGAGATTATTTTTATTGTATTTTTTCATACGTATACGTATACGTGCGTATGTGCACGTAGTACGGACTTTGTAATCTTGGCTTTATATTAATAAAATATGGGTGCATGCGTGTGGTGTTTGTAGGTAGACGTCCCAGGAAGACACCGACTCCCGGACACGGTACGAGACCTGCCCAAGAAACCGGATTACAACCGATCACAACTACAGGCAAGTAAATACCGTATATATGTGTGTTGCAAGTAATTACCGGGTATATGCAAGTATCTACCGCATATGTGCTTGTTGTACTTGTGCTCATTGTATTGTTGAATGTTCAAAGTGATGGGCCTATAAAGCCATACGGATACGGATACGGTTAATGTGATACCACACGGGTTTTGGGGTAGCCTTGAGCTATGAAGTGTGCGGGAGTGACCGGGTCCACCCTTATTAGTTAAGCTGTACCATCACTCGGCAGGAGATGGTAGGTAGAGATTCCACGAGTTGCTCCGTGGGATGGGTGCACTTCAAGTTGCATATCGTGCACTCGGGCTAAGGCTGATGCACTAGCTTGTTTGTTACTATGCTACTATTGCTGACTGTTCTACTGACTAAGTCGTGACTACTCGAAGGTGGCAGAGCGGCGTAATAACAAGCGGTCTTAAATTACAACCGAATCAGTGTCTAGGAAGGAATGGGAAGGGGGTTGGTCAACCAAAGGACTTGTCCTGCGGTCATTGAAGTGACCTGTGCCTTCAAGCCCTGACTGACTGGCTGATTTGGAAGTTAAGTTAGACTTCTTATTATTAGGCATGCCTACACTATTAGATAGTCAAGCGACGTTTGTTCTCTCTTGTTCGTTCATTACATAGCTGCATTTACTTTCTGTTGGTTTTTACTTACCGCTTAGCGCTGACATGTATTTCATTGTTTTCTCTGAAATGCATATCAGACTACGAGCCGACGGAGTACGTGGAGTATTACACTGAAGACGATCCCGTAGACCAAGGATCAAAGGACGTTACTGAGCCCGCACCTACAGAGGAGTAGGAGTTTCCGATTCGACCACAGCATCCACTTGATTTCATTGTCAGTGTGCTTTCCTTACCATCGTCAGTGTGCTTTCCTTATTGCCAGTGTGCTATTTACTTCCGAGTGATGTACTTTACTTTTCTGTCGAGTCGATGTAGGCCGTACTATAAGGCCCAGTCCTGTACTACTTATCATCTATTGGGATAATAAAGATGTTGTGTGTTGTTTCTCTGAGATTGCATGACAAGAACCTGTCCTTCAATGGAATTACTACAGACGCTTATTGTGCATCGAACAAGGAAGAAGAAAAAAATTCCTCCTTGTTTTATGTACAAGCGGACCTTCGTCGCGTCCTCGCTCCCGGGTACTTTGGGAAGCGGGGCGTGACACAACGTTTCGTCCGGCTAGGGCACAAGAACATCAGAAAGTGTGGCGATAAAGCGCGTAAAATAGTGCCAAAAAGTAATCACCTATATCATCGATTTCATGAAGAAAATACGCATAAGTGCCCTCTCAGGTCACGATAAATCCTCTCGGATCATATCACGAATAAGTCCGCAAATATCATATACAATGCAAGCATGCCCACGTCTCCTTATAACATACACAAATAACATATATGTAGAAATCAATGAAATATGTAATATAACGTGAATATAGGGCGAAAAGATATCAAAATCAATGATTACAACACCCTAACTACATCAACACCAACACATATTGAGATTAAGCATGCATGGAGAGAAAATAAACCATATTCATAGACAAATACATGCTCAAAGTCTCAAAATACGTGACAAAAATAGCTAAGTGCAAGCTGACGTGCGTCTATATTTCATATATTCACGCACGTTTTCTTTTGTGTTTCTCCGTGTTTTCCGCCGTCTCTTATTCGTTTTCGTATGTTTTCCCGTTTTCTTTCACTTTTCTTTGTTTGTCCACGATTGCAGGAGTTCGACCCCGTAGGGGACCTTTTACGATGATATCCCAAGTCCCCGGAGCAACGGGAGAAGTCACGCATGATCCAGGGGGTCAAACGGCGAAGTATTCTTCTTTCAGCCCCTCACCCGGTCGGTTGGTCATCTCCAACCGATCGGGTGATGCACGCGTGCACCAACCGGTCGCTACCGCAGCTCACAAAGAAGTCACCCGACCGGTTCACAGACCGGTTCTGCGGGCGGCTGTTCTCTGTTTTCTCGAGCAGAATTCCAACCGATCGGGTGACTCTCACCCGATCGGTTCATCTGTAGTTGAAGAAGATGAGCTGAAGACACGGACGATTCAACCGGCTGATTCACCCAACCGCTCCAAGATCCAACCGGTCGCTCAAGAACTCACCCGATCGGTTCATGTGATCGGGTGAAAACTCGTCGTTTTCTGATATTATTTGTAACGGATCAACCGATCGGTTGATGCGACTGCCTATATATAGAGCCCCTAGGGTTCCAGAAACGGGAGTTGGCTGTTTTTCTACTGTTTTATTTCCTTGTGACGGCTGTAATTGTTACTCTTTTGTAAGTATTCAGATCTTTCTAAAATTTTAGTATTGTCTTTATTACTCCTTTACTTCCGCATTGTAATTGTCCGATTATGATTTCAACGGTTAAATTTCATTTAGATTGCTTTTTCATGAATTTTTGTGAGTAGTTCCCAAATCTGGGATTTTGGTGGAAACCCCTTCGGGGGCTCTTCCCGATGCGTTCGTAGGGTTAGGAAATCGATAGGGAGTAGGAATCTAACGGTTACGCGGGGTGTTTCATTGTCATCGGCGGGAAAAAGACCGCCTTTGACCGTTGGGCCAAGGGGGAATAAACTTGGCGGTTGACTCCCTAGCCATAGCTCACGCCTTTAGCGTAGACGCCGAATCCTAGCACGCGGGAGCGGCAGGATGAGACGTCGGGAGATATCGTTGCGGGCTTAGTGCTCCCGGGATCGATCAGTGTTAATGGACACGGGAGTGCCCACTGATCGAATCCGGGAAGTCCGGTGTATCATCCTGGGCACCGACCGGAATATCGGGCCCATGGGACGCCGGTACCACTTCCAGAGGCAACGTCTCATCATTAGACCCTAATCCCGATCGCTATCCATACCCGTAGGCCGTATCGGCGAGAGTCTCTCATCGGGTTGGAAACCAAAGTCCCGGGTTTACTTTATTTTTGTTCATCCCCTTTTATTTCCTTTCGTGACAACCATCTACCGATTCGGGCTAGCTCGCCCCTCGGGGTGATTTAGGTCCTACCTGACCCAAGCACAACCTCGCCTCCCTGAGTTCGATATTCCCGCACCCTACACTAACCGTGAAACTTACGGTAAACGACACCGCGCCCCCGCGACGCAAGCGGGACGCCGGTCAAGTTTATGGCGCCGTTGCCGGGGAGGCAACATGCTTGATATTTTAGGATCTCTTGAACCCTCGTGTCTAGCTCACATCCCTACCTCGCGATAATTTTCGCATTCTCTTTTTTCTTTTTCTTATTTGTTTTTCTTATTTTTATTTCTTATTTTATCTGTTTCTTTCCCACTTGTCGCTTCACGGGTGTCTGTTGTTTTTCATGCGCAGGAGTTCAAGGAGTCTTGACGACTTGATTCCCCTCGATCCAGAGATTAACGCCACCCTTAGGCGTTTGGCCGTCGAGAAGCGAAGGAGGGAAGATCCCGAATCCATGGAGGAGAACACCCCACCTCACAAGTCTCTGCTGGAGTACTCGATGCCCTCCATCGAGTCAACTTCCGCCATCCGATCTCCAGCTATTGCGGCCCAAAGCTTTGAGCTGAAGCCGTCTCTAGTGACATGGATCCAGCATGACCAGTTTGCGGGTGCGCCCATGGAGAGCCCGATAGAGCACCTGGACTCCTTCTTGGAGAAGTGTGACACCTTCCGAATTAATGGTGTCACTATAGAGGCTATCCGTCTGAAGCTGTTCCCCTTCTCTTTGCGGGACAAAGCCAAGCAATGGTTAAGGGGGAAGGACCCCAACACTTTCAACACCTGGGAGAAGCTCTCCAACGCTTTTCTGACGAAGTTCTTTCCTCCGGGGAAGACCATGAAGTTGAGGAGTGAGATCTCCTCCTTCTCCCAAGCCAGCCACGAGTCCTTGCATGAAGCTTGGACGAGATATAAAGAGATGCAAAGAAGATGCCCTCACCATGAGCTTCCGAAGTGGCAGATTATCAATCTGTTCTACAATGGGTTGAGGGATGACCTTAAATCTTCTATGGACGCCACGGCTGGGGGTTCCTTCATGTCTCGAAGCGAGGAAGATGCCGGGAATATTCTGGAAAATATGGCATCCAACAATGAGCGGTGGTGTGACGAGAGAGCCACACCAAGAACTGGGGGTATACACAGAGTCGAGGACATCGACAAACTTTCAAGCTAGTTTGACTTGCTTTCGACCCAGATCTCCGCACTGATGGTAGGAGCCGGTGGGGCCGGTACACAGCAAGTTTCTGCGGTAGAGTCCGGATTCCTTGGGGAATTCGACGGTGGTGACATCTCACCACCGTTGGATCAGGCGAGCGCACTATTTTACAACCCCACGGGGAATGCGCCATATCCACCAAGGACAAATTCCAACCCGGCCTACTCTCCCAACAACCGGAACCACCCGAATTTCAGCTACCGGCCACCATTTCAGTCCTCGCCGCCTCAGCAGCCGCAGCAACAAGCATATCAGCCGGTTAGGCCACAGCAGAGTCAGTTTCAGCAGCAACCATCTCAGCAACAATCCTACGTCCCCAGGAATCAGCAGCCGTTCCAGCAGCAGCAGCAGTATGGCCAACAGAGGGCCGTCTCTCCGGTTGAGTCTCTCTTGACTCAATATATTACCAACCAGGAGAGGATCAACCAGAAGCTGAAAATGGGCCAGCGGACCCTCACGGACCAAATAACCCAGCTGGGGTTACAGGTGACGAACCTTGCAAGGTCACAAAACCAATTGCCGCCACAACCGGAGGTGAACCCGAGGGGAGCAACACAAACATCGGCACTCGTGCACGAGCACGCGAATGTGTCCGCTATCGTTCTGAGAAGCGGGACACAAATTCCTACTAGAGTGCCCCCTAGCAACCCGGAAGCACCATTGGTCGTTGAGAGACCGACTGAAAAATTAAACGACACCGGTGCTTCGTCATCAAATCCCATGACTCCGGAGGGAGTGTCTGAAGAAGAGAAGAAGAAGAAGGAAGAGAGCCCAAGAGTGTATAAACCCGTTGTGCCATTTCCACAACGGTTGGCTCAGGCGAAAATTGATGAGAAATATGGGAAGTTCTTCGCTATGGTCAAGGACCTAAGCCTGCAAATCCCCTTCTTGGAGGCAATCGAGACAATCCCCTCCTATGCAAAATTCTTGAAAGATTTGGTGACTAGAGGGTCCAGAAAGGAGAAAGTAGTGTTGACGGCAGAGTGTAGCGCTCTTATCCAGAGGGATAACCCGCCAAAGCTCAAGGACCCGGGGAGCTTCTCTATCCCTTGCACGATCGGGGCTGTGAAGATTAATCGCGCACTCATCGATCTAGGAGCGAGTGTTAGCTTGATGCCCTTGTCGATGTACAGAAGGATAGGAATGGGTGATTTGGAGCCCACCGGGATGACCCTACAACTAGCTGACCGGTCGGTCAAATATCCGGTGGGAATTGTTGATGATCTCCCCGTGAATGTGAGAGGGGTGCATGTGCCTGTGGACTTTGTAGTCATGGACATGCCCGAAGACGCACACACCCCCATTATCCTGGGACGGCCTTTCATGGCCACTGCTGGCGTTCTTATAGATGTGAAGAACGGAAAACTCTCCTTGAACGTCAGCGGAGAGAAAGTTGAGTTTGACCTGGGACTATCCATGAAGCACCCCGACCCTCCTGATGACCTCCGGTGTAATTTGCTTGAGATAGAAGAAGAAAAGGCTGTGGAGGAGAGCTCCTGGGAGATTCTCCTGAGAAACCCCCCCGATGAATTGGGGAATTCTGAAGATGAAGAAGGCCCCGAAGACAAAGAAGCTGCTGGAAAACCAAGTGCAGCAAGAACGACCCCTCCCGGGTTCCCCAAGTTTCCCCCTGTGAGGAGAACGGGGAAAGAGCTCACGGACCTCACTAAAGACGAGGTCCGAATCCTGAAGAAGATGGCGGGAAGCGCCAACACCAAGGAAGAGCCCCCGGATCTCAAGAACAAAGGGAGGGTAGTCGAGCAAGTATTTTTCCAGCCACTGACTAATCCAAGTGCCTCCAGCTCCAACGAGAAAGAGATGCCGAAATTTGGGCATCACCCGTATCAGCCACCATGAGCATCTCTTGCGGGCGTCGAGCCAACGACGTTAAACAAGTGCGCTTCATGGGAGGCAACCCATGTTCTAAAATTTTTCCCACTTTTTAGCGTTATTTTTCACTTTATTTTATCTATTTTTATAAATAAAATCAGCCACAAGAACATCTGTTCGGGGACTTAAGCAAATTTCTTCGTTTTTGCAGGAAACAAGCCCCAACCGATCGGGTGACAACTCACCCGTTCGGTTGGGATGTATCAGATACATGCCGAGATCTGTCCCCGAATGAACCGATCGGTTGAGTAATGAAGAGACCGGGTGGCAGACCGGGTGAGCTGGGGAGAACTCTCGGGAAATTTTGGGGAATATCAACCGATCGGTTGAGTTCGAGCGCGATCGGTTGACCTGACCGGGTGAGCAGCCCTAAGTTCTCGGGAAAATTGTGTGGAGCGGCCAACCGGTCGGTTGAAAAGTCAACCGATCGGTTCGCCTGTAGCATCTCTTCGGCAAGATTTTCGACCCAACCGTCAACCGATCGGGTGACAAGTCACCCGTTCGGTTCGACTTAAAATCCTATATAACCACCCCCGACACCCGTTCGTTTTCTCCCTCGCCCGATCGCCCGACCCTCTGCCGTTTCGTCTCCCGTCGTGCGCCTTCCTGCTTTCTTCCCCAAGATCAGCCTCGATCTTCTTCTCCAACCATTTCCCTACCCATCCACCATCATTTCTCTCCATTCCCCCGTCATCTCCCTACACACAAACCCTAGATTTCCCCCAATTCCCCCCCCGCTTCGGAACTTGTTGAAGAGATCGCTGCGGCTTCACATCGTGCTCCAATCGAGCAGCATCGGGGCATCCACGAGCAACTATCTTCATCTCATTTTGGGTAACATCGCTCATTTGCTTAATTTTAATCTTTTCCCAAATATTCTGTTTGCTTGTTGGTCGTATTTTGTGTTTGTGTTGAATTCGTTGTACTTTCACACACCTACGCGCACAAACACACCTACACAATGCCTCCCCGCCGTATTAAACCCACCGACGCTAGCTCTTCGAACCCTAGGCCCACCCGTCGTACCCGTCGCACACAGCCCACCACCTCTAACCCATCTACCACACCACGCACCACTTCCCCACCTCCCGGTTACGATCCCGAATATGGGATGCAATTCCAATCCGATGACCATGCCGACCGATTCACGGCCATGGTCCTCCTTGCTGGTCAGGGTGGTCGGATAACCCAGGAATCCGTCAACCGTGACCTCCACTTCCTTCAAAACTTCGTTCTCCACATCCGCGAAGACCCACCCGACGTCTCCGAGCTCCACATTCCACCCCCCACGACTCCTGGTCCCCAGCACAGGCCCCCGTCACCACCCCCAGAGGGTGGTGCCCCTGCTTGATTTTTCTCTCCCGCTTTTGACCCCCCCCCCCCATTTTTGTGCCCATCTGTCTTTTCGGGGCCCCGCTTTGTCTCTGTCAGAGGGAGGGGACTATTTGCGTGTTATTTTCTAGATTCACCCCCTTTTGTTTTTGACTCCCCCTTGCACATATCTGAATTTCATTGATCATATCGTTTCGCTAGCTCTTTCTGGTCTAGCTTGGGGGAAGTCTACTTTGGTGTGCTGTCGTGTTTTGTTTGTTTTTCTCATTTTTGTGTGTGTGTTTGTTTTTCACTTTTTGAGTGTCGTGTCACGTGATTTTATTTTATTTTTATTTTCGTATTGTTTGATTTTGATTTTGATCTTTCTTTCTTTTTTCAGTTTCATCTGTGTGTTTTCCTCGTTTTCATTTCTTTTCGTGTCTGTGCGTATTCCCCCCCCCCCCCCCCCCCCATTTTCATTTCCCTCCCGTACTCACTCATATTGCATTGAGGACAATGCAAACTTCAGCTTGGGGGAGTCGCACTTCATGCGTCATTTGTGTTGTCTTTCTACGTTATTTGAGTCGTTTTCCATCGTGTTTTTCTTTTTTCTTTTTCCTTCTTTCTTTAGCTCTTTCTCCTAGAAATGAATCCTATGATGAATCTCCAAAAAGTCACACACACACACCTAGCACTGCACCGACAATCGCACTCACTAACCCTAGGATTTCGAGTCCTCTTGCATTTCACGCATCGTGGGTCCACTTAGCTTTTTGTGAGTCGTGTGTCGTGACTAGCATTTGGTGTGCTTCTGCTTTGTGATTTTACTTTATATACCTGTCCAGGAATGACCCCTAGATTATCATGCTTCGATATTGAATATGCGGTATTTGCTTCTAATGTCTGCTTCTATATGCATGCTATATATATCGTATACTTCATTTCGCATGTGTCGGGATTCCACAACTAAGGACTAGGATAACCCATTTAGCCTACGCTCTATTTAGCGAAAATAGTTTCCTTTGCCCAAGTGTTTAGATTTCGACTTCTTTTTGTTTTACTTGGTGCAAATCCCCTCGTCGTGTACTGTTCTCCCACTTGGGAGAGTACACATGTGTATAGCCAATATCCCAAAAATCAAAAAAAAAGGAGAAAAGAAAAGAAAAACCCAAAAAGAAAAGAAAAGAAAAATCTTGTATAGCCCAAAATTCAAAAAAAAAAATACAAATACCCAAAACCCAAAAACATTTCCGTGTGAATATTTTTTCATGCTTGCCAAGAATAAAGGGAAGGCGAGAATTTGCACCGAGTGTTCTTCTCCACATCATCTCAACCCCCGTCGTTATCGAAAACACTTGGCTTAGGAACTTTTTAGCTAGTATCTAGGCTATAGTGGCGTGATTTCCTAGACCCTAGTTGTGGAGTCCCCGATGCATGATACGCTTCTTTTCCCACTCTTCTCATGCATGATTGAACTTATATTCGCCGCTCAATTCAATTCGGATCGATATTTTGGGTCATTTCTTGGATTTGTGTATATCGAGCCTCATTGCACATTGTAGAAAGCTTCACCATTTGCTAGCACACGGCCACGCTCACTCGCGCTTCACTGCGTGGACCCACGACACTTATTTGGACTCGCTTTCCTAGGTTTAGTGGTGTGATTTGGCGTTTGCTTGCTAGGTGTGTCGTTTTTGATTTTGATGGCTCTGATGGACGATCTAGGGCTTAGAGTTTTCTTTTTCTTTCTTCCTCTCTATTTTTCCCTTCCGAGCTCCTACTCTCACTCGTCTTCCTCGAGGACGAGGAAGAGTTCAGCTTGGGGGATTTTGACGTGCGTCTATATTTCATATATTCACGCACGTTTTCTTTTGTGTTTCTCCGTGTTTTCTGCCGTCTCTTATTCGTTTTCGTATGTTTTCCCGTTTTCTTTCACTTTTCTTTGTTTGTCCACGATTGCAGGAGTTCGACCCCGTAGGGGACCTTTTACGATGATATCCCAAGTCCCCGGAGCAACGGGAGAAGTCACGCGTGATCCAGGGGGTCAAACGGCGAAGTATTCATCTTTCAGCCCCTCACCCGGTCGGTTGGTCATCTCCAACCGATCGGGTGATGCACGCGTGCACCAACCGGTCGCTACCACAGCTCACAAAGAAGTCACCCGACCGGTTCACAGACCGGTTCTGCGGGCGGCTGTTCTCTGTTTTCTCGAGCAGAATTCCAACCGATCGGGTGACTCTCACCCGATCGGTTCATCTGTAGCTGAAGAAGATGAGCTGAAGACACGGACGATTCAACCGGCCGATTCACCCGACCGCTCCAAGATCCAACCGGTCGCTCAAGAACTCACCTGATCGGTTCATGTGATCGGGTGAAAACTCGCCGTTTTCTGATATTATTTGTAACGGATCAACCGATCGGTTGACTTGTCAACCGATCGGTTGATGCGACGGCCTATATATAGAGCCCCTAGGGTTCCAGAAACGGGAGTTGGCTGTTTTTCTACTGTTTTATTTCCTTGTGACGGCTGTAATTGTTACTCTTTTGTAAGTATTCAGATCTTTCTAAAATTTTAGTATTGTCTTTATTACTCCTTTACTTCCGCATTGCAATTGTCCGATTATGATTTCAACGGTTAAATTTCATTTAGATTGCTTTTTCATGAATTTTTGTGAGTAGTTCCCAAATCTGGGATTTTGGTGGAAACCCCTTCGGGGGCTCTTCCCGATGCGTTCGTAGGGTTAGGAAATCGATAGGGAGTAGGAATCTAACGGTTACACGGGGTGTTTCATTGTCATCGGCAGGAAAAAGACCGCCTTTGACCGTTGGGCCAAGGGGGAATAAACTTGGCGGTTGACTCCCTAGCCATAGCTCACGCCTTTAGCGTAGACGCCGAATCCTAGCACGCGGGAGCGGCATGATGAGACGTCGGGAGATATCGTTGCGGGCTTAGTGCTCCCGGGATCGATCAGTGTTAATGGACACGGGAGTGCCCACTGATCGAATCCGGGAAGTCCGGTGTATCATCCTGGGCACCGACCGGAATATCGGGCCCATGGGACGCCGGTACCACTTATAGAGGCAACGTCTCACCATTAGACCCTAATCCCGATCGCTATCCATACCCGTAGGCCGTATCGGCGAGAGTCTCTCGTCGGGTTGGAAACCAAAGTCCCGGGTTTACTTTCTTTTTGTTCATCCCCTTTTATTTCCTTTCGTGACAACCATCTACCGATTCGGGCTAGCTCGCCCCTCGGGGTGATTTAGGTCCTACCTGACCCAAGCACAACCTCGCCTCCCTGAGTTCGATATTCCCGCACCCTAC
The DNA here is from genome assembly GCA_030789695.1 of Scilla litardierei. Taxonomy (NCBI): domain Eukaryota; kingdom Viridiplantae; phylum Streptophyta; class Magnoliopsida; order Asparagales; family Asparagaceae; genus Scilla; species Scilla litardierei. Next base: position 235,015,749 of record CM061142.1, read on the forward strand.
ACTAACCGTGAAACTTGCGGTAAACGACACCGCGCCCCCGCGACGCAAGCGGGGCGCCGGTCACAAGCCAAATACGTGAAATACAAGGCTAAAGATAAGAAAAATATCACCAAATCTCTCCAAATAGCCCCTAGATCTCCTTCAGATGATAGCTCTAGCCTCTGTCTCCAGGGCCTCCAAATCTCATGCCAAAATACAACTCCTAGAGCCCCAAATATGCCAGAATCCGCCCAAAACCCTAGAAATACGCTTATATAATAGCATTGCGGGTTTTCTAAGTCTTTAACGGATCCAAACCACTTCAAACCCATTTCCACAGCCGCTGCAAATGAGGGCCATCCGATTGGAGTGGGATCTCACGATGGGATGCCACGTCTCCTATGAACGGGTTTCGCTCACCGCCCACTTCACTTGCTGATCTGAATTCGCTTCGGATTTCACCTGGGCTGTTGATCTTTGGGAGGGAGCACACGTGATGACGACGCATGTCCCACGGAATTTGTTTCGCTTAGCTGCATTCAGCTCTGCTGTGGGCCGTTGGATCAGAATCAGACGTCGCTGATGGAGCCACGTCGCCTGCTCCAATCGTGTGCTTCGTGATGAGTAGGCACCGTTGGATTCGGGTCCGACGGTTCAGATGGGGCCACGTCTTTGCTTGGCCGACGATCGTTGATTTGAGCGGGAACGGATCTCATGATGCCATGTGGCACCTGTGTGAGAGGACGTGGGCCGTATTTTCGTATTTTATACGTATTTTGGCCGTATTTCTCCATTTAATTTGTATTCTACATTCAAAAATTCATAGTAATCAGTACAGATCTCAGAAAAATATGAATAAATAGTCGTTGTAATCGTGAGATCGAGATCTTCGCATGAAAAATACAAAAAGGACAGAAATACTCAGTATATTGCTGTTTTGTGCATAAAATCAGAGTTTACTCTAATAATTAAGGGTATTCAAAATACGATCATATTAGAGACCAAATAAGTATCATATATGCACAAAATATGGCTAAATGAGGTGTTAAATATGCAATATTCAACTTGAATCAATAAGTTGTAAAGATTATGATGGAAAACGTGTCATTGAGCCAAGACAGAGACGATTGATAGAATTTAATATTTTTACTAAATATCTGATTTAGTCGCTCTTTTTCCTAGGGACTAGCAAAACGCTATTTGGGGGTTATGATTCAGGGTAAATATTGCATATTTATCCCCTCATTTATTAGTATATTATGCATATATGATGCGTATTTGGCTTCTGATATATTATTAGAGCAAACTCTTGATATATGCATAAATATATTTAGAGTATTATGATTATTAGAGCACACTCTTGATCTATGCACAAAATATTATTTTACCGATTATTTTTGCCTTCTCATATTTTTCATGAGAAGACCTCAATTTTACGAGTCCAACGGCTATTTTTCCATATTTTCTGAGATCGGTACTATTTTCTATGAATTTTTGAAGGCAGAATACAATTTAATTGAAGAATTACAAAAAATACGATATTTATACGTGCCCCTCTCAACCGTGCTGCCACGTGGCAACATCTCGTCGACTCCTGCCTAAATCGAACAACTCCCGATGGGGGCGATGCAACTACATCGTAGCTGCTGAGGTCAGATCCGACGACCCATAATGCATTCTAATGTAGACTCGGATTTGGAACGAAGCGGGCGAAGCAGCAGCTCTGTGGGACACGTGGCATCACCACATGAAATCATGCCTTGGATGAATGGCGTAGGATTGAAGCAGGATGTGAATGCGGGTTTGAGCACGATGTGGATGGGGATCCAAACTTGCAACTAAACCAAACCCGCAGCCTATATACTGCATATTTGGCTAGGGTTAAGGGGATTCCGAGCGTATTTTGAGCTTTTTCAAGCTTATTCGTGCATAACTTTTGGGGCTCTGGAGACAAAGACAAAGGCACATATTTGAAGAAGATCTAGGGTCCAATTGAAGAGATTTAGTGATAAAATTCATATCTTTTGCCCTGTATTTTGAGTATTAGACACGTATTTTGAGTATTTGAAGATGTATTTGATAATGAATATTGATTCTTTTCTCTTCATATGTGGCTAATTCTGGTATGTGTTGGTTGTGATGTAGTTAGGGCTATGTAATTTCTGATTTTGATGTCTTTTCACCCTATTTTGCATGTTATATCGAGTATTTTATGAATTTCTACACGTATTATTCGAGTATGATTGTTGTTGGCATACTTGAATCGAATATGATCTTTGCAGACATTTGTAGTGTGATCCTTGCAGACATTGTCGTGACCCTTGCGGGCACATAAGCATAAATTCTTCATCAGACTAATGTAATGCCCTACAAGCTACTGCACAAGTACTAGAGGGGGGGTGAATAGTACTTTAAAATAACAAGGAGTATAATTCCAATTTATAGTGCAAACAACTACCAAATCAATTTGCGGAAGCTTAAATTGAATGACAACAACAAAATTAACAATGCTAACAAGAGATGTTAATGGGTTCGGATCCACCCAAGTCTCCCCGACTTGTTCCCGGTGATCCTACGTCCCAACCACCCGGATCCCCTCCGGATACTTAGGTTAGAAACCCTAACCCAAGATTTCCACTATGATATCTTGTGAAAAACCTTCACAAGATCAAATCATACATGCAATGGCAATAGTGAATCCCACAACCCGGGATCATAACCTTCTCTCACAACCGAGAGAATCAACAAGCAATATAAACAAGTTTATAATGAAATAAACAATCTTACTACAAATTCCTATACCTTGAGTTTTATTACCAAATAGGTGCAAGGAGGGATTTGAGGAAGATGAAGTCACCAAGACATAGCACCAAGGAAATGACCAGCAATAGGTGCCTAGGAGTGATTTGGAGACTTGATTCAAGCTAGAGCTTGAAGGGCTCACCAAGAACAAACTTCTCTCAAGATGGATTCTAGATCTAGAAAGTGAGAGAATGGATTTCTTGTGAGGAAGAGAGCTTTAGAAATGAGTGAGAATGGCTATCTCTTTCTATCTCAATAAATCTCTTAATGGCAGCTCTAACCTAGAGAGAAATGACCTAGGTTCGTATTTATAGGGTCCCATAAAAACAAGTTAGGTCAATTCCCAACGGATAGAAATCTGAGGCAATTAGTCGGTCAAAGAACAACCACTGACCGACTAGTTCATCAACTAGTCGGTCAGTCAAACAACATGGACCGACTAAGTGAGGAACTGAGAAGAGATAGAAATTCAGACCTAGAAATCTAGTCGGTCCTAGAAGACATTCTGACCGACTAGTTTCACAACTAGTCGGTCAGTCAGTGAACGTAGACCGACTAAGAGGCAAAGTGAAATAGTCTGAATACAAATTGACTTAGTCGGTCCAAGAACAAAAGTTGACCGACTAGATTGTCAACTAGTCAGTCACCAAACGTTCTTAGACTGACTAACGATAAATAGTAGCTTAGGAGAAATTTAGCATGTACAGAAAATCACAACTAGTCGGTCAAAGAAGCATCACTGACCGACTAGTTCACAAACTAGTCGGTCGGTGAGTCAACGTAGACCGACTAACTGTAAATAGTAAGGTGCAAGAAATTAAGGAAGCAAACTAGTCGGTCCAAGAAGCTCTTCTGACCGACTAGATCACCATCTAGTCGGTCAGTACTTCTTCTTGTACCAACTAATATGCACAAACAAGTCCGAATCGAAGCGCGACGATTCGAGGAAGTTAGAATGAACTTGTACTAAGATCCTAGAGCTACGATATGAGCGTTATTAAGATAGAATTGTAAGATATACTCAAGGCTTAACATTTTATAGATCGAAGCTAAAAGACTATAAATAAAACCTTAAAGAATGGTCTTCGAGAGCTTCGATTAATTCTTCATGACTTCCAAAACGGTCCAAGAGCTTCAACGAAGCTTTAGGCATGAATACGAGCTTTGAGAAGTGTTGAGATGATGCTTTGATTGTTCTCGTGAATTTGGCGACGATCTCCAATACTGCGCTCACAAATTGTTAGTTCATGAATTATTTATGTTTGCTCATCATCCAAAACCAAATCCGGGGAGTCCAATATTCAACATTCTCCCCCTTTTTGGTGATGACAAACCAACAAAAATAATAATCAAAAATAATGATTCAAATGTAAAATACTTACTCCCCCTGCATTGATGACACGTTAATTTCAAAATGAATATATATAAATTGCATCAATCAGGCGAGTAAGATATATAACGAGAATCGATTTTTGAAATATCGGATTTTGAAAAATCCTTATATATATCTTAACTCCCCCTGAATCTAACACATCAAATTAGATTCTTGGAAATTGAGTTAAATTTTCATTTGACCTATTTATTATCATTATCTCTCCCCCTTTGGCATTATCCCAAAAATGGGGGGCATACAACGACAACAACTAGGGAAATTAAAATCCAACATCAGGAGTCGTAGATGTTGACGATGGACCCAATTGACACCAAGGGAAAAACGATGAAATCAAATCAAGGTGTGCCTAAATGTCCATCATCGAAAAGCGAAAATTAAAATCATCAAAAATACCAAATATTAATTCATTTATTGAGTAAAGGAACATACTCTCCAACATTCAATATTCTTGGTTAAATGTGTGCATGGAAAACAATTCTATACAATTATAGAAATATAATCTATTTAACCAAGTTATCAAGCGTCGAGCGACGAATTCACATTTCATATGCGTTGAACGAATAGTAAATGTGCACGACGAATTAAAACATAGAGAACATCGATGTATATATATATAAAAACATCATGAGTACATCCAAAGAGATATCACATCGAGTACATCAAGTATAACATACCATGGATATCAACAACAAAAAGGAAAATACATCATACATCATCTAACCATCAGCATCATCCAAAGTACATCAAAATACAACACCGACATCCAGAAAAATCAAAATACATCAAAATAACCCTCAAACTCCATCCTAACCCAAAATACTCTCAATAAGATGCATCATCCAATGAGCAGTGGAGAGTCCTCGAAACAGACGATCACGAGGAAGTGGCTGGATCTGCAGTCTCCGTGGGTCCAGTCGACGGAGTGGACTCAGGCTCTGCAGGGAGGAGAGGCGTGTCAACAGAAGGGATCGTCGGGGCAGGAGTAGAAACGACGACGTCGGGCTCAACAGCTGGGGTCTCAACAGGAGTATCAGCAGGCAAGTTAGGAGCAGGGTCGTCAACAGGAGCAGCAGCAGCCTCAGAAGTCTGAACTACTGGTGCAGAAGTCTCTGGAGCACCGGAAGAGGTGCCATCTCCAGGAGCAGATGTGGTAGCAGCAGCAGCAGCAGTGGCCTCATCGCTACGAGCCAAGGAGGTGACAAGCTCATCAAACTCCTCATCGTCCATCTCCTCGTCCTCAGAAATAGGAGGAGGAAGCTGGACGCCCATCAAGCTAGCCATACGGCAGACGACCTCCTCGGTACGAGCCAAACGCGACTCGTGCCGACGAAGTAAGCGTACGACATCATCTAATGTGGCAGAAGGAGTGGGGGCTGCAGCAGCTGAGGGAGGAGGCACTGAAGCAGCTGAAGGAGGAGGGACTGAAGCAGCTGATGGAGTGGCCTGAGATGCAGAAGGTGTCGACCGCTGCACGTGACGGAGTGCCGCAAGAGATTTCTTTACGGCCGTCGCGTTCAGAGGAGGACCAAGAGGACGCTCATCATCAGGAGGGAGGGGAACACCGAAACGACGGAAAACCAAGGTCAACAGACATGGATATGGGATATGCGCAGATTTAGTGGTCTTGCGTATACACTCGAAAGAGTCCATCTTATCGAGTATAATGCGAGCCCAATTAATCTCGCTACCCATAAACAGAGCGTAAATCAGTTTCAAAAACGGCTGAGATGGAAGAGATGAAGATCCATACTTGGGAAGAAGGCATGATTTCAGGATCAGGTTAATCACCCAAGCATTCGGCTTGAATGATTTCGAAGGAACTCCAATGAATGCGGGGGGATAACCTGAAAGATTTTGCCTAGGGTCCGCTGATCGAGGGAGGAGATATCATCGACAGAGATGTCAGAAGGGAGGAGGCCACACGACGAGCAACCTATCAACTCCCCCAAGATTTCTGCCATGAGGACTATAGGAGTCCCCAAAACAGAAGTCTCGATGGAGTGAGACTCGTCGTACTGACCCCGGACACGGTTGGCATAGAATAATTTGACTAGGCGAGGATATGGTCTAGGGTTCTCCTTAGCGTCAAATCGAAGGTAGTCCAATAGGCCACTATAGGAGAGAAGATCAGCAAGGCCAAGAAAATCAGAAAACTGAACGTAATGCTCTAACAGCAGTGGGCAGTGCTCTATACGGTTGTACGTTGCGAGACACTGAGGGTCGTCGCGGCACAACGATATGTCTACACCGCCGACTGGCATAGGAGCTTTACCCTTAGCCTTACGGGACTTAGGAGGAGGTGGAGGAGGGGGTGGAGTAGGAGCTTTCTCGGGATGTTCAGGAGTGTATTCCTCATCGGTATCATCCTCGGAATCACTATCTGAACGCTCACCGGGAGGAGTGGGAGCACGGAACTTTTTAGGCTTAGGTTTTGGCTTGGACGATTGGCCGGAAGGTTTAGGTTTGGATGTCCTCTTCCTCTTCAACGGAGTCGAAGACGAAGAGGGGGGACGTGTGGTCTTGGCCCTACGTTTAGGAGGGGTTGAAGCGGTCCCGGTCTCTATGGTCATGGGGGATGCCCCAAAAGATGTAATCGGGATTCTCGTTCGTGCCATGATCGCGGCACAACGAGTACAACCAAATGTCGGGATAGGTTCAAAAACCCTAAGCACAAACCCTAGAACCTAACACACAAGCCCTAAGAGAGAAAATCCGAAACCCTAGAGCTTAGAGATGAAAAAGAGATCTAGAAAACACCCTAGGGATGCAAAAAGAGATCTAAGAGAGGGGTTATACTTAGGAGAGAGGGTCGACGGCGACAGACGGTAGAGATGGCCGGAAAATTGGCCGGAGTCGACGGGAATACGAAGAGACACGATCGGGTTTAGGGGTTTTTCGGGCTGGAGTTGAGAAGAAGACCGACTAAAAAAGAAAATAGTCGGATAAACTGGGATTAAGTCGGTTGGGAAAGCGAAAATACGCGTTTGCCCTAACGCACTTAGTCGGTCACAGTTCAAGCATTGACCGACTAGATTACGATCTAGTCGGTCGGTCAATGAGCTTGAACCGACTAAGTCGAAACAGAGGCAAACAGAAATTTTTAGGGCTAGAGTTAGTCGGTCGCAGTATACTTACTGACCGACTAGTTGTCAATCTAGTCGGTCGGTAAGTGTACTGTGACCGACTAAAAGAAGTCAATGACAGGAGAAAGTTAAAAGCTTGATCTAGTCGGTCTGGGTTCACTAGCTGACCGACTAGATGAGCATCTAGTCGGTTGACTAATGAACTGAAACCGACTAGAAGAGTCCAAAAGTTGATAAATGAGTTCTCTTCAAAAAACCACTTGGATGAAACATCTTAACCCTCTCATTAGTCATCTAAACTACCCCATAAAACATCGAAATCTTAAATACGACATTCAAATAAGAATTCGAGCAAAAATTCAATCATATCACATAAAATCCCCAAAAATTCAATAAATCTAGCATGAACGAAATATCGCAAAATATAATAGCATGCAAGATAATTGAATGAAACATGAATCCTATATCTCGGATTCACCCATAATCTCCAATTCTCGACGCAACCGCACAAAGGAGTCCTCCTTTAGGGGTTTCGTGAAAATATCGGCGATTTGCTTTTGGGTTTTAACGTACACTAATATGATGTCCTTTTTAGCAACATGATCATCTAAAAAGTGGTGTCGGACATCTATGTGTTTAGATCGGGAATGGTGCACCGGATTCTTTGAAAGACAAATAGCACTTTGGTTATCCACCATGATAGGGCTAGTATCACAATGAATACCAAAATCCTTCAGCGTGTGTCTCATCCAAAGAACCTGGGCACAAGCGGCACCGGCGGCAATATATTCCGCCTCGGTGGTTGAAAGTGATACGAAATTTTGCTTCTTGGAAAACCAAGAGACAAGAGAATTTCCTAGAAAATGGCAAGTGCCACTAGTACTTTTCCTGTCGGATTTGCATCCCGCATAATTGGCATCACTATATGAGACTAACTCATATGTGCTAGATTTTGGATAAAGTAATCCAAAATCAAGTGTATAACTTAGATAACAGAAAATACGTTTTACCGCTACTAAGTGGGACTCCTTAGGTTGAGACTGATAACGAGCACATATGCATACGACAAACATAATATCGGGCCTACTTGCGGTAAGATAAAGTAAACTACCTATCATACCTCGATATAGACGAATGTCTACATCCTTACCGCCCGTATCCTTGTCAAGATGCGTAGTCGTGCTCATTGGAGTCTTTTTCCCTGAAGCACTCTCCATTCCAAATCGCTTAAGCAACTCCACCGTATACTTCGTTTGGTGGATGAAGATTGCATCGTTCAATTGGCGAATTTGGAGACCTAAGAAATATTTGAGTTCGCCCATGTGGCTCATCTCAAATTGTTCCTTCATAACATTAGAAAACTCTTCGCAAAGAGTGAAGTTAGTAGCACCGAAAATGATATCATCAACATAAATTTGAACTAATAAAATATCATTATTCGCATGCTTAACAAAAAGTGTAGAATCGGCTTCGCCCATTTTAAAATTCAAATCCAAAAGAAAATTCTTTAGGCGATCATACCAAGCTCGAGGAGCTTGTCTCAAACCATAAAGAGCTTTCTTTAGTTTAAAAACATGATTTGGAAATTTTTCATTTATGAAGCCCGGAGGTTGAGAAACGTAAACTTCCTCAACAACATCTCCGTTTAAAAATGCACTTTTAACATCCATTTGAAATAATTTAAAATTTTTATGGCATGCATAAGACAATAATAGTCTAATTGATTCTAATCTAGCTACCGGAGCGAAGGATTCTTCGAAATCGATACCTTCCTCTTGGCGATAGCCTTGAGCAACTAACCGAGCTTTGTTCCGGACGACGACTTGGTTTTCGTCGGTTTTGTTCTTGAAGATCCACTTTGTCCCTATGACGGTGTGGTTCTTCGATGGCAAAGGAACAAGCTCCCATACCTCATTCCTCTCGAATTGAATGAGTTCCTCCTCCATGGCAAGGATCCAAGCACTATCTTCGCACGCTTCAACTATATTCTTTGGCTCTATCGATGAGGCAAAGGCACAATTGGCGAAGTGGTGGACTTGAGATCTCGTCTTGACACTATCATAAATATTGCCAATGACTTGCTCATGGGGATGGTCGCGAACGGTATGAAGCCGCTTGGGAATACCTTGATCACTAGGTACATTCTCAACAACTTCATTAGTCGGGTTAGTATCAATAGAATCAATTGAATCAATGGACTTAGAATTTTCAAACGAATCACATAAAACATCCATAGAATCATTATCATTTGAAATTCTAGAATTAGTAAAATTCTCATTAAAAGAGACATGAAGTGATTCCTCGATCGTAGAGGATCTTTTGTTGTATATCCGGTAGGCTTTGCTACGTGAGGAATACCCAACAAATATCCCCTGATCCGATCTCGGATCAAACTTGTCCAAATTATCATATGTGTTTTTAATAAAACATTTTGCGTCGAAAACACGAAAATGTTTAACTTGAGGCAATCTACCAAACAACAATTCATAGCAAGTTTGTTTGGTGCCGGGCCTCAAAAGTATTCTATTAAACACATAGCAAGCGGTGTGTACCGCTTCCGCCCAAAATTGATAACCAAGTTGACTATCTTCGAGCATAGTACGAGCACACTCCACAAGCGTTCTATTCTTCCTCTCAACAACACCATTTTGAGGAGGTGTGCGAGGGAAAGAAAACGTGTGAGTAATTCCAAGATCATCACAAAAATTTGAGAAAGACTCATTCTCAAATTCACCCCCATGATCACTACGAATAGTGACAATGGTGGTTCCGATGAGATTTTGTACTTTCTTCACAAATATTGTGAATTTTTCAAAATATTCATTTTTATTACACAAGAAAAATACCCATTTAAATCTAGAATAATCATCGACGATGATAAGTCCATATCTTGCATTTCCTAAGGAAGCAACTCTAGTTGGCCTAAATAAATCTAGATGCAATAGCTCTAGTGGCCGTTTAGTAGAAATACTTTTCTTAGGTTTAAATGAAGATTTAGGAAGCTTGCCACGTTGACAAGAATCACAAAAACTTTTCTTTTCAAAAACGAGCTTCGGAAAACCTTTAATGGAATTTAATTTTGAAAGCTTATAAAGTGTTCCAAAGTTCACATGTCCAAATCGTCGATGCCATAAGTGTTGTTCACTTGTGTTGGCAACGAGACATTGTTCATATGACTTAGGAAGATCCAAAATATAAATATCTTTATGGCGTGTGCCGGAAAATAATAACTTATTATTATCATTTGAAATATGACACAATCCTTTCGCAAAGCTAACTTTGTAACCTTTGTCACAAAGTTGGCTTATTGAAATAAGATTATGATTTAAACCATCAACTAGATAAACATCACTAATTAAGGGTTTAGACGGGTTACCCACTTTACCAACACCGACGATGGTTCCGCTCTCGTTGCCTCCAAATACGACGCGGTTTCCATTTGCAATGGGAACTACTCCGGAGAGCAATTGAGCGTCACCCGTCATGTGTTTTGAACACCCGCTATCGAGTATCCAATTCCCTTTGGAGCTAAATTTAAATTTGATGCTCCTTTTCTTTTTCTTTTCCTTGAGTACCTAAAGATAGAAAATTTCATATCATGGTACCCAAGGTCATTGGGTCCTCAAAGGTTAGACCTTTGGAAGCCAAGTCAATTGGACTTAGACTTCCCCACATAATTTCGACTATGCACAATATCCGAAAAATAAGCATTCATATACACTTGTTTTTCATCCATGCTTGTGTCCTTTGGGCTCCAAATAGTGAAAATTTTGGGAGCCCTCATCCTATTGGGTGCATGCATGCGTTGTTGGTTTCTACGTGATGCATGTCGTGGATAGGCATAAGGAACATGATGGAATGGTGCACGACGAGAATTATTCATATGATGAGGTGGGTGAACATATGCATGTGTGGGAACACGTGCGTGAGGGTGTCTCACATGGTGTGCACGTGCCTGAGAATGTGTTGCATAAAAATCATCATATGTGTGAGACGGTGGAGTAGGACGTGTGTTCCTACGTGGCATGGTATTGGTGTACATATAAGCATGCCCCTTCTTTGGAGGTCCACCCAAAGTGGGTTTCTTTCCGAAAGAGGGTGTGGACGATGTGGAAGCACCATTGGTAGATGAACTACCAATAGAGTGTTTGCTACCACTCATAGAGTCACCGGAAGTTGGCCTAACAAAAGTAGTGGCCGCTTTGGATGGACATCCCATCGTATACCCCAAACCAATGTGGTGATTGGCCGGAAGTAAGTCACTTAGGATTTTATCCAAATGGTCCTTACCCTTATTGAATTTATTAATTCGGCCTAATGTGTTCTCATATTTCTCTTTGAGAGAACGCATAGAAGTATCCAAGTTGGATACTTGCGATGTGAGCACATAAACACGAGATTTGAGATTCTCGTTCTCAATACTCAAAGTCGAGTTTTGAGAAGTTAAATCCGCTATCCTATGTTCTTCCGGATCATCAATGCTAACATGTTCAAGTTTAGATTTGAGATTAACAATCTCATTTCTTAACTCTTCAACAACGGTGTCGTTGTTGGTGATGATAGTCTTAGGCGAGGTTTGAATGCTAGCTAGGTCATCTTTTACTTTAGTATATCTATTTACTAATTTAGTGTATTTAGACCATAAATGAGAGTTAGCATCCCTATGATCATCCATAGTTACCTCATCGCCTTCGTCGTCGCTATCATCGGAGGAGGAAGATCCTTGATCATGCTCCTCTCTTGCCATGAAGCACATGTGCGCTTGCTCCACTTTCTCATCGTCCGACTCTCCGCTTGAGGAATCCTCGGAGTCGGTGAATGTTGCTCCGACAAGTCCTTTTTGTACCCCTTTTTGTACTTCTTCGACTTGTCGAACTTCGGCGCCTTCCACTTCTCCTTTTGCTTGTTTTGAGGACAATCCGCTTTGATGTGTCCTGGCTTATTGCATTTAAAGCACAAAGATGGAGAGGCGTTAGTAGAAGTAAATTTAGATTTTTGTTTGAAGTTACCCTTTCGGAAGAAGCGATTGAACTTCTTTGCCATGAGTGCAATGGATTCCATGTCCATTTCTTCTTCCGAGTCCTCATCATCGGTAGAGGTGGATGAAGCCGCCTTGAATGCAATTGCCTTTTTCTTAGGCACGTCTTGGTTCAAATAGGACTTCATCTTTTCTTGTAACTTCACCTTGCTATCTTTGCGTACCTCGTATGACATCAAAGTACCCATCAATTGAACTACGGTATACTTATTCATGTCATTACCTTCCTCAATGGCGAAGGTACGTTTCTCCCAAGAAGAAGGAAGTCCTTCGATAAGCTTCGAGCACTTCTCCTTTTGGGTGTAGGATTTGCTGAGGGCCTCTAACTCGTTTATTATGTCAACGAAGCGTGCGTAATATTCCTTCATCTTCTCGTCCTGTTTCATATGAAACATTTCGTAATCTTTGTTTACAACTACGAGTTTAGAGTCTCTTACCCTACTTGTCCCTTCATGTAGAATGAGGAGGGAGTTCCAAATTTGATATGCACTCTTACATGTGCATATCTTATTGAAGTCCTCGGGCTCCAATGCGCATTGCAAGTCGTTCATTGCCTTGGCATTGCTTACCTCCGCGGCGATCTCCGCGGTAGTCCATTTCTCAAAGTCTTCTTCTTCGGGCTCGATGTATTCCTTCATTGTGGTCCTCCATAGAGATGCACTCCAGAGGAAGGTTTCCATCCGGCATTTCCAGTACCCGTAGTTGGTACCGTTGAAGAACGGAGGCCTCGTAGAGGAATGTCCTTCCATCACCGAAGATGCTCCTTCACGGTTCCTGAAGGTGTCATAGTTGGAAGGTGGACGCACGGTCTTGTTGTCGTTGGCAGACATAGCTAAGTATCTGGCTTTGATACCAAATGTAATGCCCTACAAGCTACTGTACAAGTACTAGAGGGGGGGGGGGTGAATAGTACTTTAAAATAACAAGGAGTATAATTCCAATTTATAGTGCAAACAACTACCAAATCAATTTGCGGAAGCTTAAATTGAATGACAACAACAAAATTAACAATGCTAACAAGAGATGTTAATGGGTTCGGATCCACCCAAGTCTCCCCGACTTGTTCCCGGTGATCCTACGTCCCAACCACCCGGATCCCCTCCGGATACTTAGGTTAGAAACCCTAACCCAAGATTTCCACTATGATATCTTGTGAAAAACCTTCACAAGATCAAATCATACATGCAATGGCAATAGTGAATCCCACAACCCGGGATCACAACCTTCTCTCACAACCGAGAGAATCAACAAGCAATATAAACAAGTTTATAATGAATTAAACAATCTTACCACAAATTCCTATACCTTGAGTTTTATTACCAAATAGGTGCAAGGAGGGATTTGAGGAAGATGAAGTCACCAAGACCTAGCACCAAGGAAATGACCAGCAATAGGTGCCTAGGAGTGATTTGGAGACTTGATTCAAGCTAGAGCTTGAAGGGCTCACCAAGAACAAACTTCTCTCAAGATGGATTCTAGATCTAGAAAGTGAGAGAATGGATTTCTTGTGAGGAAGAGAGCTTTAGAAATGAGTGAGAATGGCTATCTCTTTCTATCTCAATGAATCTCTTAATGGCAGCTCTAACCTAGAGAGAAATGACCTAGGTTCGTATTTATAGGGTCCCATAAAAACAAGTTAGGTCAATTCCCAACGGATAGAAATCTGAGGCAATTAGTCGGTCAAAGAACAACCACTGACCGACTAGTTCATCAACTAGTCGGTCAGTCAAACAACATGGACCGACTAAGTGAGGAACTGAGAAGAGATAGAAATTCAGACCTAGAAATCTAGTCGGTCCTAGAAGACATTCTGACCGACTAGTTTCACAACTAGTCGGTCAGTCAGTGAACGTAGACCGACTAAGAGGCAAAGTGAAATAGTCTGAATACAAATTGACTTAGTCGGTCCAAGAGCAAAAGTTGACCGACTAGATTGTCAACTAGTCGGTCACCAAACGTTCTTAGACCGACTAATGATAAACAGTAGCTTAGGAGAAATTTAGCATGTACAGAAAATCACAACTTGTCGGTCAACGAAGCATCACTGACCGACTAGTTCACAAACTAGTCGGTCGGTGAGTCAACGTAGACCGACTAACTGTAAATAGTAAGGTGCAAGAAATTAAGGAAGCAAACTAGTCGGTCCAAGAAGCTCTTCTGACTGACTAGATCACCATCTAGTCGGTCAGTACTTCTTCTTGTACCAACTAATAGGCACAAACAAGTCCGAATCGAAGCGCGACGCTTCGAGGAAGTTAGAATGAACTTGTACTAAGATCCTAGAGCTACGATATGAGCGTTATGAAGATAGAATCATAAGATATACTCAAGGCTTAACATTCTATAGATCGAAGCTAAAAGACTATAAATAAAACCTTAAAGAATGGTCTTCGAGAGCTTCGATCAATTCTTCATGTCTTCCAAAACGGTCCAAGAGCTTCAACGAAGCTTTAGGCATGAATACGAGCTTTGAGAAGTGTTGAGATGTCGCTTTGATTGTTCTTGTGAATTTGGCGACGATCTCCAATACTGCGCTCACAAATTGTTAGTTCATGAATTATTTATGTTTGCTCATCATCCAAAACCAAATCCGGGGAGTCCAATATTCAACAACTAATGATGTACTTAATTATTTATGACGCCTTTCGATGAACTTTATCGTTGTTTTTTCCAACGTTTTCATACCCTTGTGGGGTTAAACGTTGAGTTGTAGAAATGACATTAATATTCATTGATTACAAATACCCTAACAAAATCACGACCAACACATACTATTCACATTGGCACCCTAGTATCGACTTCTCTGTAGTTATCTTTGGATCGTTTTTAGTGTTTAAGATTCTTGACACCATTATCTCATATTCTAAAGGTGGTAGTTTTTTATTTGATTATTATTATTTATAAACTAAAATTTGTGGTTTTGTAGGTCAGTTGTTTAGTGGATACGATATCTGGACGCATCAAGACTTTATTACTTGTTTGATCTCCTATGCTTGGTAGTAGCTCTTACATCTTTTGAGACGAGTCACACGAGACATCAAAGAGGTCTATAATGTTCCCAACCTAAAGCGTAACCTTATATCACTAGGTTCACTCGAAGCCAAGGGCTTTTGAGTGACGATGAAGAATGGAGCTCTGAGGGTGACCAGATGAGCTATGATCGTGATGAAGGTGAAGCATAAAGGCAACCTATAATTTTTGGATGGTTCGGTCGTGAATGGTACAGCAGCTCTGACTTATGAGACCGACAGAGACAGCTCGATTCTTTGGCACATGTGTGTAGGTCATGTTGGAAAAAAAATTCTGCAGAAACTTATCGAAGGAGATCATCTAAGAGGATCTATGACCAGGAAGATAAAGTTCTGCGAGCATTGTGTATTTGAAAAACAGACACGTGCTTATTTTGGAAATGCCATCCATGATACAAAGGAAGCGCTTGGCTACGTACACACCGACGTATGGGGCCCGAATAGGTCGGCCTCATGAGGAGGTAAACACTATTGTGTATCCTTCATTGATGATTTATCTCGCATGGTTTGGGTGTTTCCTCTGAAGTCAAAAGACCAAGTTTTGAGCACGTTCATAGAATGGAAGAAGTTGGTTGAGACTCAAAAAGGTCGAAAAGTCGGGCGGCTCTGAAGTGCCAACGGTGGGAAGTATACAACGGACCTCTTCCAAAAGTTCTGCAGATTGGAGGGGATTTAGAGACACTTCAACATCAATGGTATGCCACAGTAGAATGGAGTAGTTGAAATGATGAATCGGCCTTTGCTGGAGAAATTCCGATGCATATTATCTACTGTCGACTTATCGAAGGAGCGTATGTGACCTACTTTATCAATCGGCTACTGTCTGCTGCAGTGGGAGGAAGATCTCCTTTGGAGGTCTAGTTGGGAAACCAGTTCCTAACTATGAGTCTATGTGTATATGGGACTATCCGAGCTACTATGCTGTGAAGGAGAACAAGCTCGATGCTAGAGCCAAGAAAGCCATCTTCTTGGGCGTTAGCGATGGTGTTAAAGAATACAAGCTGTGATGTCTGAGACAAAGAAAGGTGATTGTGAGCACAAACATAACGTTTGATGAGTCAGCATTGTTGAAGGAGGAGCATGGACCAATGGTGGAGCCCAAAGAGATACAAACGGAGCAGGTCTACTTGGAAGTGTCTAAGGTTCTAGATAGCTCGGATACTGACTCAAGCCGACCTACACCAGATACTATGAACGATGTATTCTAGACAAATACTGGTGAAGTTGGTGGTTCAAGATCAGATGGTGGAGGTAGCTCATCTCCACAAGTTGCATAGCAGATGGATTCTATTACGGCTACGAGATCAATGTCTGTAATACAAAGACCTACACAATACATTGAGAGAGTCTCATTCATTTTCCCCGATGTAAGTATTGACATACCCACTTCTTTTAGAGATGTAGAACATTCTGAAGACCCAGACAAGTGGAGGAAAGTGATGGACGAAGAAATGAAATCACTACTGAAGAATTGTCACGCCACATTCTCCCAAATATGGAAGATACTGGGTGGACTAGGCCGCCGTAGTATCCAAACACTGGGCTTCGAGCCCATAATGTCCAAATACTACTATGTATTAATAGTGGTTTGAATAAAATTATATATACAAGCCATTACAATACACTGGTTTAGTACGAAAGAGTAAGAAACACCATGCTCCAACAAAATTTAAAACCATAAGTGCGGAAAAGTAAAGCTGTACTGAACATCATTTAAATAAAGAGAACATCATACATCTCTGTACTGTACAAGTACAAAAAGTACAAAAGTACAAAAGAGGGGAAAGACAAAAAGGGGAACACACACTAAAAATAAACCCAAAAGGTGTCCACACCCGTACAACACACTCCCTAGTCTAACCCAGGGAAGTCCAGGTAGACAAAAGCTCCGTCTGTAGCCTCCAGATGTACCTGAGGTGAGGGAGTAGACGGTTGCTCACGTACTGGCTCTGGTGTCACTATCTCAGGACCTGAAATTTTAAATGGGACACGTCAACGCGTGACCCAGTAGGAATCCTAACTAAGATAGGTAGGACCCAGTTTAAAACCGGACTCCCTATCTAATGGTGGTCTAAAAGTCAAGAGGTTACACAAGTTATATTCAGATGCATAATATAACAAACAAGAACTGTGAAAGAACTGAGAAGTACAACCAACATGGAGTAACATGATTCCGAATTTAAAAGTAATTAAGTTATTAGTTGAATTCATATTTAGGAATACATGTAAATTGTAGGACGATTAAGGAGCCGGACTCCACCCAGGGTGGGCAAAAAGTGGTACCTCAACCAGCGACACGGGCGCTAGAGATGCCTCTCGTAACTCCCCCTTACGGGAATGAGGTAATTCTTGATTTTTATCGGGACAAATGGAGAAAACCAACAATTACCAAATGGTGCATTACGAGTACACCACTGGCCTCTCTAACTCTAGTCTACTCCCCCTTACGGAAATGACAAGCGAGTGAGAATTCATATCAACATATGTCCGCTCCTTAACCACTACTTTTTACTAGCATCCCCCAAATCCCACATCTAGGGCTTCACCCATTTTTGAATGGATTGAAGTCTCCAGATTCATTCTCTCATCTCACTCTGATTTCAAGTGTTTCACAATTCTTTCATTTTGGTATTTCATTCTCATATTCATCATCTTTCTTACTTTTAATTACTCCCTTTTCCTTTTCAACTTCATATGGAAACTTGCATGACATTAACATACTTGTAAGATAAAAGATAACATGTGATTCGTCTTTCAATTCAACATAGATACAACATGTAACATGGTCATCATACTCATCATATTAAAGAGTTAACGTTTCAATATATCAAATTGGCTGATTCATAGACTATCAAGTAATTAACATTCTACACATAGCATTTATATAAGAAAAAAATTAACAAAATAAGTGGGTAAAAGTTCTGTCAGAACTGGGATAGCAAGGATCATACGGCCATGTGGTGTCTCCATACGGTCGTGTGGATTGGTTTGGTGAAGCCCAAGGTGAACGATCCACACAGTCGTATGGCAGGGTCCATACGGCCGTGTGGTGGGGAAATGGTCAAGGGAGCTATGGTGGCACCGGGGCACACGACCGTGTGGTTTTTTCCACACAGTCATGTGGTGCTATGGTGGTGCGACCACACTGTCGTGTCATCCATTGACACAGCCGTGTGGCAGGGGTGAATGCAAAGTCGTTTCGTCTAAATCGATGCCTACGAGGAAAAGAACCTTCGACGCGACCGTGTCGTCAAGTTGACACGACCGTGTCATGTTTAAAATATAAGTAATCGTCCAAGTCGACCCTGCTTGGGTGCAAGGAGCAACACGACCGTGTCATATCTTGACACGGCTGTGTGGGCTAAAATTTCCTAACATGGTCGTTTGAAGACCATGTTGCCACTCTAGTGGCTAGACAACCACCACACAACCATCATACGACCGTGTGGTCTCGACGCGACATCCATTCTGTCGTGTTAATGGTCACATGGTCATGTGGTTTTGTAATGTCTTTTTTATTTATATATGAGTATAATGTACGTATTTTTTGATTTATTTTTACGTATGAGATTTTTGGGTATTTTCATAAATTTTCCATAATTTTCTAATTAGTAAATTATTTTTAAAATTATTTTAGTACATCATTTGAATTATATAAATGAAGTATTTGGATGAAATACTATGTATTAGGATGGTATGGTGCATTAATTCAGGTATTCTCATTTATTTAGAAATTAAATTCCTAATTTGCCATGCCATGCCACCATCTCCTTGCTAGGTGTCATTTAGAGTGTAATTTTCTCTTAACTCTTTACTAGGTGCAATTAGTAGAATGAATCCCACCTAGCTCCAAGCTAAGTGGTATGAGGAGAGGAGATTAAGGGATGATTCATACATGGAATGATATTTAAAAGGGGGAAAAAGTTAGAAAGGAAAAAAGAGAATTTTTTCATGCTTTCATTCTCTCTCCTTCCCTCTCTCTCCTTTGGGCCACACCCTCCTCCTTTCTCCTCCCTTAGCTCCACCTCTCCCACCACCATTCCACCACCTCAAATTCCTCTCCTTCCCCATCCAAAAACAAAACAAAAAGGAGATTCTCCTTACAACCATAAACTACAAAGATCATCATTTCAACAACAATCTTTGAAGAGGAATTGAAGGAGAATGAGTTGAAGGAGATAGAGCTTAAAGACCTGCAAGGACTAAGAAGGGCCAAAGACTATTAGGACGTGTTGAGGTAGGGTTTCTTAACATCCTAGTTCGGATTAGTTTTAGGATTTTTGTTTAGTAGGAATTGGGTTGTGATGCAACATGATTCTGTTTCAGATTTTCTGCTGAAATACCCTAAGTTCGTATATGTATACTACTCATTGTAGAATAATAAAAATTTTCAAAAAATTATATTAGTATAGCTCATGAAATTCTACTCCATGTTCAAATAAATTTGATATATGTTCGGTTCAAATATTAGAAGAAAAAGGGTATTGTTTGCAGCATAGCAAATTTCAGCCGATTTTGACACCCTGTACTAAAACAGTGATAACGACCACAATTCTTAATGAAATTAGATGATTTAGGATATTAAGGAAATATTAACTTCCTAATCTACAACTCTCATGTTATAAAACTTATCCAGATTTGATTGTAGCTATGAGTAATACATTGATTTAGTTGAGGCAGTTGATCTGTTTTTCTGTAGAATTGATATCTACTACTAAATTGAGCACCATAAATCACGCACTTCATATTATTTTTTGAAATTTTGTGGGTGTATGTACCAACTTCCATATCTACAACTTTGTAGTTGACACTTTCTTCACATTCTAATAGCAATTTCATGAAAATAGCATTGTTGGAAGACTGAATGCTATTTCTAGCACTTCAATAGATGTTATAGCCTTTTGATTTATGATGCCATGATTATGTTAGCAAACTCACATATTCTATTTGATGTTAGCATGTTAGCTTAACATGTTAACATATTAATTTACTAACATTAATATGTTTCTGCGTTAAACTACTTCCATGTTTCATGTTAGTCCATCTTAATATTAATGTTAGTTCATGTTAATATCAATAGACTTGTTAGTTCCAAGCTAATGACCATGTATTATGCTCCATGTAATGTTCATGCTAATATTCATACTAATGTTCGTGCTAATGTCTTAGCGGTGGTAATATCTTCATGTTAGACATGTCTATTATGCCATGTAATTAAGCAATGTTCATGTTAATGCTACATTCCATGTAAGCATTTTTGGTACCATGTTCATGTCTCAAGATTTAATGGCAATAATACTAACCTTGTCCATTTTTGGCTCCATGTAATGTTCATGCTAATATTCATACTAATGTTCGTACCATGTCCATGTAAGCAATCATATGTTATATGTGTTATTTGGACACATTTGAGGCTATATCGAATTGTTTATGCGATGTTCGTGGTTAATGCCGACATCGGCATAATTATGAATGAAATGAGAAATTGTGAATGTGGTAATGGAGACCGCCAAAATGAAAGTAACAAGAAATTGATTCATAAACTTAGAGTGAGGCAGAGTGTTTAATGTCTGGAGCACTCGATCCATTCTAAAATGGGTGAGACTCTAGATACGGGTTTGGGGGAAACACTGGTAAATTTTAGGAGTTAAGGAGCGGACATATGATTGATTTCTCACTCGATTATCACTCTCGTGAGGGGGAGTTGACTAGAGTTAGAGAGGCCGATGGTGTACTCGTGATGCACTATGCAGTAATTGTTGGTTTTCTCCGTTTGTCCGATAAAAACCGAGATTATCTCACTCACATACCTTGTCCCATTCGGGTATGGAGTTATGAGAGCCCCCTCCAGTGCTCGTGTCGCTGGTTGAGGTGCCACTTTCACCCACCCTTGGTGAAGTCTAGCTCCTTAGTGCCCTACGGTTTACTCGAGTTTCCAAATCATCACTAAACATCTAATTTTAAACTAAATTAATCTGAAATTAATGTTCCTTTGTTTCTTTACTTCCAGCACTTGTATATCATGCTTATTTTAATTGTGCATTAACTATGTGGTTATTGTGTCACCAGTAAATAGATGACTAGTTAGAAGGACCGGTTCTAAAACTGGATCCTACTAGCGATGCTAGGAGTTTCTACTGGGTCACACATTGACGTGTCCCACTTGTGGTTTCCAGTAGTAGGACCGAAGCAGCAAGTGAAGGTTCCGACTGTTGAGTATTGATTCCCCGGATTTGGTTTTGATGATGAACTAACATAAATATCGTTAACTAACTCTTTATGAGCGCAGTTATGGAGATCGTCGCCAAAATTCTATGAACATCAAAAGCGACGTCTCAAGACTTCTCAAAGCGCATGATCGTGTGCCTAAAGCTTCGTTGAAGCTCTAGGAGCATTATTGAAGTCAAGAGATTTGGATTGAAGCTTTTGAAGACGGTTCGTCAAGTTTTATTTATAGTCTTCTAGCTTCTGTTCGTAGAATGTTAAGCCTTCAGTAGGTCTTACATGTTTATCTTCATAACACTCATATCTTAGAGTAGGATTATCTTAGAAGCCCATACAAACTTTCCCGAAGCTTCACGCTTCATTTCGCGGCTTCTGGTGCATCTTAGTGGGTTCAAGAAGAAGAACCAACCGACTAGATGGCAATCTAGTCGGTCGGCAATCCTTCTTGATCCGACTAGATCTCCTTGCTTAATTCATCCTATTCACTGTTGTTCAATTAGTCGGTCAAAGAAGGTTCACAGACCGACTAGTTGTCAAACTAGTCGGTTAGGAATCCTTCTTAGACCGACTAGTTCAGACTTCATTTTTCAGCCTAACTTACTGTTTACAGTTAGTCGGTCAAAGAACAACGACCGACCGACTAGTTGTGAAACTAGTCGGTTGGAATTTTCTCTTAAACTGACTAGCTGTCTTTGGATCAGCCACTTTGATTTCATCTCTTAGTCGGTCAAAGAACACTCACCGACTGACTAGTTGTGAAACTAGTCGGTTGGCAAGTCTTCTTAGACCGACTAGCTCTATATTCCCTGAACTTTCTATATTGGCTGTGAAGCTGTTAGTCGGTCCATGTTGAATCACCGACCGGCTAGTTGTGAATCTAGTCGGTCAGTGATCCTTCTTTGACCGATTAGACTGCTTCAGAAATAGATCCGTTGGAGTATTAAATGCACGAATTTTCTCTCTCTCTCTCTCTCTTCTCTATCCTATATAATCTTGAGATACTTCTTCATAGCATTCAAGGCTGATATTAATTGCATTTTAGAGAATCAAAGAGAAGCATTTATTTCTCATTTCCAAGCTTTCAATTCTCACAAGAATCTCTCCTCACTCTTATTTCTAAAGAGAGATTCTCATTGATTGTGAGCCATTCAAGCCAAGAGCTTGATCCAAGGTCACCAACATCTCCCTAGGCTTCTATTGCTGGTCAACTTCTTGGAGCTAGGGTTTGGTGACTTCTTCTCCTCCAAAATCCTCCTTGCCCTAAAATCGTAAGTTTACTCAAGGCATAGGATTTTGTTGGTAAGCATTTCTTATTTCATTTAAATTGCTATTGCAAGCTTTACTCTCGGTTGTGAGAGTTGTGTGTGATCCCGGTTTGTGGGAGTCACATTTACATTTGTGTATGATTTGATCTTGTAGAGGGTTTCTACAAGAATTTCATAGTGCAAATTTGAGTTAGAAGTTTCTAACTCAAGTATCCGGAGGGGATCCGGGTGTTTGGGACGTAGGATCACCGGGAACAAGTCGGGAAGACTTGGGTGGATCTGAACCCATTATATCGTCTGTTTGCGATTGTCATTTATTGTTGTCACTTTTCATTTCCGCATTGTTGGTTGAGTTTACAAGATAATTAGGAATTATACTCTTGATTATTTTAAAGTACTATTCACCCCCCCTCTCTAGTACTTGTGCAGTAGCTATCAGGGCATTACATTTGGTATCAGAGCAAAGTTCATAGCTATGTCTACCAACGACAACAAGACCGTTCGTCCACCTTCAGATTATAGCACCTTCAGGAACCGTGAAGGAGCTTCTTCGGTGATTGAAGGACACTCCTCAACTAGGCCTCCCTTCTTCAACGGTACCAATTACGGGTAATGGAAATGCCGGATGGAAATGTTCCTCCGGAGTACGTCACTATGGAGAGCCACGATGACGGAGTATGTCGAGCCCGTCGAAGAAGATTTCACAAAGTGGACTACCGCGGAGGTCACTGATCACTCCTTATTTTACACTTTTTTCCCGCATGTTTGCATGCCATTTAGATCGCCTAAATCATGTTTTTCACGATATATCGACGATATTGCGATGCTTTTCACGATTTCTTGTTTCTGTCGCATTTCAGGTGATTTGGAGCGATTTGGAGTGATCTCGAGATACGCCTACTCCAGAGTGTCACCGATGACCTCCCCGAGGGGTATTTTGCTGTTGGAGAGGAGAAGAAGAAGAAAGAGCGTCGCAGGAGCGACGAGGAGGTCAAAAAAAGCTGTTTGGGCATTTTCGGTGTCTCACTCGGCCGAGTGAAGGAGTCACTCGGCCGACCAGCGAGACACCGCTCGGCCGACAAGATCGGATACGTTTCATGCGTGCACTCGGCCGAGCGACGGAAGCCACATCGGCCGAGTGACGAGACCCCATCCGCCCGAGTGGCGCTCAGACGAAGCCATTCAAAAATCGCCAACTTACTGTTTTTCGTCTGCCTGAGCTTCAGAAGACCCACTCGGCCGAGTGGCAAATGCCGACCGCCCGAGTACTAAGAAGCCATCGGCCGAGTGACGACAACTCACCCATATCCCCCCACCTTCCTTCGATGCCGGCGCCTTCTGGGCCCGGATTACGGGTCTTCACGCTGCCTTTGACCCTAGTAGGGCCAAGGCCTCGGCCATTGTCCATCCCTGCCTCCGTATAGCTCAGCGCCTTATGGCGACGACCTTTTTGGCGAGATATGAGCCGGGTACGATGTCCATGCCGGAGCTCTATATGCTCTACGCGATGACACGGCCCAGAGATCTATCTAGGGAGGGCAATGAGTTGGTCCCCGCCGTCGTGATTGATGTCGTGGCTTGGTTTTTGGACCGCATCATCGTATCGGTGGGCGCTCGCTCACCGATATGTTGCGGCGGCCTGATCACCTTGCTCGCCCTTATGACCGGCGAGGACTTCCCTGACGACCTGCGACGAGCACCGGGCCCCACTTCTCTGTCGATTGATGTTATGGCTCGGATGAAGATGCTGCGTCCGCACGGTGAGCGCCACTGGGTCTGGCTGCACAGCCCTTACGGTGCCGATTACATGATTCTTCCGAGCCCAGCTCGGACTCAGATTGCACCGGCCCAGGTGGACTGGCTCCCTGCGATGGATGTTCTGATCCCAGCCACATACGTGCTCGAGGCCGAGGAGGCCGAGCAGGCCCACGCTGCCCACACTGCCCCCGCAGACCCTGTTGCACCTGCCGAGCCTGCTGCCCCTGTTGACCCCGTGGCCCCTCAGCCTATCCCTGATATTTCCGCTGCTCCCGACACCTCTGTCCACACTGTTGTCGGTGTCGGGAGTACCTTAGCTGAGCCCACTTCCACTGCTTCCACGCCTGTCACCACCACCACTGGCCCTATGTCTGCCGAGCCCGTTTCCTCTGCCCCACCCGAGCGCCCGCCGACTATAGTTGAGTGCGGAGAGCCCTCTTTTGCCACCGCTGTAGAGACCGTGGTCTCCGCCTCTGTCTCCACCGCTGCTGTGTTTTCCGAGAGTGTTGTGGCGTCTGTCAACACTTCTGTGTCACCGACCTCTCTGGCCGCCTCGTTGCCACTTTTGTATTCTTCCTTCGTTGCTGCTGCCTCCACTTCTCACCGTCCTGCCCAGCCTCGCACTGAGGCCAGGCCCACACTTGCGAGTGCAGCCCCTTTTGTTCCCTTGCCTGCTGAGCCCGTCACCTACGCCACCAGAGTACGCCAGCCCCGACCTGCACAGCCCAGACCGGTGCGTCCCTCTGCACCACCTCCCCCCGACACTGTACTTCAGAGCATTCGTGCTCTCGAGGGGACGGTGAGTGGCCTCAGAGGTGACCTCTGGACCTTGTCCGCCACCGTCACTACGATGGCTGGCCGCTTTGACCTGCTCCCGCACATTCACTACTGTCTTACCCAGGTCCTGGAGCGTCTCCCACGCGTACCCGTACCCACCCAGCAGGTTCCCACCCCCACTACCACACACCCCCAGCCTGCTTCCACTTCCACACCCACACCCGCTCAGCAGCCTGCACCACCACCACCACCACCTCCGCCTCAGGACGGAGACGGCGCGGCACCACCTTCTTAGGCACCCTTGATGCCATCGATTCTTTTTGCCGTTGTGCTGCCCGTTTCTGCTGGGTCCTGATGTTTTTTGTCCACCCCCCCTCCCCTCACTATTTTTGGGTGCACATTTCCTTTATATATCTTTATATATCTTTTTTGGGAGAGAGGGAGAGTTTTTGGTGTCACACCTATATATCTGTATCACTCCTTTATTTGCATGCATCATGTCCGCATCACATTTTTCGTTTCATTATTTTCTTATCTTTCCTCATGCATGCATCCTCACTTACCCCTCACATTACTTGTCTCTCGGTGTGCCCCACTTTGCACATTAAGGACACTGTGCCATTTAGCTTGGGGGAGTGAGTTCTCACGTTCTTTTTGATTTACCACCTTTATTTTTAGTTTTTTCATGCCATTTTCCGCTTTTGCACTTATTTTCATCATTTTTTCTTTTATTTTACCATGCATCACGTTTTTCTTATCTTTCTGTGTGCCGCATTGTAAATAGTTTTATTTTCCCCTTTATCTTTATTTCTTTTTCATCTCATGCTAGAGATGACTTTTCTATGATGATGATTACGTGGAGTTAGCTTCCTTTATATGCATGCTATATTTGTCATGTCTTAGATTCTATTTCTGATATCATATGCTATGACTTGGCTTGCATCTAGAGATAGTAACCCACACCTTTTTCCACATGAAAACGGATGAAATTTTATTATTAGCTGAGTCTGAATATTCATGTGTATGCTATCGCAGAAAACACACCAAGATTCACGCATTGAATGCTTATATCTGGAGTATCGTTTTCTCTTCCTATATCACTTCTATATGCATGATTTGTACATTTCACTTCAGGATGATTGAATGATGTTAGCTATGATAAATCTGGATTAGTTAGCTTTTTTGTGATCGAAACTGAGTAGATTAGATTACCCTGCTGAAGTTGTCGTGCATGTCTTATAGAGTGAACCGAGAGATATATTTATTTCTTTCTCCACAAATCTTGAACATCATTTCTCTATTTTAAAATCATTGGTGAATCTCCCCTTAGCGATTCTATTATATGGCATTTCCCCCGCTATTAATTCCTAGCTCCAAATCTCCCAAAACCAAAGAAAGAAAAAAAAAGAAAAAAATTCTTGTATGCTCTTACTTCTCTTTAAGTTGGGATCATTGTGTATATATGCTATTTGAAAAAAAAATGAGAAAAGAAAAAAAAAGAGAAAAGAAAAAAAAAGGAAAAAAGAAAAGGAAAAGAAAAGAGGCAAGAACCTCAATGAAAGATCCCATCTCATGTTCTCTCTTTCTTCTCTCTTTTTGTATTTATTTTCATTGCTTTTGGAGCTTTATAAAAATGGGGATGTAAATATTTTTTTTATGCCACCACGCTTATAGATAAGCTTGGGGGAGGGAATCCAATGATGTGTGAGAGAGTGACTACTTGACGTTGCACGACAACCTAGGCTAAGTAATATTCTATACTCGGTAAGATTATTTTTAGCTTTATGAAGTCCAGAAATCTATGCCTAGCACTCATTTCATGAAATCCATGCTTATCTATTCTTTCTATTCTATTGCGTGATACCCTTATACTCCTCATAGAAAGCATTCAATTGAAAAGTGTGTGATCTGCTATTTGTATACCGCTTTAAATGATTCAGACGATGTTAATTCTAAAATTATTCCGTTTTTCATGATTATATCGTTGTTCGTGAGTTTTCTATTTCTATTTGCACTATTATACTATGATATCGAAATAAAATTCTTTGACATGTGTTCTTCATTCAGTGCATGTTATATGAGTAAGCGAACCCCACGTCCTGAGAAAATGATCTAGCAGCTTCCCTCTTCGCTTCTTTATTTCTTCTTTGTTTTTATTTCGTTTCTCTTTTTTCTTCGTTTTTCATTTTTCGTTTTCGCCGTTTTCGTTTTTCGAATCCACCGGGTTCGCCTTTTACTTATCTTCCTCGATGATGAGTAAGAGGTAAGCTTGGGGGATTTTGATCACTCCTTA
Organism: Scilla litardierei; assembly: GCA_030789695.1. Classification (NCBI taxonomy): domain Eukaryota; kingdom Viridiplantae; phylum Streptophyta; class Magnoliopsida; order Asparagales; family Asparagaceae; genus Scilla; species Scilla litardierei. The sequence continues at coordinate 235,043,391 of CM061142.1, forward strand.
TTTTACACTTTTTTCCCGCATGTTTGCATGCCATTTAGATCGCCCAAATCATGTTTTTCACGATATATCGACGATATTGCGATGCTTTTCACGATTTGTTGTTTCTGTCGCATTTCAGGTGATTTGGAGCGATTTGGAGTGATCTCGAGATACGCCTACTCCAGAGTGTCACCGATGACCTCCCCGAGGGGTATTTTGCTGTTGGAGAGGAGCGGAAGAAGAAAGAGCGTCGCAGGAGCGACGAGGAGGCCAAAACAAGCTATTTGGGCATTTTTGGTGTCTCACTCGGCCGAGTGAAGGAGTCACTCGGCCGACCAGCGAGACACCGCTCGGCCGACCAGATCGGATATGTTTCATGCGTGCACTCGGCCGAGCGATGGAAGCCACATCGGCCGAGTGACGAGACCCCGTCCGCCCGAGTGGCGCTCAGATGAAGCCATTCAAAAATCGCCAACTTACTGTTTTTCGTCTGCCTGAGCTTCAGAAGACCCACTCGGCCGAGTGGCAAATGCCGACCGCCCGAGTACTAAGAAGCCATCGGCCGAGTGACGACAACTCACTCGGCCGAGCGACTCCCGAAGTGAAGACCCCCGAAGACCCAGACTTACTGGAAATTTACAGGGTTTCTCACTCGGCCGAGCGACTTTTGTCACTCGGCCGAGTGCGACGCGCTGCCTGTAGCGAAAATTGCGGATTTCAGGCTGCGCAGGGGCATTTTGGTCACAGTTTTTTGGACGATTTTGGGGGGTATTTAACCCCTGTTTTTACCCTAGGTTAGGGAGCTTTTTCTCTTAGATTTTTGTAGCTTTTTTAGATTAACTTCTTAGCTTTATTCTTGTGATTGGAGAGGAGACAAAAGTTGATTTTTGTTGGATTATTTGAAGAACTCCATTGGTTTGTGTCTCTCTCCTCTAAAAATACTATTTTTATTGCATATCTCAATATTGTGATGAATTCTCTTGTTAATTTCATTGATTATTTTTGTATTTGTGCTATGAATTGTGAGTAGTCTCCACGTCTTGGGGCGTGGGGATGAACCCTACGAGCCCAATTTCAGATTTGTGATGAATTGGTAGAAATTTTGCTAGAATTGCTATTAGGGTTAGATTGAGATCGATTTATTACGGATGGCTAGGAGTTCATATCGATTGGGATTTGCAAGAGATTGGATCCCAATTCGATAGGAAACCCTAGAAATCCGAATTGGGTTGGAATCGAATTTCCGTAGTATCGGTTTGCAAGAGATTGGACCGATACTAGGGTTTCCGGTTGCAATTCCGTGCCGATACCTGTTTGCAAGAGATTGGATGGGTAGGAACTATCCCAACCTAGGTCGTGGCCCGAGTTTGCACGAGAGTGGGCCCGGGGCACGATTGAACGATGATGTTGATCCTAATGCTAGCTTCCCTAGGCTAGGGTTTGCAAGAGATTGGACCCGAACCTAGGGTAGCTATAGACCGGCAACAGCGCGAGAGCGTGAGCTAGGTATTACATTCAGTTGCAACTAGTTCATCCGAAATTTTATTCTAGCAATTTTGATACCAATGAACCACATTGACGAAATACGGTGAGTAGCGGGGATTCCCCATTCCCTAGACGTTCTTTATTTGATTTGATATTTCCGTACTTTGTCTGACGATTGTGACAGAATCGCCAAAGGCAAATTCTCCTTTTTTGTTCTTAAATAGCCAGGTTGGTTGGAGCAAGCACTTTCATTCGTCCTCCCTTTGTTCGATAACCCGCTCGCCGCTACACCGTGCACTTGCGGTAAAACTACACGGTCGCACTTTTGGGTTACATTCCGGAGCGATCAGTCACCGCGGAGGTAACCAATGCCGAGGCAATGAATGCCTTGCAATGCGCTTTGGAGCCCGAAGACTTCAACAAGATATGCACATTTAAGAGTGCATATCAAATATGGAACTCACTCCTCATCTTGCATGAAGGAACGAGTAGGGTAAGAGACTCCAAACTCACCGTTGTTAATAAAGATTACGAGTTATTTCATATGCAACAGGGTGAGAAGATGAAGGAGTAATATGCTCGCTTCGTTGACATTACCAACGAATTGGAGGCTCTTGGAAAGACCTACACCAAAAAGGAGAAAGTCTCAAAGATCATTGACAGACTTCCTTCTTATTGGGAGAAGAGTACCTTCGCCATTGAGGAAGGTAATGATATGAATAAATATACCGTTGTTCAACTAATGGGTACCTTGATGTCTTATGAGGTACGCAAAGATAGCAAGATAAAGATGCAAGACAAGATGAAGTCTTACTTGAAGCAAGACGAGCCAAAGAAAAAGGCGATTGCGTTCAAGGTCGCTCCATCTACTTCTACCGATGATGAAGACTCGGAAGACGAGTTGGACTTGGAATCCATTGCCCTCATGGCAAAGAAGTTCAACCGATTCTTCCGGAAAGGTAATTTCAAGAACAAATCTAAATTTAGTTCCAAGAATAATTGGATACTCGATAGCGGGTGTTCAAAACACATGACGGGTGATGCTCAATTGCTCTCCGAAGTGGTGCCCATTGCAAATGGAAACCGAGTCGTCTTTGATGGCAACGAGAGCGGAACCATCATCGGTGTTGGTAAAATTGGTAATCCTTCTAAACCACTAATAAGTGATGTTTACATTGTTAAAGGATTAAACCACAATCTTATTTCAATAAGCCAACTTTGTGACAAAGGTTACAAAGTTAGATTTGCGAAAGGAATGTGTCATATTTTAAGAAAAGATAATAATGATTTGTTATTTTCTGGCACACGCCATAAGGATATATATATATATCCTAGATATCCCCAAGTCATATGAACAATGTCTCATTGCCAACACAAGTGAACAACACTTATGGCATCGACGTTTTGGTCATGTGAACTTTGGAACACTTTTCAAGGTTTCCAAGTTAAATTTTATTAAAAGCTTTCCTAAGCTTGTCTTTCAAAAGAAAAGATTTTGTGACTCGTGTCAACGAGGCAAGCTTCCAAAATCTTCATTTAAACCTAAGAAAAGCATTTCATCTAACGGCCTCTAGAGCTATTACATCTAGATCTTTTTGGGCCAACTAGAGTTGCTTCATTAGGAAATGCACGATATGGACTTGTCATCGTTGATGACTTTTCTAGATTTACTTGGGTATTTTCCTTAAGTAATAAAAATGATGCTTTTGAAAACTTCACAATATTTGTTACGAAAGTACAAAATCTCATTGGAACCACCATTGTCACTATTCGTAGTGATCATGGAGGGGAATTTGAGAATGTGTCTTTCTCAAATTTTTGTGATGAAGTTGGTATTACTCACACCTTTTATTTCCCTCGCGCACCCCCTCAAAATGGTGTAGTTGAGAGGAAGAATAGGACGCTAGTGGAATGTGCAATATGCTTGATGATAGCCAACTTGGCCATCAATTTTGGGCAGAAGCGGTACATACCACTTGCTATGTGTTTAATAGAAAACTTTTGAGGCCCGACACCAAACAAACTTGTTATGAATTGTTGTTTGGTAGATTGCCTCAAGTTAAACATTTTCGAGTTTTTGGCGCAAAATGTTTTATTAAAAACACGTATGGTAGTTTGGACAAATTTGATCCATGATCCAATGAGGGGATATCTGTTGGATATTCCTCTCGTAGAAAAGCCTACCGGATATACAACAAAAGAACCTCAACGATTGAGGAATCACTTCATGTTTCATTCAATGAAAATTTTGTCCCGTCTAGAATTACTAATGATGATAACTCCATGGATGTTTTATGTGATTCTATTGGTAATTCTAATTCTATTGATTCTAATGATACTAACCCTACTAATGAGTCTTTTGAGAATGTTCCTAGTGATTAGGGAATTCCCAAACGGCTTCATATAGTTCGTGACCATCCCCATGAGTAAGTCATTGGCAACATACTTGATAGTGTCAAGACGAGATCTCAAGTCAACTACTTCGCTCATTGTGCCTTTGCCTCCTCAACAGAGCCAAAGAATATTAACGTAGCTTGCGAATATAGTGCTTGGATCCTAGCCATGGAGGAGGAACTCATTCAATTTGAGAGGAATGAGGTTTGGGAGCTTGTTCCATTGCCTTCGAAGAACCACACCGTTATAGGAACGAAGTGGATTTTCAAGAACAAGACCGACGAGAACCAAATTGTCGTCCGGAACAAAGCTCGGTTAGTAGCTCAAGGCTACCGGCAAGAGGAAGGTATAAATTTCGAAGAATCCTTTGCTCCGGTAGCTAGATTAGAATCTATTAGATTATTGTTATCTTTTGCATGCCATAAGGATTTTAAACTCTTTCAAATGGATGTAAAAAGTGCGTTTTTAAACGAAGATGTCGTTGAGAAAGTTTATGTTTCTCAACCTCCGGGTTTTATAAATGAAAAATTTCCAAATCACGTTTTCAAACTTAAGAAAGCACTTTACGGTTTGAGACAAGCTCCTCGAGCTTGGTATGACCGTCTAAAGAACTTTCTTTTGGATTTGGGTTCTAAAATGGGTGAAGATGATTCTACATTATTTGTTAAGTATTCGAATCATGATATTATTTTAGTTCAAATTTATGTTGATGATATCATTTTCGGTGCTACTAACTTCACTCTTTGCGAAGAGTTTTCTAATGTTATGAAGGATCAATTTGAGATGAGCCACATGGGTGAGCTCAAATATTTCTTAGGTCTCCAAATTGGCCAAATGAAGGATGCAATCTTCATCCACCAAACCAAGTACACGGTGGAGTTACTAAAGCGTTCTGGAATGGAGAATGCATCAGGCAAGAAGACTCCAATGAGCACTACTACACATCTTGATAAAGATACGGGCGGCAAAGATGTAGACATTCGTCTATATCGAGGTATGATAGGTAGTTTATTATATCTTACTGCTAGTAGGCCCGATATTATGTTTGCTGTATGTGTATGTGCTCGTTATCAGTCTCAACCTAAGGAATCTCACTTAGTAGCGGTAAAACGTATTTTCCGTTATTTAAGTTACACACTCGACTTCGGATTGCTTTGTCCAAAGTCTAGCACATATGAGTTAATCTCATATAGTGACGCAGATTATGCGGGATGTAAATTCGACAGGAAAAGTACTAGTGGCACTTGCCATTTTATCGGAAATTTTCTTGTCTCTTGGTTTTCCAAGAAGCAAAATTCTGTATCACTTTCAACCACCGTGGCAGAATATATTGTCGTCGGTGCTGCGTGTGCTCAGGTTCTTTGGATGAGGCACACTCTTAAAGACTTTGGTATAAACTGTGATACTTGCCCTATCATGGTGGACAACCAAAGTGTAATATGTCTCTCTAAGAATCCGGTACACCATTCCCGTTCTAAACACATAGATGTCCGACACCATTTCCTTGATGATCATGTTGCTAAAAAGGACATCATTTTAGTGTACGTTGAAACCCAGAAGCAAATCACCGATATTTTCACGAAACCACTCAAGGAAGACTCATTTTTGCAGTTACGTCGAGAATTGGGGATTATAGGTGAATCCGAGATTTAGGATTCATATTTTCAATAATCTTACATGATAATATTTTCGTTATATTTGCTCATGCTAGATGTGTTGAGATTTTCTGGATTTTTGGTTGAATTTTCGGAATTTATGCTCAAATTATTCATGAACATCGTATATAAGATTTTCGATGTTTTATGGGGTAGTATAATGATATATGAGAGTATTTCGATGTTTCGTCCAAGTGCGCATAGGAGAGAACTAAAAATTTCTGAATTTCAAATTTTTGGACTCTCTTAGTCGGTCCAAGTTCAATGGCCGACCGACTAGATTCAGTTCTAGTTGGTCAGTGAATGAACTCAGACCGACTAACTCGTGCTTAAATTTTGGCTTCAGTTATTGTTTGCACTTAGTCGGTTCAAGCTCATTGGCCGACCGACTAGATTGCAATCTAGTCGGTCAGCAATTGAACTGTGACCAACTAAATGCGTCAGGGGCTGTTGCGTCTTTTGGTCTCCTATTCGATTTAATCTCTCCCACACCGATTAGATTTCTTTCTAATCGGTGCGATTTCCTCCAACCCCCGAAAACCCTTCGTCTCCCTCAGTCGCCTCCGCCGTTTGCCGCGATTTTCAGCCATCTCCGGCCGTCGATCTCCCTCTCTCCTCCACCTAGGGTATCACTCTCACCTTCTCTCTGCGTTTTAGGGTTTCATTTTAGGTTTATCTTCGATTTCCGTTTGTTTTAGGGTTTGTCCTAGGGTTTTTCGACCTAGCTTTCGATTTCTAGTTCGATTGAGCGGTGTCTCATCTCGATCATGGCGAAGACTCGTATTCATATCCGTCCATCTAGTCCATCTCCCATGACCATCGAGTCTCCTCCTACGGACCCCCCTCAAACCAAACGTCGTGCCAAATCGACACATCCATCTTCCTCTTCGCCTCCTCTTAAGAAGAAGAGGACGGCGACTGCTAAGCCTAGAGCCCGATCGTCTTCGCAGCCCAAGTCCAAGCCTACTTCTTTCTGTGCTCCCACTCCTCCCGCTTCTGACTCCGATGTAGAGTATATTCCGGAGACCGAGCCTACCGATAGGGCTCCTACTCCTCCTCCTCGTTCTAGCACTCGTACGTCTAAGGGGAAGGCTCCCATGCCTTTGGGCGCTGTCGATATATCGTTGCGTCGTGATGACCCGTTGTGTCTCGCGGCTTACAACCGTATTGAGCACTGTCCCTTGATATTGGAGCACTTCATTCAGTTCTCAGATTTTCCACATCTCGCCGATCTTCTTTCATCTAGCGGCCTTTTAGACTATCTTCGCCATGACCCCAAGACAAACCCTCACCTGTACCCACGACTCGTCAAATTATTCTATGCCAATTGAGTACGTGGTGAGTATGATGACACCCACTCCATTGAGACCACTGTCTTGGGGACACCTATTGTCCTCACGGCAGAGATCTTAGGGGAGTTGATAGGTGTCTCATCCTCTGGCCTGCTTCCTGCCGATATCTCCGTGGATAATATCCACGATCTTGATCAGACCATGCTTGCCGAGATGTTTCATGTCATCCCTCCCGCCATGATTGGCGTCCCCTCAAAATCATTTAAGCCGAATGCTTGGGTCTTAAATCTTATCTTGAAGTCGTGCCTCCTTCCGAAGTACGGCTCCTCTAGCTTGCCATCCCAGCCGTTCCTCAAGCTGATCTACGCTCTTTTCATGGGGAGCGAGATCAATTGGGCTCGTATTATCCTTGATAAGATGGACTCCTTCGAATGCATCCGAAAGTCCACCAAATCAGCTCACATCCCATACCCTTGCCTCTTGACCCTGGTTTTTCGTCACTTCGGCGTCCCTCTCCCTCCCGATGACCAGCGTCCTCTTGGTCCTCCCCTGAATGCGAAGGCCGTCAAGAAGTCTCTTGCAGCGCTTCGTCACGTTCAGAGGACGACCCCTTCAGCTTCAGCTTCAGCTTCTGCTCCTCCTCCTGCTCCTACACTCGCTGAGTTTGCTGTTTCCTTGAGACGTGTTGAGTCTCGTGTTTCTCGTTCTGAGGAGATGCTAGCTCGCATCTACTCTCACTTGGGCATTGAGATTCCTCCGTCAGTTTCTGACGATGAGGAAATGGATGAGGCTGAGCTCCAGGAGCTTGTTGGATCTCCTGTTCGTTTGTCTGCTGCTGCTGCTTCTGCTGGTGCTCCCGAGAGCACACCTGCTGCCACCATTCCTTCGGTGGATGTTTCTGCTGGTGCTCCTGAGACCACTCCTGCTGCGACTCTACCTTCTGTGGACACTCCAGTCGACCCAGTGACCACCACCCCTTCTGCAGAGCCTGCTGCTGCTGCTGATCCTCCCTCCGCCTCCTGAGCTTGCGTTGGAGGACTCTCCCATGTGCATCTGGATGATATATTTTGTAGTGAGAGAGTGGGGTAGGATAGTTGGTGGTTATGGATTTTTGATATTTTTGGATGTTTTTATGATGTATTTTGATGTATACATGTTTTGTGATACTTCGATGTATGCTGTGAGATATGTTGTATGATGTGCCCCGATCTGAGGATCGTTTATGTTATTGTTGGCAGATGTATACTTTTGATGTATCCATGTTCTTATATATATATATATATATATATATATATATATATATATATATATATATATATATATATATATATATATATATATATATATATACATCGTGTTGCCATTTACTTCTTTTGTGCATGTTATATTATTTGTCTCTGATGTTGACTTCGTCGCTCGACGACTATCTTGATTTAATAGATTTCATTCTATGAAAACATAGAATTGTTTTCCATGCACTTAATTCATCAAGAATGTTGATATTAGAGAGTATGTTCCATAACTCAATACGTGAAATTGATTAGAGTTTTGATGATTTTATTTTCGATTATCGACTATGGTCTCATTGGCACGCTTTGATTTACTTCGTACTTTTCTTTGGTGTCATTTGGACCGTGGTCATATTCTTCGACTCCCGTGCTTTTATTTGTAGCCATTGTTGTTGTCGTTGATCTCCTCCCACTCTTTATGCTAATGCCAAAGGGGGAGAGAATTAATAATGACGATATGCTAAATGATAATTTAAAGCAATTTACCGTGAATCTAATTTGATATGTTAGATTCAGGGGGAGTTCAGATATAAAAATGGACGTTAATTCCGATATTTCAATAATTGAATTCTCATTTTATACTTTACTCGTCTACTTGATGCTTATGATTATTAATTTATATGGAATTAACATGTCATCAATGTAGGGGGAGTAAGTAAATTTCTTTTGATTCATTATTATTAATTATTATTTATGTTGGTTTGTCATCACCAAAAAGGGGGAGAATGTTGAGTATTGATTCCCTGGATTTGGTTTTGATGATGAACAAACATAAATATTATTAACTAACTCTTTATGAGCGCAGTTATGGAGATCGTCGCCAAAATTCTATGAACATCAAAAGCAACGTCTCAAGACTTCTCAAAGCGCGTGATCGTGTGCCTAAAGCTTTGTTGAAGCTCTAGGAGCATTATTGAAGTCAAGAGATTTGGATTGAAGCTTTTGAAGACGGTTCGTCAAGTTTTATTTATAGTCTTCTAGCTTCTCTTCGTAGAATGTTAAGCCTTGAGTAGGTCTTACATGTTTATCTTCATAACACTCATATCTTAGAGCTAGGATTATCTTAGAAGCCCATACAAACTTTCCCGAAGCTTCACGCTTCATTTCACAGCTTCTGGTGCATCTTAGTTGGTTCAAGAAGAAGAACCAACCGACTAGATGGCAATCTAGTCGGTCGGCAATCCTTCTTGAACCGACTAGATCTCCTTGCTCAATTCAGCCTATTCACTGTTGCTCAATTAGTCGGTCCAAGAAGGTTCACAGACCGACTAGTTGTCAAACTAGTCGGTTAGGAATCCTTCTTAGACCGACTAGTTCAGACTTTATTTTTCAGCCTAACTTACTGTTTACAGTTAATCGGTCAAAGAACAACGACCGACCGACTAGTTGTGAAACTAGTCGGTTGGAATTTTCTCTTAAACCGACTAGCTGTCTTTGGATTCAGCCACTTTGATTTCATCTCTTAGTCGGTCAAAGAACACTCACCGACTGACTAGTTGTGAAACTAGTCGGTTGGCAAGTCTTCTTAGACCGACTAGTTCTATATTCCCTGAACTTTCTATATTGGCTGTGAAGCTGTTAGTCGGTCCATGTTGAATCACCGACCGACTAGTTGGGAATCTAGTCGGTCAGTGATCCTTCTTTGACCGATTAGACTGCTTCAGAAATAGATCCGTTGGAGCATTAAATGCATGAATTTTCTCTCTCTCTCTCTCTCTTCTCTATCCTATATAATCTTGAGATGCTTCTTCATAGCATTCAAGGCTGATATTAATTGCATTTTAGAGAATCAAAGAGACGCATTTATTTCTCATTTCCAAGCTTTCACTTCTCACAAGAATCTCTCCTCACTCTTATTTCTAAAGAGAGATTCTCATTGATTGTGAGCCACTCAAGCCAAGAGCTTGATCCAAGGTCACCAACATCTCCCTAGGCTTCTATTGCTGGTCAACTTCTTGGAGCTAGGGTTTGGTGACTTATTATCCTACAAAATCCTCCTTGCCCTAAAATCATAAGTTTACTCAAGGCATAGGATTTTGTTGGTAATCATTTCTTATTTCATTTACATTGCCATTGCAAGCTTTACTCTCGGTTGTGAGACTTGTGTGTGATCCCGGTTTGTGGGAGTCACATTTTCATTTGTGTACGATTTGATCTTGTAGAGGTTTTCTACAAGAATTTTATAGTGCAAATTTGAGTTAGAAGTTTCTTACTCAAGTATCCGGAGGGGATCCGGGTGTTTGGGACGTAGGATCACCGGGAACAAGTCGGGAGACTTGGGTGGATCCGAACCCGTTATATCGTCTGTTTGCGATTGTCTTTTATTGTTGTCACTTTTCATTTCCACATTGTTGGTTGAGTTTGCAAGATAATTAGGAATTATACTCTTGATTATTTTAAATTACTATTCACCCCCTCTAGTACTTGTGCAGTAGCTATTGATCACTCCTTATTTTACACCTTTTTCCCGCATTTTTTGCATGCCATTTAGATCGCCCAAATCATGTTTTTCACGATATATCGACGATATTGCGATGCTTTTCACGATTTGTTGTTTTTGTCGCATTTCAGGTGATTTGGCGCGATTTGGAGTGATCTCGAGATGCGCTTACTCTAGACGGTCACCGACGACCTCCCCGAGAGGTATTTTGCTGTTGGAGAGGAGCGGAAGAAGAACGGACGTCGCAGGAGCGACGAGGAGGCCAAAATAAGCAATCTGGGCATTTTTTGTGTCTCACTCGGCCGAGTGGAGGAGCCACTCGGCCGACCAGCGAGACACCGCTCGGCCGACCAGATCAGACACGATTTACCTGTGCACTCGGCCGAGCGACGGAGACCACATCGGCCGAGTGAAGAGATCACGTCCGCCTGAGTGGCGCCCAGACGAAGCCCTTCAAAAATCTCCAAGTTTCTGTTTTTCGGCTGCCTGAGCTTCAGAAGACCCACTCGGCCGAGTGGAGAATCCCGTCCGCCCGAGTACAATGAAGCCATCGGCCGAGTGACGACAACTCACTCGGCCGAGCCGCCCCCGAAGTAGAGACCCCTGAAGGCCCCGACTTACTGGAAAATTACAAGGTTTCTCACTCGGCCGAGCGACTTTTGTCACTCGGCCGAGTGCGACGCGCTGCCTGTAGCGAAAATTGCGGAAAACAGGCTGCACAGTGGTATTTTGGTCACAGTTTTTGGACGATTTTGGGGGCTATTTAACCCCTGCTTTTACCCTAGTTTTGGAGAGCCTCTCCTTAGATTTTTTGCAGCTTTTTAGATTAGATTTTTAGTTTTATTCTTGAGATTGGAGAGGAGAAAAAGTTTGATTTTTGTTGGATTAATTGAAGAACTCCATTGGTTTGTCTTTCTCTTCCCCAAAAATTCTATTTTTATTGCATATCTCAATATTGTGATGACTTCTATTGCTTATTTCATTGATTGTTTTTGTGATCTTGCTATGAATTGTGAGTAGTCGCCACGTCTTAGGGCGTGGGGATGAACCCTACAAGCCCAACTTCATATTTGTGATGAATTAGTAGAAATTTTGCTAGAATCGATATCTAGGGATTAGATTGGGATCAATTTACTACGGTTAGCTAGGAGTTCATACCGATCGGGATTTGCAAGAGATTGGATCCCGATTCGATAGGAAACCCTAGAAATCCGAATTGGGTTGGAATCGAATTTCCGTAGTATCGGTTTGCAAGAGATTGGACCGATACTAGGGTTTCTGGTTGCAATTCCATGCCAATACCCGTTTGCAAGAGATTGGACGGGTAGGAACTATCCCAACCTAGATCGCGAGCCGAGTTTGCAAGAGATTGGGCTCGGTGCGCGATTGGACGATGATGTTGACCCTAATGCTAGCTTTCCTAGGCTAGGGTTTGCAAGAGATTGGACCCAAACCTAGGATAGCTATAGACCGGCAACAGCGCGAGAGCGTGAGCTTGGTTCCACATTCAGTTGCAACTAGTCCATCCAAAATCTCAATCTAGCGATTTTGAAACCGACGAACCACATTTATGAGATACGGTGAGTAGCGGGGATTCCCCATTCCTAGACGTTCTTTATTTGATTGATATTTCCGCACTTTGTCTGACGATTGTGACAGGATCGCCAAAGGCAAATCTTTCTTCTTGAATAGCCAGGGTGATTGGAACAAGCACGGTCATTCGTCCTCCCTGTGTTCGATATCCCGCTCGCTGCTACACCGTGCACTTGCGGTAAAACTACAACCGTTCTTTAGGGTTACGTCCCGGAGCGATCAAGTTTTTGTCGCCGTTGCCGGGGAGGCGATTGCGTTTGATCTTACCACCCCTAGCTACTTCCTTTTTTATTTTTTATTATTATCATTATTATTTCCATTTTTTATTTTTACCTAACCCTTCCACGGTACTAATCATCTCTTTGAAACTCTGTTTTCCCTGTGCATGTACACGAGATCTACGGCAGACCCTGAAGCTATATTGTTTGATCCAGAGATCGAACCTACCGCGCGGAGACTTAGAGCGGAAAGGAGACAAAATCCGGAAGGGCGGTTTATGACCAACCCGGAAACTCCTGAACAATTGGCGGCAAGGATGGCGAGGCTAATTTCTATTCGAGATAGGCTCCGGCCTAAGACCTCTTCTACTACCTCATCCATTGCCATGCCGGGGTTGGCGGCTGACAAGAGCTTCGAGCTAAAGACTGGACTAGTGGTTCTGATGCAGCAGGATCCATTTCATGGGAATGCCCATGAAAATCCCCACTACCACATCCAATTGTTCTTGTCGAAGTGCGCCACATTCCAGATGCCAGGGGTCTCCATCGATGCCATCAGACTGCGTCTCTTCCCTTTCACGCTAAAGGACAAGGCACTATACTGGTTGAGGACGCAAGCTGAGGGTGTCTTCACCACTTGGGATGAGTTGGCGAGTGCATTCATTGACAAGTTCTATCCGCCATCCAAGACGGTGAAGATCCAGAGCGCTCTCATGTCCTTCAAGCAAGGACCACAGGAGACGCTCTATGAGGCTTGGGAGCGTTTTAAGGATCTGCAACATCAATGCCCGCACCATAGTATAGAAGATTGGGAGCTAGTGCATAGCTTCTACAATGGTCTCCAACCGGGGACCAAACAAATTATTGATGCCGCGGCGAATGGTGCTATCTTGTCAAAGACTCCCGAGGAAGCTACGGCCCTAATTGAGGAGATGGCCTCAAATAATCAACAATGGGGCGATGAGCGAGGACACTATACGTCCTCCTTAAAGCCAACTAGCATCTACGAGGCGAAGGCCGTAGCGGAGCTTACGAGCAAGTTTGATTCTCTCCACAAGGTAGTGGAGAGATTGGAGAAGTTTATCACGGAGCCCCAAGGAGCCCCTTCTACCTCCGCTCCAACGAACCAAATGTGTGATTGGCAAGACCAATCTCAAGCCATGTACTCGGGAGGAGAGCAAGGAGAAGGATCCTTGGAGCAAGTACAATATGTTGCGGGGAACCAAGGATATTGGGCCAATCCGGCCACAAGAAATCATCCCGGATTCTCTTACGTTAACAATGAAGGAGCTTTGAACCCGCCACAACAACCACCTCAACAAGCTCGACCACCACCACCCCAACAACAAAACTATCCGCCGAGGGGGCCTCCACAACAAAATTTCCAACCGAAGCAACAAGTTCCACCATATAGGCCGCCCGGATACAATCAAGGGTGGAGGAATCAAAATCAAAACCCTCCGCAAGCTCAACAATGATCCGACTTCGAAGCTAGAGTGGAGGCGTTTATGGTCGAGCAAAATAAGGTCAATGCTAGCTTGAAGGCGGGGCAAGACTCTCTTAATACCGTTGTGGCTCAAATATCGGAGCAATTGGCGTTGCTCAATCGGAACACTCAACGATTGCCGGCGCAACCCGAGCAAAACCCACGGGGCAACACCGGCCACATCAATGCCGTAGTTGCCGTTACCACTAGAGGCGGAAAGGATACCACCCCCGCCATGATTCCTACCGAGGAGCCCGTGGAGGAAAGCTTGGATCCAATCGAGCCGATAGTTGAAGATGATAAGGAGAAAGAGCCACAAGAAAAGGAGAAATCTAGAGCGGAGCAATTGATCGAGGAGAGGCGCTTCATGCCACCGGTCCCATTCCCCCAAAGGCTCGCTAGAGCGAAAATGGAGAAAAGGCTAGCGAAGTTTCTCGAGTATCTAAGAGGAGTTAGCCTCAATATTCCCTTCCTCGACGCCATCGTGGAGATCCCCACATATGCTAAATTCTTAAAGGACTTGATTTCGGGGAGAAAGAGGAAGGAGAAGATCATGCTAGCCGAGGAGGGCTCTTGGTTCACCAAGAGAGAGAAGGAGCCGGCAAAATTTAAAGATCCGGGGAGTTTTCGGATTCCTTGCACCTTGGGCGGCGTTCCTCTTCAAAAGGCGTTGGTTGATCTAGGGGCTAGTGTGAGCCTCATGCCTCTCTCCATGTTCTTAAGGCTAAACACCGGGACAAAGTTGAAACCCACCGACATGCGCATTCAATTAGCCGATGGACGGATAACAAGGCCGGTGGGGATCGCCGAAGACATCCCGCTACAAGTCCCGGGGGGAATATGCTTGCCATGTGACTTCGTGATCATGGACGTTATGGAGGAGGGAGATACTTCATTGATACTTGGACGCCCGTTCCTCGCCACCGCCGGAGTCATCGTCGACATGCACGAAGGTACCGTAACTTTAAATGTCGACAACATCGAGGTGGAGCTTAACATTCCTAAGGCTATGAAGCACATGCCTTACCACGAGGAGCTTGATTACATGGACCTCCTTGATGAGGTAATTGAGGAGGCGATCCCCCACTCTATTGGCGCTCTATTCGATGAAGATTTCGAGGAAGGCCCGGGTTTAGGCCAAAATGAGAAGAAAGATGATTCCCCCGACCTCTCCGCTGAAGATGATGAAGGCGACGCTGATGTCGCAAGGATTCGAGAGCTTTGCAAGCTCTCGAAATTAAAGTCTCCAATGAAAGCTCCGCCGGTACGGAAATCGGCATCACCGGTGAAGCCGTTGACCGGAGCAAATGCTAGCTTGGGGGAGCCTCCCCCCAACACTATTCAAGATGGGAGACCACCGAGGGAGAACACGCCGCCACGTCCAAATCCAAGCGCGCTCCCTGGAAAGTTTGATGGGTGCATCTCATATGCACCAAACATCCCACATTGATTGAAAATTATAGGGGGTCGAGCTCACGACCTTAAACGAGCGCTTGTCGGGAGGCAACCCGACGGTTTTTTTGCTTTATTTTTACTTTTTCTTTATTTTCGTTTTAGAAATTTTTAGTGTTTTGAGTCGTTCGCTCAAAAATTTTGTGATAACGGGTCCTATTTTTCGTGACAGGAGAGGAGATAGGTAGATCCATCATGAGGAGGATGAACGCGACGCCGAGGAGCGCCCCAAGAAGGCGCTCGACGCTTAGGAGGAAGATGGAATCGACTGGAGGAAGAAAGACGGAGTTTAGAGCCCAAACGAAGACAAACAGCAGAACACAAGGCTCACTCGGCCGAGTATACTAGTCACTCGGCCGAGTACACAAGTTCGTCCGGCCGAGCCGTTAACGAACGAGGGAAGTCTGATATACCCAACTCTCTGTTTATTTTCCTCATTTCAGTATAACTGCTACTCGGCCGAGTATATATTCCCACTCGGCCGAGTAAAACGGATACCCTCATAGGGCGAGTCTTGCCGAGTATCTTGAGCCACTCGGCCGAATGGACTTACTCCACTCGGCCGAGTCTGGCAAAGCCACTCGGCCGAAGCGTAAGCGAGGAGAAATTTTCATTGATCTCGCTCGGCCGAGTGGCCTAGTCACTCGGCCGAGTCGTAACTTTTATTATATAAGGGGCGAGGGGGGGCACATTTTTCGAAACACAAAAACCCCCAAACAGCCCGACCCTTCAGCTCCCCTCGCCCGATACCCCTCGCTCGCACCCCCACTCGCCCGACCAGCCCGCTCGCGCCGCCGCCCGGCCCGCCACCGCCGGCCGAGCACCTCCGGCGCCTCGCTTGAGTCGCCGCCGGCGGCCGCCGCCCCTACCACCTCCGGTATCGCCTTCATTGCCTTTTTCTCATCTTTTTGAGTATTTTTTGAGGATCCATGTGTTAAACGACCCCCAAAACCAAATCAATTCCTATATCTATCTATGATACCCCTAATGCTACATACAATTTGATTATTACCCGCTGATATCTCCATTTCACGCGCAGGTTGTTTTTGGGAGCTTAGGGGAGCACAGGGGAGCTTCTCGGGACTGATTTGAGCTTCGTGGAGGCGCTGACTTCACACGCTTCCATTGCTGAGCACTCGTGACGTGTCTGGGTATACTCCTTCCACTCTTTTACACACACCGCACTTTTTACACTTTTCGGAGCGCGCTCGGGGCCGATATGCCGCCCCGGACACGGCCGCGGTCGAAGAGAGCTTCCGCCAAGCGGAAGCGGTCGGATGATGCCGGCCCCTCCCACGAGTTGGAGGACTCTCCTCCACCGTCTCCCACACACCCCGTCCACCCCGCACAGCCTGCAGGCCCCGCACACCCCGCACAGCCTGCAGCGCCCGCACAGCCCGCACAGCCTCTCCCTGCCGCTCCACAGCCACCACCTCCGGCTCCACTGGTCGGGCCGCTCGGGATTACGTTCCGAGATGACGCACACCGCGCCGTCTTCGACCGTATCTCCCAGCACTCGATCGTACCCTCCAGGTTTGCACACCTCGCTGACCTAGGACGCCTGGGGGTACTAGAGGGGATGCTCACGTTGTACGACAACGTGGGCTGGCGAGATTTCTTCCAGGTGTCGGCGGACACGTTCACCCGCCCGACACTTGAGGTTCTGAGTTCGATCGCCCGGACCGACGAGGGATGCTCGTTTCGGTTCATGGATCGAGAGTGCCAGGTCACTCTCGATATGATGAGAGCGTTTTTCTCGTGGCCCGCTGTCCCCGGAGCCGATCGCGGTTACGGCCCCACCCATATCCCCCCACCTTCCTTCGACGCTGGTGCCTTCTGGGCCCGGATTACGGGTCTTCACGCTGCCTTTGACCCTAGTAGGGCCAAGGCCTCGGCCATTGTCCATCCATGCCTCCGCATTGCTCAGCGCCTTATGGCGACGACCTTTTTGGCCAGATATGAGCCGGGCACGATGTCTACGCCAGAGCTCTATATGCTCTATGCGATGACACATCTCAGAGCTCTATCGAGGGATGGCGATGAACTGGTCCCCGCCGTCGTGATTGATGTCGTGGCTTGGTTTTTGGACCGCATCATCGTATCGGTGGGCACTCGCTCACCGATATGCTGCGGCGGCCTGATCACCTTGCTTGCCCTTATGACCGGCGAGGACTTCCCTGACGACTTGCGACGCGTCCCGGGCCCCACTTCTCTGTCGATAGATGTTATGGCCCGGATGAAGATGCTTCGTCCGCACGGTGAGCGTCACTGGGTCTGGTTGCACGACCCTTACGGTGCCGATTACATGATTCTCCCGAGCCCTGCTCGGACTCAGATTGCACCAGCCCACGTTGACTGGCTCCCTGCGATGGATGTTCTCATCCCCGCTGCTTACGTGCTCGAGGCCAAGGAGGCCGAGCAGGCCCACGCTGCCCCCGCAGACCATGTTGCACACCCTGCCGAGCCTGCCGCCGAGCCTGTTGACCCTATGGCCCCTCAGCACATACCTGACGTTTCCGCTGCTCCTGACACCTCTGTCGGTGTCGAGAGCACCTCAGCTGAGCCCACTTCCACCACC
The DNA here is from genome assembly GCA_030789695.1 of Scilla litardierei. Classification (NCBI taxonomy): domain Eukaryota; kingdom Viridiplantae; phylum Streptophyta; class Magnoliopsida; order Asparagales; family Asparagaceae; genus Scilla; species Scilla litardierei. Next base: position 235,061,252 of record CM061142.1, read on the forward strand.
TCCACCACTTCCGAGGCTGTCACCACCACTCCCACCACCACCACTAGCCCTCTGTCCGTCGAGCCTCTTTGCTCCGCACTCCCCGAGCGCCCACCGACCTTTATTGAGAGTGGAGAGCCCTCGTTTACCGCGGTCGTGGAGACCATGGCTAGCATGATCTCCGCTGGGGTTGCGCCTTTTGGTCCACACACTCCCACCCCAGCGGTAGTCACCTCTGTCTCCACCCCTGCTATATTTTCCGAGAGCGTCGTGGCGTCTGTCCACACTTCTGTGCCACTGACCTCTCTGGCCGCCTCGCTGCCACTTTTGCACTCTTCTTTCGCTGCTGCTGCCTCCACTTCTCACCAGCCGGTGCCCCGGCCTCACACTGAGGCCAGGCCCACATTTGCGAGTGCAGCACCTTTCGTACCCTTCCCCGCTGAGCCCGTCACATACGCGACCCGAGTACGCCAGCCATGCCCTGCACAGCCCCGACCGGTGCGTCCCTCTGCACCACCTCCCCCTGACACTGTACTTCAGAGCATTCGTGCTCTAGAGGGGGCGGTGAGTGGCCTCAGAGGCGACCTTAGGACCCTGTCCTCCACCGTCTCTGCGATGGCTGGCCGCTTCGAGCTGCTACCGCAGATTCACTAATGTCTCACCCAGGTTCTGGAGCGTCTCCCGTGCGTACCCCCACCCACCCAGCAGGCTCCCGCCCACACTTCCACACACACTCAACCTGCTACCACTTCCACACCCACACCCGCTCAGCGGCCTGTCCAGCCACCACCACCACCTCCGCCTCAGGACGGAGACGGTGCAGCACCACCTTCCTAGGCACCCTTGATGCCATCGATTCCTTTTGCCGTTGTGCTGCCCGTTTCTGCTGGGTCCTGATGCCTTTTTGTTCCGCCCTCACTTATTTTGGGATTCTCTTTTCGATCATATCTTTATATATCCTTTTTGGGGGAGAGGGAGAGTTTTTGGTGCCACTTATATATCTGTATCACTCCTATCTGTGCATGCATCATGTCCGCATCATATTTTCATTTCTTTATTTTTCTTTTTATTTTCATTTTTCATGCATGCATCCTCACTTGCCCCTCACATTTCTTGTCTCTCGGTGTGCCACACTTTGCACATTGAGGACACTGTGCCATTTAGCTTGGGGGAGTGAGTTCTCACGTTCTTTTTTGATTTGCCACCTTTATTTTTAGTTTTTCACACCATTCTTCGCTTTTGCACTTATTTTTATCATTTTTCTTTTATTTTTCCATGCATCACGTTTTTCTTATTTTTTCTGTGTGCCGCATTGTGAATAGTTCCTTTTTTTCCCTTTATCTTTATTTCTTTTTCATCTCATGCTAGAGATGACTTTTCTGTGATGATGATGACATTGGATTTAGCTTACTCTATGTGCATGCTATATTTGTCATGTCTTAGACTTTATTTCTGATATCATATGCTATGACTTGCCTTGCATCTAGAGATAGTAACCCACACTTTTGACACATGAAAATGGATGAAATTCTATTATTAGCTGAGTCTGAATATTCATATGTATGCTATCACAGAAAACACACCAAGATTCACGCATTGAATGCTTATATCTGGAGTACTGATTTCTTTTTCCTATATCACTTCTATATGCATGAATTGTACACTTCACTTCAAGATGATTGAATGATGTTAGCTATGATAAATCTGGATTAGTTAGCTTTTTTGTGATCGAAACTGAGTAGATTAGATTACCCTGCTGAAGTTGTCGTGCATGTCTTATAGAGTGAACCGAGAGTTATATCTATTTCTTTCTCCACAAATCTTGAACATCATTTCTCTACTTTTACAATCATTGGTGAATCTCCCCTTAGCGATTCTATTTTATGGCATTTCCCCGCTACTAATTCCTAGCTCCAAATCTCTTATTCTCTAAAAAAAATAAATGAGAGAAAAACATTCTTGTACATCATTATCTCTCTTCGAGTTGGGATCGTTGTGTATATATGCTATATTGAAAAAAAAGAAGAAAAAAAAAGAGAAAAGAGGAAAAATCCTCAATAAAAGATCACATCTCACTTTTTTTCTTTCTTCTTTCTTCTTATTACATTTGGAGCTATATAAAAATGGGGATGTGAATATTTTTTATGCCACCACGCTTATAGATAAGCTTGGGGGAGGGGATCCATTGATGTGTGAGAGAGTGACTACTTGACGTTGCACGACAACCTAGGCTAAGTAATATTCTATACTCGGTGAGATTATTTCTAGCTTTACGAAATCCAGAAATCTAAGCCTAGCGTTCATTTCATGAAATCCATACTTTTCTATTCTCTCTATTCTATTGTGTGATACTCTTATACTCCTGATAGAAAGCATTCAATTGAAAAGTGTGTGATCTGTGATTTGTATACCGCTTTAAATGATTCAGACGATGTTAATTTTAGAATTATTCCGTTTTTCATGATTATATCGTTGTTCGTGGGTTTTCCGTTTCTATTTGCACTATTATACTATGATATCAAAATAAAATCTTTTGACATGAGTTTTTCATTCGGTGCATGCTATATGAGTAAGTGAAACCCCCGTCCTGAGAAAATGATCTAGTAGCTTACCTCTTCGCTTCTTTCTCTCTTCTTTATTTTCATTTCGTTTTCCATTCTTCTCCGTTTTTCATTTTTCATTTTTTCGCCATTTTCGTTTTCCAAATTCCACCGGGTTCGCCATTTACTTATCTTCCTCGAGGACGAGTAAGAGGCAAGCTTGTGGGATTTTGATCACTCCTTATTTTACACCTTTTTCCCGCATTTTTTGCATGCCATTTAGATCGCCCAAATCATGTTTTTCACGATATATCGACGATATTGCGATGCTTTTCACGATTTGTTGTTTTTGTCGCATTTCAGGTGATTTGGCGCGATTTGGAGTGATCTCGAGATGCGCTTACTCTAGACGGTCACCGACGACCTCCCCGAGAGGTATTTTGCTGTTGGAGAGGAGCGGAAGAAGAACGGACGTCGCAGGAGCGACGAGGAGGCCAAAATAAGCAATCTGGGCATTTTTTGTGTCTCACTCGGCCGAGTGGAGGAGCCACTCGGCCGACCAGTGAGACACCACTCGGCCGACCAGATCAGACACGATTTACCTGTGCACTCGGCCGAGCGACGGAGACCACATCGGCCGAGTGACGAGATCACGTCCGCCCGAGTGGCACCCAGACGAAGCCCTTCAAAAATCTCCAAGTTTCTGTTTTTCGGCTGCCTGAGCTTCAGAAGACCCACTCGGCCGAGTGGAGAATCCCGTCCGCCCGAGTACAATGAAGCCATCGGCCGAGTGACGACAACTCACTCGGCCGAGCCACCCCCGAAGTAGAGACCCCTGAAGGCCCCGACTTACTGGAAAATTACAGGGTTTCTCACTCGGCCGAGCGACTTTTGTCACTCGGCCGAGTGCGACGCGCTGCCTGTAGCGAAAATTGCGAAAAACAAGCTGCGCAGGGGTATTTTGGTCACAGTTTTTGGACGATTTTGGGGGCTATTTAACCCCTGCTTTTACCCTAGTTTTGGAGAGCCTCTCCTTAGATTTTTTGCAGCTTTTTAGATTAGATTTTTAGTTTTATTCTTGAGATTGGAGAGGAGAAAAAGTTTGATTTTTGTTGGATTAATTGAAGAACTCCATTGGTTTGTCTTTCTCTTCCCCAAAAATTCTATTTTTATTTCATATCTCAATATTATGATGAATTCTATTGCTTATTTCATTGATTGTTTTTGTGATCTTGCTATGAATTGTGAGTAGTCGCCACGTCTTGGGGCGTGGGGATGAACCCTACAAGCCCAACTTCATATTTGTGATGAATTAGTAGAAATTTTGCTAGAATCGATATCTAGGGATTAGATTGGGATCAATTTACTACGGTTAGCTAGGAGTTCATACCGATCGGGATTTGCAAGAGATTGGATCCCGATTCGATAGGAAACCCTAGAAATCCGAATTGGGTTGGAATCGAATTTCCGTAGTATCGGTTTGCAAGAGATTGGACCGATACTAGGGTTTCCAGTTGTAATTCCGTGCCAATACCCGTTTGCAAGAGATTGGACGGGTAGGAACTATCCCAACCTAGATCGCGAGCCGAGTTTGCAAGAGATTGGGCTCGGTGCGCGATTGGACGATGATGTTGACCCTAATGCTAGCTTTCCTAGGCTAGGGTTTGCAAGAGATTGGACCCAAACCTAGGATAGCTATAGACCGGCAACAGCGCGAGAGCGTGAGCTTGGTTCCACATTCAGTTGCAACTAGTCCATCCAAAATCTCAATCTAGCGATTTTGAAACCGACGGACCACATTTATGAGATACGGTGAGTAGCGGGGATTCCCCATTCCCTAGACGTTCTTTATTTGATTGATATTTCCGCACTTTGTCTGACGATTGTGACAGGATCGCCAAAGGAAAATCTTTCTTCTTGAATAGCCAGGGTGATTGGAACAAGCACGGTCATTCGTCCTTCCTGTGTTCGATATCCCGCTCGCTGCTACACCGTGCACTTGCGGTAAAACTACAACCGTTCTTTAGGGTTACGTCCCGGAGCGATCAGCTATCAGGGCATTACACCGACACCAAAGACCGTTTCCATTTCAGAGGTATAGCCTGCAGGCGACTTTGTCTAGTTGGACTTTCCTCGAATAAATTAGTGGGTGCATTGTACTGGGTGTGGACCTCTTTTTGTACTTTTTAGGTTGTGGATTTCTCTTCTTTTTTTATACCCCTTGTACAGATGACGTGCGATGTACTCCTTGTAATGATGTAATAAAAGGAATAATTTGTTCTTTATACAGTGTATTTCTCTGTTGTTGTTTTTGTGTTGAGTTGGAGCATCATCAATACTTCTCAGCACGTGCGCAGTGGCCTACAGAATCTTTCTATTCCGATCAGTTTTTGTCTTATCTCTTCTCGTCTTTCTTCTTCATGCCCGTAGTATCGGGTATACTTGATACAGATTCGTACTTATCTGGTATCCTTGAGAACGAGTCATGATAGGTGGTGGCCCATGCAGGTCTCCGCACTTTGGCATGCATAATGATAATGCAGGTAATCCTCCATAGCGGTAGTTGTGTCCTAAGGTGGGTAGGTGATCAGCCTTAGGATAAAGCCTTGATATTAGGAGACCCAAGGTACAGAGCTTCCTGACGGTAAGCATGTGTAGTCATTTGTATATTTACATATATGTGTGGGTGGTTATCTGTTTGCATAGATATATAAGTATTGTAGGTATATTGGCATGTATTCTTATAGGCATGTATCTATAGCTATATCTGGATGTAGGCTATATTAAAGATACTTGTATGACTACTTGTGTGTATCCTTATAAGTCATAATGTAAGTGTACGTATATGGACAAACTATGAGGTGTATGTATAGAAATGTTGTTTATACGGATTGAGGAGTAGATAATATATGATGTGTAAATCTATGTGTAAGTCATACTATCTATGTGTATAAATATTGGTGTATGAATAAATTCATGATATGTGTTGGTATATGGATGTTTGCTTGTATGTCTAGGTGGATGTATATTTGTATGTATAAGAGTGTATGATGGTATTCATAGAGTAATTATTTGTCTATACATACTATAAATATGATTGTATGAATTGATATAGAAAGATATGTTTATATATGTAGAGCTACATTTAGATGTGGATCATAAGTAGTGTGTGAAATATATTGGCTTACTAAATGGTGTGTATAGATATACATAAGTAGGTGTGCCAAGTTATTCAATGTTGGTGTGTATTTATATATATGCATTGTGTGAAGATATGAGCAATATATGGAGATAGGGATGTATGTGTGTGTGTGTGTGTGTGTGTGTGTGTGTGTGTGTGTGTGTGTGTGTGTGTGTGTGTGTGTGTGTGTCTATATATATATATATATATATATATATATATATGGGTAAAGTGTTCCTAGGGTGCCTCCTTAGATTAAATCTAAGGAGTCGCCCCCATTTTCTCCCATCTCCCACAATTTTTTTGGATTTTATTTTTCATAGGATTGTTGGTCACATCATGGATGATCAACATACCAAAAATCAAGTCATTCCAATACTTTAAAAGCACCCATCTACCCCTTGCAACTTTTTGGGTTTTTAAGCACGTTTTCAGACCGTTGGAGTTGCAAGAGGTAGATGGGGGCTTTTAAAGTATAGGAATGACTTGATTTTTGGTATGTTGATCATCCATGATGTGACCAACAATCCTATGAAAAATAAAATCCAAAAAAATTGTAGGAGATGGGAGAAAATGGGGGCGACTCCTTAGATTTAATCTAAGGAGTCACCATATAGGAACACTTTACCCCATATATATATATATATATATATATATATATATATATATATATATATATATATATATATAGAGGAAAATTTTCAAATGAGAACATTTCGCACCGTGCGAAAATGTTTTTATCTTTTTTTTGAAATTTTTTTTTTTTCAAAAATTCTTTTTTCCACCCTCATTATATGTTGTTATACCCCCCTCAAAAAATAATGGTTGAGAAATAATGTCATTTGGCCTTCGATCAAGCCATTTCATCAAATTCGCACGTTTTGAGACCGTTAAATTTGTAACGGGTGGATGGGTGCTCTAATGCCCAACGGGTTCACCCATTATTTTCCCTGGGGTATATAATTGTATGGATTAAACATCAAAAAAAAAATTTTTGAAAAAAAAAATTTTAAAAAAATAAAAAAAAAGTTTTCGCACGGCTTTCGCACGGGATTTTTCGCACCCGAAGATTGCCCTATATATATATATATATATATATATATATATATATATATATATATATATATATATATATAGGAAAATTTTCAAATGAGAACATTTCGCACCGTGCGAAAATGTTTTTATCTTTTTTTTGAAATTTTTTTTTTCAAAAATTCTTTTTTCCACCCTCATTATATGTTGTTATACCCCCCTCAAAAAATAATGGCTGAGAAATAATGTCATTTGGCCTTCGATCAAGCCATTTCATCAAATTCGCACGTTTTGAGACCGTTAAATTTGTAACGGGTGGATGGGTGCTCTAATGCCCAACGGGTTCACCCATTATTTTCCCTGGGGTATATAATTGTATGGATTAAACATCAAAAAAAGAATTTTTGAAAAAAAAAATTTCAAAAAAATAAAAAAAAAAGTTTTCGCACGGCTTTCGCACGGGATTTTTCGCACCCGAAGATTGCCCATATAGGAAAATTTTCAAATGAGAACATTTCGCACCGTGCGAAAATGTTTTTAGTTTTTTTTTGAAATTTTTTTTTTCAAAAATTCTTTTTCCCACCCTCATTATATGTTGTTATACCCCCCTCAAAAAATAATCAATGAGAAATAATGTCATTTGGCCTTCGATCAAGGCATTTCATCAAATTCGCACGTTTTGAGACCGTTAAATTTGTAACGGGTGGATGGGTGCTCTAATCCCCAACGGGTTCACCCATTATTTTCCCTGGGGTATATAATTGTATGGATTAAACATCAAAAAAAGAATTTTTGAAAAAAAAAATTTCAAAAAAAAGATAAAAATCTTTTCGCACGGTGCGAAAAGCCTCTTTTTCGCAACCGAAGATCGCCCTATATATATATATATATATATATATATATATATATATATATATATATATATATATATAATAAAACAGGGATGTTATCATGGGTTATTGGATAAGAGTTTTTGGATAAGAGTTGAGAAATTGGGTATAAATAAGGGTTGATATTAAGAGAAATTGGATAAGATAAGAGAAATTGAGTTTGGAGGGAAACTATTTGAAATTTTGAAACTTATGAGTTAATTCTAAATTTTGAAGTCTGAAATTTTGAAACCCAATGGGGGTAATTCGAAATTTTGAAATGTAAGAAGTGTGTTTTAAAATTTGTAATTGAAATCAAATCTTGGGGGTTGGGGGGGACATTCTCAGCCGTCCCAAACCTCTCTCTCTCTCTCTCTCTCTCTCTCTCTCTCTCTCTCTCTCTCTCTCTCCCCACTTCCCCCAAACCCCACCGCCTGACTGGGGAAAAAGGAGATCCGGCGATTGCTCATCTTCTAAACAAATCTCCAGCGATGATGATCTGGTGGTGATGATCCATCGCTCTCTGGTGATGCAGTGTCGGGAATGGTGAATGAGCTTCTCGGGTTTCACTCCCCCTTTCCCTATTTCATGGTAATCCAAAGTTTCACCTTTGTTGAAGTTATCGATAAAAAATCAGATATTTTTTGTTGGTTTGATTCGTTGGGTGAAATTTTTGATGGGTTTTGCTCAAATTTAGGAGGGGTTTGATGGGATGCAAGTTCGCCATTTTTCCACAGTGGACAGCAAGAAGAAGACCAAGTCGACGATTTAGCTAAAGTCTCTTCTCGAGGACTATCCCTTCGTTTCCCACTAACATTACGGCCAACATCTTTTCTCCTCACTCCAACCAGAACTACGTCTTAGGTAAAATTCTCTATTTTTGTTGTATCAGTTAGTTTTATGGAGTGAATCAATGAACGCTTCAATGTTTGAGCTCAGAAGTAATTGAATTTGTAATCAATGTTTGGAAAGCTGTTGATTACAAGCTTTCTGCTGTTGACAATTTGTATTCAAAAAAATCCATTTGAGCTGTCGATGTTTGACAATTTGTAATCAAAAAATTGTTTCACAAATTCATTTGAGCTGTCGATTACAAACTTTCTGCCATTGCCAATTTGTAATCAAAAAATCCATTTGAGTTTTCTATGTTTGACAATTTGTAATCAGAATTTTTTTACAGAACTAATTGAATTGGTTCTTTAGCTACTGGATTTTTTTTCTTATAAACTTCTCTAGAATTGGATTGGTTCACTTGGCCATATCATGCCTTGATAATTGATGCCTGAGAATCCAGTGAAGTTCTTGACCTGGGGATGGATGGATGTCATATTTGGGTACTAATCATGTATCCATCTTTCGATTTGTATGGGTACAAAAATTTGGAAAGATGGATGGATGGATACAAAATTTGGGTACTAATCATGTTGACAAATTTATAACATGTCTGACATATAAGTTACTCATCCATGCATACATGTAAACATGCAAGTATCTAAAGATGTATACAAATAACATTCAAGTTCATGACCTGAGGATGTGTATAAACATAGGAACATATACAAATTTTATGTTCTTGACCTGGGGATGGATGCGGACATTCAACATCTTTGTACACATCTTTGTAAACATTTCCTGCATATGTGATGGATGAGTTTCCATTGCTGACGGGATGGACGTAATTTTTGTGGATGTTCTGAATCCTATAAGTTGCAGCACTAAAATTTGTAGTTCAAATTTTGTAATGGGTGGCATACAAGTATCTACCAAAGCATTGTAGACATGTAGGCATTCAAATTTTGTAGTTCAAATTTTGTAATTTTGTAATGTATGAAACAAGCTTTCTGCCATTCAGATGTGTTATTGAGGATTGTAAAAAGCTAAATGAAACAAATAGAACATGCACATACATTTTTGGTTATTATCCAAGATCAACCTTTGTCATCTTTTATTAAAGGGTCAACATTATAAGTGAAACAAAATTGAATCATTTTTTGAAATTCTTAGAATTCGTGTTTCCTAATTGAGTCAACTTGGGGATGATACAGGGAGTTATAATAAAAAGGATGACTGCTATTGAAGAAATGGCTGGAATGGATGTTATTTCTTTTCCCTAATTGAGGCCAGTCTTTCATTTCCCTTGCCTTGAGAAGTTCTCCTCAGGGAGTAGAGAGAATGCCCCTCATGCATGGGCACTCTGGAATGCATTTTGTCAGGTTTTTGCAAAGGGTGTAAGCTAATATTATGTAATTCTAATGGCTGCAAGGGCATCACGAGTTGAGAATCAGGATGCAATCGATGCTGTTATTGTTGGGATGCTTGATGACCTGAAAGATGTATCCCCTTTTCCCAACCCAAAATAAAACCCATAGTTCATGCATTTATCTTCCTAGCATTTGTGTTTCTTTATGAAAGGCTCGCTCGAGTATCCAAGATGTACATTTTCTGCCATTTAACCCAACTGATAAGATAACTACATCGACATACATCGATTCAGATGACAAATGGTATCCTGTCAGCAAAGGTGCTCCAGAGCACACAATTTCTGCATCCAAGGTTTCAAGTACAATGGCAACAGTAGCAGCGGCATTAACTGGAACTATAGTTGTTTCGTTGACTGCATTCTATCTCCGTAACAGGAGGCAAAGTTAAAAGGGAGTGACACTTTAACTTGATAGAAATTTTTATGTGTCTTTGACTTTAATCTGATGAGGCCCTTATTAGTTTTAGTAGCTTTTAGTTGGGTATTACATTTACTTTTTATGCCACAAGATATTTCATTTATTTTGTGTGTGACAAAGGAGTGGTTTGCCACACGAATGAGTGCTTATTTCCTATTATTAAGTAACAGTTTTTGTGTTCTTGCTGATAAGTTACTTCCACAAACATTTATAAACATGGATCTTATTATGAAAAATCCAAATTTAGTAGCCAAATGAATAATGATCTGCATCTTGACATATATGTTCAATCTAGAAATCTATTATAACCCATGAATGTTGTTTTCTGTTGGTTCCATAGCTTTATTGAATGTTGATACAAGTTGTCTGTTGGTTTCCTGATATTCTATATTAGAACCATACATCAGACTAGAGCAGTAAAGTGATCTGTGTGTTGTTTTTTTGGCAGTATAAGGCATGTAAAGATGGAAAGGAATTTGTAAGGAGGGTGCAGCCTTATGTCAAGCAAGTCATCATGGTAAATTCTTTAGCTTTTAATTTATTAGTATATATATGATATGTTCCTATATATTTTTTTAATTTTTCTTTGAATATGTGATGAAATGATGTGTCCAAATTTTTTTAGCAAGGCATCATTCTAATTTAATCTTATTGAATTCGCTGTCAAGTTTCTTATTTTTGTTTAAATCGATGCTAATATTATGGATGAAAAATTGTGTTACTTCTTTATTCTTAATACTTTGAACTTTTCGAAAAAGATCATTACCCACAAACAAAAACCATAATCAAAATCAATTTGTCATTAACCAAGTGGACCTTTGGAAACAATCAATATGTTTAAATTATCATTTAGAGGTAAAAAGGATAGTTTAAATTAATTTACTATTTTGATTGTTGTTGTTGCTATTATAGAATTTAACTTTTTCTCTGCATGTGTATTGTTGTGTTAGATTGAAGGGGAGATTTTTTGTTGAAGAAGTCCTTTTACCTCCAGATTCTAGATTCCAAGCATGCCAACAATGTATCACGACAAAAGCGATAAGCAGGCTGTCAACCCAAATTTTGGGATTGGCTGTGTTGCCACAGTTAAAGAAAATTTAATATGGACAAAAAGAACCATCTGATGGATATCTAACAATATTTCAGATATCTTTTTTTGCACACCATTTAATTACTAACATAATTATTTAATCACTAAATCCTCCTAACTTTAGTTCATTAATACAATAATCATTCCCTATAAAGATTTCATAATATTGTGAATTGCTTATATATATCTACAACTATAAAGCTCATGATCTATTTAACTTACTAATTTATGTATTGTGCAGAGCTAATGCTTTTAGGATCCATTTCTTTGCAACTCACTGTTGGGCAAGAATAAATAATCAAAATTATGAATCCCTGCCAGAATTGGAAATATTATGATTCCATGCAAATGGAAAATAATGATAGAGAAAAAGATGTTGATTATCACAGTATGAGAAGATTACTGTCAAACAATGACAATGGCACTGGCGTCGAGTTTTGGTAGTGGCGCACATTGATCATTGCTCTAAGCATGAAGTAACAAAATTTCTCTTTATATTGAAAGGATCATTATGATATGACTTTCAATTATTTCTATATAATATCTCTATTTATGATAGCTTTCAACTTTAATTTGCATTTGAACTTCCATTACTGTACAGAAACAACAAATTTCATCATTCTTTACATTAAGTTGTTTGGATAAGAATTTTATTATGGTAAACATACACAAGATGCAATTTCTGGATAACAATTTTAGCATGAACAAGATAAATGAGGGTAACTAGGATCTTGGTGGCAAATTATTTTTGTGATTAGAGATGTTACATGTCTTTGAAATGTTATGACGTGATAAGAGAAGTTACATGAACATAGCTAAGAGGGAAGGAGTAATCCTGCTTATCATCAAATTTAATATAAGCCTATCTTATAAATACATCTTCTCCATTGTCATAACTTTATCACATGATTCCCAAGCAGTAATCTAGATTTAATTAAAAAAACTCTTAAGGGTTTGTAATTTTTAACATCAAATTTGTTGTTTTTTGCTGATCCCACAAACTGGAATGCATCAGCTGCATTTGTTGATCTTTGTACTCACTGTGTTTCATGCTTTGTATAATGTTATCACAATTGCTTTAGGAAAAACAAAAGTAAGTTATCTACAAAATACAAAGCTCTTCTAAAATTCATAAAATTATGACTTAATAATTATCTCAAAATTTCCAAAATAGAAAAAACATGCTCAATGAATTGTTAATCTTTTACTAATAGATGAGGAAATGAAAAGGTTGGGAAGGTGAGATTGCCTTGCTAGAATGTCAATTTTCCAATGGAAAGTTCTATTACCAAAATGCATGCTAACAAGTCTTTTATATTTGAAGATGTTTGATTCTTTCAACATAACTCATATTTACTTCTTTACATGCAGATCCCTCTAGGTTCATGTTTACTCACCAAACTTATTTCGTAAAGTGCCATCAAGGCCTTTCCAGCACACCGGGCATAAGATGGATGGTAAGACCACTCTTGCTACCTATATGTGCAATACATTCATATGAGACTTAAAGGACATTATAGATAAAAATATAGTGTGTGCATAGAAGTAGACATGGCCATAGACAGAAGCAAGCTTTAGACTTACAAACCTCATCAATCAGCTTTGCTTCATAAAACAAATACAAATACTATTCTTTATTAACATACTAAACATAACACATGATTTGCTATCTCCATTTTTTTCCATACTTTTCTGGTATATTGATACACTGAATTAAATATGTTCTCATCCATCCACCCATACTTTCTATTCTTCATTTGTTCAGCTTTGACATCGAGGATGATATATTGAAACATGCTAGGAGGCCATGCATCCTTGGAATTGGAAGTATATATGCAATTGTGGTTTATTTGTTGCACATGATGGTTTGCAACTCCAATTCATCATTGTTTGTTATTGTTGTTGAAATGTTAAATTCAATCAAGTTCCAATATGTACATTACTCACTGGTACTTAAAAGTATCATACATCATAGTATAGATTTCAGTTCATCAAAAATTTTGGTGTGAATGAGGATTCTTGGGAATGTTGCATGGAATAAGTAAGAATTTAATGACAATCTTTCAGCTTATTATTTTTATTTCCTAATTTCCCCCAATAATACACTATCAAACTGACTTTTGGTGTTTCAACCTCTGAATCTCTTCCCAATTCCTATTTGGTGTCAGCTAATTTGGGTTATATGGCTAACTTCAGATGGATCAAAATGGAATTCTTCAAATTGGATACATTTCAACCTTATTTAAAACACTATTTAGATTTGATTACTCTTTAATGATCTTTTTCATATACAATATTCCGTTACATCATGCAGTCTTCTCTGTTCATTGGAATGTCGTATGTGAAATATGACGAACATTTGATGCCTAGCAAGAAGCACATCTAAGAGTTCATGTACTTATGAGGGCTGAATTTTCTTCTTTTATTTGTTGATCGTTATCCTATCATTTCTTTTTTACAGTGTTAATGCCAATTCATCAGAAGGTCACCCTTTGGATTGTGGTTTCTGATTAATGTAGATGATGCATATAATATGTTGCTCTTGCAGAGGATAACTCAACGGAGGGCTGGCAAAAGTTATAAATAGTGGCATCTGATATGCTGATGCCAAACCTGCAAGAAGTTCTGGTACTGGTTCATTGCCACAGAGGCTGCAGACAACCGTCAAGTATTTGCTTTAATCATCAAACTTTGCTTAAGTTCTACATTACCTAGCCTATCTATCATAGAAACTATGATGGTGTCTAGATTGACCTCATTTAGCTCAATCATTGCATTATCAAATCTCTTTAAGTACCTCTCTTTATGTACTCTTGGGGATCAAGCCAGAATATAAAGTTTGCCATGATCAAGTTTTCATGCAACCAGCAAAACTTTTCAATTTACTTTTAATAAAAGAGAGTCAGAGACTAATGTGGCTTGGAAGGGGTTGTTTCAGTGAAGAGTCTTCACGATGCTATCTTTTGAGGTCAAATTATCATATAATGATTAATGATTAATGAAATGAAGTTATATATTTAATTGTGATGTATATTATTGTATTATGGCCACATAACTTTTACTTGAAAAAATGTTGGTTATTGAACAGAAAGAATGAATTACACATGGAAAATCTTTATATCTGTTACGTACCAATTTAGCAACCCATCTGCAAAAATTATCATTGTATTTGGTGTTGGATTAATCTAATATGCATGTATTGTGCACCTTTGTGAATTGAATTTGGATGCTGGCATATGCTTCACAATATATACTCACATTAATGTTGAAAATGAATGCATGACCACTTGAAGTGTTGTATATATTGCAGATGGGTTGCTAAATTATGTAAGTATATAGTGCATATGAAAAAATGCATGAACACTTCTGGGATTTAAAGACCTTTGTTGAAAATGAATGCATGAACACTTGAAGTGGTGTATATATTGCATGAACACTTGAATGCATGAACACTCACATTAATTGTGTAAGTATCCTGGCATTCTAGCTTGCAAATTGAAACTTGCATTTTGAAATCATCATTTATGTATTATTTTTTTTGCAAGCTTCTTTACATCCCAGAGGTATTGTTAGTTCTGATACGGGATAATCCTGTGCATATACGGATCTTTGCACCTCTACTATCAGTGCATTTTTGCATCTAAATTATCCTCTAGATCACATCCCACAAAGCTTGCGCACGTGTGCATGCTATCCTCACTGCCCCTAAAGATATCCGACAGAACAACGGTCATAAGATTCCAGGATTTGACGCGATCCTGGAAAGTGATGCGCATGAGCCAATATCCTACGTGCTTTGTTGTGTGGAAGATTGTCACATAATTGATTCTGCTTGCTATTAAAAAAATTGAAGCCTTGAACTTTCCATAACTTATGAACCCATTTGGTTGCCAATATGCCCTTTTGTTCCATTCTGACAGTCAACAAGGTGGGATTCCTCCCACTCACACTCCATATTTATTGACTCATGTATTCTATTGATCAGTTGGAAGAAAAATGGGAGCATGTCCTGCTGCTGATGAGGGAGCTCCTGCTGCTGATGAGGGAGCATGCCCTGCTGAATGCTGTTGATGAGGGAGCATGTCCTACTGAATGCTCAGATGTCCTTTGCAAGCACATGAAAGCTTTTATTGGTGATGCCAAAGATCTTTAAGGAAGATCACTTGAGCTGTGCTTCTTTAGGGTTTCCTGATTTATATTGGCTTTTGTTCAAAGTTCTTTCAAATTGAACATTTTGATGTACCTCAAGAGGCATGTGAAAGAGGAATTAGATGAGTAGATTTCTATTACACGACTCTTTTTATCGTTGCATTTTTTGTAAATGTATGATACAAGAATAATGCAGATACGATGTTAATAATGCAGATACGATGTTCAATGGTTTTGGACCTCGACTTAAGTTGCAATGTTGTTGAAAGCATACTAAACTATGGGTTCCAATACGTCATGTGCAGATGCAAGCTGTGAAAGAAGCACTACAAGTAGCCGCATTACCTACTAATATCCAGTGTCATGAATGACTTAAGTTATTGCCATTGACAAAGCCATAACATGTGATGGGAGGGATGGCTTGAAGGTCGAGAGGGGGAGCGTAGAGAAGCGGATCGAGTTGAGTTTTGTTTTGCTTTTAGGTTGAAATTGTGAAGTGGATTACTAAACAAAAATTGTATGTGTTTAAATGTTAATTTTTTCTTTAAAGTATTTGAAATTGTAATGTATTGGATCTATGTTGAGATAAGGCTAAGTTTGGTTTGGTTTTGTAATGATTCATTTTTGCATAGCTGTGAGCTGTATATTTCATATACTTTTATCGAAGTTTGTAATATGGACTGTAAATGATGCTTTATTTAATGGTATGTCTTTTTAAAAATTAAATCCAATTAAGAAAAAAAAATTTCTCCCTACTCTTTCCTGCAAAGGGCTAACACACATCATAATATTGGAGCAGATCATTTCCCACGTATGAGTATCGTGCATTTTTTGAATGTTTTATTTTTGCTTCAATATGTTATCATGCATCTATTAAGGCATGTCTTGAGTGAATTACAGACTGATTTGGCAGAGTTTGTACATGCATATTGTATATAACTTTCCATGTACTTCAGGCAGCACATCGAACATTAGTTGGAAATTTCACAGAACATTAATGGATTGTGTAAGGTAAAGTTGCAAATGATTATCCATTGATAAACCTTTAACAGGTTATGGAGCAATGTGAATATTCGATCGCCTTTTGTTTTTTTAGTCTATTTCATATTTTGTAGGAAGTGAAATACCAAATCATTACAATACCTTATGTGTTATTGTAAAAATTATTAGTTGATTGTCATAACAAGAAATTCAAAAAGAAAAACCTATCCTATCTCAATACAATTCCACAGCTCTCAAATGACAGCTAATAGTAAACCACATTTTTAGTGGGTTGTAGGGACATTGAAAAACAAGTACACACGAGACAAGCTGAAAAGATTTATGCTGAGATCGTCAAGTTCAAAGACTCAAAACATTTACATAATAAAAAGAAAAGTAATTTCGATAAAATATGTGATGAATTCTTAAAAAGAACCGCTTCTTTTTTTGTCAGTGCAGTTGAAGTGTGATAAGAAGCTTACAAATCCAGGCCAAATGTCATGGTTGTTGAATTATGCCGCAAACAGGATAGTATACAAACAGTGTTCTTCAAGTCTATATGTATAGTTAGGTTACACAATTAATTATTATTTTCAAAATAGAAAAAATGTCTAAACAATGTAGGGAAGAGGAACTAAATTTATCTAGAATTTTTTGTTGGACCTAAATACTAGGGGGCTAAAATTTTCATGTGGAACTAAATAAACGAGGGGAACAAAATTTTCTGGGAAAACTAAAATTTTAGGGGAACTAAAATTTTTAAATTTTGAGGAAAACTAAATTCTTTGAGGAGAACTAAATTTTGTGGGAATTAAGATTTTGAGGAGGGGCCTAATAATTGTTGTGCTTTAATTATTGTTCGTTTAAAATTAGGGGTCCAAGATTTTAAGGGGAGAAATTTTATATGAACCGTGCCCTTGGGGCACGGGTATATACTAGTATATATATATTCTACGAGAGAGATATGAATAGTTGGTTGTTTATATGTATGTATACTTGCGTAGGTATATAAATGGATAAATATAGAACTGCGTAGGTAAATATTGGATGTAAGTATATATGTATGTATCTTTACATTTATATTGAGTGTGTATTGGTTGGTATGTTGATATACCATACAAATATGACCTACTATTTGTTATGGATGGAAATGTCTTAATATTCGACATATGTATTGATATATGATCATACATTATTGTAAGTAATGTATAGTTGTATGTATATTGGGTGCTAATTATGTTGTTTAGATCTTGGATTAAGATGTATGTGTGCGTATATAGTATGGAATAAGTATTAATATTGTCTCTTAATTGATGTGTATTGCCTTGTTATGAAATTCTTTATGTTATAGGTATCAGTGAGATATATTGTAGTTGAGTAGTATATGTGTATCGTATGTGTGTATGTTATGTCTATATCCTAGTAAATATGTTAGTGTGGTGCATGTATGTGATATTAATGTATGTGTGTAGTACAGATGTAGTGGTGTTAATATTTCGTGGGTGGAGAGACCCTTATACCTAAGCAACCTCCGATTAGACTCTTAGTTTTAGAAAGTCCGAGAACGTACTTTGTTTTTAAGGTGGGTAGAATGTAATATCCCGTTTTCGTATATACGACTATAATGTATGTATTTTTTGATAAATTTGTACATATGAGATTTTTGGGTATTTTCATGAATTTTCCTTAATTTTCTAATAAGTAAATTATTTTTAAAATTATTTTAGAACATCATTTGAATTATATAAATTAAGTATTTGGATAAATTTTATGTATTAGGATGGTATGATGTATTAAATCATGTATTCTCATTTATTTAGAAATTAAATTCCTAATTTGCCATGCCAAGCCGCCGCCACCACCTTGCTAGGTGTCATTTAGAGAGTAATTTTCACCTAACTCTTTACCAGGTGTCATTATGAGGATGAATCCCACCTAACTCCAAGCTAGGTGGCATGAGGAGAGGAGATTAAGGGGTGATTCATCCATGGAATGAGATTTAAAAGGGTGAAAATTTTTAGAAAAGAAAAAAAGAGAATTTTTTTCATGCTCTCTCTCTCTCTCTCTCTCTCTCTCTCTCTCTCTCTCTCTCTCTCTCTCTCTCTCTCCCTCTCTCTCCTTTGGGCCACACCCTCCTCCTTTCTCCTCCTTTAGCTCCACCTCTCCCACCACCATTCCACCACCTCAACTTCCTCTCCTTCCACATCCAAAAACAAAATAAAGAGGAGATTCTTCTTACAACCATAAACTACAAAGATTCTCATTTCACCAACAATCTTTGAAGAGGAATTGAAGGAGAAGGAGTTGAAGGAGATAGAGCTTAAAGACCTACAAGGACTAAGTAGGGCCAAAGATTATTAGAAGGACTTGTTGAGGTAGGATTTCCTAACATCCTAGTTAGGATTAGTTTTAGGATTTGTGTTTAGTAGGAATTGGGTTGTGATGCAACATGATTCTGTTTCAGATTTTCTGCTGAAAGACCTTAAGTTCATCTATGTATACTACTCATTGTAGAATAATAAAAATTCTCAAAAAATTGTAGCTCATGAAATTCTACCCCATGTTCATATATAATTTGACATATGTTCAGTTCAAATATTTGGAGAAAAAGGGGGTTGTTTGCAGCATAGCAGATTTCAACCTGTTTTGACACCACGAACTAAAACAGTGCTAACGACCACAATACTTAATGAAATTAGATTAAGGAAATAAGAAATTTCTAATCTACAACTCTCATGTTATACAACTTACCCAGATTCGATTGTAGCTATGAGTAATACATTGATTTATTTGAGGCAGTTGATCTGTTTTTCTGCAGAATTACTATCTGTTACTAAATTGAGCACCATAAATCACACACTTCAGATTATTTTTTGACATATAGCTGGTGTATTTACAACTTCCATATCTACAATTTTGTAACTGACACTTTCTTCAGATTCTAATTACAATTTCATGAAAATAGCACTGTTTGAAAACTGAATGCTATTTCCAGCACTTCAATAGATGTTATAGCTTTTTGATTTAAGACGCCATGATTATATTAGCAAACTCACATATTCTACTCGAAGTTAGCATGTTAGCTTAACATATTAACATATTAATTTACTAACATTAATATGTTTCTATGTCAAACTACTTATATGTTTCATGTTAGTCCATGTTAATATTAATGTTAGTTCATGTTAATATCAATAGACTTGTTAGTTCCAAGCTAATGACCATGTGTTATACTCCATGTAATGTTCATGTTAATGTCCATACTAATGGTCATGCAAATGTCTTAGGGGTGGTAATATCTTCATATTAGACATGCCTATTATGCCATGTTAATTAAGCAATGTTCATGTTAATGATATATTCCTTGTAAGCATTTTTGGTACCTTGTTCATGTCTTAAGCTTTAATGGCAATAATGCTAACCTTCATGTTAGGAAGGAAGCAATCATATGTTATATGTGTTATTTGGACACATGTGAGGGTATATTGAATTGTTGATGCGATGTTCGTGGTTAATCCCGACATCGGCATAATTATGAAAGAAATGAGATATTGTGAATGCGGTAATGGAGACCGCCAAAATAAAAGTAACAAGAAATTGATTCATAAACTAAGAGTGCGACAGAGTGTTTAATGTCTGGAACACTCGATCCTTGTAAAATGGGTGAGACTCCAAATACGGGTTTGGGGGAAACATGGGTAAATTTTAGGAGTTAAGGAGCGGACATATGATAGATTTCTCACTTGCTTGTCACTCTTGTGAGGGGGAGTTGACTAGAGTTAGAGAGGCCGGTGGTGTACTCTTGATGCACCGTGTAGTATTATTGGTTTTCTCCGTTTGTCCGATAAAAACCAAGATTGTCTCACTCCCGTACCTTGTCCCGTTCGGGTAGGGAGTTACGAGAGGCCCCTCTAATGCCATGATACTAGTTGAGGTACCACTTTTCACCCATCTTGGGTGAAGTCCAACTCCTTAGTGTCCTACGGTTTTACTCGAGTTTCCAAATCATCACTAAACATCTAATTTTAAACTAAATTAATCTGAAATTTATGTTCCTCTGTTTCTTTACTTCCAGCACTTGTATGTCATGCTTATTTTAGTTGTGCATTAAATCTGTGGTTATTGTGTCACTAGTAGATAGATGACTAGTTAGAAGGACCGGTTCTAAAATTGAATCCTACTATCGATGTTAGAATTTTTTACTAGGTCACGCGTTGACGTGTCCCACTTGTGGTTTTCAGTAGTTGGACCAGAGCAGCTTGTGCATGTTCCTATGCCAGAGACCATTTATAGTTCAGAGGTAGAGGATGTGGGCGACTTTGTCCAATTGGATTTCCCTCGGGTAGATTAGTGGGTGCATTGTACTGGGTGTGGACCTCTTTGTGTACTTTTGGGTTTGTGGATTTCTCTTCTTCTTTTCTTGTACCCCCTTGTACAGATGACGTATGATGTACTCCTTGTAATGATGTAATAAAAGGAATAAATAGTTCTTTATACAATGTGTTTCTCTGTTGTTGTTTTTGTGTTAAGTTGGAGCATCATCAGTACTTCCCAGCACGTGCGCAGTGGCCTACAGAATCTTTCTGTTCCGAGCAGTATTTCTCTTCTCTCTTCTTGTCTTTCTTTTTCACACCCGTAATTTTGGGAATACCTGATACAAATTTGTACTTATCGGGTATCCTGGAGAATGGGTTGTGACAAGTTTCATCTGCTATCAAGTTTGACTGCGAAAAAGGTTAAAATCCTTACGCGATTCAAACTGAATCCTATCTAACTTGATTATGATCCTACCTCTGCAAGTCCACCTATAACTTCTGGGACCCTTCTTCTCCTGGAAGACCTTCTGACAGCTTAGCTCCCTTCTTCCTTCTTCTCCAAGGATCTAACAAACTAGGGTTTGAAATTTTGACTCTGGTTTGTGGGGGGAAATCAACAGCACGGGGACTTGCTGCTTGAGCTGGGAAGGGGTGATAGTTCTTCTTTTTAATTTCTCTCTTTTTTAAATTATCCAACTTCCCCTTAAGCCGCGTCATCCCCCCAATTTCCTCTCTAATTGCCACATGTTTAGAGGAGTAGGTGAGAGCTTAAGGGGTGTTGACACCTTAAGCAAGATGTGTTAAGTTTTAAGGAGGTTTAGAAATAGGTTTTTTTTAAAATAAAAATACTACTAATAATACCATATGCCCTCAATCAAATATAAGTATATTCTTCTATATATCTCATTTATTAATTCTAAAGGATGTTGTGAAATTCATTAAAATAATTTTAAGATCACAAAAATTTAAAGAAAAATACACAAGGCCTACCAAAATTCATACGCGTATTTATACGCCCAGAAAATATATTAATACACGTATATAAGGTTTGTGGCCATTACATCCTATCCCCCTAAAAATAAATTTCATCCTCGGAATTTCAAAACAATAGGGAAGGAGTCATTCTATTCATTATATTATCTTACATAGTCTCACAACAAAATCACATCATCATACAAATAGGTGAGGGTACTTCTCTCTCATCTCATCCTTGAGTTCCCAGGTAAATTCTCCTGGCGAATCTCGGTGCCACATAACCATCACAAGACTGATGGACTTCTTCCTCAGCATCTTCTATCTTCTGTCTAAAATAGCCACTGGTTGCTGATGATAAGTCAAGTCTGGCTGTATTTCGATCTCTGATAAGTCGACAACATGGCTAGAATCTCAAATACATCTCTTGTGTTGCGATACGTGAAACATGTTATGCACTCCTTCAAGAGATGCTGGTAATGCAAGCCTTTAAGCCACCTCTCTAACACGAGCTAAAACTTCAAACAGTCTGATATACCTTGGACTTAACTTTCCTCGTCTGCCAAATTGGATCAGTCCTCGTGTAGGCGAGATCTTCAAAAACAACTGATCACTTGGCTAAAACTCTAAGTGTCATCTCTTTGCATCCGCCTAGTGCTTATAACAGTCTTGGGCTATACGAAGATTATCGCTGACGACTCTCACCACATCCACTGTTTAATCGATCATGTCTAGGCCCAACAATTCACGGTCACTGACATCATCCCAACTAAGAGAAGACCGACACTTCCTTCAATACAATGTTGCATACGGTGACATGCCTATACTCGCCTGGTAACTGTTATTATAGGCGAACTCTACCAAATGTAGATGTTTATCCCAAGAGCCCTTAAAATCCAACATACACGCCCTAAACATATCTTTTAGGATCTGAATCATCATCTCCGACTGACCGTCTGTCTTTGGATGGTATGCAGTGCTGAAACTCAATTGAGTTCCCAAGCTGGCCTGCAGAATTCTCCAGAAATGTGATGTGAATCTGGTGTCACGATCGGAGACTATGCATAAAGGTATACCGTGAAGCCTTACGATTTCTTATATACAAACTCAATTCAGAATCTAGACTAACAAGACAATTGTCACGGCCCGCTCTCCCAAATACGGAAGATACATGGTGATCTAAGCCGCCGTAGCATCAAGACACTAGGCTTCGAGCCCATAATGTACAAATACTACTACGCATTAATTGTGGTTTGAATAAAATTATCTATGCATGCCATACAATACACTGGGATAGTATGAAAAAGAGTAAGAAACACCATGCTTCAACAAAATTTAAACTGTAAGTGTTGAACAGTAAAGCTGTACTGAACATCATTTATATAAAGAGAAATCATACATCTCCATACTATAAAAGTACAAAAAGTACAACCGTACAAAAAGGGGAAAGACAAAAGGGGAACCCACCCTAAAAAGAAGCCCAAAAGGTGTCCACACTCATACAACACACTCCCTAGTCTAACGCAGGGAAATCTAGGTAGACAAAACCTCCGTCTATAGCCTACAGCTGTACCTGAGGTGAGGGAGTAGATGGCTGCTCACGTACTGGCTCTGGTGTCACTATCTCAGGATCTAAAATTATAAATGGGACTTGT
The DNA here is from genome assembly GCA_030789695.1 of Scilla litardierei. Taxonomy (NCBI): domain Eukaryota; kingdom Viridiplantae; phylum Streptophyta; class Magnoliopsida; order Asparagales; family Asparagaceae; genus Scilla; species Scilla litardierei. The sequence goes on from CM061142.1 coordinate 235,084,694, forward strand.
CAATGTGTGACCCAGTATAAATCCTAACTAAGCTAGGTAGGACCAAGTTTAAATCCGAACTCCCTATCTAAGGGTGGTCTAAAAGTGAAGAGGTTTCTTAAGTTATATTCAGATGCATAATATAACAAACAGGAACTATGAAAGAACTGAGAAGTACAACCAATATGAATTAACATGATTCCAAATTTAAAAGTAATTAAGTTATTAGTTGAATTCATATTTGGGAATACGTGTAAATTGTAGGAAGATTAGGAAGCCAGACTCCACCTAGGGTGGGCGAAAAGTTGTACCTCAACCAGCTGTAAGGGACTCTGCGGGGCTACACATACACTAAGGGGGTGAATAGTGTAATAGCAAGCAAAGTGCTTAATTAAAAGTTTCTAAAATTAAAGCACAATAAGCAGCAGAAATTAAACAGAGTGCTCGACAACAACAACCGCAAACACAAAGATTTTACCCTAGTTCCCCAAAACTTGGGTACGTCCAGCCACACCAGTATTCACTATAATCCCACAAAGAGAAGTGAATACAAATCCCACAAAGGGATACACTCTCACAAAGAGAGAGACCTCACCAAGAGGATTTATGTCCTACACAAGGACCCAACCAACCCTACACGAGGGTCAAGACTTCCACCAAGAGAATCACTAACTCTCACTCAGAGAATTAGGGTTAGCCATACACTAGGACACTAAAATCCCACAAAGAGAGTTACTCCCACAAAGAGAGTATCCTAATCACACAAAGAGATAAACTCCCACAAAGAGAGTACCCTAATCCCACAAAGAGAAATAGGGTTTCGAACATAAAACAAAACGAAACAACACTTACCTATGCCTTGATATGATCTTACCAATGCGATGAAGAAGGCATGCAAGTGAAACTCAAGTGCTTGAGATGAGGCTTTGATTGCACTTGATGATCTTTCTCTCTTCTAGAAATGAGTCCTAACACTTCTCACTTGAGTGTATGAAATGAAGAGAAGAAAGATGTTCTCCAAGAAGAGGAATGAGATTGAAATCCCTTGGATAAATTCCCTAGAGCTTAGATGCTATAGCATAAGAATGAAGCTCTAATTAGGGAATGTGGGAGGAGTGTCTTAGAGAAGAGATTAAATGATCTTGTATGAATTCCTAACCTTTTCAAGAGTTCTAAATGAACTAAGCCAATCCTTATATATATGAAGCCAAGAAGAGCCTATAAACACAGCCAAAACCCCAAAGGGAAGAAATCTGCAACGGGAAGATTTTGGCAATTTACAGCATGAACAGTCGACTGATGATCATTAGACAGTCGACTGATCAACGGCTAGAAAATATCCCAACGGCTATAATCTGAGCCAGGATAGTCGACTATAGAAGACTACACAGGCGACTGTAAAACAGACAGTCGACTGTATATCCTTCAACAGGCGACTGCAGCAGTGATGGACAAGAAACAGAGACATGCACCTTACTCCCAGTATGCATACAGGCGACTGATGACCAAAGTACAGTCGACTGTAAAATAGACAGGCGACTGTATATCCTTCATCAGTCGACTGCTGCAGAGGAGGGAAGTAAAACATAGAGAGATGCATTTTAGACGACTGATGACCATTTCATAGGCGACTGTAAAAACAGCAACAGGAGACTGTCTTGCAAATTGGGATGAAACCCAGAAAATGCAAGAAGTGCACAGGCGACTGTCCACCAATTCACAAGCGACTGTAAGAGTACAGGCAACTGTAAATTGAACATCAGTCGACTGATGCTAAAAGCTCAAGATGATTCAATAGAAAATTTGACTTGAGTTGTGCATCAAAGTCGATTGTAGAAGGCTTGACAGGGGACTGGAAATCACCTAGTTGACTGTAAAACCTTCAGCAAGCGACTGCAGGAGAGCCAGAGACTCCAAATGAGTCTTTGGGCTAGATGAACCTATTGGGTTGGATTCTATGATAATCCTAAGGCTCACTAAGATGGTTAAAAGCATATGCATGAGAGTATGACCATCTATCAAGGCATTACAATAATCCTAGACTCAAAAAAGAGAAATGCAAGTAAATGAAATTACATGGATTACAAATAGCATCTCCAAGAGTCTAAGTCTTCAAGCTCACTATACCTTGATGCTCTCCATCTCCAAGCTTTGGCACTCCTTGATGAGCTTCCCTTCATCAAGCTCCAAGCTTTGACAATGCTTCTCTAGATATCCATCCATCATCATGCTCCAATCTTTGGCTTCATTAGATGATCTTCATGACTTCATCCAAGCTTGAGCACACCATCACTCTTGGTGGTCTTTAAGATATCCCTTGTAATATCCTCCAAGCATTATGCTTTGTCTCATCAACATATAACCAATAAGATAAACTGAGACTAAAACATAAGATTGATTAGCACACTAACATAATGTATTGGTCATCATCAAAACAACGTTAGTCTTGAAACCAAGAACTAACACCAGCAACACAGGCACTGGAGAGGCCTCTTGTAACTCTCCCTTACGAGAGTCAGACAATTCTCAATTTTTATCAGGACAAACGGAGAAAACCAACAATTACCAAATGGTGCATCACAAGTACACCACTGCCCTCTCTAACTCTAGTCTATTGCCCTTTACCGGAGTTACAAGCGAGTGAGAATTCATATTAACATATGTCTGCTCCTTAACCACTACTTTTTACACGCATCCCCCCAATCCCACATGTATGGCTTCACCCATTTTTGAATGGATTGAAGTCGCCAGGTTCATTCTCTCATCTCACTCTGATTTCAAGAGTTTCATAATTCTTTCATTTGGTATATCATTCGATATTCAGCATCTTTCTTCCTTTCAATTACTCACTTTTCCTTTTCAACTTCATATGGAAACTTGCATGACATTAACATACTTGCAATATAAAAGATAACATGTGATTCTTCTTTCACAATTCAACATAGATACAACATGTAACATGGTCCTCATACTCATCATATTAAAGAGTTAACGCTTCAATACATCAAATGAGCAGATTCATAGATCACCAAGTAATTAACATTCTACACATAGCATTTATATAAGAAAAACATTAACAAAATAAGTGGATTAAATTTCTTTCAGAACTGGGATAGCAAGGATCACAAGGCCATGTGGTGTCTCCATATGATCATGTGGATTGGTTTGGTGAAGCCCAAGGGGAACGACCCACACGGTTGAGTGGCAGGGTCCACACGGCCGTGTGGTGGGGATATGGTCAAGAGGTCTCTGGTGGCATACGGGGCACACGACCGTGTGGTTTTAGCAACACGGTTGTGTGGTGATATGGTCGTACGACCACACGGTCATGTCATCTATTGATACGGCCGAGTGGCAGGGGAGTGACTACGAAGTCGTTTGCGTCTAAATCGATGCCTAAGGGGGAAAGAACCATCGACATGAACATGTTGTCAAGTTGTCACGACTGTGTCATGTTTAAAATATAAATAAGCGACCAAGACGATGCTTCTGGAGCTAAAGGAGCAACATGACAGTGTCTTAGCTCGACACAACCGTGTGGACGAAAAATTCCTAATATGGTCGTATGATGACCGTGTGGCTACTCTAGTGGCTAGACGACCACCACACGACCATCATATGGCCGTGCTGTCTCGATGCGACAACTACTCGGTCGTGTGAAAGGTCACACCGTCGCGTGGTTTCATCTGCTGTCAAATTCGACAGTGGCAAAAGTTAAAATCCTTACACGATTCAAACTGAATCCTATCTAACTTGATTAGGATCCTAACTCTACAAGTCCACCTATAACTTCTGGGGCCCTTCTTCTCCTGGAAGACATTCTAAAAGATTAGCTCGCTTCTTCCTTCTTCTGCAAGGATCTAACAAACTAGGGTTTGAAATTTGGCTTTGGGTTTGTGTGGGGGAAATCGACAGCAATGGGACTTGGTGCGTGAGCTGGGAAGGGTTGAGAGTTCATATTTTTAAATTTCTCTTTTTTCTGAATTATCCCCAAAATTTTCCTTTTTTAACTTCTCCTTAAGCCTCGTCATCACCCCAATTTCCTCCCTAATTGCCAAATGTATAGGGGAGTAGGTGAGAGCTTAAGGGGTGTTGACACCTTAAGAATGAAGTGTTAAGTTTTAAGGAGCTTTAGAAATAGGTTTTTCTAAAAATAAAATTACTACCAATAATACCATATACCCTCAATAAAATACAAATATATTCTTATATATATCTCATTTATTAATTCCAAAGGTTGTTGTGAAATTCATTAAAATAATTTTAAGATCAAAAAAATTAAAAGAAAAATACACAAGGCCTCCCAAAATTCATACACGTATTTATACGCCCAGAAAATGTTTTAATTCACGTATATAATATTTGTGGCTAATACAAGAATGCAACATGGTATCTAGTGGAGCTTCCTAAAGGCAAGAATGTGATAAAGTGTAAGTGGGTCTACACTAAGAAAGATGGAGCCGAAGCTAAAGAAGTTCGCTGCAAAGCTCGTTTTGTGACGAATGACTATGCACAAAGGGAGGGCATCGACTACAACGAAGTCTTCTCTCTAGTGGTGAAGCAATTCTCAATTCGTATCATATTGGTATTAGTTACATAGCTCAACCTTGAGCTGGTGCAAATAGATGTCAAGACAACGTTCTTGCATGGAGAGTTCGAGGAAGAGATCTATATGGCTCAAACCGATGGCTAGGAGAGTAGTAATGGGCTTGCATGTAGGCTGAAGAAGTCACTCTATGGGGTGGAAGCAGCCATCTAGACAATGGTATAATCATTTTGAACGCTTTATAACGAATGATCAAGGGTATGTTTATAGCCCCTATGATCATTGCATGTTCTTTCGCCGGTTGGATGATAGGTCCTTCATCTATCTCTTGTTGTATGTTGATGATATGCACATCTCTTCATCAAACAAGTGGAGATTCAAAGACTGAAGTCTGAGCTAAGTTATGCATTTGATATGAAGGACTTATGTAAAGCACGGAGGATTCTTGAGATGGAGATCACAAAAGATCAAAGTGGAGGTAAGGTTCATCTTTCACAAAGTCTCTATTTGAAGTCTATTATACAGATATTTGGTTGGGAAAGGATGAAGTTTGTAGTTACTCTGCTTGTGTAACGCCCCGCTTCCCAAAAGACATCGGAAGCGAGAGCGTTACGCGGTCCGCTTGAACTGGAGCGGTGAAGCTCGAGTTCAATAAGCGGCTGTGATAAAAACACAGATGAGGTCCTTGCAACAGCTAATCAGAACAATCATAAACACATCCAGAAATAAACCACATCAAGAAATAAGAGTTCGTACACGAAATTAAACAACCCATAGCTGGGCTAAAAGTAGCAACAAGAAAGTCGAACGTACACGAAAGTAACTGCAACGACTGAAAAAAGGAAACTAGAAAAGCAGTAGTGTGTCGGGGGTCCACTAGTCCTCTGCTGGAAGAGGCACTGCGTCAGGTGCGAACTCCTGACTCTCTAACTCTGGCGTCTCGTACTGGTCCTCCTGGTACTCAAGCTCTGAACCTGACATACATCCACAAACATGAATGTATGTCAGCTAGGGGTCTGCAAGAAAAGTTAGCATCCCAAGGCAAAATATATGACAGATATATGAATTTTAGAAGCATTAATAATTTAGGGAAATGACTGCAGCAATTTAATATTGAACAATTTGATTGAAGCATAAGAAGCACTCCTAACATGCAGTTCTAGACGTTTACAAGTTTAAAGTTGGGACTTCTCTGAATTCATTAGCATTTCAATTATCAAGATGACCAAGTTAGCGTTGCAAGTTTTCAATTCAAGTGTTAGCATTCTAATCTAGGGTTCACGCCTGTAGGTCATGATGAGAAGGTCGTTCCTCTCACGGGGGCTTACCGTGATTGACGCTAACCCATCGCGTGCAGGTGGTGCTCTTGAGGAGAGTACCTTTCATACGCCTAGTGGCCGCTCAACCCTAACCCCACCTAAAGGTTTACCGGAACACGAGCCGGCCTAGTCGACTCACACGACATCACGATACCGCCTTCGAGGCGCACGATAGTCACGATGTCAAAACTTGTTAAACATGTCCGAATTCGCAGAAGTTTTGTGTTATTAACATTATTGCATTTTGGTGACAGTTATACAAACCGGAAACGGGTCGAACGACCGTTACCGTAAATTTTAAATAATGACGAATATGTCTTGTTTGTTCAACTTGCTACGGAAATGATTTCTTTCTCTTATTGTTTAAAATGGGGATATATCGTATGATATACCGTTGGATCCCAAATTTCGCCCAGATAATCATGGCATCATTTTCATGCGTCAGTTCACGTCTAGTTTTCAAGTTACACATCCATAACTAAAAGTGACGCAAAAGTTCTGAAACTTCAAAAATTCATATAAAATCAAATACTCGCCTGTTTTCGACGTTCTTGGTGTCGTTGGAATCATCTCGACGTGTACTACGCAGTGGAGGATTTGGTTCGCTGTTTTGGCAGAACATAAAATCAGAAATTGTGTTTCTTATTCAGGACAGATTTGCGAAAACTCCTACGACGTCTAATCACCCAGTTTTATTAAGTTTTCTACTTTACGGTGTGGGATAAGAGTTATAGGGGTAGATCTACTGACCTGAAGTGTAGCGAGAGATCAGATGACGTCAACGGGCAGTGGCGACGCGTGAAACTCCAAAACAATGAGCGTCGAGTGTCGGGTGGAGAGTTCTCGTCAGATCCTGGGCTGTCAACGCACACACGACCTGTGCGCGAGTGTTCTGTGGCTGTTTGCATGAAGGAGGGGGTCTTGGGCGATGTAGATGGTCGGGGAACAACGATGGGGGCTCGGCCTGTGGGGTGTTGCGGCTGTGAGGAGGAGGGAGGTCGGCCTGTGGGGTGTGCTAATCTCGGCCTTGAAGAAGAAGGGGAGGGGGAGACCACTGGTTACCGTGCAAAGGGAGAGGAAAGAGGAGGAGGCTGCAGGTTTTTGCAAGGAGAACTCGGCCTGGGGTTGTTTGGAGGCCGGCGTTGGGGCTTGCGTGAATGGGGAGGGAGGAGCTCGGCGGTGGAGAAGCCCGTGCGATGGAGGAGGCCGCTCGCAAGGGGGAGGAGTCGGGGTGTTGGTGGTGGCCGCGAGGAGGAGGACGGCCTGGTCGTTGCGTGGGGGAGATGAAAACATGGGGGCGGATGCCTAGGTTAGAAAAGAACTAGGTTTCATAGGCTTGCTGTGCTTTGGTAGTAGGGTCTAATATAATATAAGGAAGTTGAAGGCCTAGGGTTATATAATATTGATATCTAGGGTTCAGGTTTAGCACATGAAGGGGTCTTTGAAATGATATTACATGAACTAGCCTTTAGGTTTTTATAATAGCTTGGGTTATAATATTTATATGTATATCTCAAGCCTAGGTTTTAAAAAATAAAAGTGTGTGTGTGTACAGATGGTGTGCGTGAGTGTGGGATTCGGCCAAGGGATAAAACGTGGGTTTGGGTTTTAATGCCTAGTTATAAAAGGAACGTTTGAATTGTTAATAAAGGATTCTAATCAATAGGTTTTAACAGGGAAATATTAGCTATTCAATTTGTTTAATGGGTTTATAATAGGAAGATTTCATTTGATTTTAAAAAGAGATTAGAAATTCGAATTCAAATTTGAAAGTTTAAAAAACAATTTAATGAGATATACCCAAACAATAATAATAATATTATTATTAATAAATATAACTAAGTAGCTTAATATAATGATAGAAATAATTAACATGACAAAGTTGGCACGTGCACGGGGACGGATACGCCTAACTACGGATACGGACAAAAATTATACGAGAGAAATACAGATAATATCATTGATAAAAACCAGTCGTTACATCCTACCCACCTTAAAGAAAATTCCACCCTCAGAATTCCTAGCAATCACTGATCAGGGAACAGAAGTGGGTAACGTTCTCTCATCTCATCTTCTCTCTCCCAGGTGGACTCTCCTAGAGAGCCGTGTCACCACATCACTCTAACAAGATCGACTGTCTTATTCCGGAGTGTCTTCTGACGTCTGTCAAGAATCTGCACCGACTGCTGGTCATTCGTCAGATCTGGATGGACGGTGATCTCAGAGTAGTCCACAGCGTGAGATGGGTCGTTGATGTACCGACGAAGCTGAGACATATGGAAGACATCGTGAACACCCTCCAAGGACGGTGGCAAGGCTAAGCGGTAGGCTACCTCGCCAACTCTCTCCAGAACATCGAAGGGTCCGATGTATCTCGGGCTGAGCTTGCCACGTTTCCCAAAGTGAATCACTCCTCGATTCGGGGAAATCTTCAAGAACACATGGTCTCCCGGCTGAAACTCTAGAGGGCACCGTTTAGCATCAGCCCAATGCTTATAACGGTCCTGAGCAATCCGAAGCTTGTCCTTGATATCTCGAACAACATCCACTGCTTCAACTATCAACTTCGGTCCCAATATCTCTCTATCTCCAACATCGTCCCAGCTCAGGGGCGAACGACACATCCTCCCGTAGAGAGCAGCGAATGGCGCCATGCCAATGCTCGCCTGGTAACTGTTGTTGTAGGAGAACTCCACCAGGTGTAGATGATCCTCCCACGAACCCTTGAAATCTACCATGCAAGCCCTCATCATGTCCTCCAGAATATGAATGGTCTGCTCAGACTGGCCATCCGTCTGCGGGTGATACGCAGTGCTGAACTTCAGACTGGTACTAAGATTGGTCTGCAGACTCTTCCAGAACTGAGATGTGAACCTCGTATCATGATCGGACAAGATGATCACAGGGACTCCATGCAGACGCACGATTTCCTATACAACATATTTAATATCACAACTCGTACTAGAAGGAAATACGAAAGGATGAGTTGGATCATTACCTCCATATATTTCCTAGCCATTATTTCCGTGGATTGTCCTACTCGGAACGGTATGAAGTGCGCGGACTTGGTCAGTCGATCGACTATGACCCAGATTGTGTCGTTCTGTTTGGTGCTCCGAGGTAAGCCAGTCACGAAGTCCATCGTGATGTGCTGCCATTTCTACTCCGGGATAGGCAGGGGCTATAGTAGTCCGGCGGTGCGATGATGTTCAGCCTTCACCTGCTGACACACCAGGCATTTGGCAACACTCCGTGCCATACTTCTCTTCATACCCTGCCACCAGAAATTCTGACGAAGATCCTTGTACATCTTCGTACCTCCGGGATGAATGGAATAAGGCGAACTGTGGGCCTCATTCATCAATTCTTCTCTGATATCCCCTACAGGCACGCAGATTCTACTGCCATACCTCAAAGATCCATCCTCGTGAATCAGAAAATCTGTCCAGAGTCCGGCTTTGACTTGCTCTCTGATCTTCATCAACTTAGCATCACCCGCTTGAGCAGTTTTGATCCGGTCAACAATCATCGACTGAATCTGCATGTTCATCAACGACGAAGTGACTCCCGGAAGGACAGCTTCAACATCCATCTCTCACAGATCTTGCTGTATTCTCCACTGAGCTGTGAGAACCATCACCTCTGGCAGTCGGCTCAAAGCGTCCGATACGACATTCACCTTTCTTGGGTGATAATGAAGATCGATGTCGTAGTCTGCCATCAACTCCAACCATCTGCGTTGTCTCATATTCAGCTCCTTCTGAGTAAATATGTATTTCAAACTTTTGTGATCAGTGAATATCTTCACTTTCTCACTCAGTAAGAAATGATGCCAAATCTTCAGCGCAAATATGACAGCGGCGAGTTCCAAATCATGGGTCGGATAGTTCTTCTCATGGACTTTCAGCTGTCGCAAAGCATAAGCGACTAATGGTTGTGCTGGTGCAGAACACAACCAAGTCCCTTCCCTGATGCATCGCAGAAAATCTCAAAGCCTCCGCTTCTGTCCGGAATAGCCAAGACTGGTGCAGTCGTCAGTCTCTCCTTCAAGGTGGAAAAAGCCTGCTCGCAAGGTTCTGACCAACTGAACTTGACATTCTTCCAAGTCAATCTCATCATCGGCTCAGCTATCCTCGAGAAGTCCTTGATAAATCTACAGTAGTAGCCAGCCAATCCGAGGAAACTTCTGATGTCTGAAGCCGATCACGGTGTAGGCCATTCACTGATCGCTCTGACCTTCTCCGGATCCACTGAGATGCCGGCTCCTGATACTACATGTCCAAGAAATGCAACTCTGTCCAGCCAGAATTCGCATTTGCTATACTTGGCATATAGTCGATGATGGCGGAGCGTCTCCAATACCAATCTCAAGTGCTCCGTATGCTCTTCTTCGCTCCTCGAGTACACCAAGATGTCATCTATAAAGATCACTACGAACTTGTCGAGAAAGTCGTAAAAGATGAGGTTCATTAGGTTCATGAACACAGCAAGAGCGTTGGTCACACCGAACGGCATGACAACGAACTCATAGTGCCCGTACTCGGTCCGAAAAGCTGTCTTGGGCACGTCATCCTTCTTGACTCTGACCTGATGGTATCCGCTCCGAAGATCCAACTTCGAGAACACCTTCGACCCACGAAGCTGATCGAAGATATCATCAATACGGGGCAGCGGGTAATTGTTCTTCACAGTGATCAGGTTCAGCTCCGGATAGTCGATACACATCCTCCTCGATCCGTCTTTCTTCTTCACCAGCAAGACGGGTGCACCCCAGGGAGACATGTTGGGATGAATAAAACCTTTCTATAGCAGATCGTCCAACTGCTTCCTCAGCTCCTCTAGCTCAGCTGGAGCCATACGGTACGGAGCCTTAGAAATCGGTTGAGCTCCTGGCATTAGATCAATGCCGTACTCCAGTGCTCGATCAGGCGGCAAACCAGAAATGTCCTCTGGAAAAACATCCTCGAAGTCTCGCACTACTGGTGGCTTCTCCGGCTCTGCTATCATAGATGAAAATGTCCATCTGTACGGCTGGGCCCGGAACTTGACAGGTCCAAGCGAACGTCCTCCGCTGACGAACTCAAACACTGGGTGGTCAGGAATTTCAAACACCACTTTCTTCCGGTGACAGTTGATCGTGGCATAGAAGGCTCCAAACAGTCAATGCTGAGGATTGCATCGAAATTGGATAGGTCGTGGACGATGAAATCAGCATACAATTCGTGTCCACTAACCACCAACGGGCAAGGTCGACAACCAAGGGCAACCTTCACTATGCCATTCCCAGTCGTGATGTTCCAACACTTGGGAAGTGTGTAGGTGGGTATCGAGTGTTCGACTACAAACTTCCGTGACAGGATGCACATGGAAGCTCCAGAGTCGAACAGAGTTAAGGCTGGGTGGGAAGAAACTAGGACAACACCTAAGGGGATCATGCAACTATATCAAACAAAGAAACTAACTAAGCAAACATAAATGCAGAAAAGGAAAGATTAGTTTAGGAGTTACCTGCAATCACGTCATCAACAGCCTCAGCCTCAACGGCTGTCATATTGTAAGCTCGACGCACCGGGGGGTTGGCCTGCTGAAAGGCTTGCTTCTGTGGTACCAGAGGTGGTCCTCGCTGTCCAGGTGCAAGCACGGGTCTCTGAGCAGGTCCAGGTGCAGGTGTCCGCTGAACAGGTCCAGGTGCTCCAGCAGGCATAGGTCGAGTGCCTTTGGGGCAGTCCTTCGCTACATGGGTAGAAAATCCACAAACCAAACACTGATTCAGCATCCTTCTGCAGTCCTTTTTCACATGGCCCAGCTTGCCACAGAAATGGCAAGTCAGCTTGGCTCGGTTGAAAACAGGTGCAGCTGGCCTCTTGAACTGGGTGGTCTGGACTGGACGTACACCGGGCCTAGGTGCACTCCTCAGCATCTCCATCGGGTGCTTGCCCGACTGACGGGCCTTCTTCAGATTGGTGATGTGCTCCTGATTCTTCGCAGCTACCAGAACCTCCTCATGAGTGGAAAAAGTATTCCCGGACAGCACACTCTGGATATCCAGATCCAAGCCCTGTAGCAAACGATGTGCACAGTACTCAGGTTCTTTCACCATGGAAGGAGCATATCGACTCAGCATAGTGAACTCCGCCTCGTACTCGTCGACAGTCATATTATCCTGCTCCAGGTTGATGAAGCGACTCTCCATCATTCGCTTCGCCGACTTGGGAAAATACTGGGCATCAAACCTCTTGCAGAAGGTATCCCATGAAATCGCTTAGTCAGCCTGGCCTCTTCCGCAGTCCACCAGCTGCGGGCATTATCTGTCAATTGCTTCCTGGCAAGCTCTACCCATTCATCTTTATGGATTCAGGCAAGGCCCAAATCTTCCTCAGTGCTCTGACGCCACTCTTCGGCCGCTAGCGGGCCGTCTCGTCCGGAAAAACTCTTCGGACGCATCTCTCTAAAGTTTTAAGGAGCTTTAGAAAGAGGTTTTTCTAAAAATAAAAATACTACCAATAATACCATACACCTTCAATCAAATACAAGTATATCTTATATATATCTCATTTATTAATTCCAAAGGATGTTGTGAAATTCATTAAAATAATTTTAAGATCAAAAAAATTAAAAGAAAAATACACAAGGCCTCCCAAAATTCATACGCGTATTTATACGCCCAGAAAATGTTTTAATTCACGTATATAATATTTGTGGCTAATACAAGAATGCAATATGGTATCTAGTGGAGCTTCCTAAAGGCAAGAATGTGATAAAGTGTAAGTGGGTCTACACTAAGAAAGATGGAGCCGAAGCTAAAGAAGTTCGCTGCAAAGCTCGTTTTGTGACGAATGACTATGCACAAAGGGAGGGCATCGACTACAACGAAGTCTTCTCTCTAGTGGTGAAGCAATTCTCAATTCGTATCATATTGGTATTAGTTACATAGCTCAACCTTGAGCTGGTGCAAATAGATGTCAAGACAACGTTCTTGCATGGAGAGTTCGAGGAAGAGATCTATATGGCTCAAACCGATGGCTAGGAGAGTAGTAATGGGCTTGCATGTAGGCTGAAGAAGTCACTCTATGGGGTGGAAGCAGCCATCTAGACAATGGTATAATCATTTTGAACGCTTTATAACGAATGATCAAGGGTATGTTTATAGCCCCTATGATCATTGCATGTTCTTTCGCCGGTTGGATGATAGGTCCTTCATCTATCTCTTGTTGTATGTTGATGATATGCACATCTCTTCATCAAACAAGTGGAGATTCAAAGACTGAAGTCTGAGCTAAGTTATGCATTTAATATGAAGGACTTATGTAAAGCACGGAGGATTCTTGAGATGGAGATCACAAAAGATCAAAGTGGAGGTAAGGTTCATCTTTCACAAAGTCTCTATTTGAAGTCTATTATACAGATATTTGGTTGGGAAAGGATGAAGTTTGTAGTTACTCTGCTTGTGTAACGCCCCGCTTCCCAAAAGACATCGGAAACGAGAGCGTTACGCGGTCCGCTTGAACTGGAGCGGTGAAGCTCGAGTTCAATAAGCGGCTGTGATAAAAACACAGATGAGGTCCTTGCAACAGCTAATCAGAACAATCATAAACACATCCAGAAATAAACCACATCCAGAAATAAGAGTTCGTACACGAAATTAAACAACCCATAGCTGGGCTAAAAGTAGCAACAAGAAAGTCGAACGTACACGAAAGTAACTGCAACGACTGGAAAAAGGAAACTAGAAAAGCAGTAGTGTGTCGGGGGTCCACTAGTCCTCTGCTGGAAGAGGCACTGCGTCAGGTGCGAACTCCTGACTCTCTAACTCTGGCGTCTCGTACTGGTCCTCCTGGTACTCAAGCTCTGAACCTGACATACATCCACAAACATGAATGTATGTCAGCTAGGGGTCTGCAAGAAAAGTTAGCATCCCAAGGCAAAATATATGACAGATATATGAATTTTAGAAGCATTAATAATTTAGGGAAATGACTGCAGCAATTTAATATTGAACAATTTGATTGAAGCATAAGAAGCACTCCTAACATGCAGTTCTAGACGTTTACAAGTTTAAAGTTGGGACTTCTCTGAATTCATTAGCATTTCAATTATCAAGATGACCAAGTTAGCGTTGCAAGTTTTCAATTCAAGTGTTAGCATTCTAATCTAGGGTTCACGCCTATAGGTCGTGATGAGAAGGTCGTTCCTCTCACGGGGGCTTACCGTGATTGTCGCTAACCCACCGCGTGCGGGTGGTGCTCTTGAGGAGAGTACCTTTCATACGCCTAGTGGCCACTCAACACTAATCCCACCCAAAAGTTTGCCGGAACACGAGCCGGCCTAGTCGACACACACGACATCACGATATCACGATACCGCCTTCGAGGCGCACGATAGTCACGATGTCAAAACTTGTTAAACATGTCCGAATTCGCAGAAGTTTGGTGTTATCAACATTATTGCATTTTGGTGACAGTTCTACAAAGCGGAAACGGGTCAAACGACCGTTACCGTAAATTTTAAATAATGACGAGTATGTCCTGTTTGTTCAACTTGCTACGGAAATGATTTCTTTCTCTTATTGTTTAAAATGGGGATATATCGTATGATATACCGTTAGATCCCAAATTTCGTCCAGATTATCATGGCATCATTTTCATGCGTTATTTCATGTATAGTTTTCAAGTTACACATCCATAACTAAAAGTGACGCAAAAGTTCCGAAACTTCAAAAATTCATATAAAATCAAATACTCGCCTGTTTTCGACGTTCTTGGTGTCGTTGGAATCGTCTCGACGTGTACTACGCCGTGGATGGTTTAGTTCGCTGTTTTGGCAGAACATAAAATCAAAAATTGTGTTTCTTGTTCAGGACAGATTTGCAAAAACTCCTACGACGTCTAATCACCCAGTTTTATTAATTTTTCTACTTTACGGTGTGGGTTAAGAGTTATAGGGGTAGATCTACTGACCTGAAGTGTAGCGAGGGATTGGATGACGTCAACGGACAGTGGCGACGGGTGAAACTCCAAAACAGCGAGCGTCGAGTGTCGGGTGTAGAGTTCTCGTCAGATCCGGGGCTGTCAATGCACACACGACCTGTGCGCGAGTGTTCTGTGGCTGTTTGCGTGAAGGAGGGGGCCTTGGGTGATGTAGATGGCTGGGGAACAACGATGGGGGCTCGGCCTGTGGGGTGTTGTGGATGTGAGGAGGAGGGAGGCCGGCCTGTGGGGTGTGCTGATCTCGGCCTTAAAGAAGAAGGGGAGGGGGAGACTGCTGGTTGCCGTGCGAAGGGGGAGGAAAGAGGAGGAGGCCACAGGTTTTCGCAAGGAGAACTCGGCCTGGGGTTGTTTGGAGGCCGGCGTTGGGGCTTGCATGAATGGGGAGGGAGGAGCTCGGCGATGGAGAAGCCTGTGCGATGGAGGAGGCCGCTCGCAAGGGGGAGGATTCGGGGGTGTTGGTGGTGGCCGCGAGGAGGAGGACGGCATGGTCGTTGCGTGGAGGAGATGAAAACAAGGGGGCGGCTGCCTAGGTTAGAAAAGAACTATGGTTCATAGGCTTGTTGTGCTTTGGTAGTAGGGTCTAATATAATATAAGGAAGTTGAAGGCCTATGGTTATATAATATTGATATCTAGGGTTCAGGTTTAGCACGTGAAGGGGTCTTTGAAATGATATTACATGAACTAGCCTTTAGGTTTTTATAATAGCTTGGGTTATAATATTTATATGTATATCTCAAGCCTAGGTTTTAAAAAATAAAAGAGTGTGTGTGTACAGATAGTGTGCGTGAGTGTGGGATTCGGCCAAGGGATAAAACATGGGTTTGGGTTTTAATGCCTAGTTATAAAAGGAACGTTTGAATTGTTAATAAAGGATTCTAATCAATAGGTTTTAACAGGGAAATATTAGCTATTCAATTTGTTTAATGGGTTTATAATAGGAAGATTTCATTTGATTTTAAAAAGAGATTTGAAATTCGAATTCAAATTTGAAAGTTTAAAAAACAATTTAATGAGATATACCCAAACAATAATAATAATAATAATATTAATAAATATAACTAAGTAGCTTAATATAATGATAGAAATAATTAACATGACAAAGTTGGCACGTGCACGAGGACGGATACGCCTAACTACAGATACGGACAAAAATTATATAAGAGAAATACAGATAATATCATTGATAAAAACCAGTCGTTACAGCTTGCACCTCACTTCAAGCTATGTGCTGAGCATTGCCCTGGGAAAGTACACTGGCAATCAATTCAATCGATACTTGGATACATCAATGGCATTGTTTACGTCAGACTGACATATAGCTGAAGTGATGAACATCCCCAAGTTGTTGGTGACTTGGATGGAAGGAGATCTATGACAGGCTACGTCGTCATCCTGTCAGGAGCTCTGATTTGTTGGCAAAGTACACTTCATTATACAGTGGCCTGGTCTACTACGGAGGCAGAATACATGGTATTGACTGAAGCTATGAAAGAGACGATATGGATGATTGGCTTGATACATGATTTGTGAGTCTACCAGAATAAGTATGACCTCCATTGTAATAGCCAAAGTATGGTACACTTAGCTAAGAATCAGGTCTTCCAAGCACGCACCAAGCACATCGATGTGAGATACCACTTTGTTTGAGACTATGTGGGAGAAGAAGATGATGACATGAATTTGTTGAAGATCAGAATAGACGACAACCCTGTGAACATGTTGACTAAGATTGTATCTGGAACTAAGTTTAAGCACTGCTTGAACTTGATCAATGTTGTTCTGAGATGATGTCAGTGGGAGCCCCAGTTGGGGGCATTAAGACTTGGTGGAGCCAGTTGAGCCCTAGTAGGGGCATTGGTCTCTTTGGAGCAAAATTGAGGGGAACACTGAATGTGACTCTACCAATGTGGTGCATTGAAGGTTGAGTGTGTGATGGAGGCCTAAATCTTACCAAGGTGGAGATTTTTGAAAGCTGGCTCGATTGAGGCACAGAAGAAGTATTGGAGATGTGCAACCAAGCTATTTGTGCAGAGATGGCTCGCATATGCTCGGATCTTACTTATCTGACTTGCACAAGTCGGATACAGGGATGCCGAGCTATTGGACTTCTACAGTGCAAGAATTCTCAGTTCGGAGGATCTGCAGCTCATAGGTCGGCAACTTTACAGCCCAAGCTTCGGATAGCGCGACTTGGTATTGTTGGATCTTGATCTAAGCTTAGAGGGGGGTGAATAGGCTAATAAATTATTTTTCAGATGCAAATAAAATATTCCTACTCCACCAATCAATCGCAGAGTAAATAATGTGCAAGTAAAGAGATCACAAGGCAATCACAGAGTGCACGAGAGATTTACCATGGTTTGATCGCCCAACGACTTACTTCAGCCCCAAAGCAATTACTAGATTTAGTAGTATCAAGATACAAATTATAAAGAGCTACATGCCCCAACACTACACTTACCAAGTACTGTACCCCTACTCACCAAAGTGTCAAACACCACAAATCTAGTACAAGCGTTCTCTTAACTAGCCCCAACTAGTCAAGACCCCAAAACCCCAAAAGGATAGTCAAACATAATATAGAGATCTACAGCAATATCACAAATGTAAAACATATATAGAGTTAAGAGCTCAGTTTTGTGATTGTTTTGTAGTCTCTGTCAATCAGCACATCGTCAGGTACGCTCTAACACAAACAGTGTCACGATCTGATGTCTGAATCTCAAGCTGTGGCTCCACAAAATTAATAGTGCAAACTGGTCTATGTGTATAGAAATCTTAGTGTAACTGAGTTTTGAAGAGAGCTGTGTGCATAGTACTTTATTCAAATTTTCTCAACTTGGGCTTAGTCTTCAACACACATGCAGCCAATGTACTGATTGTCACGGCAGCACAAAGTCGTCAACAGCAGCAGTTTGTAAGATCCCCACGGCAGCACCTTGATCCAAGGGAAGCTAACAAAAATTCCATGGCAGTAAGAGCTTCACACCTATGTCTTTCAGATGACCATGTTCAAGGGATGATGCGGTAAGCACTAAAGAAACTGACATCAGCTCTGTGAGTCAGTAGATAAAGTATCTGAACGAAGGTGGCGAAGAACTCCACGCCCATAAGATCTTCACGCATCCGTAAGGTCACGACAGGGCACGTAGAAGAACGGTAGCAAGGTAAAATTTGACGAAAGGATTCGAGGGTTGCAACACTCTTGCTCCTTCGACCAAGCACACATGCAGAAGACACCATGAGACTCACAACAAGAAGGTGAGCCACAAAAACAAGGAGATGAGTCGACAGCAATGATGCTTGGTCGGTAGCAATGAAGTAGATGGCAATGGGCAGCATGTAAATCCACAGACACGGCAATCTTTAACTCACTGCAGCTTCTTCAATGACAGCAAGAGATATCAGCAGCAACAAGAACTTTGAAGTTGGAAGGTTCTGGCAAAGAGTGAAGGCTTTGGAGTTGATGGCTTCGACAAGGTGGTCTCGTCTGATGGCAGCAAGGAACTTCCGTCGACGGCAACCACGTGATAAATAAGATGATGTTGCTTGAGGGTGATAACCTTGGAACTTGCTTGGAGAATGTTGCGACTGAGGGTATTTCTTTTTGCTTGGGAGTCAATATTTGTGGCTGAGGTATTATATTAATGGCTTGAAGATTTTTGTGGTGATGGCTTCCTTTTGCTTGCAAGCTGCGGCAGAGGATGAGTTTTATGTAGTTGGTGCATGCCACAAAGAGAGAAGCTATGGTTTCTTTGTTTTGGCCCAGGACGTGCATTTATATTTTATATATTCACGCACGCCTTCTACGTGATTTCTCATCATTTTCCGTTGTTTTGTATCTATTCTTTTGTGATTTTTAGTTTCTTTTCACTTTCTCTGTGCTTTTGTGCTATTACAGGAAATTGCAAGTGCTGGGGACATATAAAGCAAATATCATGAGTCCACGGAGCAACGGGAGGCGTCGAACGAGAACCTGAGGGCCAAACGTCAATTCACAGCATGGACATCCCTCAACCGATTGGTGGACAGTGTCAACCGAGCGGTTCGTGCACGCGTATTAGACCCGATCAGGAGCAAGCAATGAAGAAGATTCCAACTGATCGGCTCTGCGATCGGTTGGATGCCACAGTGTTCTCTGTTTTTGGAGCTAAATTCCAGCCGATCGATTGACAGTGGCAACCGATCGGTTCACCTGTAGCATTTTTCCACGAGCTCAAGGATCCAACGACATCACCCGATCGGTTCAGTGATCGGGTGAAGTATCTCAAAGGCTGAAGACCGGTTCAATGCTCGTCTCAATCGATCGATTGATACTTTAACCGATCGGTTAGATGTTTATTATATATATAGCCCTAGGTTTTCCCAAAAAAACGAATCCCCCTTTTTCTTCAGCGTTTTTAGGGATTTTGGCGACCGCGAATTAAACTTGTTTTGTAAGTTCTCCTATCGCTTTGATACTTTGATATTGCGTTAATACTATTGTTTGCTTCTCTAATCTATTGATTGATTATAATTTCCATGTCTGAATTTTGTGTTATTGAATTTCTTGCGATGAATTGTGAGTAGTTTCCTAATCTGGGACATTGGTGGAAACCCCTTCGTGGGTTCTCCCTAGAACGAACATAGGATTAGGGTTACGATATGATATATGGATTTAGATGGTTACACTGGGTGTTTTATTGTCATTGGCAGGAGAAAGACCGACTCTGACCGTCGGACCAAGGGGAAATAAAACTGGCATTTGATCCCCCAGCCACGTCTCACACCCCTAGCGTAGACATTGATTCCTAGTGCGTGGGAACGACAGGATGAAATGTCGGGAGTAATCGTTGCAAGCTGAGTGATCTAGGAGTCGGTCATTGTTAATGGACATGGGAATGCCCACCGGCCGAACCTGGGTAGACCTAGCGTGTCATCCTGGACATCGACCAAAATATCGGGCCCAAGGGATGCTATGTATCACTTTTAGAGGCAACGTCTCACCACTAAACCCTAGAATCCGATCGTATTCCTATCCGCCGGTCATAATAGAGAGAACACATGATAGGGTGGAAACCAAAGTCCTAAGTTAACTTTTATATCTTATACCTTTCTGTAGTTTCATTTCATGACAACCCACCTAGCGATAGGGCTAGCTCACCCTCCGGGTGATCCGGTTCCTGTTTGATATTAAGCACATCACACGCCTCCCCGTGTTCGACACTCAAGCCACACTACAACACCGTGCGCTTGTAGTTATAAATATTTAAATCTGGTATCCACGTTCCAACTACACATTGCCAAACTAGGGGACGTCAAGCTTTATGGTGCCGTTGCCGGGGAGGCAACGTGCTTGTTTCAGTTAGGACCCTGTAAACCCCTGAGTCTAGTTCACATCCTTACGACGTGATAATTTTCACATTCTACATTTTTACTTTTATTCTTTATTCTTTATTTTTTGTTTTTTGTTTTTATTTGGCATTATACCATACGCGCTTCACGGTATCTCTTGCTTTTTTTCATGCACAGGAACCCAAGAAGTCTTGACGACTTGGTTCCTCTAGATCCCGAGATCAACGCCACCGTGAGGCATCTGAACACCGAGAGAAGAATAAGAGAAGATATTGCCACAATGGGAGAGAACGTCACTCCTCAAAAGTCCTTGCTTGAGTACTCAATATTGTCCATTGGTTCCACGTCCATCATCCAACCTCCGGCCATTATGACCAGAAACTTTAAGCTGAAGCCATCGTTGGTGGCTGGGTTCCAACAGGACCAGTTTTCAAGAGCTCCTATGGAGAGCCCGATAGAGCACTTTGATTCCTTTTTGGAGAAGTGCGAAACTTTCAGAATCAATGGAGTGCCAACCGAAGCTATCCGGTTGAGATTGTTCCCATTCTCTCTGCGGGACAAGGAAAAACAATGGCTGAGGGGGAAGGACCCCAATACATTTACAACCTGGGAGAAACTTTCAAATGCATTCCTAAATAAGTTCTTTCCTCCGGGGAAGACAATGAAGCTAAGGAGCGAAATCTTCTCCTTCTCCCAGGCCAGCCATAAATCATTGCATGAAGCCTGGATGAGGTTCAAGGAGATGCAAAGAAAATGCCCTCACCATGAGCTCCTCCGCTGGCAGATTATAAATTTGTTTTACAATGGGTTGCGTGACGACCTAAAGTCCTCAATGGATGCTGCGGCTGGAGGATCCTTCATGTCAAGAAACGAAGTAGATGCCGGGAATATTCTGGAAAATATGGCATCGAACAATGAAAGGTGGTGTGATAAATGCGCCACACCAAAATCTGGAGGAGTTCATCGAGTCGAGAAAGTTGACAAACTGTCTAGCAAATTTGATTTGCTCTCTACCCAGATCTCAGCTTTCATGGTAGGGGCCGGTGGCGCTAACACTCGGCATGTGGCAGCGGTAGAAGCTGAAGTCTTGGGAGACTTTGATGGTGAAGATATATTAGCACCGGTGGATCAAGCGAGTGCCCTTTTCTATAACCCCACGGGTAATGCACCCTATCCACCAAGAACAAGTTCCAATCCGGCATATTCTCCTAACAACCAGAACCACCCAAACTTCAGCTATAGGGCACCCTACCAGCAGCCCCAACAACCTCAGTAGCAGTTATATCAGCCCCCTCAGTAGCAGCAGTTATATCAGCCACCTCCACCTCAGCAGCAGACATATCAGCAGTATCCTCCTAGAAATCAGCAGCCCCGCCCCGGCAGCAATAATACCATCAGCAACGGGTGGTCCCTCCGGTCAAGAATCTCTTGACTCAGTATATATCAAATCAGGAGAAGATCAATCTACAGCTGTAGATTGGGCAGAAGACTTTGACCGATCAAGTGACCCAGCAAGGGTTACAAGTGGCCAACCTTCAGAACACACAATGGCAACTACCGGGTCAGCCAAAGCTGAACCCAAGGGGACCGAACCAAACATTGGCCTTGACGCACCGTCAAGCAAATGTCTCCGCAATAGTCTTGATGAGTGGTACACAAATTCCGACGCGTGAGGCCATGAAAGAACCCGAGGCACCATTAGTCAATGAGAGACCAAATCTGAAAGTAAATGGCAATGGAGCCTCGACGACAAACCCCGTGACTCCGAAGGGAGTTTCTGAAGAGAAGAAGAAAGATGAGGGCGACAACTCAAGGGTCTTCAAGCCTACTGTGCCATTCCCACAGAGGCTTGCCCAAGCAAAGATGATGAAAATTACGGAAAATTCTTCGAAATGGTGAAGGACTTGAGTCTACAAATCCCCTTTCTTGAGGCAATCGAGACAATCCCCTCATATGCAAACTTTCTGAAGGACTTAGTTACGAAGGGGACGAGAAAAGAGAAGGTTGTCCTCACGGCGGAGTGCATCGCTCTTATCCAACGGGCAAATCCCCCAAAACTGAAGGACCCCGGGAGTTTTTCTATCTCGTGCTCAATAGGGGATGTGTCAATCAATTGAGTGCTTGTCGACTTGGGGTGCGAGCGTGAGTCTGATGCCCCTATCATTATACAAGAGGATAACTATGGGTGACCTAGAACCCACCGGGATGACTTTGCAGCTGGCGGACAGATCGGTAAAGTACCTGGTGGGGGTAGTGGACGACTTGCCGGTCAACGTCAGCAGTGTGCATGTGCCAATCGATTTCGTAGTTATGGACATGCCTGAGGATAATCACACCCCGGTTATCCTTGGGAGACCCTTTATGGCAACCACAAGCGTACTCATCGACGTCAAGAAGGGGAAGCTGTCCCTGAATGTCGGAGATCAGAAAGTAGCGTTTGACTTGGCATTATCGATGAAGTCACCACAGGAGGAACATAGATGCAATCTGCTGGAGATCGAGGAAGAGAGGGTCATTGATGCAGGAGCTTGGGAGGTTCTTTCAAGGAACCCCCCGAAGGCTTAGATGTATTTGAGGAGCACAATGAGCTGGGAAAAGAAGAGGTCACTGAAGAAGTATGTGTCTCCCGGATGACTCCCCCCGTATTTCAGAAGGTTGCTCTGACGAAGAGCAAATGAAAAGAGCCTCTGGAGCTCACAGCTGATGAAGTCCGAATCCTGAGAAGAGTGGCGATTGACGCCAACATGAGGAAAAAGCCCCGGACATCACCAGCAGGAGAGTCGTTGAGACCATTCACCGGTCGCCACTGTCAACAACAAGAGCCCCTGCACCAACAGCTGATATGATGCCGATCATTTGGGATCACCCGTACAAACCACCATGAAGATCATGACGGGAGTCGAGCAAACGACTATAAACAACAGTGCTTCATGGGAGGCAACCCATGTTCTGAACTTTCATCGGTTTTTTATAGGATTAGTTTTCTAATTTTTATGAATAAATACTACCATGGGGATATTCTTTGGGATACTTAGATAATTTTTTGTATTTGTGCAGGAATTGCCCCCACCCGATCGGTTCATGCATCAACCGATCGGGTGGCCAGTATCAGTACATGGCCAACTTCAAGACACGAGCGAACCGATCGGTTGAAAGAGGCGGAGATCGGGTCGCAGATCGTATGATGATGACAGAGCCCTCGAGAAATTTTGGTGAAAGTTCAACCAATCGGTTGATAGAAGCGGTGATCGGGTCGCTGACTGGGTGGAGACGACAGAGCCCTCAGGAATTTTGGGGAGCGGTCAACCGATCGGGTGAAATCTCACCCGATCAGTTCACCTGTAGCTACTATCCAACAGTTAATTTTCAAAAAATGACCCAACCGATCGGGTGAACTCTCACCCGATCGATTCGCCCCAACCCCAATAAATACCCCACCACCCGATTTCATTCACCCGACTTCCAGCAGTCGACTTGAGCAGTTCATCTTCCCTCCTTCCCAATCGATCTCTTTCTTCACTACCATCACTCCCAATCATTTTTCCCCACTTCCTCGACCACTCTCCGACCATCCAAACCCTCCGTCAACCACGTTCGAGCCACAAATCGCCCAAACCCTAGCCCTAACCCCCAAAATTTTCGAAAAATTTATTCTTGTTGGAATAGTGTGCGGCGGCTTCCCAAATCACTCCATCATACTGCGTGGGATCTTTTGCGAGCAAGGACTCGCCTCGATACTGGGTACACTCGCTCCTTAGCTTAAATTTTACATTGCCCAAGTTTTATTATTTTACTCCTTTGTCATTGGTTGTGTGCACACTCATATAATCTTGCATATACACTCAATCGCCATACAATCATGGCAAAAGATAAGGACAAGGGTAAGCACATCATGGTGGAAGAGGAGTCGTCTCGCAAGAGACACAAATCATTACAATCCACATGCGAACGTGTTCCTCCTCTACCGCCTACCCAACCACCACCCCCGCCTATCATACCTGTTTTGGACCCACTGATGGGACCACAGGGAGTCTGTTTCATGAGTCAAGAACACAAAGACTTCTATCTTTGACTCAGCCAAAGATCTCACTTAGCCACCAAATTTGCACACAACCAAACCCTACTTGATCTCGGGGTTTTCTCCGGAGTCGAGTCACTATTTGCAAAATTAGGTTGGCTAGGTTTCTTACACTCCCATGCACGATCCTACCCCTCACTCACCCTAGAATTTCTATCTACCATCAAAACTGAGGATGGGTCTATTATCGATTTTCCCCTTAGGAACCGAAACTTCTGTACCCATGTGACCACAATCAACAACATTTTCGGTTTCCCCAATATCGAAAACAGCATCCGCCCCTATGAATTTCATACCGACTTCGATGTCGACCATATTTGGGGACCCCTTACTCTCCATGACCATTTTCCTTGAGGCAAGGCCAAGGCCTCTTCCATCATTCACCATGTCTTCAGTCTCACCCACCGTATCATATCGAGCACTTTCTTTCCTAGGGATGAGTCCGGTACCGTGACCATCTCCGATCTTTTTATCCTTTGGGCGATGACTTTCCCATTCATTTCCGGTGTTGAGGGGATTTCCTTCGAGGCCCCGCGCGTATGCATTAACACTGCTGCGTAGCTAATTCAAAAGCTCATTGATATTAGCCATGCAAACAAGGGTAAATATTGCTGCAGAGGCCTCATTACTCTCAGTGCACAGCACTCTCCCTTCAACATCACCATCCCCTCTGATTTGCCTCATGCCCCAGGATCTACATATCTAGATCTTGATGTCCTGAGGCACACCCATATGATCCGACCGCGAGGCAACGGTCGTTTTGCTTTTTACTATAGCCACCCCCTGCACCATATAACATCCTGCTCAATCCAGGCCGCATGTCTATTCATCTTGAGGCAGATTGGTCGTTTCCTCCTGATCCTGAGTTTGTGGGGGAGTTACATCTACAGTTTCCTCTCTCTGACACACCTAGACCTCCTTCCCCTGCCATCCATTTGGGCGAGCAGGATATCCTTGCATACAGAGGAGACACCGGGACTGGACCTAGTGGCACTACCCCAGCTGCTTTAGCTGTTACTTCTGAGGTACTTACTACGGCCCTCTTTGACCTAGCCTCTGGTGCCGGCACGACCACTAATGCTGGCACTACTTCTGCTGTCTGAAATGCCACCACTGCTCGCCTCGCTCTTAAGGCTGAGCTGGATGCTCTGCGCGTTGGTGCATCCTCCTCCACATCCTCGGACCATCCACTTACTTCCTTTCTCACCAATGTTTCCTCGCACTCGAGCAAAACGTGGCTGCCATTCTCCACCTTCTTACACAGATTCACGGTCCTCCTCCAGCTACTCCACCCCCATCACCTCCCCCATCACCCCCTCGACGATCATCCTCTCCCACCACCACCATTTCCATTCCCGCCACTTCATCTCCACCCACCACCACAGATCCACCACTTCCTCCACCCTTCACTTCTATCACCACCTCCTACTCGCGTCGCAGGATGTCGACCGCTATGCGCACGAGATCACTACCCACACCATCCTCATCGATCGTCGCTTCCTTTCCACCTCCCTCCACCACCGACACACCACCCATCATTCACACCACCACATCGCCCATCCATCCTCCGTCTCCTCCTCCTTCCCCACTTCTCCGCACACCTATCACCTCTACAGCCCACACCCTCACGTCTCTTTCGAGGAGGATGAGGAGAATTGTCACGCCCCGCTTCCCTAAAATGGAAGGCGAGATATGAGGAGGTCCACTCAGATGTGGAGCTGTGAAGCTGCAGTCTGATAAGCGTCTGTAAAATTTACAAAAAGTAGCAGGTCCTTTGCATTGCGACGAAACAACAACAATAATATTAATGAAGCGGATAAAAGAACATCCACTATCAAAACATCCAACAATTTTCTCAAAATCACAGAAAGTCACCAAAAGTACGAGTCTGAACAAAGGCCTAAATCATGGCCAACAATATAAAAGAGAAGGGTGCCATGCACCGGAACATAATCAGCAACTGCTAAAACTACTACCAGAAGATACTCCAAGTGAGCCTAGGACTGGTCACCAGTGTCAGCGAACTGCTCGTCCTCAGAAACCTGCTCTGTCTCAAATCCTGACATGTGTCAACCAAAGAGAAAAGGGCACATATCAGCAAAAGTCTTCCAAAAGAAGGCGGAGAACTTTTGTGCAAGGATACGAAAATAGGAAAACAATCTAGCAGTTCTAAACAATATGAAATGAAATGACATTAAATGATTGCAACAATTTAAAATGACATGATGACATGCACGCACGTCTTAGCAGAGCTAAGAAAACAATATTTCACAATTCATGAACACTAACTAGTCACTTTGTGCACAGGGTTTACGCCTTTTGGCTGAAGTGGCTGTACGAGCACACTTCTACGCTCAAGTGATTGCTTAACCCTACCCCTCCACTTGTATCGAGAGTTGGTTTTCCAACAACACTGTGCTCACTTCTGGATCACGAGCCAGGAAGAGTTTTTCAATATGGCATAGGGTTGTGCCCGCAAAAGCATGTGCCTAGCCTCAATAGGAATAACATTTGTAGCGTGTGCTACTCAATCACGAAGAACACATGATGCATGACATGACATAGGATGAGCAGTTAAAGTGTGTACCGTTAAATGAAAATTAAACATGACATGGCAGCATGATGGAAAGCAAGTAAAAGTTTCGGATCAAGCTTCGTTGTCAAGCTAGATCAAGATTGGTGTCAGATCTAGTTTCGTTGTCAAACTAGATCAAAAGGGCATCTAGGAAGCTATCATTTCACTGTCTAGTCTCTTTTACGCTAACAAACAATTTGGGCTTAAACGTGGCCTAAATAATTTACTGACAAGTATCACTTGCCTGCACAACCAAGCTGGAGTCACGACCAACCAGAGTCCAAACTACCTACATGCTCAGATCGCAGTCCAGCCTACAACCCAATTTATTAATCTTGATTAGTGATTCACAACCTTCAGAAATTACCAATTTTAGTTGATTAACAGGCAAGTGGTGATTCCTACGGGACAGATCTTACCTCAACACGACGCGAGAGCTACTCCGACGTCGGGTAGCGATGTCAGTGGTTGGATTCCTGAAGTGTGTATGGTATGGAATGACAGATACTCTGTGATAAATCACGTACACAAGTAAGTTCGTTACGACGGAATTAAAAATTATTAGGCAACCTAAAACGTCTATTATTCCAATTTTGATTAAGTTCTCTGTCCTACGGTGGGTGTCACAACAATATTAACATTTTAGACTTGCTAATGGAGCTATGTCGCTAGTACAAAAATATTCAACATGTAGCATAAGGTTAAATACTCACTGATATAATAATTAACATTAATAACTATACCAAAACTTAATAATAATAGTTACTGTTCATTAGGGACTAGCAAAATAACTTAATATACGATATAAGTTACCTACCGTTAATGTAACATACAACTAAGCTTACTAATTAAAAAATACTGCAACCTAACATATTATACACTATAGTACTTGTAAGTTATTGTAGCCTATGTTAGTATAATATATAATATCTGTAACATTACTAACATACACTGTTTATAATATTAAAACATTTACTATTATCAGTTTTCATACCTCACCATTCTTGCTTTGCAGGCAGGGATGACCACGCCGGACGGGAAGAAGGCCGGAGACTGGGCGTGCGCTGCAATGCTTGGGCGACGACCTGCAACGTGACTGGGCGGAGCACGGGGCTGCGTTGGGGCATTTGAACGGATCTCCAGGCGGACTGGGTGGCGGAGGAGGAGGCGGACAATGGAGGGGGATGCGACGGAAGAGGGTTGGACGTCGGGATGAAGTCGGAGGGAAGAACGCGAGGGCTGAAGGTCGGGGTTGCTGTGTTTGCGCGAAGGGAAGATTTGCGGCGCCTGGGGTGTTTTGCGTGAATAAAAAATAGAGGGGCAGCTCGTTTTTTATTTCTGGGAGAGAAAAATAACCCTAGGTATTATTAAATAAGAGACGAGGCTGTCACGTGGGGGTCCTAGGTCTAATAGGTTAGTTATAAAAAGTTTATTATTATTATCTATTACTAACAGATTGGTTTAAAAAGAAGGGTTGATTTCAAAAAAATAAGATTCCCCATTCTTATTCAAACCGTGGGATTATTAATGATTTGAGTTTTTTTAAAAAAAATTATTACAAACTTATTAATGATTTGATTATTTATTAGTTAAGAATGATAATAGTATAAATAATGAGATTATTACAAACTTATCCCTCGGCATCCAAAAATTATAATCAAGATACCGAGGCGATCGCGTCTCCGAGAGGGTCGTGAATATGGGGTTCGGTCGCGCGTCTGAGCTACGAAAAATAGTATTAAAAACAAATACACAAAACGCACACGAAACACGGCTACGCGCGAAAATGTGTACAGTCGGAAAGTGACCGTGACATCCTACCCACCTTATGAATGATTCCGCCGTCGGAATCAACATCAATCTCTGCTCTGAAATAAGTGTGGGAAGCGCTCTCTCATATCATCCTCGCGCTCCCAGGTGGACTCCCCATGAGAACCATGACGCCACTGCACTCTAACCAAGTCAACAGTCTTATTCCTCAGCTGCTTCTACCGTCTGTCTAGAATCTCAACTGGTTGGTGATCATAGGTTAGGTCCGGTCGAACCGTGATCTCCAAGAAATCCACAGCTTGAGATGGATCACTGACGTATCGACGTAACTGAGATACGTGAAACACGTCATGAACTCCCTCCAGTGACGGCGACAATGCCAAGCGATAAGCCACCGCTCCAACTCTCTCCAGGACGTCAAAAAGCCCAATGTACCTCGGACTCAGCTTGCCTCTCTTTCCAAATTGGATAACTTCCCGATTTGGAGAGATCTTCAGAAAGACGTGGTCTCCGGGCTGAAACTCCAAAGGTCGTCGTTTAGCATCTGCCCAATGCTTGAAACGGTCCTGCGCGATCCTCAGCTTCTCCCGGATGTTCCTCACAACATCCACTGCCTCCACGATCATCTCTGGTCCTAACAGCTCCCTGTCTCAAATGTCATCCTAGCTCAGTGGCGATCGACATTTCTTCCCATAAAGCGCGGCAAAAGGTGCCAAGCCAATACTCGCCCGGTAGCTGTTATTGTAGGCAAACTCCACATGATGAAGGTGATCCTCATAAGATCCCTTGAAGTCCAACATGCATGCTCTCAGTATGTCTTCCAAGATGTGAATCGCTCTCTCTGATTGTCTATCCGTATGCGGGTGGTACGTGGTACTGAAACTCAGACTCGTACCCAGACTCTTCTGCAGACTCCGCCAAAACTGAGATGTGAATCTCGTGTCTCTGTCCGACACAATACTCACGGGGACTCTGTGAAGTCGCACGATCTCCTGCACGATTCATGTTACATCACCATCTAACTAGAGAAAGGAAATAAAAACGGAGAGTAAAAGAATTTACCTCCATATATCTCCTCGCTAGCGTCTCAGTGGACTGTCCTACTCGGAAGGGAATAAAGTGCGCAGATTTGGTCAATCGATTTATGAACACCCAAATCGCGTCATTCTGCTTCGAACTCCAAGGTAGTCCAGTTACGAAATCCATAGTGATGTGTTGCCACTTCCACTCCAAAATCGGAAGCGGTTGTAGCAACCCTGTCGTACGCTGATGCTCCGCCTTCACATGCTGACAGACCAAACATTTGGCAATGCTCCGTGCCACACTCCACTTTATGATGTGCCACCAATAGTTCAGGCGAAGGTCTTTATACATCTTGGTGCCTCCAGGATGTACAGAATACGACGAGCTATGTGCCTCAACTAGCAACTCCTCTCTGATATCTCCAGCTGGCACACAAACTCTAGCTCCATATCTCAGCGAGCCATCTTCATGAATCCGAAAGTCAGTCCGCAGACCGGCTTCTACCTGCTCACGGATCCTCTTCAGCTTCGGATCTCCAGTCTGACCTGCTTTGATCCGATCCACGATTGTCGACTGTATCTGCATACACATCAATGACGAAGCCTCTCCAGGAAGCATGATCTCAATACCAGACTCGCAGAAATCCTGCTGCAGTCTCCACTGTGAAGTCAACATCATCACCGCTGGAAGTCTGCTCAGCGCGTCAGGAACCACATTCGCTTTGCCAGGATGGTACTACAAGTCGATCTCATAATCTACCATGAGCTCCAACCATCGACGCTGTCGCATGTTGAGATCCTTCTACGTAAAAATATATTTTAATATTTTGTGATCGGTCAAGATCTTCACCTTCTCACTCAGCAAGAAATGCCTCCAAATCTTGAGCGCAAATACGACTGCAGCCAACTCCAAATCGTGCGTCAGGTAATTTTTCTCATGAGCCTTAAGCTGCCGAGAAGCATACGCAACCACATGCCCATGCTAATGCAAAACACAACCGAGACCCTTTCCAGACGCATCGTAAAAGATCTCAAATCCTCCACTCTAATCAGGTACTGCTAGAACAGGTGCAGTCGTCAACCTCTCCTTCAGAATAGAAAAGGCCTCCTCACAAGCTTGGACCAAACAAATGGTATATCCTTCCACGTCAGTCTGGTCATCGGCTCAACAATACGAGAGAAGTCCTTAATGAAGTGCTGATAATATCCTGCAAGCCCAAGAAATCTCCTGATCTCAGACGCTGACTGTGGAACCGGCCACTCTCTGATCGCCTTGATCTTCTCCGGATCAACGGATATGCCATCTCCTGACACCACATGCCCAAGAAAGGCAACTCTATCTAGCCAGAAATCACAATTGGAATACTTCGCATACAAGCGATGCTTCCTCAAAATCTCTAGAACAGTCCTCAAGTGCTCAGCGTGCTCCTCCTCTGACTTCGAATAGATCAAGATGTCGTCAATAAAGATAACGACAAACTTATCTAAGAAGTCATAAAATATCAGATTCATCAGATTCATGAAAACTGCGGGTGCGTTGGTCACACCGAAAGGCATAACCACGAACTCGTAGTGTCCATACTTCGTTCTGAACGCTGTCTTCAGCACATCTTCCTTCTTCACCCTCAACTGGTGATATCCGCTCCTGAGATCCAATTTAGAGAATACACTCGATCCTCCAAGCTGATCAAAAATTTCGTTGATCCGCGGTAATGGATACTTGTTCTTGATAGTGTTCAACTCTCTGTAGTCCACGCACATCCGACGCGAACCATCCTTCTTATTCACCAATAGAACAGGTGCTCCCCACGGAGACACACTCGGATGGATATATCCCTTCTGTAAAAGCTCATCCAGTTGTTTACGTAGCTCCTCCAACTCTTTCGGAGCCATACAGAATCGTGCCTTCGAAATGGGCTGCGCTCCCGGAATAAGATCTATCGAGAACTCAAGAGCACGATCGGGCGGCAGCCCTGAAATCTCCTCGGGGAAGACATCATCGAAATATCTCACCACAGCTGGTCTAATCACATCCACCTGCATAGCCACTAACTTCACCACTGGCTTGGCCCGAAATCTGACAAGCCCAAGCGAACTGCTCACGCTACTGAACTCGAAAGTCGAATAACCAGGAATCTCGAACACCACCTTCTTCCGTCGACAGTCGATCGTAGCGAAGAAACAGCTAAGCCGATCCGTCCCTAGAACTGCATCATAGTTGGTAATGTCATGAACGATAAAGTCGGCATAGAGCTCGAGTCCACAAACTACCAATGGACAGGATTGACAACCAAGGGTCAACAAGATCACACCATTCCCTGTAGCGATATCCCAACTCTTGGAAAGAGGGAAAGTCGTCAGAGAATGCTTGTCCACGAATCTCCGAGACAAGATGCACATGAATGCTCCAGAGTCGAATAGAACTCGAGCGGGAAAAGCACAAACAAGGATAACTCCTAACAAACTAACTAACAATCAAAGCCTATTCCATCAAACAAGTTCTAATCTAACATGCAATATCAACTTAAAGAAAAGTAAAGACTAGTCTGAGGATTACCTGTAATAACTCCATCCTCAGCCTCTGCCTCTACTGCGGTCATTGTGAAAGCTTTCCTCCTTGGCTGAATGGCCTACTGAAAAGCCTACTTCTGGGGAACAAGAGGTGCTCCATGTCCAGCAGCTACAGGAGCTCTCTGCTGCTGAACTCCATCTGGTGCTTTCCACGGTTTCTTGGCTCTCGGACAGTCTTTTAATGAATGCGTAGAGTCATCACACACCAAGCACTGGCCCAAGAATCTCCTGCACTGTTCCTTCACATGACCAGCCTTGCACTAAAATGGCACATCTTCTGAACAGGCCCACCTGGCCTCTTGAACTGCACGGACTGATTAGGCTTCATCCCATGCCTAACCACAGCTCTAGCCTGCCCTATAGTTCTCTTCCCAACTCATGAATACTGCCTTCTTCTGATTGGCAATCAGCTCCTGCCTCTTGGCAGCGATCAGTAACTTCTGGTATGAATCCAAGTCCGAATAGGACATCAGACTCTGCAGCTCCAAAGATAAACCCTGCAATAATCTCTGAGCTCGATCCTCAGTAGTCTCCACCATCTTCGGTGCAAAGCGACTCAGTCTCATGAACTCCTGGTGGTATAATCCACCGTCAGATTTCCCTGCTTCAGATTAATAAACTGCTGCATCAGCTCCATCCTTGCAGCTCGAGAGAAATACTCCTCATCAAACCTCGCCTTAAAAGTGGCCCAGGGGATAGGCCTCACCAGTATCTGCTCCTCAGACTCCCACCAGCTACAAGCGTTATCCTTCAGTTGCTTCTTCACCAAATCAACCCATCCAGCCGAGTTAACCTTCGAGAGAAGTAGATTATCCTCCGTATTCTTCATCCACTCGTCTGTAGCTAATGGTCCTTCCGTCACATTGAAATATGTCGGGCCCAGATCCTGAAACTGCTTCGCTCCCGGTTCGAAGCGAGGGGCATTCTGTAGCATTCCCTTACTGAACCTGCATCATCCTCATCATCTCAGCCGTGGTGGGTTCTCTATCAACATCCGCAGCACGTCCTGCTCTACCACCAGCTCCAGGTCCACTACCAGCTCCTCGAGTAACGCCTCTACCGGCCATCTAAAACAAGGAAATGTTCAGATTAGACTTAATCATGATTCGAATGTTAGGAATAATTAATTGGATGTTGTTTATCATTATTGTTGTTCCGAAATTTCGTTGATGCAAAGTGACCTGCATGGGCCACCAATAAAACCTGTCACGTCCTGCTTCCCTAAAATGGAAGGCGAGATGTGAAGAGGTCCGCTCAGACATGGAGCTGTGAAGCTGCAGTCTGATAAGCGTATGTAAAATTTACGAAAAGTAGCAGGTCCTTTGCATTGTGACGAAACACAACAATAATATTAATGAAGCAGATAAAAGTACATCCACCATCAAAACATCCAACAATTTTCTCAACATCACAGAGAGTCACCAAAAGTACGAGTCTGAACAAAGGCCTAAAGCATGGCCAACAATATAAAAGAGAAGGGTGCCATGCACCGAAACCTAATCAGCAACTACTGAAAACTACTACCAAAAGAGACTCCAAGTGAGCCTAGGACTGGTCACCAGTGTCCTCGAACTAAACATCTGGAGGAACCTCAAACTCAGCCTCAGCGAACTGCTCGTCCTCAACAACCTGCTTTGTCTCAAATCCTGACATGTGTCACCCAAAGAGAAAAGGGCACATGTCAGCAAAAGTCTCCCAAAAGAAGGTGGAGAACTTTTGTGCAAGGATACGAAAATAGGAAAACAATCTAGCAGTTCTAAACAATATGAAATGAAATGACATTAAATGATTGCAACAATTTAAAATGACATGATGACATGCACGCACTTCGTAGCAGAGCTACGAAAACAATTTCACGATTCATGAACACTAACTTGTCACTTTATGTACAGGGTTTACGCCTTTTGGCTGAAGTAGCTGTACGGGCACACTTCTACGCTCAAGTGATCGCTTAACCCTACCCCTCCATGTGTATCGAGCGTTGGTTTCCCAACAACACTATGCTCGTTTCTGGATCATGAGCCAGGAAGTGTTTTTCAATATGGCATAGGGTTGTACCCGCAAAAGCAGGTGCCTAGCCTCAATAGCAATAACATTTGTAGTGTGTGCTACTCAATCACGAAGAACACATGATGCATGACATGACATGGGATGAGCAGTTAAAGTGCGTACCGTTAAATGAAAATTAAATATAACATGGCAGCATGATGGAAAGCAAGTAAAATTGTCGGATCTAGCTTCATTGTCAAGCTAGATCAATAGTGGTGTCAGATCTAGGTTCGTTGTCAAACTAGATCAAAAGGGCGTCTAGGCAGCTATCATTTCACTGTCTAGTCTCTTTTACGCTAATAAACAATTTGGCCTAGAACGTGGCATAAAACATTTACTGGCTAGTATCACTTGCCTGCACAACCAAGCTGGAGTCACGACCAACCAGAGTCCAAACTACCTACGTGCTCAGATCGCAGTCCAGCCTACAACCCAAATTATTAATCTTGATTAGTGATTCACAACCATCAGAAATTACCAATTTTAATTGATTAACAAGCAAGTGGTGATTCCTACGGGACAGATCTTACCCCAACAAGACGCGAGAGCTACTCCGACGTCGGGTAGCGACGTCAGGGGTTGGATTCCTGAAGTGCGTATGGTATGGAATGACGAATACTCTGTGATAAATCATGTGCACGAGTAAGTTCGTTATAACGGAATTAAAAATTATTAGGCAATCTAAAACGTCTATTATTCCAATTTTGATTAAGTTCTCTGTCCTATTGTGGGTGTCACAACAATATTAACTTTTTAGACTTGCTAATGGAGCTATGTCGCTAGTACAAAAATATTCAACATGTGGCAAAAGGTTAAATACTCACTGATATAATAATTAACTTTAATAACTATACCAAAACTTAATAATAATAGTTTCATTAGGGACTAGCAAAATAACTTAATATACGCTATAAGTTACTTACCGTTTATGTAACCTACAACTAAGCATACTAATTAAAAAATACTGCAACCTAACATATTATACACTATAGTACTTGTAAGTTATCATAGCCTATGTTAGTATAATATACAATATCTGTAACATTACTAACATACACTATTTATAATATTAAAACATTTACTATTATCAGTTTTCAAAACTCACCTTCTTGCTTTGCAGGCGGGGACGACCACGCCAAACGGGGAGAAGGCCGGAGACTGGGCGTGCGCTGCAACGCTTGGGCAGCGGCCTGTAGCATGAAGAACGCGAGGGCTGAAGGTCGAGGTTGATGTGTTTGTGCAAAGGGAAGATTTACGGCGCCTGGGGTGTTTTGCGTGAATAAAAAAATAGAGGGGCGGCTCGTTTTTTCATTTCTGGGAGAGAAAAATAACCCTATGTATTATTAAATAGGAGAGGGGGCTGTCACGTGGGGGTCCTAGGTCTAATAGGTTAGTTTTAAAAAGTTTATTATTATTATCTATTACTAACAGATTGGTTTAAAAAGAAGGGTTGATTTCAAAAAAAATAAGATTCCCCATTCTTATTCAAACCGTGGGATTATTAATGATTTGAGTTTTTTAAAAAAATATTACAAACTTATTAATGATTTGATTATTTATTAGTTAAGAATGATAATAGTATAAATAATGAGATTATTACAAACTTATCCCTCGGCATCCAAAAATTATAATCAAGATACCGAGGCAATCGCGTCTTCGAGAGGGTCATGAATACGGGGTTCGGTCACGCGTCTGAGCTACGAAAAGTAGTATTAAAACAAATAAAGAAAACACACACGAAACCCGGCTACACTCAAAAATGTGTTCAGTCGGAAAGTGACCGTGACAAGAATGCCTCTCATGCACCTTGATTATCCTTTTTTCTGATTTTTCCCCTAGCCACTTGTTCTGCATCAACTTGATCATATCTTTTTTCTAGCATTGTCATGATCAGCTTGGGGAAATCAAATTTTGTGTGTGATTGTTGTCGTGTCATGTCGTTATTGTATGCTTGTTTATATGTGCTTGTGTGTATTTGTTTTGTACATTTCGTTTCGTTATTTATTTTCCTTATTTTTCTATATTTCTTCTTGTATGCTTTCCATGTTTTTCACGTTTATTTGTCGGTGCATACTTCCCTCCCTTATTTCATTGCCCTCCTGCACTTACTGCTATTGCATTGAGGGCAATGCAAGATTTAGCTTGGGGGAGTCGCACTTTGTGCGTCAGTTGTGTCTTTTTCACCGTTTTTGAGTCGTTTTTATCGTGTTTTTCTTTTTCTTTCCTTCCTTTTATTCTCCCTCTCCTAGAGATGACCCCACATGATGAACTGCCACAGAACCCACACACACACTTAGATTAGCTACGATAATCACTTTCACTAACCTTAGGAAGCCGAGTCCTACTGTATTTCATGCTTCGTGGGTCCACTTTGCTTTTGTGTGAGTTGTCTGTTGTGACTAGCTAGTTGGTGTGCTTCTACATTGTGATTTTGATTTATATACATGTCCTTGGATGACCCCTAGACTATAATGCTTCAATTTCGAATATGCGGTATTTTGCTTCCACTGTCTGCTTCTTTATGCATGAATTATCATATATTACACTTCAAATCGCATGTGTCGGGACTCTACCAATAGGACTAGGATAACCCATTTTGCTTATGCTCTAATTCGCGAAAAAAATTCTTTTGCCCAAGTGTTTAGAATTCGAATTCTTTTTTGTTTTACTTGGTGCAAATCCCCTCGTCGTGTACCGTTCTCCCACTTGGGAGAGTACACATTTTTGCCAAAATCCAAAAATCCAAAAAAGAGATAATTGTTGAAAGATTATTGGGGAAGATTAACCATGGCAAATAGCCATGGTGCTTTATTTATAAAATCCCATAAGTATTCCAAAAGTCTTGGATACCAAAAGTCTCCACCACATTAAGAGTGGTGGAGTAATGGGTGGATAAGTGGTGGGGAGGCCAAAGGCCTCCCCCCACTCACAACACTCCCCCTTATCCATCCATTACTTTGGTCTTTGCGTATAAGGTTAAAAAGGGGTGGATACTTCTGGATCCTGAGTAATCATGTTTGCCTCGTTAAAACCTTAGCTGCGGAAAACCCAGTGGAAAAAACCAACAGCTTAAGGGAAAAGAGTGCAATACACAGGTTACTCCCCCTCATCCGTACAAGCTTCAGGCTTGTAGGTCTTTCAGTTGTCTCATACCGATTCCTTTTAAAAGTTTTACAAAAATACATTTTGGTAAAGATTTGGTAAAAAGATCAGATAAGTTGTTGCAGGACTGGATCTGCTGAACTTCAATCTACTTGTCCTCTTTTAGCTCGTGTGTCCAGAAAAACTTGGGAGATATGTGCTTCGTCCTGTCGCCCTTGATGTAGCCCTTTTGAAGTTGATCAATGCACGCAGTGTTGTCTTCAAACAGGACAGTAGGCTCCAAATCACCGGTCTTCAGGCCAGTGGATTGAAGAATGTGGTGGACGACGGATCGTATCCAATAACACTCTCTGCTTGCTTCATGGATCGCAATGAGCTCTGAATGGTTGGTTGACGTAGCTGTTGTGGTTTGCTTTACCGATCTCCAGGAGATAGAAGTACCTCCGTAGGTAAACACAAAACCTGTCTGTGATTTTACCGTGTGCGGATCTGAAATATAACCTGCATCGGTATAACCAAACAATTGGGGGGAGGCACCTCTCTGGTAGTAAAGTCCCAGATCAATTGAACCCTGTAGGTATCGCAGAAGATGCTTTACTCCGTTCCAATGGCGTTTTGTAGGCGCTGCACTGTGTCTGGCTAAGAGATTAACTGTAAACGCTATATCGGGACGCGTACAGTTAGCCAGATATAGAAGTTCTCCAATGGCACTGAGGTAGCGTACTTCAGGACCCAGTATCTCCTCCCCCTCTTCTAGAGGCTGGAAGGGGTCCTTATGTACATCTAGTGATCTGACGACCATAGGAGTACCTAAAGGATGACATTTATCCATATGAAACTTACATAGAAGTTTCTTTGTATAATTAGATTGGTGTAATAGGATTTCACCTCTTAGGTGTTCAATATGTAAGCCAAGACAATACTTTGTTTTGCCTAGGTCTTTCATTTCAAAAGTATGTTTTAGGCTTTCAGATATCTCATTGATCTCTGCAGGAGATCCTATAAGATTTAAGTCATCTACATATACTGCTATGATGACGAATCATGTTCATGTTCTTCTGATAAAGATACACAGGCAGACTTCATTATTCGTGAATCCTTGTTGTGCAAGGAAATCACTAAGTCTGTTATACCACATTTTGCCCGATTGCTTTAGACCATATAATGATCTAAGCAACCTTACAGAGAATACGTCCCGAGGTATCTCTTTCATCTATGGGGGTAGTTTAAACCCATCAGGAAGTCTCATATAGATATTTTTATATATATCTCCATATAGATATGCAGTCACAACGTCCATGAGCTGCATTTCTAGGCTTTCCAGAGAAGTTAGGCTTATTAAAAATCGGAATGTGATCGAATCCATGACCGGAGAATATGTATCTCCGTAATCAATCCTCGGTCTTTGGGAAAAACCCTGGGCTACAAGGCGTGCCTTGTAGCTAACGATCACATTATTTTCATTTCTTTTTCTTATGAAAACCCATTATATCCCACAGGCTTTACACCTACTGGTGTTTGAACTACTGGTCCAAAGACTTTGCATTTCAAGAGTGAGTACAGCTCTACTCTTATTGCCTCGTTCCACTTTGGCCAATCATCTCTGCGTTTACATTCCGCTAGAGATCGTGGTTCGACGTCATCGTCATATTCAGTGACGTGAACGGCAATATCGAACGCAAAATCGTCGTCGGCGACTGTGCTTTGTTTGTCCAGTACCTCTCCAATACGTACAAAATTTAATGATGTTTCTCCTATTGTTTCCTCTGCAGGGGAAATAAGGAGGGGAGAAGTAGCTGGTCTGAGCTCAGCATCCTGTGGAGGGATAATCTTATTATCTCCAGGAGTCTTCCTCTTTCGAGGAAATTTATCTTTTGAACCTGGTGTGCGTCCTCTTTTCAATTGAGGTACAACCAATTCTGCTGCTGGTGGATTGCATCCATCTATGGGGATGTCAATCCCAGCTGGCGTATTAGCAGTACGGATGTGTGAACGGACAATCTTCTGGTTGTCTATGAACTTATCCAACAAAAGATGTACTGTATTCTGAATGTGAAGGATCTTCAGGATCTCATCTTCACACAGATTGGTACGTGGATCATATAGGGACAAAGACTTCTGGTCCCAACTAATGGTCTCAGTAGCTTCAGGCTTTTTAGACTGTGTGCCTAGTTTAGGAAAAAAATTTCTCATCAAATTCACAGTCAGCAAAACTTGCATTGAATGCGTCCCCGTTAGGGGTTCAAGGTATCTGATAATGGAGGGCGAATCAAACCCAATATAGATACCTAGACGATGCTGAGGACCCATTTTGGTCCTCTGAGGTGGTGCTATTGGGACATATACCGCACAACCAAAAACTCTCAAATGAGAGATATCTGGAGGTGGCCATATGTAAATTGCATCGGGGATAATGTATGACCTCCAGAGGGTCTTATCCTAATAAGTGATGGGGCATGTAAAATAGCATACCCGCAAGCATCCACCGGCAACTGGGATTGTATAACCAATGGACGTGCAATCCATTGGAGTCTCTTTTTACGGGACTCAGCTAATCCGTTCTGGGTGTGACATGTGCTACGGGATGTTCAACTTCAATACCTGTTGCCCGGCAATAGTCTTCGAAGACTTGTGAAGTAAATTCGTCTGCATTATCAAGACGTAGTTTCTTGATATGGTTATCAGGAAAATGAGCACGCGACCTTATTATTTGTGCCAAAAGCTTTGGAAAATCTTGGTT
This sequence comes from Scilla litardierei, assembly GCA_030789695.1. Lineage (NCBI taxonomy): Eukaryota > Viridiplantae > Streptophyta > Magnoliopsida > Asparagales > Asparagaceae > Scilla > Scilla litardierei. The sequence continues at coordinate 235,124,767 of CM061142.1, forward strand.
GCGGGTGGACAAGAGGCACACATAAGACCATTTAGTTGATGCATCAATCAGTACCATGCAGTACCGAAATGGGCCACTTGCAGGGTGAATAGGCCCGCAAATGTCACCATGAATTCTCTCAAGGAAGCCAGGAGACTCTAATCCCACTTTCAGGAGGGAGGGTCTCGTTATAAGTTTTTCCTTGAAACAAGGGGGACAAGGAAATTCACCCTTATGAAGAATCTTCAGGTTCTTCAATTTATGTCCATGGGATTCAGTGATGATGCATCGCATCATTGCTGATCCAGGGTGACCAAGTCTGTTGTGCCAGAGTTGGAACTCTGGCAGTGATGGGCACGTCTGGTGCTCAGTCATATTGGCTTCTATTGGTTGAATGTATGTATGGTAGAGACCCGACGGGAGTCCCTTGAATCGCTCGCAGATGATCTTCTGGTCATCTTTTTGACGAGTTACATACAAATATTCAACCTTATTTTCATCTCTGGTTTCTAAGTGATATCCGTTTAAACGAAAATCCTTGAAACTTACGAGATTCCTATTTGATTTAGGGAGAATAATGCATTTTTTATTTTAAGTCTTGTATTATTTGGGAGCAATATAATTGCTTCAACAGATCCTTCGATTATTTGGGACAGTCCTGAAATTGTGATAACAGGACCGTCATATTTATTTATGCTATTAAAGTAGCAATGTTTGCGAAGGATTGTGTGCGTCGAGGCACTGTCCACTAGGCACTCATACTTCATCTATATAAGCAAAAACAAAATTTTATTTGAGTAAATGTAAATGACATTCAAAAATAAAAGTTCATACTAAAGCAAAATAAAAGATGAAGATACACGGAATTTTAAATGCATAGATAAAAGATGAAGTTTAATCGAGCAGGTCGTCGTTCTCGAAGTCTTTTGCAGTAAACATCGTTGGTGGCTGAACAGCCACCAAGTTTGTTTCAGGCAGAGACTTCTGGCTCGCCTGATATATTTCCTGGAGGTGGCGAGGAGTGCGGCAGTTTCTGGACCAATGGCCAGTCATGTCGCATCTATGGCATTTATCCTCCCAGTTCTTCTTATGAAGTGACACTTGGTCGGTGTTCTTTCGCTTCCATGTGAAGTTTCTCTTTCCTTTGTTATTTTTGTTTGTCTGGTGTACTGCTCCTCTTGGTTGCTTCATTACAGCTTTCCCTTTGTTATTTTTAGCCTTCTTATTTTTCCACTTCTGGGGAGAAACGTGGTGGATTTCAGGGATAGGGGCAGTGCCAGCTGGACTTAAATTATGAGTAGCGAGCAGAAAATCTCGATTCTGCTCTGCCCTAAGGAGGCAAGAGATCAAATTGGAGAATTTCGTGAAGTTGCGTTCACGATACCGCTGCATGAGTATTGCATCTTTCTCGTGAAACGAGGTAAATGTCTTTTCCAACATGTGTTGTTCTGTCACTTCTTCACCGCCCAACTTCATACATGAGGTGATATTATGAAGTGCAGAATTATACTCAGAGACGGACTTATAGTCCTGAAGTCTGAGGTTTTCCCACTCATAACTGGCACGCGGTAATATTACATCAATTTGATGTTTATACCATGCCTCCAGCGCTGTCCACAGCTCCATTGGGTCCTCTACCATTAGGTATTCGGCCTTTAAGGTCCGATCTATATGTTTCCTAATGTAGATAATGGCTTTCGCCTTATCCACATCGGAGACAGGGGTAAGAGTGCTGCTACTAGATGTAGCAGAAGCATCGGCCGCTGCTGGGGCCGATGAAGGAGCCAAAATTGAGCCAAGGAGGGCCATTGATCGCAAGTGGAACTTCAGGTCAACTCGCCAACTCAGGTAATTTTTCCCTGCAGCATCAAGGACCTCGAAATCGACGCTTGCCAATTTTGCCATTTATCTATGCAATTTAAAACAAGCATGAATTAATTAAAATTGAAATTCACGCATTAAAAATAAAATAAGTAAAATGTGGGGATCGGCCAGATACCCAAAAACATACAAAGTCCAAAGTCCGAATATACATTCCATAAAGAAAACAAAAATACAATTTGGAAACCCAGAATGGGTCCCTATATTTTCCAAGTTTCGCCTCCGTCTTCATTTGTCGGTACACCGGTCTTTGGCATAAATACATATAATCCTCACTTACAAATTCTCTCAAAAAGAAAATAAATTTGCAAGGAATATAAAGGGTATCAAACTGGCCGATCCCAAAAATCACATTTTAGCTTATATAAACAACCACACAGTTTATAATATGCTACAGGCACAAAAGAAACAACCACGCATGTATATAACACAGGCATATATAATATGGAAAAATAGACTATAAAATATAATAATCGCTCGGACCACGAGGAGATGTCATATACCATTAGGTTAGTTAACTAACGGCAGAGCGGTCGCAAGATCCTTAAGATAATTATATTTTTGAAAAATCCTAATATTCCATAAATTAATAATAATGCAAGAGTGTTATAATTTTAGCAATATGACGCGACAGGTTCATAACAAAGAATTAAAATAAATTAATATTTTGAATGGGGCTGCAGGCCCATAAATATTAATCATTTTAATATATTATTTATATTTGGGCTACAGGCCCATTTGCCAAAAATTAACAAATTAATTATAGCAATTGAAATTACTTGGCTTCTAGCCCAATAAGCCAAATTAAAAAGTAATCAATATGTGGGCTTCAGGCCCAGAATCAAATTTTTAATTAACACATAGAGATTGCAATTGGAATTACTGGGCTTAAGGCCCAATTTTGGTAGTCAAAGATAATGAGTAAGTTAAATGGGGCTGCATGCCCATAAATTCTATTATCATTGTTGCAAATGGGCTACAGGCCCAACAAACAGGCTATCTGATTTATTGAACCTAAATAGAATATAGCGCTTAAGCCCATTTTTGGGCTGTGGAATGCCAAAAATCCCCAAAATCTAAGTCTGTCCCCTCAAATCACTTTTAGCAAGAATCCCCATCCTCCCCCATGTTTCTTGGTTCCGCTAAGCCCCCCCCATGCTGCTGGGGGGCGTAGCGTTGTAGGCCCCCCTTCGGGGGGGCAGATCGCCGGAGGCCCCCCTCCCCCGCTACGGGGGGATCGTCGCAGGCCCCCTTGCGAGGGGGGCGGATCGCCACGGGGAAGGCCCCCCGTCTTGGGGGGCGGAGGGCAGAAACCCCCCCTTCCGTGGGGGGCGACGAACAGGAACCCCCCTTTCGGGGGGAGCCGAAATTTTTTTTTGTTAATATAACCCAATTGCAACAGATGTAAACATGCCTCTAGATTAAGGAATGTAATATCATAGCTAAAAACAATATTGTTGGTAACTATCTACGGGATCGATGGATATTACCTCTAGATTAAAAATCTAGGGAAGATCGAAAAAATAGAAGATCCGTAGATAGAAAATTCCACGCTCCGAATACGACCAAGAGGAACGCCGCAACGTATCGTCGCAACGACGCCGCAACAAGAGATTCCTTCGCGCGTAGGGGATGGAATTTTGAGGGGAGACGGGATGAAAAAGCTCAAAAAATAAAAGCGTAGGTGCTGATAACGTGTTGAAAGATTATTGGAGAAGAGTAACCATGGCAAATAGCCATGGTGCTTTATTTATAAAATCCCATAGGTATTCCAAAAGTCATGGATACCAAAAGTCTCCACCACATTAAGAGTGGTGGAGTAATGGGTAGATAAGTGGTGGGGAGGCCAAAGGCATCCCCCACTCACAACAATAATATCCAAAAAGAAAAGAAAAAATATGTATAGCCAAAAATCCAAAATATATACAAATACTCAAAACCCAAAATAATTCCCGTCGTGAATATTACTCGTATCCATCGCGAATAAAGGGTAGGCGAGAGTTTGCACCAAGTGTTCTACTCCACACCTACTCAACCCCCTTCGTTTTTGAACACGCTTGGCATAGGAATTTTCTAGCAATCGTCTTGGCACTCGTGCGGTGATCTCCTAGTTCCTAGCAGTAGAGTCCCTGATACATGATATGTTTATATTCTTATTCTATTCTCATGCATGCTTGAGCTATATTTCGCTGCTAATTCGAATTGAAATGATATTTGGGTCATTCCTTGGGTATGTGTGTAACGACCCGCTTTCGGGGCCCGTTACTTATTTGATATTTGCGCAGGTTTTGCAGTTAACCAGTGAAGTCAAAATAGCCACGATGCAGAGATGTACAAAGATACCCAAAAAGTGTCCAATTATTACAATCTGAACCGTACAAATATCCCAACAGATATACATGACAGAAGAAAGTACACAACTGAAATAGCTCTGGAAGCTGCGGTCTCATGGTCGAAGTCTGGCGCTATTAGCTCAAGAGCATCTGCCTCCATATGTACGTCGTCTGCGGTGCCACGGAGATGGAACCGTAGGTAAGTCACAACAATTCTAAATGAAGAAAGAGAGGTACTGTACAAGTATGACAAAGCAGACCAAAGTGAAAGTAAAGTAAAGTACGGTGCAGTGTCTGTACAAGTGTAGAAAGTAAAAGTACCGCAAGTAAAGTGCGGTGACTGTACTGGCAAGGAAAGTAAAGTGCATGTACTGTAAAGAAAGTAACTGTAATGCGTAAAGTAAAGGTGACTGTGCAAAAGTAACTACGTGACTCAAGTCGGAGAGTACAATATGTGACCGTTCAGTTCATCTCTTGCCTGGGTGCTACCCAGACGAATGCCGGTACCCAGGCAGCAGGATGGTTTGCCGAAACTCAGGCAGCTAGACAGGAGGCCGAAACTCAGGCAGCTTGACATGTAGATCGAACTCTAGTCACTCCCGTACTCTCGCAAACTATGAGTTACCCCAATACCCCAGTGACGTGTCAATTACAAGTTCTAGACAGGATTGTTCCACAGGATGTTCCACACATGATATCCACACGATGTTCCGCATGTTAGTCACACCAGGTTAACTGGTTGACTTCCTCATTGAAAACCAGCAAGTAGGATAAAGACAAGTCCAACACCAAAAGCTGTTACTTCCGTGCTTTGAGCACGTGGTAGTGTGGCTAGCACACAATTTACCCAAGTTGAAAGTTGGCAAAGTAATCTTTGGTAGATTACTTTCATTTAGTTCTCTAGTTTGGTTTAACTTGAATAGCCGTTCTGAGGCTATAAGTGAAGTGTCACAAGTTCATGCAAGCACAGTAGACTATTTTTCTAAACTTAGAATCTGTCGTGACTTACTATATTCGAGCTCGTCGTGGCAAGACGAGGTTGGAGCTAGAAGAGCTGGTGAACGAGGATCGGTACCTGCAAACACAAGAAATAATTGGTTAAAGCACGCTACGTTTCTATTTGAATAATCGGATCGTTTTGATTTTTAAAACCGGTTAAAACGTTGTCGAAAAGCGTTCTAAATTTTTATATAGACTATATATGGTGAAAATAGTTTTACTGCAAGAGGTAATATTTTTCTGAAGCTTATAGTAATTTTTAGGATTTTTAAAAGCTCAAAAACAATTTAAAAACTATTTTCCAATTAGTGACGTATTTGTTTAGGAATTTATTCTGGGTGCAATCTACATCGGAATGTTGCAAATGAGCTGTCAAAATGACCGTCTCGAAGAGTTCTTTAACATATATTTTTCTCACATATTAGTTTACGTGAAAATAAGAAGATACGGATTTTTAAATGAAATTTACGGATTTAAAATATAGGCTTAAAAATTAATTCTGGAAAAACTAAGCATCGGATTGAGATGAAACTAGCGCCATTGGGTCCAGAATGTCATTTCTGATTTTCTGGGACTAGTCACTCATTTTTCTAGGCTCTATATTATTTATTATGAATTAAAAACCAATAAATCCATTTTACTAATTAATTAAAAATACGAAAAACGAAAACTTCGTTATATTTACAAGTTTGCCATTATAAACTTACCGACGCTGCTTCGTCGTTGCAGCTGCAGGGGCGGGGGAATTCGACGACGACGGCGGCCTCGTGGCGGAAGACGGCGACGGCGGTCAGCGGAGGAGGCAGCGGCGGCGCGGTGGAAGACGGCGGCGGCCTGTGGCGGAGCTCCGGAGAAGCTGACGGCGAAGCGTCGACGTGGGGTGCGGAGCGACGTTGGAGCTGGGGGCTGCAGCGAGGCGAACGGCGATCGGGGGTGGGCTTCGAAGCGTCGGAGGAAGGCGGAGGCAGAGGAAGGTGCTCGTCGGCGGGGGTTGAGGCCGGAGGGCGGCGCTGCGGACTCTCGGAGAGGCGGCGGGGTCTACGGCGGTGCACGGGCGATCGGAGCGTTGGTAGGCGAGAGGGGGCTCCGGCGAGGCGCTGACAGCGGGGGAAAGGAGGGCGAAGGCGGTCGAAGTGATGGTGAGCGTGGGTGAGGCCTCGTCGGAGAAGACAAAGAGGGGGAGAGAGTGAGTGAAAGAGAGAGGAAGCGGGCAGCGGCAGTATCGGGGGCTCGGGGAGAGGGTTTCGAAAGAAAGATAGAGGGAGAGAGAGATGGGTGTGTGCATGGGTTTCGGGTTGCTGTGAACGAAGGAGGTGTGAGATATATAGGTAGGGTTTTAGAGAATAGGGTAGATGGGGTTTGTTAGCTGAGAGGGGTAGATGGGTGGATGTGGATAGCTGAGGGAAATGGGTAGGGGTAGTTACGGGTAGATTAGGTGGGATAATTAGGGGGGTAATGATAATTAGTAATAGGTAAACCCCTATTAGTGAAAGTCATTAGCTAAATACAAAACGAAATTACGAAAATGCCCCTACTAGTAAACGTGTCCGAAAAATTACGAAAATATACCCACGGGATCGTATCGTCGCGAGGATCACGAATACGAAGACCGTTCCAGGGTTTGAGTTACGGAAATATTAGATTTTGGCCAAAACATTTAGAAAGCGGGTTTGCGGGTTCTCTATTGAAACGATATCAGAAAATTACGAAACTAATGTGGGAAGCCCCAAATGATCATAGGATGTTACTGCAGAAGTTTGAAATCTTTTTGAAAACATTTGTATAGAAAATAAATTCATTGACCCAAATCTGCAATATCTGAAAATGAATTTTTATCAGATCTTTTAGAGGTATTTGACGAAATCCGATTTTACTAAAATACTCCATAACTAGTCTGGTATTCCAAAATATTTTTATAGGAAATTTTTGAAATCAGTTTAAGACTCCTAACAAACCATTATAAAATACAATTAAAAATGAATTTACTTTAAATACTTGATTTAAATGTATTGGAAAAATACAGGCCGTTACATTCTACCCTCCTTAAAAATAATTCCGTCCTCGGAATTTAAAAGTCTTTTTGAAACAAATAATTGATATTATAAAGAAGCTCAAGCAAATAAATGATAAAATGGAAAACTAGTCGAATGACTACAATTTAGAAAATAAGTTGTTAATAGCATGAAATCTAATGTGATATAATGGCATCAAGAAAACAAGAGATATTTCTAATAAGTATTAACATCATCATGGTTCCCGTAACTAGTCCCGACCAGTATCACTACAATAGTTACCATGCCTTCTCAAGTAGTCCAAAATTAACATGAGATAATCACATGAAAATGAGGGCTATTATGATGACAACATCTGTTCGAACTTGGAACCTGAGGTGATAAGCCAGTAGCAAGCTATTTAAACCACATAAATGGAAGAACATAAGGTTTATTCGTGCTACTGGGTCTTAATCAAAGATGTCGCTCATCATATAGCACGTATCGACTAATCCACGGGTACCAACACCATCAATTTCCATAATGCCCAACCACATGCTAACGTCCAAATCACCGCCCAAATGTAAGTACAAGGCCAACACTCTAAGTCAGTACTCACTGCCAGCATTTCTTCTGTCAATCTCCATACTATCACACAATAAGGCAGGATCCATGCTCTCATCCAGAGCCAAGCACAAGGCCTACATCCAACTTCAACACCCAAGGCCAATATCATACCAGTAACCATTGCCATCATTCCTTCCGTAGACCAATACCTGACATTCGCAACACCCAACATCACCCAACAAGTAAATAACCAAAAACACACTTTTCCGCAAACCAAAAGGAGTAGACGCAAGAGGAAGCCTAGACGGGATCTCATCCTAGGTGAGACCCAAGGCAGAGAGCTCAAGAGAAGCCCAAGGATCACGGCTTCCCAAGATCTCAGCCACGCAGCGGTAGCGATGGTGGCGGCGAGGGTTGCTGCTAAGCCCAACAGACCCCAAGGTCGTCGGCGGGCCATCGGCGGCTGGCGATCTGCGGCGACGAGGGCTTCGACTGGCTGGCGATCCATGGCGGGGAGCTAGGGCCTACGGGATGGAGCGAAGCGGAAGCTGGCGGATCGGAGATCGGGGCGACGATGCGGGGTCCGATCGAGCTCGCTTGGGGGAGAGGCCGGGAGGAGGAGGGGGTGATGTCTGAGGGAAGCCACGGGGTGGCTTGCGGAGGAAGGAGGTGGGTTAAAAAGAGAGAAAGGGGGGCACCGAAGTCGGGGTTAGGTAGGGTAGGGTTCGGCGGGCACGGGTCTCGAGGGGGGAAACGGACAAAAGAATTAAAGAGGGGGGAGGAAGGTGGTCGGTGGGAAAGGAAGTCAAACCCTTGGAGAGAAAAAGACGGGTACAAGATAGAAGTAGGGGCTAGAAGAGAAACACTAGCTCAAAAGAATGAAAAGACGCAAACAGACTACACTTACACGTCAGGTTTGGCTCGTCTCAAAATCTCTTAGCACCATCCTCCAATACTTCTGAGCGTCCTTCGATTCGCTTCCGTTGTCGAACTTGACTTCTGGTGATCGAAAATTGAATGCTACCCTCCTTAGAATAAACATAGCTAGAGTTCAGATGAACTAAAAGTGATTAGGAAGAATTAGTAGAATGATCAGAAGGCCATCACTAGCTAAAGAAAGGGGTGCTAGTGATGAAGATCGATGGCATTACATAATCATGATTTACGTCCTTGCGGTCCAGCGGACACGGCCAGGGAAGTGACTAAGCCAGGATCACTTATGCCCAGTCTAGCCAGGTTGATCCAACAGACTTTAGCCAAGCACATTGACCGGATCATGGTCCATTGAAGGAAGCTTATCATTTAAATGCGTGCCATCATCAACTGAAGGAAGGTGATGAAGTGGGTAGATAGTTCAACCTATGGAAAATCACTATAACTGCTAGCAAAAGAGGGTACTAGAGGGTATAATCAAGAATGGAACACGAATTCCTAAGCAGGGGTTAAGAGTTCAAAGGAAGTAAGGAAGACCTAATGAAGATGGTAATAAGGACACTTTACCCGTATATCCAATACAGGTGAACACTCGAGACATCCCGTACTCGAGGTTAATTTGAGTATCTTATATTATACATCCTGATCTTGCTATAATGTTCACGAGGTAGTTAGCGAGGACCTGCGTTGGGCCACCAAACTTGTAACGACCCGCTTTCGGGGGCCCGTTACTTATTTGATATTTGCGCAGGTTCTGCAGTTAACCAGTGAAGTCAAAATAGCCACGATGCAGAGATGTACAAAGATACCCAAAAAGTGTCCAATTATTACAATCTGAACCGTACAAATATCCCAACAGATATACATGACAGAAGAAAGTACACAACTGAAATAGCTCTGGAAGCTGCGGTCTCATGGTCGAAGTCTGGCGCTATTAGCTCAAGAGCATCTGCCTCCATATGTACGTCGTCTGCGGTGCCACGGAGATGGAACCGTAGGTAAGTCACAACAATTCTAAATGAAGAAAGAGAGGTACTGTACAAGTATGACAAAGCAGACCAAAGTGAAAGTAAAGTAAAGTACGGTGCAGTGTCTGTACAAGTGTAGAAAGTAAAAGTACCGCAAGTAAAGTGCGGTGACTGTACTGGCAAGGAAAGTAAAGTGCATGTACTGTAAAGAAAGTAACTGTAATGCGTAAAGTAAAGGTGACTGTGCAAAAGTAACTACGTGACTCAAGTCGGAGAGTACAATATGTGACCGTTCAGTTCATCTCTTGCCTGGGTGCTACCCAGACGAATGCCGGTACCCAGGCAGCAGGATGGTTTGCCGAAACTCAGGCAGCTAGACAGGAGGCCGAAACTCAGGCAGCTTGACATGTAGATCGAACTCTAGTCACTCCCGTACTCTCGCAAACTATGAGTTACCCCAATACCCCAGTGACGTGTCAATTACAAGTTCTAGACAGGATTGTTCCACAGGATGTTCCACACATGATATCCACACGATGTTCCGCATGTTAGTCACACCAGGTTAACTGGTTGACTTCCTCATTGAAAACCAGCAAGTAGGATAAAGACAAGTCCAACACCAAAAGCTGTTACTTCCGTGCTTTGAGCACGTGGTAGTGTGGCTAGCACACAATTTACCCAAGTTGAAAGTTGGCAAAGTAATCTTTGGTAGATTACTTTCATTTAGTTCTCTAGTTTGGTTTAACTTGAATAGCCGTTCTGAGGCTATAAGTGAAGTGTCACAAGTTCATGCAAGCACAGTAGACTATTTTTCTAAACTTAGAATCTGTCGTGACTTACTATATTCGAGCTCGTCGTGGCAAGACGAGGTTGGAGCTAGAAGAGCTGGTGAACGAGGATCGGTACCTGCAAACACAAGAAATAATTGGTTAAAGCACGCTACGTTTCTATTTGAATAATCGGATCGTTTTGATTTTTAAAACCGGTTAAAACGTTGTCGAAAAGCGTTCTAAATTTTTATATAGACTATATATGGTGAAAATAGTTTTACTGCAAGAGGGAATATTTTTCTGAAGCTTATAGTAATTTTTAGGATTTTTAAAAGCTCAAAAACAATTTAAAAACTATTTTCCAATTAGTGACGTATTTGTTTAGGAATTTATTCTGGGTGCAATCTACATCGGAATGTTGCAAATGAGGTGTCAAAATGACCGTCTCGAAGAGTTCTTTAACATATATTTTTCTCACATATTAGTTTACGTGAAAATAAGAAGATACAGATTTTTAAATGAAATTTACGGATTTAAAATATAGGCTTAAAAATTAATTCTGGAAAAACTAAGCATCGGATTGAGATGAAACTAGCGCCATTGGGTCCAGAATGTCATTTCTGATTTTCTGGGACTAGTCACTCATTTTTCTAGGCTCTATATTATTTATTATGAATTAAAAACCAATAAATCCATTTTACTAATTAATTAAAAATACGAAAAACGAAAACTTCGTTATATTTACAAGTTTGCCATTATAAACTTACCGACGCTGCTTCGTCGTTGCAGCTGCAGGGGCGGGGGAATTCGACGACGACGGCGGCCTCGTGGCGGAAGACGGCGACGGCGGTCAGCGGAGGAGGCAGCGGCGGCGCGGTGGAAGACGGCGGCGGCCTGTGGCGGAGCTCCGGAGAAGCTGACGGCGAAGCGTCGACGTGGGGTGCGGAGCGACGTCGGAGCTGGGGGCTGCAGCGAGGCGAACGGCGATCGGGGGTGGGCTTCGAAGCGTCGGAGGAAGGCGGAGGCGGAGGAAGGTGCTCGTCGGCGGGGGTTGAGGCCGGAGGGCGGCGCTGCGGACTCTCGGAGAGGCGGCGGGGTCTACGGCGGTGCACGGGCGATCGGAGCGTTGGTAGGCGAGAGGGGGCTCCGGCGAGGCGCTGACAGCGGGGGAAAGGAGGGCGAAGGCGGTCGAAGTGATGGTGAGCGTGGGTGAGGCCTCGTCGGAGAAGACAAAGAGGGGGAGAGAGTGAGTGAAAGAGAGAGGAAGCGGGCAGCGGCAGTATCGGGGGCTCGGGGAGAGGGTTTCGAAAGAAAGATAGAGGGAGAGAGAGCTGGGTGTGTGCATGGGTTTCGGGTTGCTGTGAACGAAGGAGGTGTGAGATATATAGGTAGGGTTTTAGAGAATAGGGTAGATGGGGTTTGTTAGCTGAGAGGGGTAGATGGGTGGATGTGGGTAGCTGAGGGAAATGGGTAGGGGTAGTTACGGGTAGATTAGGTGGGATAATTAGGGGGGTAATGATAATTAGTAATAGGTAAACCCCTATTAGTGAAAGTCATTAGCTAAATACAAAACGAAATTACGAAAATGCCCCTACTAGTAAACGTGTCCGAAAAATTACGAAAATATACCCACGGGATCGTATCGTCGCGAGGATCACGAATACGAAGACCGTTCCAGGGTTTGAGTTACGGAAATATTAGATTTTGGCCAAAACATTTAGAAAGCGGGTTTGCGGGTTCTCTATTGAAACGATATCAGAAAATTACGAAATTAATGTGGGAAGCCCCAAATGATCATAGGATGTTACTGCAGAAGTTTGAAATCTTTTTGAAAACATTTGTATAGAAAATAAATTCATTGACCCAAATCTGCAATATCTGAAAATGAATTTTTATCAGATCTTTTAGAGGTATTTGACGAAATCCGATTTTACTAAAATACTCCATAACTAGTCTGGTATTCCAAAATATTTTTATAGGAAATTTTTGAAATCAGTTTAAGACTCCTAACAAACCATTATAAAATACAATTAAAAATGAATTTACTTTAAATACTTGATTTAAATGTATTGGAAAAATACAGGCCGTTACAATGTGTATATGGAGCTTTATTGCACAATTTAGATAGTTACACTGTCTGCTAGCTCACGACCTCACTCACTTGTGCTTCACTGCATGGACACATGACACCTGTATGGACTCATATGCCTGGGTTTAGTGATGTGTTTATCGCATGATTGCTTAGTGTGGTGAGTTATTTTTCATTGGCTCTGACGGGTGATCTAGGATTTTGTTTTCTTTTTCTGTTTCTTCCTTTCTATTTTTCCCTCCGAGCTGCTACTCTCACTCGTCTTCCTCGAGGACGAGGAAGGGTTCAGCTTGGAGGATTTGGACGTGCGTTTATATTTTATATATTCACGCACGCCTTCTCCGTGATTTCTCGTCGTTTTCCGTTGTTTCGTATCTATTCTTTTGTGATTTTTAGTTTCTTTTCACTTTCTCTGTGTTTTTGTGCTATTGCAGGAAATTGCCAGCACTTGGGACATATAAAGCAAATATCATGAGTCCCTGGAGCAACGGGAGGCGTCGCACGAGAACCTGAGGGCCAAACATCAATTTAGAGCATGGACAGCCCTCAACTGATCGGTGGACAGTGTCAACCGATCGGTTCGTGCATGCATATCAAACCCGATCAGGAGCAAGCAATGAAGAAGACTCCAACCGATCGGTTCTGCGATCGGTTGGATGCCGTAATGTTCTCTGTTTTTGGAGCTGAATTCCAATCGATCAATTGACAGTGTCAACTGATCGGTTCACCTGTAGCGTTTCTCCACGAGCTCAAGGATCCAACGACATCACTCGATCGGTTCAGTGATCGGGTGAAGTATCTCAAAGGCTGAAGACCGGTTCAACGCTCGTATCAACCGATCGGTTGATGCTTCAACGGATCGTTTGGATGTTTATTATATATATAGCCCTAGGTTTCCCAAAAAACGAATCCCCCTTTTTCTTAAGCGTTTTTATGGATTTTGGCAGCTGCGAATTAAACTTGTTTTGTAAGTTCTCCTATCGCTTTGATACTTTGATATTGCGTTAATACTATTGTTTGCTTCTCTAATCTATTGCTTGATTATAATTTCGATGGCTGAATTTTGTGTTATTGAATTTCTTGCGATGAATTGTGAGTAGTTTCCTAATCTGGGGCATTGGTGGAAACCCCTTCGTGGGTTCTCCCTAGAACAACTATAGGATTAGGGTTTCGATAGGATATATGGATTTAGATGGTTACGTGGGGTGTTTTATTGTCATTGGTAGGAGAAAGACCGCCTTTGACCGTCGGGCCAAAGAGAAATAAAACCGGCGTTTGATCCCCTAGCCACAGCTCACACCCCTAGCGTAGACATTGATTCCTAGTGCGTGGGAACGGCAGGAAGAAATGTCGGGAGTAATCGTTGCGAGCTTAGTGCTTTCGGAGTCGGTCGGTGTTAATGGACATGGGAATGCCCACCGTCCGAACCTGGGTAGACCTAGCATATCATCTTGGACATCGACCGGAATATCGGGCCCATGGGACGCTAGGTATCACTTTTAGAGGAAACGTCTCACCACTAAACACTAGAACTTGATCGTATTTCTATCCACCGGTCGTAATAGAGAGAACATATGATAGGGTGGAAACCAAAGTCCTAGGTTACCTTTTATATCTTATACCTTTCCGTAGTTTCATTTAGTGACAACCCACCTAGCGATAGGGCTTGCTCACCCACCGGGTGATCTGGTTCCTATTTGATATCAAGCACATCACACGCCTCCTCGTGTTCGACCCCCAAGCCACACTACAACACCGTGCACTTACGGTTATAAATATTTAAATCTGGTATCCCCATTCCGACAACACATTGCCAAACTAGGGGACGTCAGGCCCTCTTTGTGAAGTAGGTTGCAGCAATAGGAGAATGCTAGGGTTTCTTCAAATTGCTTTTGGCCGCTTACCATTCTCTTTGTTTGTGGTGGTTTATATAGGAGTGGTTGGATGAATTTGATTCAAAACAAGTCACTAAAAATAAGGATTTGATTGGGGTTTAATTGATATTTGTATAGGATTTGAATTGATCAAAAATGGATTTGGTTTTGCTTTGATCTTCAATTTAATATACCTTCCTTATCCCTCCATCATTTGAATTTGATTTTCACTTTTAAAGTGATTTCCTTATCTCTCTATCATTGACCAAGTTCAAGTTGATTATTCAAAAGATTGCCACCTTCTTCGTTCTTTCCCATATTTACATCATTTTCACTCCTGAAACACTTAGCAAACACATTAAAAACGTTCACAAGAGTTTTTTATTATCGAACACGAAGTCGTCGATCGTTGTATCCAACAATCTCCACCTTTTGATGATGAAAAACCATATTTAAGATTTGAGCAATATGCATCAAAATAATGTCATCGTGTCATGTGTGTTTGTGAAGTGTGATTATGGTGGATGGTGATGGACAATGAAATTAATGCAATGATGTTCAAAAATATGCTACCCCTATATTCACACTCCCCCTTGCATAAATAGCAAATATCATCAAATCCAAAATCCAAATCTTCCCAAAAAATATTCTCCCCCTTTTACTATCATGAAAAGTGCACTAACGAAGTCAATGTTATATACCACGTAAAAAGAGAGCATTATAAATCACAACAAACAATTACATGCAAACATCCTTAGAATAAACAATTCAAATTCAATGAAAACATAACAAAGACTTCTACACCATTGTGTATGTGTGGTCATTAAATATTAAAGTACATAGGGAGAACTTTCAAGAAGAATCAACTAAAGCAACCCCACTTTCCATGTAACATGACTTCATCTAGGATTGATTGTCCCCACCTTATTGAAAATAAGTGCAAGTTACCACACCCAAAACATAGCCTATGAGGACTTTTAGATGTGGGGTGGCATTTCTTGACGGGTATAACACCAACGCTAAAGTTCACTCGTAAAGCATATGTTGGATATCTGTGGGTTGTATCGTTGCCATGGACTGTATCCGTTTTCCATACGGAGCGCTTTTCCCTTTTCATTTATACCTTTTTTCTTTATTTAATTCTTTTGAGCTCTAATTTTTATCCAAGGCAAGACACATCATATCCCGTAGAATTTCAGTTAATTTATCATCCTACAACCACTTACCGATATTTCATGAAAGATGTCTCCATATGTACAACAACATTTAATTCTTGTGAAAGTGGAAAATGTAGGTGTTGAAATCAAATTATTCAAATCATTGAACATATCATGGTCATTTAGTGAGTCTAATATGCAAAGGTAGTTATAACAATAATGCAAAAATTTCTATATGGATATGGATATCATGCATTAGTACAATCTTAATGAGAAAAAGAAGAATGCACCATATGCACCATTGTTATAGCCTCTTTTTTTTAAATAAAAGAAAGCCTCCTAGCAAACAAAACTAGCACACAAAGAAAAAAATCAAGCACACGTAAAAGAAAAAAACTTATACTATTTTTTATCAATTATCCCCAATTCTAGACGAAGACGACAAAAATGATCCTTAGCTAAAGGTTTGGTGAAAATGTCTACCAACTACGAATATGTGGGAATGAACTCTACAGACACATCCTCTTTTGTGGGATGATCCCTAAGAAAGTGATGTCTTACGTCAATGTGTTTAGTACGAGAGTGGTTTACAGGATTACTAGAGAGGTCTATGGCACTATTACTATCACACCTAAGAGGTACTCTCCTAAGAACTAAGCCATAATCAGATAATGTTTGCATCATCCATAATACTTGAGCACAATAACTCCCTAAGGCAATATACTCTGCTTCAGTGGTGGAAAGTGCAGCACTATTTTACTTACGACTAGACCATGAAACTAGAGAGTGTCCTAGCATAAAACATGTGCCACTAGTGCTCTTTCTATCAATTATACTCCATGTATAGTCTGCATCAGAATAACACATCAACTCATAATTACCACCAGAGGGATACCAAAGGCCTAAAGTTGGTGTACTAATGAGATACCTAAATATCCTCTTAATTGTTGGATCTGGATCTAAGGCTAGGGGTGAATAGGCTAATAAAAAATTCTCGTGCAACTCACGAGAAATCACATGCAGTTATAATCATATGCAGGTTAAACAATAATCAAACACAGATGCCCCGTAGATTTACCCTGGTTCGGTCGTCACCACGACCTACGTCTAGCCCCCGAAAGCAAATATTATATTAATAGTGTACAGGCACAAACGTAATAGGTAGAGAACCAACATCTCTACACTCACCAAGCTCAGTACCCCACTTACCGTGTTCAACACTAACAATCCTAATATATGCTCACATTTGACGACACCTGTCAAGTTCCTCTTGTCCAGACCACCACTAGACAAGACCGCAAAATGTCACCCAAAAAGCGGTAAAGTTTTCCCTACAGAGATCTACACAACTATCACAAAGATAATAATAAGAGTTTAGAATAGCTTAGGGATGGTGTGTCGTCTCTGTCGTTCGGCACGGGTTAGATCACGTCTGACAAGAAGTAGTCATCTCGTCTCGTCTGCAACTCAAGTTGCAGCCTTGGATGTCTCTAAAAGTTGCGGCCTTGTCCCCGCAATAGCAACTTGCAGCTTGGCCTCTGATATTGCGTCAACTCCTTGATGGCGCAATGAAGGGTTGACAAAGATGACTTGCGAGAGTTGCAATCTTCAACCCACTCCTCTCCTTCAAGTTCTCATCCTCTAGAAATGTCCCCAATGGATCTCCAAGAGTAATGGGAGTGTATGGAAGGTTATTTGGTCTTGGAGAAGATAGACTTAGAGATGATGGAGGGTATAGCTTTGGCAATGGTGATCTTGGCCCATGAGCTTTTGGCTTACGGCTAAGTTGATGTCTATAGGGAATTTGCACAAGGTGGAGGAGAGGCTAGCGGCCTTTGAAAGCTTTTGGCTTTGGACTTGAGATTAGCAATGGAGGAGGGATCCTTGGCAAGGAGAAGATGATGCGCAATGTGTACACCTCCTTGCAAAGTTGAGGCCTTCCCTTTGTTTTGGCCGAAGTCCTTTTATATATGCCGCAATTGTTTGCCTCCTTGGTTGCTTGGTTCATATAGGAATGAGCTAGGGTATGTTGCGGCCAAGGAGGAGATCTCTAGGCTAGGGTTGCGGCTAAGGAGGAATCCTAATGGGGATATGAATAGGATCATGTAGTTGTTGATTAAGTTGGATTGTGGATATTTAATTTGATCTCATGACAAAACAAATAGGATTAGGAATTTGAATGGGATTTGATTTCCAATGCTAATGGGATTTAAATTTGGATTCAAATAGGATAGGAGATTTGATAGGATCTTGTTGCAATGCTAATAGGATTAGGATTTGAATTGAATCTTTAATTGATTTGAATCAATCCCAAGGAGATTTGAATGAGATACTCCATATCGCTCCATATTTGACTAAGTCCAAATTGCTATATGAATAGCATTTTCTCCATCTTCCAATTTGCTATGTGTATGGCAATTTCTCCATCAAATTCACTTAGTCTCTCTTTGAAGAACTACGAGTATGCCACTCCTGAAAAAGCACTTAACCAACACATTAGAATGTTCACACACGTTTGTTATCATTGCTTGAACACGTCTCAAGTATGTGATGCTTGAGCGCTACTCCCAAGTGTAGGAGGAGGTCAAATAATAAATTTATATCCGGTGAGACCGGGTCGAATCACGGAGACAAGTCGTTTTGCAATCGCAAGTTTAATTAGTAAAGAAGAGATAAAGGCGAAGATACAACCAACTAAGCTAACGGTGGAAATGTGTGTGAAAATGTGTATGAAACCATCTACCAAATCAACAACCTAGGGTGGAAGTGTCGGGGAGGAAAATAGGCGAGGAAGCTTGTGTGGTGTATGGGGATGTGGTTGTTAAGCATATGGGTTCAATCCGAGGATAACTCAATTGTCTTTCCGACTAAGAATGAGCAATCGGTGAATTTGGCATTGTATCGAACACATGGTGTGCAATGAAAGTATGGTATGGAAAATCGAGATAATAAAAAACTAAGCATATATGAATGGTACCACTAGGCAAACTCCACTCTAGGAATACCCACTAGTGTCCCTAATTCAAAGTATATCTCAAAAAATCCTACCACATAAACTTTAGAACATGCTAGAATTGAAATTCTATAGCCCAAGCAAGCAACATCACCACACAACCACACACAATGAAATCTATCTACTCATAGCAATAAAAGAGACATTTTCATCTCTAAAAACCATCATCCAATATTACTACAATAACCAAAATCAAATACACAAAATAAAGGGAAGAGATCACCAAAGATTTCTCTTAAGAAAATACAACTTTCCCTCCAATGATTATGCTCATCCAACTTTCTTGCTCCTCTCCAATGGCCTCTAACCCTAAGAATGAAGAAGAAGGAGAGTGGAATGAGGGGAATAGAGGTGGAGAAACCCTAAAATAGTCCTCAGCCGAACTGGCTCTGGAAATAAGTATAACGAGTCGGATTCTGGCCCAAAAACCGCAAGCAATGCCCAAAGCAGCAGAAAATTTCAGCAACATCACACTGTCTTGCGCAAATTCTAGAAAAATCATCTGATCTCGGAATGACACGTTTCAGGTGGCGATGGAACCGTAACAAAGTGTAATACGACTGAAAAATATCACTATGCTGGAATATACACTGCAATGATAGCAGAATTCTGTATAAGAGGGGGAAAGTAGAATTTCCAGACCAGAAATTTTCAGCACTGTCCCCATGTCTTCCAAAAAATGCAGTAAATTGCTTCGACCACCAAAAATTCTGGAAAAATATGTTGGAATCAAGACTTCACGAACTTCAATGAAAAATAATGCGTGGTTAAGATGAAGATGCTAATAAGCTGTAAAAATTGTGGCTTATGCATACATAAATGATAAGCTCCAAAATTTGATAAAATCATGAAAACGCGAGTAACGGAGCTTGAATATGAACGATACATGTACCAAGAGCACCGAAATGGGAGGCTAGATTTACAATTTTTACTCCGAATCACACCCCCAACTAGCTTTTTGCTAGTCCCTAGCAAAACAAGCGATAGATTCGGATTCACAATAACATAATATCAAGCTCAAAATCATTCATGGCGAAAATAAAGTTTTCAACAAAATCTCAAATTCAATATACCAATCCATGAATGAAAACAAACCCATGAACAACGCTTCAATTTAGTTCAAATAAAGAAGAACAAGCAATGTTTTGCACAGGATTAAAACACAACGTTGTATCATAGTTTCACAAATATCAGGGTTTTGCCAAAAAAAACCCATTCCTAATTTGTGGAGGTTGGATGTGTGAATTTATTCTTCTTTTTCTTTGTATGAAACTTAGGATGACCCATGTAATGAGTTTTCGGTCGATGACTCCCAAATCAAACGATTTCAGGGCATTGGGCCAAAAAGGACCCCACGGACCTAATAACTTGAATCGCCTAAGATTCACTTATTCTTTTCTCGTGCACTCCCGTAAATCCTATCTTTCGACCCAAATACCTAATGCTTCTTGAGGCATGAGGTCCCGGCTACTCGACAAAACTAGAAGAAAGATGCACTTATCTTTTTCTTTCTCTTTTTTTTGTTTTCTTTTTTTCTTTTTCTTTCTTTTTTCTTTCTTTCCTTTTTTTCTTTTGCTTTCTTTTTGCTTGCTTTCTTTTTTTTTAACACACCAACCAACCACACTAGGCACATAATCAAACCCCATCGGATTGAAAACTACTCTACTCAATTGACTTAATCCATACTCATGCATCGCAAAGCTTGTTCAAAACTAATTTAACCCATTTTGAAGACAAAATTCATGGAGTTATGCACTCACATCATAAATGGCATATTAAAATTGATTTCATGAAGAAAAAGCAATCAAATGCATGCCAATCATTGTTTAGGAGTTTGAACATAAGATTTGAATCCAAATGTATTCATGAATATGAAGAATATAAGGGACTAAGCACAAAGCTAGCAAATGAGTAAGGAGGGTCAATGATATACTCGCAAGATATTGGTGATGTCAAAATAGATGTCGCCAACAAAAAAAAATTAAAACAAAAACAACTAACTAAACATCCTAAAACCACCTACAACTCCCCACACTTAAAGACAAAAATTGTCCTCAATGTTGAAAGAGCATAGGTTTATTGAATTAAAACTATCCTAGAAAGCATAGAAAGTGCAAAAATTTAAATTTTCTACACTACTGGATAGAATTCACCTGGGTCAAAAGGGGGATCACGGATGTCCAACGGTGTAGGAAGTAGCTCAATTAGATCCGTACGCTCCTCTGCGAGTGTCTTCCCTGTCTTCCCTCCATGAATCACTTTGGACCATGGCAACACAACTCCAAGCATATCTCTAAAATGTGCGACCATGTCCTGCAAGAGATGAGCTGTATCAATCCAAAGTGGGGACCGTTGCCTTTCGACGAAAGTGACCCAAATATATTCGTCAAAGTAAAATAAAGAATTTGAAATATGTTGACGAAAACTCCCTAAAATGGTTGCATCAATCTCGGTATGATGCTCCACCATGGGGAAAAGGAATGAATGATCTTGGGACAAGACCTGGGGAAGGCACGTTTCAGGCTCTACCAAAATGATCGATGAGCTTATGGCCTACTTGGCTCCTCCTCGTGTCCATCCAAAATGCCACGCTCGTCCTCTCCATCTTTGCACACAACACCTACGATGGAAGAAGAATCCAAATCAGATAATAAAATTTTTTGAGTGGTTGGATTACCTTCTCCCAAGCAAGAGGCAAGCAATGCAAGACTCAAAATGATCTCCTGAATATACTGGCTCCGAGTCTCCATGCTCTGCAGAAAATATCAAGATTGAGCCTCATGTGTCTGAATAAGCAATTGGAGCTCCTCATCCAAGGGTTGCAAAGGTGTGTCCACGCTTGGCTCTCCTTGGTCAAGGCACACTCCCATAGCATCACAATGAAGCGCTAATGGCTCAGTCCATGAAGTCACATCCAATGGTCGGTCAATATCCTCCATGGACTCCATGTACTCCCAAGCATCCTCAGGTGACATGTCAAATAGAGCTCCATCGTCCATCATCGCCAGGTAGTCTTGCATCTCCTCTCGCGGTCCCTCGTAGAAGAACTGGAAAAGATAAGCCATCGTGAATCCATGATGTGGACAAATGCTTAATAAATCCGTGAACCTCCTCCAAGATTGAGAGAAGGATTCACCGTCAATTCTAGCAAAGTCAGCAATTTTGAGCCTCCAAGAACTGGTCATGTGCAAAGAAAAGAAAAGTGCATCATACAAATAATTTATGCCTTTAAAGTCCATTGCTATTTTTTTGAATTTTATAAAATGAAATGAAAATAAAAGCAAATAAAATGACTCAATAAGTGTAAAACAAATAAAGATGAACAATAAGTGAAAGATGAAGAATCGAAAAGACTCACACTAAATAGAAGGATGTATCACACCAAAATTTCCTAAATCAATCAAAAATGTAAATGCAAAAACCGTTGTCCCCGACAACGGCGCCAATTGCTTGAACGCGTCTCAAGTATGTGATGCTTGAGCGCTAATCCTAAGTGTAGGAGAACGTCAAGTAATAAATTCATATCCGGTGAGCCCGGGTCGGATCACGGGGACAAGTCGTTTTGCAATCGTAAGTTCAATTAATGAAGGAGAGATAAAGGCGAAGCTACAACCAACTAAGCTAATGGTGGAAATGTGTGTGAAAATGTGTGTGAAACCATATACCAAATCAACAACCTAGGGTGGAAGTATCGGGGAGGAAAATAGGCGAGGAAGCTTGTGTGGTGTGTGGGATGTGGTTGTTAAGCATATGGGTTCAATCCGTGGATAACTCAATTGTCTTTCCGACTAAGGAATGAGAAATCGGTGGATTTGGCATTTTATCGAACACATGGTGTGCAATGAAAGTATGGTATGGAAAATCGAGATAATAAACAACCAAGCATATATGAATGGTACCAGTAGGCAAACTCCACTCTAGGGATACCCACTAGGGTCCCTAATTCAAAGTATGTCCCAAAAAATTCTACCACATAAACTTTAGAACATGCTAAATTGAAATTCTATAGCCCAAGCAAGCAACATCACCACACAACCACACACAATGAGATCTAGCTACTCACAGCAATAAAAGAGACATTTTCTTCTCTAAAACCCATCATCCAATATTACTACAATAACCAAAATCAAATACACAAAATAAGGGGAAGAGATCACCAAAGATTTCTATTAAGAAAATACAACTTTACCTCCAATGATTGTGCTCCTCCAACTTTCTTGCTCCTCCAACTTTCTTGCTCCTCTCCAATGGCCTCTAACCCTAAGAATGAAAAAGAAGGAGAGTGGAATGAGGAGAATAGAGGTGGAGAAGCCCTAAAATAGTCCTCAGCCGAACTAAATAAGTCAAACGTGTCGGATTCTGGCCCAAAACCCGCAAGCAATGTCCAAAGCAGCAGAAAATTTCAACACCATCACCCTGTCTTGCAAAAATTCTAGAAAAATCATCCGACCTCAGAATGATACGTTCCAAGCGGTGTTGGAATCATAAAAGAGTGTAGTACGACTGAAAAATATCACTAGGCTGGAATATACACTGAAATGATAGCAGAATTCTGCACAAGAGGGGAAAAGCAGAATTTCCAGACCAGAAATTTTCAGCACCGTCACACTGTCTTCCTAAAATGCAGTAAATTGCTCCGACCTCCAAAAATTCTGGAAAAATATGCGTTGGAATCGGGACTTCACGAACTTCCATTGAAAAATAATAGGAGACTAAGATGTAGACGCTAATAAGCTGTAAAAATTGTGTCTTATGCATATATAAACGATAAGCTCTAAAATATGATAATATCATGAAAATGCGAGTAGTGGAGCTAGAATATGAGCGATACATGCACAAAGAGCACCGAAATGGGAGGATAGATATACAATTTTTATCCCGAATCAATCATCAAACACGAATTCATCGATTGTTGTATCCAATACATGTTGTATATAACAATCTCCCCCTTTTGATGATGACAAACCAATATAAGATTTGCAATACCGTTCCAAATAGTATCATCGTTGTATGTGTGTGTGAAATGTGATAATGGGAGGATGTATGCAACGATATATCACTTGATGTACAAGCATACAATCATGCAATGATGCAATGATGTAACAACAGTGTGATACAAATAGGCATGGCATGCTCCCCCTATTTTCATGCTCCCCCTTGAACATATATTCACATTTTCAATGATTCATTAATGCTTCCACTTAAACCGATATTCAGATATGCACATATAGGCATTAATGCACCAAATCTTTATTATTTTCTCCCCCTTTTGTTATCATCAAAAGTGTATAAACGAAGTCTAATTCATGTCACATGTAAAAATAAAGTATTATAGATAACAACTAGCACTTCATGTCATTTTCTTTAGAATAAGCACTACAAATTCAATGAAAAGTGTAACATAACTTCTACGCCATTGTGTAAGTGTGACGATTAAATAATTGAAGCGCAAAGGGAGATACTCTTTAGAAATACAACCAAAACCAATCCACATTTTCCATTAAATATGAAATCACCTAGGATCTATTTTCCACATCTCATTAAAAATGAGTTCAAGGTACAACACCCTAAAAATAGCCTATAATGACTCAGATGTGGGTGTGGCATTGCTTGACGAGTATAACACCAACGCTAAAGATTACTCATAAACCATATGTTGTATACTCGTGGGTAATATACTTGCCATAAATTGTACCCATTTTACATACGGAGCAATTTGCTTTCTTTTTCATTTTTCAGAACATGAAAACCAATTCTTTTTAGCTGAATTTTTATCCATGGTAATTACACAGCATATCCCTTAGATTTTTCAGTTATTTTCATCCTACATTCACTTTCCACTATTTCATAAAAGAATCTCCAATTGTGCAACAATATTCAATACAAGTGGAAGTGAAGTTGTAGGTGTAGAAAACATGTTATTCAATTCATTAAACATGTTATGGCTATTTAGAGATACTAACGTACACATGTAGATATAACAATAATACAATGATTTCTACAAGGATCTGACTGACATTCAATAATACTACTTGAATGATACAAAAAAAGATATACACTAAGCACCCATTAATTATTATGTTTTTTGTCTTTTTCATTTTTTTTATTTTTACATTTAATAAACTAAGCAAACTAAAATCAAGCAAACTATCACACAAATAAAAAAAGAGTCAAGCAAGCAAAATCTATGAAGGTATGTGTTTCAGAGTGTTTTCTCACTACACAGCGTTGACCGTGGAGAACCCGGTCAACATGGTCAAGGGGCCCGCTTGGGTCCCTCGGGGGCTTCGAATCGGTGCAGATGGGGCGAGGGGAAGCCTCGGCCCTGGTTGAGACGCTCGGCCTCGGACAGACGAGCACGGCCTCGGAGGTAGGACGACGAGGGGTAGCCTCAGTCGTCCAGCTAGATGCGTGTACGGCGAAGGGCGAGGGGAAGCCTCGGCCCGGGTCGAGACGCTCGGCCTCGGTGGGTTGCGCTCGGCCTCGGTGGTCGGACGACGAGGGGAAGCCTCAATCGTCCAGCTGGTTGCGTGGTCGGCGAGGGGCGGAGGGGAAGCCTCGGCCCGTTGATCTGATGCCCTCCTATGTAGGCGAGAACGCTCATCAGGGGGCCGGACCTTGGTTCCAGCCAAATCCCCTCCGATGCCTAAGTCAGACAGAGATCTGAAAGAGGAGGCCCGGCGGAGACGGTTCGACTCGTGAGGAGATCGGAACGGCGTCTCACGGCGCGAGCGGGGGAGGAAGGAAATGAAATGGGGGAACTAGGTCGTTGATGGAGTACCTTAGGTTCTAGATACCTGAGATGCGGTCCCTTGTCCTGTTGTCCTCCTAGCCCCTTTATGGACCTTCGCCGTGATTGCCCCCGACCCACGTTGCTCGTCCGCCCCCAATCGTGCCCCCTCAATCCGCCCCCTGCCGCCGCTCCCTGCGCCATGCCAGCCTCCCCCCATAACTGCCATTAAGTGGTCGTGGGATCGAGGGAACGGTTATCGCAGGAGTGGGTGAGTGACCCGTATGTTACCGGGGCCGGGTCGGATCTACATTCGGGGGAGTCCCCGATAGGGCCTTATCGAGTGGGCCTGAGTGCTCAGATGGGCTCTTGACCGGGGGTCGGGTTTTTGGGCTCGTGTCTTTCGGGCCTCAGCCAAATAGGCGTAACAATTGCCCCCATCGGTCGGGTCGATCGGCCTCGGCCGGTTCGGCTCGGCCGATGTGACTTCCACCGACTTTGACAGGCTCGCCAATCGATGTCGACTCATTTATTAGTCGTCGTCATGAGTTGGTCCGTTCGATACTTTTAAGGCGCGGGCTCCGAAGCACCGTCGGTCTTCTGATGCTGCCACGTGTAGCTGCAAGCTTATCCCCATCGCTCGTGGGGTTGTCTTAAGTCGAGAAGCCGAGGGGTTCGTGAGCCGCCCTTGGTGGGGTCGACCGGCCTTGGCTTGCTCGGTTCGGCCGCTGTGGCTCCTGGGGTTCCGAGTGGTGCTTTAATCGAGGCGTGGTCATAAATGTAGGTCATGATGAGGCGGATCGATTGGACTTCCCCTGGCGCCGATTTCGAAACGCCGCCGGTTCTTCGAGTCCTGCCACGCGTTATTGTCAGGTGCTTTGAATTCGTCCCTGCGTCCGATATATAAGATCCACAGCTGCGTTGATCTCCTCTCCTTTCTTGCTCTTCCCATTGCTCTAGGCTTTCTACAACTCGGAGTCTCCCGTCGCCTTCGCTTCTTCACCTCCTTCAAACTAGCTAAAAGGTAATTTCTTTCTCGCTCTCGTATTATGGCTGCTCTTAGGATAGGTGGTTCTGGCCGAGGGGCGAGGGATTCTCCAGAGCCCAGGCGGGGCAGGCCCCGGCCAGTGGGATCAGGTTCCTCTTCTGGGAGTCGTCCCCTCCAAGATAAGGGGAAGGGGAAGCTATTCCCAGACTACGCCTGCGCCTTGTTAGCAATACGTAATACGGGAAATATTCGGGACGTGAATAAAACGTGTTTAATTCGATCAATTTCAAAAGACGTTTGGTCAAACATTCGGTCAAATATGCGCAATACGGGAATAATACGTAAACGGGTTAAATCGTGTTTAATTCGTTAACCCGGATAAAAAACGGGACTAAAAATATGAATACTATCAAGATATCATTCATCCAAATGAATTTAAAAATCAATAATATCAATATGAAATAATAGTAAAATAAGTTCTATGTTCATGATTTAAATTGTATTAATAGTTTTAGCCAAAATGACATGATCATACTATTATATTCCATGTAGCATGCACTAAACCAAAGTATGATCAATAAATCATAGTTCAAAATGATTTAAAAGTTCCCTTAAAACGCGTTTAAAACGCATAAAATACGTAATACGTGAATAAAACACGTTTTGTTCGTCAACCTCTAAAAAGCGCGTATTTTTCCGAATAATTCAATTGGACGGCCGTTTAATACAGGAACCATTTTAAACGGATTTTAAACGTAAAAAACATAAAAATTCGCGTTTTTTACTAACAAGGCGCCTGCGATGACGTGGCGTCGGCTGCCGTGCGTCATAATGTGCCCCCGGTCATCCTCCGTACGCCGTCGAGGACCGTTCCTTCGGTGGTCTCAGAGATCCGGGAAAGGCATCTCTGCTTCCCGTACGATGTCCGAGTTCCATTCGTCGACGAGCGGATTTGCCTTCCGAGGAGCAATGAAGTCGGCGTCTACGTCGAAATGTTTCACCTGGGTCTTCGTTTTCCGCTCAATCCCTTCCTTATCCAGGTCATGGAGTATCTCATGGTGCCCCTTTGCCAGTTCACCCCTTGCTCGATCGCGGTACTGACGGGCTTCGTAACACTTTACTGCACCCACGGTCTGGAGCCGTCTCTCCCCCTTCTCTTCCACTTTTACCAGGTCCAGACGGTCGGGCCGGGGTCATGGCTGCACCTCCGAGCCCGTTTGAGGAGGGAATGTCTGATCGGGCTACCCCGCTGGTCGGGGGATTGGAGCTCGGATTATGTCTTTGTGGTCTTCTTGGGTGATGCCAAGATTCTGACAAGCTGGGGCGCGTCCGTCCGGCCTCGCCTGCCGTTAGCCCTTTCTGACGCTGATCAGGCAGCCGCCGCGCTGCTGTCGGCTCTTCCTTTGGAATCGAAATCCATCTGGTCTTTGTTGGACGACCTACTCCTGAAGGCCGTCTTGTGGTCTCCGGGTATGTCGCTTTTTCATCCTCGGATCGCCCTATGACTCATCCTGATTTCGGTCTCCTTTGCAGGGATGGCAGGCCGCGAGTTCGTCCGTGACGTCGATGAGCTGATTCGTCGTGGAGCCGCTCGGAGCCGAGGTAGTACCTCTGGAAGGGCGCCTCGGAGGACCGTTGAGGAGGAAGTGCGCCGAGCCGAGCCTTCCGTGGGTAAGGTGATGGCCGCGCCCCCCGCCTCTTCTTCTGGCGATCCCCTTCCCGGGGGTGAGGATGGTGCGAGGCGGAAGCGTTCCCCTCCGGCGCCTTCGGAGCCCCACGGAGGAAAGAAGAGGAGGGAGGACGTGGATCCCTCCAGTCCGGCAGGTTCCGCGCTTCCCGTGGCGACCGCCGGGGATCCTTCGATGGCTTTGTCAGCCACCCCCCCTCGCAGCGTCTTCGCCCGTATCACCGGGGGTCGGGGCCTTGTTGGCGAGCGACTTGGCTTCGATCGTCGTCCCTGGGAGTTCGATGTTTGTTGACCGAGCCCTAGCCCAGCAGGTTGCCGAGGTCTCCGTCCCTCCCCGGGATCGCAGCCTCCTCAAGAAGATCCCGGCCGACAAGATGTCGGATTCCTTGGTCTGGATCCTTCAACAGGTTCGGTTATCTTGCTATCCTCTCTTTCTCTTTATCCTCTTCTTAGCCCATGTCTCGTCTTTTCAGGGTTCAGCGCTCGCTGTGAAGTTGCAGTGTCGAGCCGTCCGCTTGAGGGAGCTGGAGGAGTCCTCCATGAGGGCTCAGGAGCAGGCCGGGGCGGCTGAGGTGGCTATGACGGAGGCCCAGATGGAGTCTCGGCGTCTCAACCTCCGTGTGGCCGAGTTGGAGGGACGAGTGGGTGACCTCCAAGGAAAGCTGGAGGATGCTCATCAGTCGGCTGAGGAAGCGGCGGAGTCGTTCCGCCTGGAGAGGGAGGAGCTTCAGAGGGAACTGTCGGATCGGCGCCAGGTGATGCGGCTTGCAGAGGAGGTGGAGAAGGGCGTCGTCGAGACCCTGGGGAAGAGGATCTTCGAGGTTCTCAGGGAGGCCTTCGGTAAGTATGAAGACCTCATCGCCCCTCGGATCGTCGAAGTCGTCCAGTCTTCCTTCCGGGAATGTGCGGAGCGTGTTCAGTAAGCCCCTCCGCCGGTCGATCCCCCTCGCTCCGAGCAGGGCGAAGTGCCCGAGGATGTGTCCTCCCGAGCTCGGGCTCCCTAAGCCGTCCCTCCCGGCCTTATCCTCAAATTTTTAAGCATCCGCTTCGCTTTGGGCCAGTCTACTTGAAATGGATCCATGGCCCCCGCTATCTCCTTCGGCTTCGTTATCGGCTCCGTGGCCAATAATTGCTGGTTGCATGGCTGCTAGCTTGTGCTAACTACTTTGGGTCTTTTGTCAACCAATTTTGCTCTGTCGGTGTCGATCTAGCTTCTGTAGGTGAAGACTCTGTCATTCGTCGTGAGTGGATTATCTGTAGAGTGTTTCCTTCGCCTGGATTCCCTGTAAATAAGACACGTTTTTGTACCCTGGTTATCTATTATAAACGAAATTGACTTACTCGGACTTCTCGTGTATTTTGCGTTGCTGCCTCGTTCTTGGCCTAGAATTGGATGACGTTCGCATCGGCTGGGGGAATTGCCCCCAAACTTATGGGCGCTGGAGTCGGTCGGCGAGGGCAAAACTCCTCGGCTTAGTTCCGGTCGGCGTCCGTGCCTGCTGGGGGAACTGCCCTCAGGCTTATGAGCGTAGGAGTCGGTCGGCGAGGGCAAAGCTCCTCGGCTTAGGACCGGTCGGCGTCCGTGCCTGCTGGGGGGACTGTCCCAGACTTATGAGCGCAGGAGTCGGTCCGCGAGGGCAAAGCTCCTCGGCTTAGGACCGGTCGGCGTTCGTGTCTGCTGGGGGAACTGCCCCAGACTTATGAGCGCAGGAGTCGGTCTGCGAGGGCAAAGTCCCTCGACTTAGGACCGGTCGTCGTTCGCGCTGGCTGGGGGAATTGTCCCCAGACTTATGAGCGCAGGAGTCGGTCAGCGAGGGCAAAGCTCCTCGGCTTAGGACCGGTCGGCGTCTGTGCCTGCTGGGGGAACTGCCCCAGGCTTATGAGCACGGGAGTCGGTCTGCGAGGGCAAAGTCCCTCGACTTAGAACCGGTCGGCGTTCGCGCTGGCTGGGGGGATTGCCCCCAGACTTATGAGCGCAGGAGTCGGTCGGCGAGGGCAAAGCTCCTCGACTTAGGACCGGTCGACGTCCGTGCCTGCTGGGGGAATTGCCCCCAGACTTATGAGCGCTGGGGTCGGTCAGCGAGGGCAAAGCTCTTCTTCCTCCTGTACTTGGGCGAGGACGGCGTCTGGGGTGGTGTCCCTCGCGCTTTCTCCCCGCTGTCTTTTCCTCGGCCTCTTCTCGGTCCGGTACCCTTCGGGGCTGACTCGTCCGCCGTCGCCGCGCTTGGTCCCTCGAGTGGCTTTTCCAGCATCCTCGGCCAAGGCCTCCTCGGTCAGCATGAAGCGTTCGGCCCTCGCCATGATCCCGGGGAGGTCCTTCGGGGGATCGTTGTGTAGGGACTTCTTGAGGCCTCTGTGGCGAAGCCCTTTCTTAAGGGCCGTCTGGACCACCAGGTCAGGAGGGCTGTTCACGTTCAGCCTTTCCGCATTGAAGCGGCGCATGAACTGTCGGAGCGGCTCGGCCGGGCCTTGCACTATGTTGAACAGATGTTCAGCACCAGGCTTGATCTGCCTCCCCGCCATGAACTGTTTGCAGAACAACTGGGTGAGTTCCTCGAAGCTGTCGATGGAGCGGCCAGGCAGGCTGTGGTACCAGGTCCTCGCCGCTCCCCTGAGAGTAGAATAGAAGCCCCGGCAAAGCAGGTCATCGTCAGCTCCCTGGAAGGACATGTCCCCCTCGTAGTCCATCACGTGGTGTCCCGGGTCCCCTATCCCGTCGTACTTTCCCAGCACCGGGATCCTGAATCGAGAGGGGACCCGTGCATCGGTTATTCTCCGTGATAAGGGGCACCGGTCTCCGTGGATGCCCCCGGGGATGTGGCAGTCGCCTGCCTCTGGCTCGATCGGAGGTGGAGGAAGCACAGGCGCCAGCGGGGCTGGCTCCACGGCCCTCGCCACGCTGGGGGTCGGGCTGACCCGACGCTCCCGACTCCTCCTGCGGGAGCTCCTGCTCCGCCGTGATCGGTCTCTTGAGTGGTGTCGTTCGCTTCTCCTGCGGCGGGACGACCGTGACCGACGAGATGATGTCGTCATCGATTCGCCCTCCGTCCCTTCGGTTTCTCTTCGGCTCCTTTCACGATAAGGGGAGGAGGCGCGTGACCTCGCCTGACGAGAGCCGAACAGCGTGAACCGACGCTCCGTGTTCAGTTTCTGGGTCCCGTGGTCATCGACCACGGCGGACCGCAAGTGCGGGGGACCCCCCGCCCATCGATGGCTATCATCCAACATGCCTCCGTTGGACGGCGCAGGGCTGACGAGCTATTGTACCGTCACGACCAACGTCTGGAGGCTCGCGTTGGTCTCCTGAGCCAGGGCGCGGAGCTGTCCCTGCGTGGCCAGTTCTGAGCCGCCGGTCTCTTCGGTTGAGAGGGCGGGGTGGCCGCCGATGGGCGTGTCCTCGGGGTTGCCGTTTGATGCGCCATTCCCCTCCTCCGGGATGGGGGGCATGCGCTTCCTTCCATTGCTGGCTCGTGCCATTGTTGGTGTGGTTTGCTGCTTCGTGGGACGGTTTTCGTTTCCCACAGACGGCGCCAGATGTTTCAGAGTGTTTTCTCACTACAAAGCGTTGACCGTGGAGAACCCGGTCAACATGGTCAAGGGGCCCGCTTGGGTCCCTTGGGGGCTTCGAATCGGTGCAGATGGGGCGAGGGGAAGCCTCGGCCCTGGTTGAGACGCTCGGCCTCGGACAGACGAGCACGGCCTCGGAGGTAGGACGACGAGGGGTAGCCTCAGTCGTCCAGCTAGATGCGTGTATGGCGAAGGGCGAGGGGAAGCCTCGGCCCAGGTCGAGACTCTCGGCCTCGGTGGGTTGCGCTCGGCCTCAGTGGTCAGACGACGAGGGGAAGCCTCAATCGTCCAGCTGGTTGCGTGGTCGGCGAGGGGCGGAGGGGAAGCCTCGGCCCGTTGATCTGATGCCCTCCTGCGTAGGCGAGAACGCTCGTCAGGGGGCCGGACCTTGGTTCCGGCCAAATCCCCTCCGATGCCTAAGTCAGACAGAGATCTGAAAGAGGAGGCCCGGCGGAGACGGTTCGACTCGTGAGGAGATCGGAACGGCGTCTCACGGCGCGAGCGGGGGAGGAAGGAAATGAAATGGGGGAACTAGGTCGTTGATGGAGTACCTTAGGTTCTAGATACCTGAGATGCGGTCCCTTGTCCTGTTGTCCTCCTAGCCCCTTTATAGACCTTCGCCGTGACTGCCCCCGACCCACATTGCTCGTCCGCCCCCAATCGTGCCCCCTCAATCCGCCCCCTGCCGCCGCTCCCTGCGCCATGCCAGCCTCCCCCCATAACTGCCATTAAGTGGTCGTGGGATCGAGGGAGCGGTTATCGCAGGAGTGGGTGAGTGACCCGTATGTTACCGGGGCCGGGTCGGATCTACATTCGGGGGAGTCCCCGATAGGGCCTTATCGAGTGGGCATGAGTGCTCAGATGGGCTCTTGACCGGGGGTCGGGTTTTTGGGCTCGTGTCTTTCGGGCCTCGGCCAAATAGGCGTAACAGTATGCATTAATTTCATAGAGGGAAAAAGATATACCTTCGCCTCGTCGTTTGGCTAGGGAGCTAACTAGTGAAACGTTCAATCCATAGCTCCTTGCCAAATCTCCATCTTACCTACACAGTTGATGATATGTGTGACCTTGGAATCCAACAAGGTCAACTCATGTTAGTCATAAAAGATTTAGGAATACATATTTGTTTGAATTTCATATTTGTGTTCCTAAACTTGCAATAGTAGGATGTATGACCAACTGTCACGCCCCGCTTCCCAAAAATATGGAGGCGAAGCGTGAGAAGGTCCGCTCAGACTTGAAGCTGCAAAGCTGCAAGTCCGATAAGCGTCAATCAAATTTAAAACTGCAGGTCCTTGCAACGCGAACGAAACAAGATAATAATAATGAAATGAGACAAAAGAATAATCTCAGAATATCCATAAATATAAATTTCAACATCGCAGAAAAGCCACCATGCTGAATAGAAAAAGAGTGTAAAGGCCTAAACATGGCCAACAAAAGTACAAAGCATAGGTGCCACGCACTAACAAAAGGCCTAAAAGAAAGCTCATCAAAGACTCAAAGAATGGTCACCGGTGTCCACAAAATCCTCCTGGGCAGACACGGACTCAGGCTCAGCGTCAGCAATGCATCACGTACACAGCAACGGTCTCTGGCTCAGGTCTAACATGTGACACCCAAAAGAGCAAGGGGCACATGTCAGCAAGTCTGGAAGACTTGTGCATGGAAACTGAAAGTACAAGTAAAAGCTACCTAGCAGTTCTAGCATGTTGCAATGACGTGGCAGTTAAAGTATGAGTGCAACAAGTATGGTAAAGTAAAGTAAAGTACGAGCATGGCATTTAAACATGGCATGGATGACAAGCTATACAAGTAACACTCACTAGTACAAGACAAGAAAAAGTAAGCACCTCGTGCACAGAGTTCACGCCTTACAGCTGAAGAGGCTGTACGGGCACACTTCTACGCTGAGTGGTCGCTCAACCCTACCCCACCACGTGTATCGAGCCAGGGCCTTACCCCCGAACGGGAATGCTCGCTTCTGGATCACGAGCCAGGAAGTGTTTTTAACAAGTATGGCATAGGGGTGCACCTAGCCGGAAACACGGAAACACGGATTGTACAAGTATTTTGTAGCGAGTGCTACGATGCAACAATCAATTTGGATGACATGTAAGATGCAATGCATGGCAGTTAAAAGTGCGTACAGGTAAGGAAAGTAAACGTGACAGTTTAGTATGCATGAACAACAAGTTTAAAGGGTTGGATCTAGCTTCGTTGTCAAGCTAGATCAATTGGGTGACGGATCTAGTTTCGTTGTCAAACTAGATCAAGTAGGCGTCTAGCCAGCTATCATTTCACTGACTAGTCTCTTTTACGCTGAAAACAAGGAAGTGGTCTAAAAACATGGCCCTACACAAGAGTTGGCAAGTTTCACTTGCCTGCAAGTATCACGTCTGAGCAACACCGTCCAACGAGTCCAAAATCACAATAATCCTGTAACGGCCAGTATTTTCTAGGCGTATTATTTGTGCGTGCCCGTATTTTCATTTTGACCATCCGGATGTTTTCGTGCGCGAGTTCTACGTTTGTGCGTCAACACGAGAGCGTATCCGTTTTTCGTTTATCGTATCATTAATAATTGACTATTAATTTTAACAAATTATCTTAACTTAATTATCTCACAAATTACAAAACTGCTGATCACTTTTAACCTTCGTTAATTTCTTCATTTACTTTAATAATTACCCTTGCTTAATTACTTATTTACCTTAACAAAAAAAATTAATTACACTTTTTCCATTGGATGAAAACATTTCCCCTAACTAATTAAACCCTATTGAATCCCACCTCTTCTGTTGGTGAGATCCAACATACGCCTTGAATTTCCTCCCCACATCCAGCTCCTCCCCCATCAGTTGTCTCCCCCACTGTTATTATAACAGTATCATCAACCTTCAAGCTAGGGAGAACAACCTGCAATCTTCATCTTCTCCTGCCAAACCAACCAGCAAACGTTTCCTCTTCCCCTGCAAAACCCATCAAACCCAATCCCAATACCCATTTCCAGAATCAACAAGAAATTAAACACAAACAACCTTCAAGCAAACCCATTTTAGATTCATCATTCTTCCCAAATCAAATCAAACCCTGCAAATCCCCAACAATCCACCACCAAATCAACCCAAAACTCAAATCAGAATCAAGAGGGGAGGAAAAACCCAAATCTGAAAATAAATTTCAGATCCAAAATAACAAACAAACCCTACTTCATCCTCCCTCCATCTTCCTCCTCCCCTCTCCTAGGCCGGAAACGCCTCCACCTCGACCCGCAGCCGCCGGCCGCCAGAGCAACGCGCGCGCCGCCCGCTGGAACCGCCGCCATCCGCCTTGGGCCGCCGCTGCTCGCCGTGAAGCCGCCCGCCTTGCGCCCAGCGCCGCCGCCGGCCAGGAGGCCGCGCCGCCATCCGCCCCTGTGCGCCGTCCGCCCTCGGCCCTCCCCCTCCTCACGCGCAGGTGAGAAGACCCAGTTCCCTTTCGATTTTTGTGCATGAGCCCTTGGCTATGGTTGCTGCAAATTTCAAAACAAAAAAAAACAAATAAGAAAGAAAGACTGAGAAAGGAGACGGAGAGAGGGGCAGTAAAACAAAAAACACACAAAAGGGGTAAGAGCCCTATTAAAAATATGAGAGAGGGAGAGTGTGACAGAGAGGGAGGTGTTAGCCTTATTAAATAAAGAGAAGAAGTATTGAATGAATAATGAAATAATATTTGATATGTGATATTTTTTAAGCATGCTGAATGAATAAAGGGCAGGTGACAGTCCCTAGTAAATAATATAGATAGAAATGAGAGAGAGAGAGAGGGTTAGAGTTGGGTATTGTACTGTTAGAGATATGTATTGTTAGAGATATGTTGTAACCTGTTAGTTATTACCCCCTTGGTCAAGTTACTGCTAGTGGGTAGTAATATTAATACCATGATAAAGCATGTGGTTAACTTAGTAAATTAGTTAATTATTAATATTGGTTAGTTGTTAATCTTAGTTAGTGTTATTTAATTGTTAGTTTGATTTCAGCAAGTTTGTAACTGATGTTAGCGTAATAATACTAGTATAAATAAGACGTGCCATGTTAGTATCACCCCATACAACGGTACACTAGCCGGATAATTCGATAAATTAACCAAACCCACTTTAGATGTTAATTTAATAATGTGTTTGTTCACGAAATATCTAATTCATTGATTTATTTAACTAAAACAGAGAACCGGACATACCGATACGTAGTACCCGTCGGGACGAACCCAACGGCACCAAAATCACCGAAATCAGGCAAGTATGCAATTTATAGTGAATTTACGAATTCGATGTTAAATTAGTCTCTTGTATGTGAATGTTGCTCGTTACTCTCGTAACCATGGAAATTGTTGTATAAAGATAACTGGCCTTATTATTTGATTGCTGCATTCCTTGAAATAATTAACTAACGTGAGACATCGTGAAATCGTGCGCCTCGAAGGCGAAATCGTGATGTTCGTGATGTCATGTGAGTTGACAAATTCGTGCTTGTAATTCGTGAATTAGGCTGGCTCGTGTTCCAGCACAAATCTTGGGTGGGGTAAGGGTTGAGCGGCTGTTAGGCGTATGAACGGGTACTCTCTTCAAGGGCACCACCCGTATGCGGTGGGTTAGCGCCAATCACGGTAAGCCCCCGTGAGAAGAACGACTCACTCATCACGTCCTAAAGGCGAGAACCCTATTATAGACATAACATGCTAACAATCGTGAAATGCTAACTTGAAACTTGCAAAGTGAAATTGTTATCTCAGTGAAATTGACATGCTTTACTTTA
Source organism: Scilla litardierei (assembly GCA_030789695.1). Classification (NCBI taxonomy): domain Eukaryota; kingdom Viridiplantae; phylum Streptophyta; class Magnoliopsida; order Asparagales; family Asparagaceae; genus Scilla; species Scilla litardierei. The sequence continues at coordinate 235,161,089 of CM061142.1, forward strand.
CTTGTCAGATTGTTTAGAACTGCATGATAGGATGTATTTACTTTAAAATCAGCATGCTTCAACTTTTATTGTTATCTCGTTTAAATTATAATTCACTCTTGAATCCAGTATAAATTTGTATATCTTGCCTTGGGTTCTAACATCTTCTTGCAGACCCTTGCTGACATACATTCATGTTTTTGGATGTATGTCAGATCCCGAGCTTGAGTATCAGGAGGTTCCTTCCGAGACACCTGACTTGGAGAGTCAGGAGTTCGCTGTAGACGCCGAGTTTCTCCCTGCGGAGAACTAGTGGGCTATTCCATTGCTGCTTGCCGTAGTTGCTTTCAGTCGTTGTGTGTACGTTATTATTGTTGTATTTCGGCCCAGCTGAGGCTTGTAGTTTTATTTCGTGTGCGGACGCTTATTATTTCTGGATGTGGCTTGTAATGTATGAATAATTCTGGTTGTTCTGAAAAGCGTGCGAAGGACCTGCCCTTGCGTTTTACCACAGACGCTTCATGAACCTGAGTTTCACAGCTCCGGTTCAAGCGGACCTCAGTAACGCTCTCACTTCCGTCGTTTTGGGAAGCGGGGCGTTACAGGTTTTAGTGGTGGCCCACACAGGTCCATCTCTTTGCATTTGCAAATTCAGAACAATGAGAATATTTTCATCGGCCAAACATCTACAGAATCACATTCGCGAGATTAATTTGGGTTTTCCTATCTCAGAATGGCTGAGGAACGAAGCACCCAAAATGGACCCGTACCTGCTGGAGGCGGAAGTGATGACATCCGCCAGATGCTTAGTGTTATGAGGGAAATGCTTGAAGTTCAGCACCACTTGGTCCAGCAGGGACGTCAGGCTGCACCAGTTGCTCTACCGCCTCGCTATGAGCCTGGAGCCAAGCAGTTCAAGGAGATGCATCCGACGAGCTTCTCTGGACGAGAGGGCCCACTAGCGGCCGAGGAATGGCTTCGCAAGACTGCGGATAACTTGGGTCTTGCCCGAATCAATCCGAACAATTGGGTAGACCTCGCCAAGCAGCAGCTGACAGACAATGCACGTCATTGGTGGGATGCTGAAGAGGCTAGGCTGATCAAGCCGATTCTTTGGGCTACTTTTCGTCAGAGGTTTGACGCCCAGTACTTCCCGAAGTCTGCAAAGAGGGAGATGCAGCAGCGCTTCATCAACCTGCAGCAGGGCACCAGGACAGTCGATGAGTATGAGGCCGAATTTACCATGCTGAGTCGATTCGCCACTACACTGGTAGCAGACGAGGAGGACTGTGCACACCGCTTTCTGCAGGGCTTAGACCTGGACATACAGGAGATATTGTCCGGGCACACCTTTACTACTCATGAGCAAGTCCTAGTGGCCGCGAAGCAGCGCGAGCAGGTAGTTTATCAGAAGCGGGCACGTCAGGCGAGCAAGCGCCCGATGGAGCCACAGAGGAGTGCACCTAGGCCCGGCTTTCGTCCTGTTCAGATCACACAGTTCAAAAGGCCAGCTGCACCTGTCCCCAACCGAGCTGAGTTGGTTTGCCATTTCTGCGGCAAGCTCGGTCATGTGAAGAAAGACTGTAGGAGGATGCTGAATCAGTGTTTGGTCTGTGGATCGCCTTCTCATGCTGTAAAGGATTGCACCCACGGTTCTCGACCACCTGGACCCGCTCAGAGGACCGTACCGGCACCTGGACAGCGTGGACCACCTCTGGTTCCACAGGATCGGGCCTTTCAGCAGGCCAATCCGCCGAAGCGCCGAGCTTTCAATTTGACAGCCGTTGAGGCTGAAGCTGAGGACGACGTGATTGCAGGTAACCCCTAGACTAGTCTTCCTTATTTATGCATTACGCTTGATTAGTTATATCCATGTTTAATCTAGTTGTATGTTACCCTTAGGTGTCATCTTAGTTTCGTCCCACCCGGCCTTGACCCTGTTCGACTCTGGAGCTTCCATGTGCCTCCTATCTCGGAAGTTCGTAGTCGAACACTCGATACCCACCTATACACTTCCCAAGTGTTGGAATATTACAACTGGGAACGGTGTAGTGAAGGTTGCACTGGGATGTAGACCATGCCCGTTGGTAGTTAGTGGACACGAGTTATATGCTGACTTCATTGTCCACGACCTACCCAATTTTGATGCTATTCTCGGCATTGACTGGTAAGGAGCTTTTTATGCCACGATCGACTGTCGCCGGAAGAAAGTGGTATTCGAAATTCCTGACCACCCAGTGTTCGAGTTTGTCAACGGAGGACGTTCGCTTGGACCTGTCAAGTTTCGAGCCCAGCCGTGCAGACTTACTATTGCATCCATGATAGCTGAGCCGGAGAAGCCTGCAGTAGTGAGAGATTTTGAAGACGTCTTCCCTGAAGACATTTCTGGATTGCCGCCTGACCGAGCATTGGAGCTCAGCATTGATCTTATGCCAGGAGCTCAACCAATTTCAAAGGCGCCTTACCGTATGGCTCCTGCAGAGTTGGAGGAGCTGAGGAAGCAGTTGGATGAACTAATGCAGCAGGGTTTCATTCATCCCAGCGTATCTCCCTGGGGTGCCCCCGTCTTGCTGGTGAAGAAGAAGGATGGATTGAGAAGGATGTGTGTGGATTATCGGGAGCTGAACAATGTTACAGTGAAAAACAAATACCCGCTACCCCGTATTGATGATATTTTCGATCAGCTTGGTGGATCGAGAGTATTTTCAAAGTTGGACCTCCGAAGCGGATACCATCAGGTCAGAGTCAAGAAGGAAGATGTGCCCAAGACAGCTTTTCGTACTAAGTACGGGCACTACGAGTTCGTTGTCATGCCGTTTGGTGTGACTAACGCTCCTGCTGTGTTCATGAATCTCATGAACCGTATCTTTTACGACTTCCTCGACAAGTTCGTGGTGATCTTTATTGATGACATCCTGGTGTACTCGAGGGGCGAGGAGGAGCATGCAGAGCACTTGAAGATGGTATTGGAGACGCTCCGTCACCATAGACTGTATGCCAAATATAGCAAATGCGAATTCTGGCTGGACAGAGTTGCATTTCTTGGGCATGTAGTATCAGGAGCTGGCATCTCAGTGGATCCGGAGAAGGTCAGAGCAGTCAGTGAATGGCCTACACCCCGATCGGCATCGGACATCAGGAGTTTCCTCGGATTGGCTGGATACTATCGCAGATTTATTAAGGATTTCTCAAGGATAGCTGAGCCGATGACGAGATTGACAAGGAAGGATGTTAAGTTCAGTTGGTCAGACTCTTGTGAGCAAGCTCTTTCTACTTTGAGAGAGAGACTGACATCTGCACCAGTCTTATCTATTCCGGATAGAAGCGGAGGCTTCGAGATTTTCTGCGACGCATCAGGCAAGGGACTTGGATGCGTTTTACACCAGCACGGTCATGTAGTCGCATATGCTTCTCGACAGTTGAAGATCCACGAGAAGAATTATCCGACTCACGACTTGGAGTTAGCTGCCGTCATCTTTGCTTTGAAGATTTGGAGGCATTTCTTACTGAGTGAGAAAGTGAAAATTTTCACTGATCACAAAAGTTTGAAATATATATTCACTCAGAAGGAGCTGAATATGAGACAACGCAGATGGTTGGAATTGATGGCAGACTACGACATCGATCTTCAGTATCATCCAGGGAAGGTGAATGTCGTACCAGATGCTTTGAGTCGACTGCCCGAAGTGATGATTCTCACAGCTCAGTGGAGATTGCAGCAGAATCTGCGAGAGATGGATGTTGAGGTTGTCCTACCTGGAGTCACATCGTCATTGATGAGCATGCAGATTCAATCGACGATTGTGGATCGGATCAAGACTGCTCAAGATGGAGATGCTAAATTGAAGAAGATCAAAGAGCAAGTTGAAGCAGGACTTCGGACAGATTTTCTGATTCATGAGGATGGATCTTTGAGATATGGTAGTAGAGTCTGCGTGCCTGCAGGAGATATCAGAGAAGAGTTGATGAATGAGGCTCACAGTTCGCCTTATTCTATTCATCCTGGAGGTACGAAGATGTACAAGGACCTTCGTCAGAATTTCTGGTGGCATGGGATGAAGAGAAGTGTGGCACGTAGCGTTGCCAAGTGTCTTGTGTGTCAGCAAGTGAAGGCTGAACATCATCGCACTGCTGGACTACTATAACCCCTGCCAATTCCGGAGTGGAAGTGGCAGCACATCACGATGGACTTCGTGACTGGCTTACCTCGGAGCACCAGGCAGAATGACGCGATCTGGGTCATCGTTGATCGATTGACCAAGTCTGCGCACTTTATACCTTTCCGAGTTGGGCAATCCACGGAGATATTAGCAAGGAAGTATATGGAGGTAATGACCCAACTCATACCTTAATAATTTCCTTCTAGTACTAGTCGTGATATGAATTATGTCGTGTAGGAGATCGTGCGCTTGCATGGAGTCCCTGTGAGCATCGTATCAGATCGTGATACGAGGTTCACGTCTCAATTCTGGAAGAGTCTGCAGACCAATCTGGGTACCAGTCTGAAATTCAGTACTTCGTATCACCCGCAGACGGATGGCCAGTCGGAGCGTACTATTCAGATATTGGAGGACATGTTGAGAGCTTGCATGTTAGATCCCAAGGGTTCGTGGGAGGATCATCTGCACCTGGTGGAGTTCTCCTACAATAACAGCTATCAGGCGAGCATTGGCATGGCGCCATTTGCTGCTCTCTACGGAAGGAAATGTCGATCGCCACTGAGTTGGGATGACATCGGTGATAGAGAGCTCTTGGGGCCAGAGATGATTGTGGAAGCAGTTGATGTTGTGCGTGATATCAGGGACAAGCTTCGGATCACTCAGGACCGTTATAAGCATTGGGCTGATGCTAAAAGGCGTCCTCTAGAGTTTCAGCCGGGAGATCATGTGTTCCTGAAGATCTCACCGAATCGAGGAGTGATCCGCTTTGGGAAGAGAGGCAAGCTTAGTCCGAGATTTATTGGACCTTTCGATGTGCTGGAGCGAGTTGGAGAGGTAGCATATCGCTTAGCCTTGCCACCGTCCTTAGAGGGAGTTCATGACGTCTTCCATGTGTCCCAGCTCCGTCGTTATATCAGCGACCCTTCTCATGCTGTGGACTACTCTGAGATTACAGTTCGACCGGATCTGACGTATGAGCAGCAACCAGTGGAGATCCTAGACCAACGTCAGAAAGTCTTCTGGAACAGGACTATCAATCTCGTGAGAGTAATGTGGCGTCGTGACTCGCCAGGAGAGTCTACCTGGGAGCGAGAAGATGAGATACAGGAGCGTTATCCATATTTGTTCCCTACTCTTTAGTGGATAAGAATTCCGAGGGCGGAATTTTTCTTAAGGTGGGTAGAATGTAACGGCCAGTATTTTCTAGGCGTATTATTTGTGCGTGCCCGTATTTTCATTTTGACCATCTGGATGTTTTCGTGCGCGAGTTCTACGTTTGTGCGTCAACACGAGAGCGTATCCGTTTTTCGTTTATCGTATCATTAATAATTGACTATTAATTTTAACAAATTATCTTAACTTAATTATCTCACAAATTACAAAACTGCTGATCACTTTTAACCTTCGTTAATTTCTTCATTTACTTTAATAATTACCCTTGCTTAATTACTTATTTACCTTAACAAAAAAAATTAATTACACTTTTGCCATTGGATGAAAACATTTCCCCTAACTAATTAAACCCTATTGAATCCCACCTCTTCTGTTGGTGAGATCCAACATACGCCTTGAATTTCCTCCCCACGTCCAGCTCCTCCCCCATCAGTTGTCTCCCCCACTGTTATTATAACAGTATCATCAACCTTCAAGCTAGGGAGAACAACCTGCAATCTTCATCTTCTCCTGCCAAACCAACCAGCAAACGTTTCCTCTTCCCCTGCAAAACCCATCAAACCCAATCCCAATACCCATTTCCAGAATCAACAAGAAATTAAACACAAACAACCTTCAAGCAAACCCATTTTAGATTCATCATTCTTCCCAAATCAAATCAAACCCTGCAAATCCCCAACAATCCACCACCAAATCAACCCAAAACTCAAATCAGAATCAAGAGGGGAGGAAAAACCCAAATCTGAAAATAAATTTCAGATCCAAAATAACAAACAAACCCTACTTCATCCTCCCTCCATCTTCCTCCTCCCCTCTCCTAGGCCGGAAACGCCTCCACCTCGACCCGCAGCCGCCGGCCGCCAGAGCAACGCGCGCACCGCCCGCTGGAACCGCCGCCATCCGCCTTGGGCCACCGCTGCTCGCCGTGAAGCCGCCCGCCTTGCGCCCAGCGCCGCCGCCGGCCAGGAGGCCGCGCCGCCGTCCGCCCCTGTGCGCCGTCCGCCCTCGGCCCTCCCCCTCCTCACGCGCAGGTGAGAAGACCCAGTTCCCTTTCGATTTTTGTGCATGAGCCCTTGGCTATGGTTGCTGCAAATTTCAAAACAAAAAAAAACAAATAAGAAAGAAAGACTGAGAAAGGAGACGGAGAGAGGGGCAGTAAAACAAAAAACACACAAAAGGGGTAAGAGCCCTATTAAAAATATGAGAGAGGGAGAGTGTGACAGAGAGGGAGGTGTTAGCCTTATTAAATAAAGAGAAGAAGTATTGAATGAATAATGAAATAATATTTGATATGTGATATTTTTTAAGCATGCTGAATGAATAAAGGGCAGGTGACAGTCCCTAGTAAATAATATAGATAGAAATGAGAGAGAGAGGGTTAGAGTTGGGTATTGTACTGTTAGAGATATGTATTGTTAGAGATATGTTGTAACCTGTTAGTTATTACCCCCTTGGTCAAGTTACTGCTAGTGGGTAGTAATATTAATACCATGATAAAGCATGTGGTTAACTTAGTAAATTAGTTAATTATTAATATTGGTTAGTTGTTAATCTTAGTTAGTGTTATTTAATTGTTAGTTTGATTTCAGCAAGTTTGTAACTGATGTTAGCGTAATAATACTAGTATAAATAAGACGTGCCATGTTAGTATCACCCCATACAACGGTACACTAGCCGGATAATTCGATAAATTAACCAAACCCACTTTAGATGTTAATTTAATAATGTGTTTGTTCACGAAATATCTAATTCATTGATTTATTTAACTAAAACAGAGAACCGGACATACCGATACGTAGTACCCGTCGGGACGAACCCAACGGCACCAAAATCACCGAAATCAGGCAAGTATGCAATTTATAGTGAATTTACGAATTCGATGTTAAATTAGTCTCTTGTATGTGAATGTTGCTCGTTACTCTCGTAACCATGGACATTGTTGTATAAAGATAACTGGCCTTATTATTTGATTGCTGCATTCCTTGAAATAATTAACTAACGTGAGACATCGTGAAATCGTGCGCCTCGAAGGCGAAATCGTGATTTTCGTGATGTCATGTGAGTTGACAAATTCGTGCTTGTAAATCGTGAATTAGGCTGGCTCGTGTTCCAGCACAAATCTTGGGTGGGGTAAGGGTTGAGCGGCTATTAGGCGTATGAACGGGTACTCTCTTCAAGGGCACCACCCGTATGCGGTGGGTTAGCGCCAATCACGGTAAGCCCCCGTGAGAAGAACGACTCACTCATCACGTCCTAAAGGCGAGAACCCTATTATAGACATAACATGCTAACAATCGTGAAATGCTAACTTGAAACTTGCAAAGTGAAATTGTTATCTCAGTGAAATTGACATGCTTTACTTTACTTGTCAGATTGTTTAGAACTGCATGATATGATGTATTTACTTTAAAATCAGCATGCTTCAACTTTTATTGTTATCTCGTTTAAATTATAATTCACTCTTGAATCCAGTATAAATTTGTATATCTTGCCTTGGGTTCTAACATCTTCTTGCAGACCCTTGCTGACATACATTCATGTTTTTGGATGTATGTCAGATCCCGAGCTTGAGTATCAGGAGGTTCCTTCCGAGACACCTGACTTGGAGAGTCAGGAGTTCGCTGTAGACGCCGAGTTTCTCCCTGCGGAGAACTAGTGGGCTATTCCATTGCTGCTTGCCGTAGTTGCTTTCAGTCGTTGTGTGTACGTTATTATTGTTGTATTTCGGCCCAGCTGAGGCTTGTAGTTTTATTAAGTGTGCGGACGCTTATTATTTCTGGATGTGGCTTGTAATGTATGAATAATTCTGGTTGTTCTAAAAAGCGTGCGAAGGACCTGCCCTTGCGTTTTACCACAGACGCTTCATGAACCTGAGTTTCACAGCTCCGGTTCAAGCGGACCTCAGTAACGCTCTCGCTTCCGTCGTTTTGGGAAGCGGGGCGTTACAAATCCTATGTGCACAAGTCCACCGGCCTAAAGTCCATATTATTAATCTTCATTAGTGAATTTAAAACATTTAAAATACTTTAAAAATACTGATTTTAGTCTTGATTAGCGGGCAATGGGTTGGGAGTCCTAGGGGTGCAAAGCGTTACCTCAACACGACGCGAAAGCTACACTGGCGTCGGGTAGCGACGCCGGGGGTTGGAATAAAAGATCGCGCTCCAAGTCCTGATTCCAATATAGATTCCTCGCTGGAAAATTCAGAGCATCAACCGGAGCGACGATTCCAGATTCCAAAGCTAGCACGTGCGACGACGGGCTACGACGTGTCGCAACGTCGTACACGGCGAATCGTCGGAGAGAAAGCATCTAGGTGGGGCCCACAGTAGTCCAAGGGACCTTTGGGGGACCCACAATACCTCTGGAGAACTTGGGGGGCCCACGGCGGCAAGCGATACGACGGGTGCGGGGTTGCGACGAGTGGCTCTCGGTCGTACAGCCTCAGTGCGGGGAGGTCCTTCGGTCGTGCACAGAGAATGCGGGGTTGCGGCGCTTGGGGGTGTGCAGCGGCTGTGCGGCGTGCTTGGTGCGGGGCCTTTTCTCGGTCAGTGCGGAAGAGGGGCTCGGTCAGGCGCTTGGATGCGGGGGGCTGTGATGTTGCAACGTTGCAATGTTGCAACGCCGGTTGGTGCGGAGATGGGGGCCGGTCGGGCGCGGTGCGGAGCGGGGCGACAAGCGGGGGTTGGTGCGGGAGGCTGTGCGGGTTGAGGCTCTCGGTCTGACCGAGGTCCTCTCTCGGTTAGAGCGGGGGAACGGGGCGGCGGCAGCAGTGGGGTGCGGAGCGGCTGTGGTGCAGGGATGGGCTTTGGTCGGAGCGGGGGAACGGGGGCGTTTTCCTCGGTCATGCGGCAGCAGTTCGTCGCAACGTTGCGACGAATCGTCGCAACGTCAATTTTGGGTTTTGGAAGAGGCTAGGGTTAATTTCTTACGAAAATAGGTCTTTCTAGAGGTTGTTTATATAGTGTAGATGGGTTGACTAAGTCTAGGGCTAAATCTAATAGGATTAGAAGTTCAAAAATATTTAAAATTCGAAATTCAACTTCTCCAACTCACCCAAGGATTTGACTTGGTCCAAATGAGCTGGAAATGGGCTCAAAAATTCTTTAATACGTTTAAAGCTCAAATAAATTTTATTTGGTCGAAATTAATTTAAAAATTAATTATTAAAAATATTATAAAACTTGTTAAAAATATAAAAGTGGCCAAATAAACTCCAAAAATTATAAAATAAATATCGGGGTGATCGTGATAACGAGAGTGAGCTAACTAAGAAGACGGATCTCAATTTTGATGTCGGACGACGAAAATAAAAATAGAAACGTCTCCCGTCAAAAGTGAAAATCGCCACGTCTCATCGAATAAGTTTAAATTGTGGGAAAACGACTCGAGAAACGTTGTTCCAAAATAGTGCCACTATTTAATATTCTCAGAGACGTTCACAACGGCATATCACATGAAAGTGTTCACAAACAAACAAAGTCTAAAACAAACACGTGCATGGCCAAAAGCACGTGCACGAACAACGTACGACGAAAAGTGGTCGTTACATCCTCCCCACCTTAGAATAAAGTCCGTCCTCGGACTTTCTAATATATCTAGTCGCTCTAATAACTGCCCCAATCAAGTCACATTATATTTCAACCCAGGTATAGTCATTACAGGTGCTCATATACGCACTAGGTAGTCAAACATTAACACTACCAACACGTATATATATACATTCACATACGTCATATACTTATACCTATTATAGTCAGTCAATTTCATACATGTATTTAAATCATATATATAATCATACATCCCTTATATAACTACTACTTACCTAAACACAAAACAATATTTCAGATACTCATATAAGGATAGTCTCACACTTAGCAAATACAATCATTGCTCTACGTATAGATAGCTACCTATGCACAACAACATGGGTATACTACCCTCTAATACTTCCTAGTATACATCCAATACTAAGCACATCAACATAAGCAGTCACACCATACCATTATTAAGTCAAATTTTGCTATATCTAATATATATTCACTACTACCATATTTCACTCATTATATAGTCATACAAATGCGCATGCAATAATTTCACCGTATATTTGCATCACATTCGGTCCTATAACTATATTTACGACACGCCACATATACCATAGTCACCAATAACTATAACTAAGCACATTCTTACCCGTGCATGGTGCACACCCATACACGCTAACATTTCATTTACTCATACCATTCACACCACTATATACTTAGCACATCTATGCACCTAGTTTAGCTAGCACACAAGCAAGTCCTTAGTAAATAATTATACCACAAGACCAACACTTATAACTATATACTGGCGTAGCGACCCACAATCATGTGTGTAACACAACCAGGCACAACACTCCTATCACTATACATACATCAAACATCACTATATTCAATTACAAACATACATTCAATATACTTAGAGTCTACCCACTCAAGCTTGAGTGAGACTCAGTACACATATCAGAATATTCTATTTACGTAACACGGCATTCATACATATACCAATACCACTCCAATATTTATATGGCTACCATTACAACCATATACATTCCATAAGTCAATCACCCTTAATATTTAGTCAGGTAATACTCACATAGTTCAATCACTCTATATACCATAATAATAATAATACAGACATCAGCACACGTATAATTATAATACACTCCCTAATACATGCATACGCATTCCTCGTATAGTCACTCACATGTAACATATATATTCACACCATAGCCTACTACCTATAATTAGTATACTAACACATCTATACGTACTTAATTAAGATGTGCAATAGTCATGTATACCTCGCGGTATGCACGCATGCAACATCCCGCAAAAGCAAGCAATACCAATCAAAATTATAATCCTACTACCATATGTATATCTCTTATATACTCATGCAACAAAACATAACTACTTACGTCTAAACACAATACATACCCACATACGAGCACATACTCATACATGCTATCATATAGGTCACATAATAGGCCTACCCTCTTAACCATACGTACACTTATTATTATCACTCTAACATACACATAGCTTTACCAATCATTTACTTCAACCATTATAAGTATCTCTGATTACATACCCTCCATCAGATATCCCCACACTAATTCTTATATACACAAGTACCCCTAGTATGGTATAGCTAACCACACACAAATCTATAAATACTAACACATAAACATCTTATTACAATCACAAATAACTCCGAGTATATATATTCCGAGTATATATATATATATATATATATATATATATATATATATATATATACACACACACAATAGGCAAGCATCAATATACTTATGGGGGCCAACTCATTCAAGCACACGTACACAACTTAGGTACGTGCACAACGACTACCTCACAAGGTCCAAGGTCTACTAACCACTTAGAGTTGACACAGCCACTGACGGGCACTTAAGCCTAAGCAAAAGAGGGAGGTCGAAAGCGTGACGAGGGAAGGATCGATAAGCACGAGTTCAGATAGGACGAATACAAGGAGACAGCTTGGTTAGACAAAACTTGGCTCAATGGTGATGTTTAGGTTGAGGGAAAAAGGGAGGTGTAGTGATGCTTGTATAGGATGGAGGAAAGAAAAATAGGGTAAATAGCATAAGCTAGAATACGTGGAGTTTGAAAACTGTCGTTCTTCAAAAGTTAAAATCCTCGCCTGTAAAGAAATATTTGGAGATCGATAAAACGAGTTGTTCAAAATAAGTCTGAGTCGAATATTCAAAATAATAGAAAATTTTTTATTGGTTTATATAAAATCATTAAGAAAAGGGGAGTAAAATCATTTACACGAATATTAAGGACATGGTTTAGAAAATTCTATCCGTCAGTAATTTAATATAATGTTGGCAAAAATTTTGGAAATTTAAAGAATGAAATTAAAGTAACTGAAGAATTGAAGCTCGTTTTAAACGCTTTCAAAGTCTTTAAACCAGGGAAAGAAAATTTAAAATGGTCAATAGTGGAACTACTTTTAGAGGAACCAGGATGTGCAAAAATTAAAACTGATTTACACAAAACTCTTAGCATACGAGCACAACGAACCTGGTACAGACAAAAATAGTTGAAATTCATTTTAGTCTAGAAATTTTTCTAAAAGCACGTAGGGTGAGCGGAAAGATAATAATAATAACTTGGTAGTAGAATTATCAAAATTGATAGCAAAGCTTTAAAATCAAATCATGGAGGGTTTAAATTAGGAAGTGGTTATGAAAATAGTAATTTTGCAAAAATCTGAAATAGCGAGAACGACGAGCAAAAACCAACTTGCTGAAAGCTGAAATTCCATGTGTCTTGAAAAGTATATGAATGGCATAAATCAGGAGGGAAAATTACAAGTTGAATAAAAGTACGATTCAGGATAAAATTAATATATGAAGGGACGACGCATTTGCATAAGTACGAAAAACATAGGCTGGGAAAATACTATAAGCTAGTATTCAAAATTCCGACAAACGTTTTAAAAATTTAAATCAATGAAGGAGTATGAAGTATAAGTATATTAAAATTTTGAACAAAGTTAAACTTAGTGGAAGAGAAGATTGAAAAATACTTTCAGAAGGTTCAAGTTTTGCAATGGAGATGTTTGAAAATTGACGACGATCGTCATGAGGCGATCTCGTGAATCGAGGCAAGGAAATTGGTCAGATGATCAAATCATACATACGCCTAGGATATGGATCAGGAAAGTCTACGGAAACTCCTACGGTCGACCAACTAAAGATGAAGAACTAAGCGCTAAGACTTTCTAAGGAGCTAGACGGAAACGAAATGCGTTCAGCTTGGTCCGAAATCGATGAACCCAAGCGAACGACTAAAGGAAATTCTAGAAGTCTAATATGGTCAGGGGTAGACAAGAGCCACTAAGGTAACTCCTATGAAGATAAAGTCAATTGCTAGAAGGGAGTCTAACTAACAATCAGGGGCCTCTAACTAGCAAGCACAGACGTCTAACTAAGTCTTCTTACCACCTAGTGTCATAAGAGAACGACTAGACTCAGGGCTTATTATTCGGATGTTGCAATTTATTTAATGGACATTCCGTTATTATCGTTGTTCCGTTAATTCGCAATTGCAAGACTGGACCTGCATGGGCCACCAACAAAACCTGTCACGCCCCGCTTCCCAAAAATATGGAGGCGAAGCGTGAGAAGGTCCGCTCAGACTTGAAGTTGCAAAGCTGCAAGTCCGATAAGCGTCAATCAAATTTTAAACTGCAGGTCCTTGTAACGCGAACGAAACAAGATAATAATAATGAAATGAGACAAAAGAATAATCTCAGAATATCCATAAATATAAATTTCAATATCGCAGAAAAGCCACCAGGCTGAATAGAAAAAGAGTGTAAAGGCCCAAACATGGCCAACAAAAGTATAAAGCATAGGTGCCATGCACTAACAAAAGGCCTAAAAGAAAGCTCATCAAAGACTCAAAGAATGGTCACCGGTGTCCACAAAATCCTCCTGGGCAGACACGGACTCAGGCTCAGCGTCAGCAACGCATCACGTACACAGCAACGGTCTCTGGCTCAGGTCTAACATGTGACACCCAAAAGAGCAAGGGGCACATGTCAGCAAGTCTGGAAGACTTGTGCAAGGAAACTGAAAGTACAAGTAAAAGCAACCTAGCAGTTCTAGCATGATGCAATGACGTGGCAGTTAAAGTATGAGTGCAACAAGCATGGTAAAGTAAAGTAAAGTACGAGCATGGCATTTAAACATGGCATGGATGACAAGATATACAAGTAACACTCACTAGTACAAGACAAGAAAAAGTAAGCACCTCGTGCACAGAGTTCACGCCTTACAGCTGAAGAGGCTGTACGGGCACACTTCTACGCTGAGTGGTCGCTCAACCCTACCCCTCCACGTGTATCGAGCCAGGGCCTTACCCCCGAACGGGAATGCTCGCTTCTGGATCACGAGCCAGGAAGTGTTTTTAACAAGTATGGCATAGGGGTGCACCTAGCCGGAAACACGGAAACATGGATTGTACAAGTATTTTGTAGCGTGTGCTACGATGCAACAATCAATTTGGATGACATGTAAGATGCAATGCATGGCAGTTATAAGTGCGTACAGGTAAGAAAAGTAAACGTGACAGTTTAGTATGCATGAACAACAAGTTTAAAGAGTTGGATCTAGCTTCGTTGTCAAGCTAGATCAATTGGGTGACGGATCTAGTTTTGTTGTCAAACTAGATCAAGTAGGCGTCTAGCCAGCTATCATTTCACTGACTAGTCTCTTTTACACTGAAAACAAGGAAGTGGCCTAAAAACATGGCCCTACACAAGAGTTGGCAAGTTTCACTTGCCTGCAAGTATCACGTCTGAGCAACACCGTCCAACGAGTCCAAAATCACAATAATCCTATGTGCACAAGTCCACCGGCCTAAAGTCCATATTATTAATCTTCATTAGTGAATTTAAAACATTTAAAATACTTTAAAAATACTGATTTTAGTCTTGATTAGTGGGCAATGGGTTGGGGGTCCTAGGGGTGCAAAGCGTTACCTCAACACGACGCGAAAGCTACACCGGCGTCGGGTAGCGACGCCGGGGGTTGGAATAAAAGATCGCGCTCCAAGTCCTGATTCCAATATAGATTCCTCGCTGGAAAATTCAGAGCATCAACCGGAGCGACGATTCCAGATTCCAAAGCTAGCACGTACGACGACGGGCTACGACGTGTCGCAACGTCGTACACTGCGAATCGTCGGAGAGAAAGCATCTAGGTGGGACCCACAGCAGTCCTAGGGACCTTTGGAGGACCCACAATACCTCTGGAGAACTTGGGGGGCCCACGGCGGTAAGCGATGCGACGGGTGCGGGGTTGCGACGAGTGGCTCTCGGTCGTACAGCCTCGGTGCGGGGAGGTCCTTCGGTCGTGCACAGAGAATGCGGGGTTGCGGCGCTTGGGGGTGTGCAGCGGCTGTGCGGCGTGCTTGGTGCGGGGCCTTTTCTCGGTCAATGCGGAAGAGGGGCTCGGTCAGGCGCTTGGATGCGGGGGGCTGCGATGTTGCAACGTTGCAACGTTGCAACGCCGGTTGGTGCGGAGATGGGGGCCGGTCGGGCGCGGTGCGGAGCGGGGCGACAAGCGGGGGTTGGTGCGGGAGGCTGTGCGGGTTGAGGCTCTCGGTCTGACCGAGGTCCTCTGACGGTCAGAGCGAGGGAACGGGGCGGCGGTAGCAGCGGGGTGCGGAGCGGCTGTGGTGCGGGGATGGGCTTCGGTCGGAGCGGGGGAACGGGGGCGTTTTCCTCGGTCGTGCGGCAGCAGTTCGTCGCAACGTTGCGACGAATCGTCGCAACGTCAATTTTGGGTTTTGGAAGAGGCTAGGGTTAATTTCTTGCGAAAATAGGTCTTCCTAGAGGTTGTTTATATAGTGTAGATGGGTTGACTAAGTCTAGGGCTAAATCTAATAGGATTAGAAGTTCAAAAATATTTAAAATTCGAAATTTAACTTCTCCAACTCACCCAAGGATTTGACTTGGTCCAAATGAGCTAGAAATTGGCTCAAAAATTCTTTAATACGTTTAAAACTCAAATAAATTTTATTTGGTCGAAATTAATTTAAAAATTAAGTATTAAAAATATTATAAAACTTGCTAAAAATATAAAAGTTGCCAAATAAACTCCAAAAATTATAAAATAAATATCGGGGTGATCGTGATGACGAGAGTGAGCTAACTAAGACGACGGATCTCAATTTTGACGTCGGACGACGAAAATAAAAATAGAAACGTCTCCCGTCAAAAGTGAAAATCGCCACGTCTCATCAAATAAGTTTAAATTGTGGGAAAATGACTCGAGAAACGTCGTTCCAAAATAGTTCTACTATTTAATATTCTCAGAGACGTTCACAACGGCATATCACACGAAAGTGTTCACAAACAAACAAAGTCTAAAACAAACACGTGCACGGCCAAAAGCACGTGCACGAACAACGTACGACGAAAAGTGGTCGTTACACCAACACTAGCACAAGTAAAGCACTTTGCATAAATATTTTTCACTTTCAATGGCTCATTGTGAATTTTCTTATAAATAGGCTTTTTAGCATGTTTCATGTCATATCCAAGACCGCGTCTATTATTGCCATAAAGTTGATTCTCTATAATAGTATCCAACGATTATTTTCCTATAGAGAATTTCTTTAATGACAATTCTAGACTTGTGATTTTGGATTGTAATGAAGTATTCTCATTCACAATCAAAGTGCACTTACTTATAAAACCCTTCTTATTGTCCTCTTCATTCTTTATAAATTCAATTATTTTTCTTTTAAACTCGTTATTTAGCATGCACGATATATCATTAAGCTCTCTAATCAAAGAATCTTTTTCAATTTCCAGCTTAATTAAATCTTGCTTAAGCATGCTAATATCATTCATTAAAGAAGGACAAGAAAGACAATTAGCTTTTTTATGCAACCTAGAATTCTCTTTTTCCAACAAAGCAATGGGAGAATCATATACAACAATTTTTCCTTTTAGCTCCTTAATTTCTAATGACATGTGGTAATCGTCTTGTTGCATTTTTTTCATTGGAATTTCTATAATCTTCTAGGGTGTACTCTAGCTCTACAATTTCCTCTTCCATGGCTTTACAAATAATTAGAAGTTCAGAATAACTACCATATTTTACCTTATCATCTTTTGTCATGAAGCAAAGGGAAGAGTGGGCGCAATCCTCATCCTCATCCTCGCTATCCATATCCCACGTTCGCACCACAGCTTTTTCTTTCTTCTCCGCAACATTAGCTATGTCTTGTGTGCAATCCTTTTTAACGTGTCCCTGCTTTTTACATTTAAAACATTTAAATTTATTAATAGCAGTCTGTTCAGATGAATTTCTAGAAGGATTATAATGGTTAGAACGATTAAACCTTTGTTGCATGTCAGCTCTTCCTTGAGGAGTCTTGATGTATTTTTTGAAACCTCTGACCATCAAAGCTATCACCTCATCATCATCATCGTCTTCACTAGCATGAAGAGGTAGTGGCTTTGGAGCTTTTTCCTTCTCCTCTGGTTTCTCTCTAGCCTCTATATTTTACAGCTCAAGCTCGTGAGACATTAAGTTGCCTATCAAGTCCTCCACTCTCATCTGTGATAGATCTTTTGCTTCTTGGATGGCAGTAACTTTAGGCCTGAAAGAGCTTAGCAGCGCCCTTAAGATTTTCCTTACCTGCTCAAGGCTAGAGTATGGCTTACCAAGTGAGCTAGACTTGTAGACGATGTTGGTGAACCTCGTAAACATATCTGATATGGACTCTGGTGGTAGCATGCGAAAGCTCTCATACTCTGTGCTTAGCAGTGCAAGTCTAGACTCCTTTACCTGTGACGTTCCCTCGTATGTCACCTCCAGTGTATGCCATATTTCCTGCCCAGTTTGACAAAGTGAGATACGATTAAATTTAGATTTATCAAGAGATCATATAAGAGCATTCATAGCTTTTCTGTTTAAAGAATATAATCTCCAATCATTATCATCTCACTTGTCTTCATGTTTAAGCATATCAATATTTTCAACTTTAATAACAGGTGGATTATTACCTTTTTCGACAATGTGCAAAACTCTATAATCAACAGATATCAAGTAGATTTTCATCCTAGATTTCCAATAAGCATAATCTACTCCATTAAATTTAGGGTTTGTGATATGGACTGACCTTCAAAAAAAGCACAATCAATAGAGTTATTCATGGTCAATCTAGGCTAGATCCAATAACCAACTTTGATACCACTTGTTGGATCTCGATCTAAGCCTAGAGGGGGGTGAATAGGCTAATAAAAATTCTCGTACAACCCACGAGAAATCACACGCAGTTATAATCACATGCAGCATAAATAATAATCAAACACAGATGCACCGCAGATTTACCCTGGTTCGGTCGTCACCACGACCTACGTCCAGCCCCCGAAAGTAAATATTATAGTAATAATGTACAGGCACAACCGTAATAGCTAGAGAACCAACATCTCTACACTCACCAGGCTCAGTACCCCACTCACCATGTTCAACACTATCAATCCTAATATATACTCTCACTTGACGACGCCCGTCAAGTTCCTCTTGTCTAGACCACCACTAGACAAGACCCCAAAATGTCACACAAAAAGTGGTAAAGTTTCCCCTACAGATATCTACACACTATCACAAAGATAATAATAAGAGTTTAGAATAGCTCAGTGATGGTGTGTCGTCTCTGTTGTTCAGCACGGGTCAGATCACGTCTAACAAGAAGTAGTCGTCTCGTCACGTCTGCAACTCAAGTTGCGGCCTTTGATGTCTATGAAAGTTGCGGCCTTGTCCCCTCAATGAAACTTGTGGCTTGGCCTCTGATATTGTGGCAACTCCTTGATGGCACTATGAAGGGTCGACAAAGATGACTTGCGAGAGTTGCAATCTTCAACCCACTCCTCTGTTTCAAGTTCGCATCCTATAGAAATGTCTCCAATGGATCTCCAAGAGTAATGGGAGTGTAGGGAAGGTTATTTGTTCTTGGAGAAGTTAGACTTGGAGATGATGGAGGGTATAGCTTTGGCAATGGTGATCTTGGCCCAGGAGCTTTTGGCTTACGGCTAAGTTGATGTCTATGGGGAATTTGCGCAATGTGGAGGAGAGGCTAGCAGCCTTTGTAAGCTTTTGGCTTTGGACTTGAGGTTAGCAATGGAGGAGGGATCCTTGGCAAGGAGAAGATATTGCGCATTGTGTAACCTCCTTGAAAAGTTGCGGCCTTCCCTTTGTTTTGGCCAAAGTCCTTTTATGTATGCCGCAATTTTTTTGCCTCCTTGGTTGCTTGGTTCATATAGGAATGAGCTAGGGTATGTTGCGACCAAGGAGGAGATCTCTAGGCTAGGGTTGCGGCTAAGATGGAGTCCTAATGGGGATATGAATAAGATCTTGTAGTTGTTGATTGAGTTGGATTGTGGAGATTTAATTTGATCTGATGGCAATACAAATAGGATTAGGAATTTGAATGGGATTTGATTTCCAATGCTAATGGGATGTTAATTTGATTCAAATAGGATAGGCGATTTGATAGGATCTTGTTGCAATGCTAATAGGACTAGGATTTGAATTGAATCTCTAATTGATTTGAATCAATCCAACTGAGATTTGAATAAGATACTCCATATCCCTCCATATTTGACCAAGTCCAAATTGCTATATGAATAGCCATTTCTCCATCTTCCAATTTGCTATGTATATGGTAATTTCTCCATCAAATTCACTTAGTCTCTCTTTAAAGAACTACGAGTATGCCACTCCTGAAAAAGCACTTAACACACACATTAGAACATTTACACACGTTTGTTATCATCAAACACGAAGTCATCGATCGTTGTATCCAACACACGTTGTATCCAACATTAATGGCTTTTAAATGAGACTCTTTTGGGTTGGCTTGAAAGCGTGCACACATGCATACATCAAACATTATATCTGGCATAGAAGCAGTCAATTATAACAAGGAACCAATCATACCTCTATAGAGCTTTTGGTCCACGACGACTCCTTGTTCATCTTTGTTCATTTTCACAGAGGGGCTCATTGGTGTTCCAATTCCTTTAGACTTCTCCATCCCGAACCTTTTCAGAAGCTCCTTGATGTACTTGGTTTGGGATATAAAGATGTCTTCTTTTCCTTTCTTTACTTGGAACACCAAAAAGTATTTCAACTCTCCCATAAGGCTCGTCTCAATTTGATCCTGCATGACTTTCTCAAACTTTTGACGTAAAAGATCATTAGTATCACCATAAATTATATCATCAACTTATATTTGTACAATGAGAAAACAATCATTTTCATGCAAAAATAATAATCTATTGTCTGCACTACCCTTTTTAAAATCATTTTCCAACAAGTATGTGCTAAGACGATCATACCAAGCCCTAGGAGCTTGCTTAAGCCCGTACAAAGGTTTTTCTAATTTGTATACATGGTATGGAAAATCATGGATTTCAAATCCTAGTGGTTGTTCGATAAATACATCTTCTTTTAGGTAGCCATTAAGAAAAGCACTTTTTACATCCATTTGTTTTAGTTTGATGCCTTTATAACTTGCAAAAGCTAGCAAGATTCTAATGGACTCTAACATAGCAACTGGAGCAGAAGTTTCATCCACATCAATTCCTTCAATTTGATTATATCCTTTATCTACCTATCTTGCCTTGTTTCTAATAACATTTCTAGATTCATCAAGTTTATTTTTAAACAGCCATTTTGTGCCAACCACAGGATAATCAGTGGGTCTTAGTACAAATTTCCAAATATTATTTCTAACAAATTGGTTCAATTCATCTTGCATGGCCAAAACCTAACTTTCCTCATCTAATGCAGTTTCTATATTTTTAGGCTCTATTTCAGAAATAAAATCCACATAAATACATAGTGCACAAAGATTTCTAAAAGAGGGACGAGTACGCATACCTGTCGTAGGCTCATCGATAATCAAGTTTGTGGGTGATTTGGATCAAATCTCAGTTCTCCTCTGTTTCTACTTCTTCCTAAACTTCTTGCGTGCTAACATCCTCTTATCTTTCAGGTTGCTCATCGTTGTTCCTTGGACTGCTTTCTTGCTCTACACTTTCTCCTCCTTCATTTTCCCTGCAATCCAAAGACACTTTTTCATATTCATCAAATTTAATGCGAATAGATTCAATAATAGTTAAGGTGCATTTATTATATATCATGTATGCTCTGCTCTTAGTTGAATATCCCACGAACACTCCCTCATCTGATTTGGATTCAAATGTGCCAAGCTGATCTTCAGTGTTTAGTAAATAGCACATGCATCCAAATACTTTAAAATAAGAAATGTTTGGAGTGTTGCCATACCATATTTCGTAAGAAGTTTTGTTCATTAAAGGTCTAATCATAACTCTATTGCACACATAGCATGCAGTACTAATGGCCTTAGGCCAAAAAGACATAGGCAAGCTATATTCATTTAGTATACTCCTAGCCATCTCTTTTAATATTCGATTCTTTCTCTCGACCACTCCATTTTGTTGGGGTGTTCTAGGAGAAGAGAATTCAAGTAAAATTCCTTTTTTCAAGACAATAATTTTCAAAAATTGCATTTTCAAACTCACCACCATGATCACTTCTAATTTTTATTATGGAAGTATTTTTCTCATTAGAAACTTGTATTCAAAAATTCTGAAAATTTTCAAAGGAATCTGATTTTTTGGCTAGGAAGTAAACCCACGTGTACCTAGAGTAATCATCAACCAATACCAAACAAAAAATTTTATCTCCTAGGCTAGCAATATCGGTGGGTCCAAATAAATCCATGTGCACTAACTCCAATGTGCATGTGGTGGCCACTTCTTTAATGCTAGAAAATGTTGATCTAGTTTGCTTACCTTTTATGCATGCCACACACAACTTACCATTCTCATAGGTCTGATGCGGTAGTCCTCTTACCAAATTTTTATTTTCCAGCTTATTTAGCAATCACATGCTTGCATGTGCTAATCTTATGTGCCATAATGTGGCTTCTTCTTCCCTGACAAGCAAGCATTTAGAAACAGTTAATTCTTCAATCATGATAGTATAGATATTGTTTTTTCTATTCGCTATAATTATAACATCACCTGTGGAACTATCAATAATTCTACAAAAATTTTAATCAAATTCTACTTTCATACCTTTGTTACACATCTGACTAATAGAAATGAGGTTGTGTGTTAGATTTTCCACCCATAGGACATCTGTAAGCTGAAAGGTGTCGTTACCTAAACATCCTTACCAATCACCTTGCATCTTCCATTGTCCCCTAAAGTAACACTTCATCCTTCATGCTTTACAAGGCTAAGGAACTTTTTGCTATCTCTAGTCATGTGTCTTGTTCAGCCAGAGTTTAAGTACCACTCACACCATTGTCCCTTAGCCATGCCATATATCAACACATAAGAAGAGCAAGATACGTGTGACCTAGGAATCCAAATATGTCCATCGGTGTTAGTCAATGTACCTTTCGGAACCCAAATTTTCTTAAATTTTATATTATTGTTCATGTACTTGCAATTGTAATATGCATGACCAACACTCCCACACATATAGCATTTTGCAAATACACTTCTTCCAACTCCTGTTTATTTTTGAATCTTTTTGTTAACTATTGGCTTTTCGTCAATTCTATTTCCATATCCTAAACCACGCCTATTATTGCCATGCATATGATATCCAAGAATAATGTCTAAAGATCTCTTTCCAACTCCAAACTTTTTAATGGTTAGCTCAAAATCAGATACTTT
The DNA here is from genome assembly GCA_030789695.1 of Scilla litardierei. Classification (NCBI taxonomy): domain Eukaryota; kingdom Viridiplantae; phylum Streptophyta; class Magnoliopsida; order Asparagales; family Asparagaceae; genus Scilla; species Scilla litardierei. The sequence continues at coordinate 235,183,729 of CM061142.1, forward strand.
AGATTTTAAATATATGTTTTCATTAACAAGCATAGTACATTTCCTGATAAAAGCCTTTTTATTTTTTTCCTCATTCTTTTTAAAATTTCCCATTTCCTTTTCTAGCTCTATAACATTTTCTTTACACATTTTATTTTCACTCATAAGTGTAAGACAATTTTAGCATTCAACTTTTTCATGCACACTAGATTTTGTTTTTTCAAAATAGTACTGGTAGCATTATATGTATTATTTTTAGCCTTTAATATATCAACTTCTAGTGACATGTTGTATTTATCTTGCTATAATTCAAAATTACTCTCTTTTAAAGATTCTACAGCAGATTCTAACTCATCAATTTCATCACTCATATTTTCCCACATTTTCATAATATCATTCTTAGAGTTAGATTTTACCTTGTCAATATCTGCCATCAAGCAGAGAGAGTAGTGGGCTGTCTCATCCTGTGCCTCATCCTCGTTATCTTCATCCCACGTTACCGATAATGATTTTCCTTTCTTCTTTGTGGAGTGATTCTTTCCTTGTGTGCAGTTTTTTTTTCATAAAATGTACATGCTTCCTGCATTGAAAACATTGCATACTCTTAGTAGTATTTTGTTCAGATAAAGTTTTTGCAGGATTGAACTTGTTAAAGCGATTAAACCGTTTTTACATGTCTGATCTTCCTCATGAATTCTTGATGTATTTCTTAAATCCTTTAACCATCAGTGCCAGCTCCTCATCAAGATCTTCTTCTTCTTCTTCTTCAACATTGAAAGCTAGTGCCTTGGTAGTCTTCGTTTCATATTTCTCCCAAGATTCTTTGGACTTTATTTCAAGTTCATGGGACATCCGGTTTCCTATCAATTCTTCCACACTCAGCTTTGCAAGATCCTTTGCTTCTTGAATGAATGTGACTTTGGGACAGAATGAGCTTGGCAGCGCTCTCAAGATATACCTTACTTTCTCCAGGCTCGAATATAGTTTTCCAAGAGCCTTTGAGTTATATACAATTTCTGTAAACCTTGCATACATCTCCTTGATGGATTCCGTAGGAAGCATGCGGAAGCTTTCATATTCATTGCTCAACAAGGCCAGTCTGGATTCCTTTACCTGCGACGTTCTCTCATGTGTCACCTCCAGCGTGTGCCAAATCTCCTACGCAGTTAGACATTGAGAAATACGATTACGTTCAGTTTTGTCCAAAGGACAGATAATTGCATTCATGGCTCTACCATTAAAAGAATAACATTTCCTATCAGCATCATCCCATTTATCTTCAGGTTTTAAAATTTTAGTATCTTCAATTTTAATCATGGGGGGTTTATATCTTTTCTCATCAATATTCCATACATCATAATCAACAGACACCAAATAAATTTTCATTCTTGCTTTCCAATAAGCAAAGTTTGTACCATTAAACTTAGGGGGTTTTGCAGTGGACTGACCTTCAGCAAAGGCTGAATCAGAAATATTCATGGTTCTCTAGCCTAGATCTTATAACCTTGCTTTGATACCACTTGTAGGATCATGATCTAAGCCTAAAGGGGTGAATATGCTAATAAATTATTTTCAGACGCAAATAAAATATTCCTACTCCACCAATCAATAGCAGAGTAAATAATGTGCAAGTAAATAGATCGCAAGGCAATCACAGAGTGCACGAGAGATTTACCTTGGTTTAGTCGCCCTAGTGACCTACTACAGCCCAAAAGCAAATACTAGATTTAATAGTATCAAGATACAAACTATAAAGAGCTACGTGCCACAACACTACACTCACCTAGTACTGTACCCCACTCACCAAAGTGTCAAACACTACAAATCTAGTACAAGCTTTTTCTTGACTAGCCCCAACTAGTCAAGACCCCAAAACCCCCAAAAATGATAGTCAAACATAATACAGATATCTACTAGGAATATCACAAATGTAAAAGTGATATAGAGTTAAGAGCACTCAGTTTTGTTATTGTTTTGTAGTCTATGTCAATCAGCATGTCGTCAGGTACGCTCTGACGCAAACATTGTCACGATCTGATGTCTGAATCTTAAGCTGTGGCTCCACGAAATTAATAGTGCAGACTGGTCTATGTGTATAGCAATCTCAATGTAACCGAGTTTTGAAGTGAGCCGTGTGCAGCGTACTTTATTCAAATTTTCTCAACTTGGGCTTAGTCTTCAACACACATGCAGCCAGTGTACTGATTGTCATGGCATCACAAAGTAGTAAACGACAGAGGTTTGTAAGATCCCCATGACAGCACCTTGATCCAAGGGAAGCTAACAAAAAGTCCACGGCAGCAAGAGCTTCACACCTCTGGCTTTCAGATGACCTTGTGCAAGGGATGATGCGGCAAGCACTGAAGTAAGCAGCAACCAGCCTCTTTGAGTCGGCGGCTAGAGGATCTGAACGAGGCGACAAAGAACTCCATGGCTAGAAGATCTTCATGCAGCTGCAAGGTCACGACAGGGCAAGTAGATGAACGGTAGCAATGTAAAACTCGACGACATGATGCGGGGGTTGCAACATGCTTGATCCTTCGACCACGCATACGTGCAGAAGACAACACGAGACTCATGGCAAGATGATAAACCACTACGGCAAGGAGATGAGTCGGCAGCAATGATGTTTAGTCAGCAGCAATGAAATAGAGGGCATTGGGCAGCACGTAAATCCACAAACATGGCAATCTTCAACTCACGACAGCTTCTTCAATGGCAGCAAGAGATATCAGCGCTACGAGACTTTGAAGGTGGAAGGCTGCGGCAATAGTGATGGATTTGGAGTTGATGGTTTTGGCAAGGTGGTCTCGTCTGATGGCAGTAATGAACTTCAGTCGACGACAACCACGTGATAAAGAAGATGATGTTGCTTGAGGGTGATTGCCTTGGAACTTGCTTGGAGAATGGTGCGACAAAGGGTATTTCTTTTTGCTTGGGAGTCAATATTTGCGGCTGAGGTATTATATTAATGGCTTGAAGATTTTTGTGGTGATGGCTTACTTTTGCTTGCAAGCTGCGGCAGAGGATGAGTTTTATGTGGTTGGTGCTTGCCACAAAGAGAGAAGCTATGGTTTTGTAACGACCCGCTCTCAGGGGCCCGTTACTTATTTGATATTTGCGTAGTTTCTGCAGTTAACCAGTGAAATCAAAATAGCCACGATGCAGAGATGTACAAAAATACCCAAATAGTGTCCAATTATTACAATCCGAACCGTACAATTTGTTTCAACAATGATAAAAGAAAGAAAGAAAGTACACGACAGAAAAATAGCTCTGGAAGCTGCGGCCTCATGGTCGAAGTCTGGCGCTATTAACTCAAGAGCATCTGCTTCCATATGTACGTCGTCTGCGGTGCCACGGAGATGAAACCGTAGGTAAGTCACAACAATTCTAAATAAAGAAAGAGAGGTACTGTACAAGTATGACAAAGCAGACCAAAGTGAAAGTAAAGTACGGTGCAGTGTCTGTACAAGTGTAGAAAGTAAAAGTACGGCAAGTAAAGTGCGGTGACTGTACTGGCAAGGAAAGTAAAGTGCATGTACTGTAAAGAATGTAACTGTGCAAGTTACACTAGAACTACGTGACTCAAGTAGGAGAGTCAATATGTGACCGTTCAGTTCGTCTCTTGCCTGGGTGCTACCCAGACGAATGCCGGAACCCAGGCAGCAGGATGGTTTGCCGAAACACAGGCAGCTAGACAGGAGGCTGAAACACAGGCAGCTTGACATGTAGATCGAACTCTAGTCACTCACGTACTCTCGCAACTGTGAGTTACCCCGAAACCCCGGTGACGTGTCAAGTACAAGTTCTTCACAAGATTGTTCCATAGGATGTTCCACATGTTAGTCACACCAGGTCAACTGGTTGACTTCCTCATTGAAACCCAGCAAGTAGGATAAAGACAAGCCCAACACCAAAAGATGTTACTTCCGTGCTTTGAGCACGTGGTAGTGTGGCTAGCACACAATTTACCCAAGTTGGTAGTTGTGTGCTACAACCACCAAAGTTGAAAGTTGGCAAAGTAATCTTTGGTAGATTACTTTCATTTTAGTTCTCTGATTCGGTTCAAGTTAAATAGCCGTTCGAGGCTATAGGAGTGTCAACGGGTTCATACAAGCACAGTAAACTAGGTTTCTAAATTTAGAATATATCGTGACTTACTATATTCGAGCTCGTTGTGGCAAGACGAGGTTGGAGCTGGAAGAGCTGGTGCACGAAGATTGGTACCTGCAATCACAAAAATTCTTGGTTAAGGAACGCTACATTTCTATTTAGATAATTTGATCGTTTTGATTTTTAAAACTGACTGAAACGGTGTCGAAAACGATTCTAAAATTTTATATAGACTATATATGGTGAAAATAATTTTACTGCAAGAAGGAATATTTTTCTGAAGATTATAGTAATTTTTAGGATCTTTTAAAAGCTCAAAAACTATTTAAAAACTATTTTTCAATTAGTGACGTATTTATTCCACAATTTATTCTGGATGCAATCTACATCGGAATGTTGCAAATGAGGTGTCAAAATGACCGTCTCAAAGAGTATTAAGACATATATTTTTATTGTCACGCCCCGCTTCCCAAAAATATGGAGGCGAAGCGTGAGAAGGTCCGCTCAGACTTGAAGCTGCAAAGCTGCAAGTCCGATAAGCGTCGATCAAATTTAAAACTGCAGGTCCTTGCAACGCTAACGAAACAAAGATAATAATAATGAAATGAGACAAAAGAAATATCTCAGAATATCCATAAAATAAGTTTCCAACATCGCAGAAAAGCCATCAGGCTAAAAGGAAAGAGACTAAAGGCCCAAACATGGCCAACAAAAGTACAAAGTACAAAACAACGGTGCTACGCACCAACAACTAACAAAAGGCCTAAAACAACATAAAGCTCCACAAAACTCAAAGCATGGTCACCGGGTCCACCAAAATCCTCCTGGGCAGCCATGGACTCAGACTCAGCGTCAGCAAAACCCCACGTACTCAGCAACGGTCTCTGGCTCAGGTCTAACATGTGACACCCAAAAGAGCAAGGGGCACATGTCAGCAAGTCTGGAAGACTTGTGCAAGGAAACTAGAAGTGGGAAAAGTAAAGCAACCTAGCAGTTCTAGCATGAATGCGATGACATGGCAGTTTAAAGTATGAGTGCAACAGGTATAGTAAAGCGAGGAAAAGTACGAGCATGGCATGACATTCACAAGACAATTACAAGACAAGAAAAGTAAGCACCTCGTGCACAGAGTTCATGCCTTACAGCTAAAGAGGCTGTACGGGCACACTTTTACGCTGAGTGGTCGCTCAACCCTACCCCTCCACGTGTGTCGAGCCAGGGCCTTACCCCCGAACTTGGAATGCTCGCTTCTGGATCACGAGCCAGGAAGTGTTTTAAACAAGTATGGCCTAGGGGTGCACCTAGCCAGGGACACGGAAACACGGATTTGTACAAGTATTTTGTAGCGTGTGCTACGATGCAACAATCAAGTTGGATGACATGTAAGATGCAATGCATGGCAGTTAAAGTACGTACAGTTTAAGGAAAGTAAACGTGACAGTTTAGCATGCATGAATGACAAGTTTAAAGGGTTGGATCTAGCTTCGTTGTCAAGCTAGATCATTTAGGTGACAGATCTAGTTTCGTTGTCAAACTAGACCAAGTAGGCGTCTAGCCAGCTATCATTTCACTGACTAGTCTCTTTTACGCTAAAAGCAAGGAAGTGGCCTAAAAACATGGCCCTACACAAGAGTTGGCAAGTTTCACTTGCCTGCAACTATCACGTCAAGAAAACACCGCCCAACGAGTCCAAAGTCACGATTCCTACGTGCACAAGTCCACCGGCCTACATCCGTTTTATTAATCTTGATTAGTGAATTCTAAAACATTTAAAATACTTTAAAAATACTGATTTTAGTCTTGATTAGCATGCAATTGGGTTTGGGGTCCTAGGGGTGCAAAACGTTACCTCAACACGACGCGAAAGCTACACCGGCGTCGGGTAGCGACGCCGGGGGTTGGAATAATAAGATCGCGCTCCAAGTCCAGATTCCAATCAGTTTCCTTGCTGGAAATTTCAGAGAAATCAACCCGGGCGACGATTCCAGATTCCAAAGCTCGCACGTGCGACGACGGGCTACGACGTGCGACGACGTCGTACGCGACGAATCCTCGAAGAGCAAGCACCTTGGTGGGGCCCACAGTACTCCTAGGGGCCTTTGGGGGACCCACAATAACTCTGGAGAACTTGGGGGGCCCACGGTGGCAAGCGATGCGACGGGTGCGGGGTTGCGATAGGTGACCCTCGGTCGTACCCCTCCAATGCGGGAGAAACCCTCGATCGTGCGCTGAGAATGCGGGCTGCGACGATTTGGGGCGTGCAGCGGCTGCGGGGTGGCTGGGTGCGAGAGCTTCCGTCGGTCAGGTCGAGAGAACGGGTCGGTCAGGCGCTTGGATTGCGGGCGGGCGACGATGCAACGCTGCAGCGCTTGGGCGCTCGGTCACAGCGGGCGGGGCCTTCGGTCGGGCACGGAGCGGAGCGGGGGACGAAGCGGGCGACAGCTGCGGTGCGGGGCGGGCGCTTGAGCTCTCGGTCTGACCGAGAGCTCCCTTCGGTCGGTGCGGAGGAATTGAGCGGAGCGGCTGTGCAGCGATGCGGCCCAAGCTTGGTGCGGGGGCGGCCAGCGGTCGAAGCGGGGGTTTTGGCCTCGTTTCTTCGGTCGTGCGGCCGCCGTTCGTCGCAACGTTGCGACGAATCGTCGCAACGTCCAAAATGAGTTTGGAAGAGGCTAGGGCTAATTTCTTTGGAAAATAGGACTTGCTAGGGGTTGCTTATATAGTATAGGTGGGTTGACTTGGTCTAGGGCTAAATCTAATTGGATTAGAAGTTCAAAAAGATTTAAAATTTGAATTTAAACTTCTCCAACCCAATCTAGGATTTGACCTGGTCCAAATGAGCTGGAAATTGGCTCAAAAATTCTTTAAAATGTTTTAAACTCAAATAAATTTTATTTGGCCGAAATTAATTTAAAAATAAATTATTAAAAATAATATAAAGCTTGTAAAAATTATAAAAGTGGTCAAATAAACTCCAAAAATTATAAAATAAATATCGTTGTGATCGTGGCGACGAATGTGAGCTAACTAAGAAGACGGATCTCAAATTCGGCGTCGGACGACGAAACTAAAAATAGAAACGTCTCCCGTCAAAAGTGAAAATCGTCACGTCTCATCGAGTGAGTTTAAATTGTGGGAAAACGACTCGAGAAACGTCGTTCCTAATTAGTGCCACTATTTAATACTCTCAGAGACGTTCATAACGGCATATCGCACAAAAGTGTTCGCAAACAACCAAAGTCTAAAACAAACATGTGCACGGCCAAAAGCACGTGCACGAAAAACGTACGACGAAAAGTGGTCGTTACATCCTCCCCACCTTAGAATAAAGTCCGTCCTCGGACTTTCTAATACATCTAGTCGCTCTTAATAACTACCCCAAATCAAGTCGCATTATATTTCAAACCAAGTATAGTCATTACAAGTGCTCATATATGCACTAGGTAGTCACACATTATTACTACCAACACGTATATAAATACATTCACGTACGTATACACTTATACCTATTATAGTCCGACAACTTCATACATGTATTTCAATCAGGTATATAAACATACATCCCTGATATAACTGCTACTCACAAACAATAGTTCAGATACTTATATAGGTATGATCTCATACCAGCAACTACAATCATTGCTCTACCTATATGTAGCTACCTATGCACAAACATCAAGGGTATACTACCCTCTAATATTCATCCAATACCAAGCATCTCAACACATATAGTCACACCATACCATTATTAAATCAAGTTCACTATATCTAATATACATTCACCACTACTATAATTTCACAATATATAGTCATTCAATACATGCAAATAGTTCACCATATATTCACATCACGTACGGTCCTATAACTATATTTACGACACGCCACATATACCATAGTCATCAATACCTATAACTAAGCACATACTTACCCGTGCATGGTGCACACCCATACACGCTAACATTTCATTTACATACACCAATCATGCCATTGTATAACTAGCACACATACACACCTAGTTTTAGCTAGCGCACAAGCAAGTCCTTAGTAATTAGCTATACCACAAGACCAACACCTATAACTATATACTGGCGTAGCGACCCACAATCATGTGCGTAGCACAACCAGGCACAAACACTCCTATCACTATACATACATCAAGCATTGCTATATTCAAACTACAACATACATTCAATATACTTAGAGTATACTCACTCAAGCTTGAGTGAGACTCAATACACATATCAGAATATCCCATATACGTAGCATGACATTCATACATACACCAATACCACTCTAATATTTATATATATGTCTACCAATATAACCATATACATTCCATAGATCAATCACACTTAATATTTAGTCCGGTAATACTTACATAGTTCAATCATTTTATACACCATAATAATAGTAATACAGACATCAGCACGCATATATTTATAATACCCACCCTAGCACAAACATAGCTTTACCAATCATTTTATTTCAACCATTATAAGTATCTCTAACTAATACACTCCATTAGATATTCCAACGCTAACTCTTATATACTCAAGCATCCCTAGTATAGTATAGCTATCCACACAAAATCCATAACTACTATCTCACAACAACTTCATACTATCACGAATAACTCCGAGTATATATATATATATAAATATATCACACAATAGGCAAGCACCAATATACTATGGGGGGTACACTCATTCAAGCCCACGTACACAACTTAGGTACGTGCACCACGACTACCTCACAAGGTCCAAAGGCCTACTAACAATTAAGGGTTGACACAGACATTGACGGACCCTAAGGTCTAAGCAATAAAGAGAGGTCGAGAGTGTGACGAGGGAAGGATCGATAGGCACGAGTTCAGCTAGGACGAATACAAGGAGACGGCTTGGTTAGACGAAACATTGGCTCAATGGTGATGTTTAGGTTGAGGGAAAAGGGAGATGTAGTGATGCTTATATAGGGTATAGAAAAGGAAATAGGGTAAATAGCATGAGCTAAAATACGCAAAATTGAAACTGTTGTACTTTAAAATCCTCATCTGAGAAGAAATGTTTGGGGATCGATAAAACGAGTTGTTCAAAATAAATCTGAGTCGAATATTCAAAATAATAGAAAATGGCCTATTGGTTTTTAAAAATCCTTTTAAAAGGAAGTAAAATCATTTACGCGAATATTAAAGACATGGTTTGGAAAATTCTATCCGTCAGTAATTTAATATAATGTTGTCAAAAGTTTTGGAAAGTCGAAGAATGAATTCGAGTAACGGAAGAATTTAAACTCATGTTAAATGCTTTCAAAACTTTTAGGCTATGGAAAATTTAAAATAATCAATTTTGAAAATTCTTTTAGAGAACCAGTGTTTGCCAAAAATCAGAAACTGATTTACATAAGGTTCTTAATCTACGAGCACACAAGTCTGGCACGGATAAAAATAGTTGAAAGTAGGTATGGTGCACAGAAAAATAATAATATTGACTTAGTATAAGAATTATCGAAGTCGAATAGTAAGTCTTTAAAATCAAATCACGGAGGGTCTAAATCAGGAAGTGGTTATGAAAATAGTAATTTCAAAAATCTGAAACAGGGAAAACGATGAGCAAAAACCAACTTGCTGAAAGCTGAAATTCCATGTGACTTGAAAAGTATATTAAATGTAAACACGAAGTATTATTCAAATGGCATAAATAAGAGAGAAAATTATAAATCGAGCTGAGCAAAATAAAAGTACGGTTCAGAATAAAATTAATATATGAAAAGACGACATGAGTACGAAAACATAGGCTGGGAAAAATATTATAAGCTAGAGTTCAAAATTCCGACAAACGTTTTTAAAAAAATTTAAATCAATGAAGAAGTATGAAGTATAAGTATATTAAGATTTTGAACAAATTTAAACCTAGGGAAAGAGGAAATCGAAAGATACTTTTGGAAGATCCAAGATTGTAACGAAAAGGTTTGAAAATTGACGACGATCGTCATGGGGCGATCTCGTGAATCGAGGCAAGGAAATTGGTCAGGTGATCAAAACATTCATATGCCTAGGTTATGAATCAGGAAGGTCTACGGAAAGTCCTACGGTCGACCAACTAAAGATTAGGAACTAGGCGCTAAGACTTTTAAAGGTTAGACGGTAAAGAAATGCGTTCAACTTGGTCCGAAATCGATGAGCCCAAAAGCGAACGTCTAAAGGAGGTTCTAGAAGTCTAATATGGTTAGGGGTAAACAAGGACCGCTAGGGTGACTCCTACGACGATTGAATCAATTGCTAGAAGGGGGGTTTAACTACAGTCAGGGCCTCTAACTAGCAAGCACAGACGTCTAACTAAGCCTTCTTATCACCTAGTGTCCTAAGAAAACAACTAAACTCAGGGCTTATGACTCGGATGTTGCAATTTATTTAATGGACATTCCGTTATTATCGTTGTTCCGTTAATTCGCAATTGCAAGATTGGACCTGCATGGGCCACCAACAAAACCTGTCACGCCCCGCTTCCCAAAAATATGGAGAAGAAGCGTGAGAAGGTCCGCTCAGACTTGAAGCTGCAAAGCTGCAAGTCCGATAAGCGTCGATCAAATTTAAAACTGCAGGTCCTTGCAACGCTAACGAAACAAAGATAATAATAATGAAATGAGACAAAAGAAATATCTCAGAATATCCATAAAATAAGTTTCCAACATCGCAGAAAAGCCATCAGGCTAAAAGGAAAGAGACTAAAGGCCCAAACATGGCCAACAAAAGTACAAAGTACAAAACAACGGTGCTACGCACCAACAACTAACAAAAGGCCTAAAACAACATAAAGCTCCACAAAACTCAAAGCATGGTCACCGGGTCCACCAAAATCCTCCTGGGCAGCCATGGACTCAGACTCAGCGTCAGCAAAACCTCACGTACTCAGCAACGGTCTCTGGCTCAGGTCTAACATGTGACACCCAAAAGAGCAAGGGGCACATGTCAGCAAGTCTGGAAGACTTGTGCAAGGAAACTAGAAGTGGGAAAAGTAAAGCAACCTAGCAGTTCTAGCATGAATGCGATGACATGGCAGTTTAAAGTATGAGTGCAACAGGTATAGTAAAGCGAGGAAAAGTACGAGCATGGCATGACATTCACAAGACAATTACAAGACAAGAAAAGTAAGCACCTCGTGCACAGAGTTCATGCCTTACAGCTAAAGAGGCTGTACGGGCACACTTTTACGCTGAGTGGTCGCTCAACCCTACCCCTCCACGTGTGTCGAGCCAGGGCCTTACCCCCGAACTTGGAATGCTCGCTTCTGGATCACGAGCCAGGAAGTGTTTTAAACAAGTATGGCCTAGGGGTGCACCTAGCCAGGGACACGGAAACACGGATTTGTACAAGTATTTTGTAGCGTGTGCTACGATGCAACAATCAAGTTGGATGACATGTAAGATGCAATGCATGGCAGTTAAAGTACGTACAGTTTAAGGAAAGTAAACGTGACAGTTTAGCATGCATGAATGACAAGTTTAAAGGGTTGGATCTAGCTTCGTTGTCAAGCTAGATCATTTAGGTGACGGATCTAGTTTCGTTGTCAAACTAGACCAAGTAGGCGTCTAGCCAGCTATCATTTCACTGACTAGTCTCTTTTACGCTAAAAGCAAGGAAGTGGCCTAAAAACATGGCCCTACACAAGAGTTGGCAAGTTTCACTTGCCTGCAACTATCACGTCAAGAAAACACCGCCCAACGAGTCCAAAGTCACGATTCCTACGTGCACAAGTCCACCGGCCTACATCCGTTTTATTAATCTTGATTAGTGAATTCTAAAACATTTAAAATACTTTAAAAATACTGATTTTAGTCTTGATTAGCATGCAATTGGGTTTGGGGTCCTAGGGGTGCAAAACGTTACCTCAACACGACGCGAAAGCTACACCGGCGTCGGGTAGCGACGCCGGGGTTGGAATAATAAGATCGCGCTCCAAGTCCAGATTCCAATCAGTTTCCTTGCTGGAAATTTCAGAGAAATCAACCCGGGCGACGATTCCAGATTCCAAAGCTCGCACGTGCGACGACGGGCTACGACGTGCGACGACGTCGTACGTGACGAATCCTCGAAGAGCAAGCACCTTGGTGGGGCCCACAGTACTCCTAGGGGCCTTTGGGGGACCCACAATAACTCTGGAGAACTTGGGGGGCCCACGGTGGCAAGCGGTGCGACGGGTGCGGGGTTGCGACAGGTGACCCTCGGTCGTACCCCTCCAATGCGGGAGAAACCCTCGGTCGTGCGCTGAGAATGCGGGCTGCGACGATTTGGGGCGTGCAGCGGCTGCGGGGTGGCTGGGTGCGAGAGCTTCCGTCGGTCAGGTCGAGAGAACGGGTCGGTCAGGCGCTTGGATTGCGGGCGGGCGACGATGCAACGCTGCAGCGCTTGGGCGCTCGGTCACAGCGGGCGGGGCCTTCGGTCGGGCACGGATCGGAGCGGGGGACGAAGCGGGCGACAACTGCGGTGCGGGGCGGGCGCTTGAGCTCTCGGTCTGACCGAGAGCTCCCTTCGGTCGGTGCGGAGGAATTGAGCGGAGCGGCTGTGCAGCGATGCGGGCCAAGCTTGGTGCGGGGGCGGCCAGCGGTCGGAGCGGGGGTTTTGGCCTCGTTTCTTCGGTCGTGCGGCCGCCGTTCGTCGCAACGTTGCGACGAATCGTCGCAACGTCCAAAATGAGTTTGGAAGAGGCTAGGGCTAATTTCTTTGGAAAATAGGACTTGCTAGGGGCTGCTTATATAGTATAGGTGGGTTGACTTGGTCTAGGGCTAAATCTAATAGGATTAGAAGTTCAAAAAGATTTAAAATTTGAATTTAAACTTCTCCAACCCAATCTAGGATTTGACCTGGTCCAAATGAGCTGAAAATTGGCTCAAAAATTCTTTAAAACGTTTTAAACTCAAATAAATTTTATTTGGCCGAAATTAATTTAAAAATAAATTATTAAAAATAATATAAAGCTTGTAAAAATTATAAAAGTGGTCAAATAAACTCCAAAAATTATAAAATAAATATTGTTGTGATCGTGGCGACGAATGTGAGCTAACTAAGAAGACGGATCTCAAATTCGGCGTCGGACAACGAAACTAAAAATAGAAACGTCTCCCGTCAAAAGTGAAAATCGTCACGTCTCATCGAGTGAGTTTAAATTGTGGGAAAACGACTCGAGAAACGTCGTTCCTAATTAGTGCCACTATTTAATACTCTCAGAGACGTTCATAACGGCATATCGCACAAAAGTGTTCGCAAACAACCAAAGTCTAAAACAAACACGTGCACGGCCAAAAGCACGTGCACGAAAAACGTACGACGAAAATTGGTCGTTACATTTATCACATATTAGTTTACGTGAAAATAAGAAGATACGGATTTTTGAACGAAAATAACGGATTTAACTTATAGGCTTAAAAATTAATTTTGGAAAAACTAAGCGTCGGATTGAGACAAAACTAGCGCCATTGGGTCCAGAATGTCATTTCTGATTTTCTGGAGCTAGTCTCACATTTTTCTGGGGCTTATATAATTACTTATGGATTTTAAACCATAAACACTTATTATTAAATAATTAAATATACGAAAATAATACGAAAATACGTTATTACCGCGTATTTACAAGTTTGCCCTCGAAGCTACTGTGCCTCGTTCTTCTTCGTTGCATGCAACGGCGATGGGGGGAAACGTCGACGGCGGGCTGGCGTCGGAGTTGGACAGCGGAGCAGCGACGCTCGGGGCGAAGACGGCGACGGCGACTCCTCGTGGGGGCGGCGACGACATGGAGCCACAGCGAGGCGTTGATGTGTGGCCTGGGGACGTCCAGCAGCGGATGAGGGGTGGTGGCGACTTGGTGACGGCGATGGCGCTTCGAGCGGCTTCCGTTGACGGCGACGAGCGGAGGATGTCGACGGGGCGGCGGCGGCGAGCTCTCGGAGGCGGAGCTTTGGCGGTGTCTCGTCACCGGCGGGGATGCTTCGAGGAGGCGGTGGTGGTCGAGTGGGTCGTCGTGGGGGCTCACGGCGGCGTCGTGGGCGTACGACGAGGCTGAGGGTCGGAGTGATACTGTGTGGGAGAGAGGGATCTGTGTGTGGGCCAAAAACAAGGGGAGAGGGGTTGTGCCTGGGGTTCGAAGAGTGCGGGGGTGGGTTGTTTCGAAATTAGAGAGAGAGAGAGAGAGAGAGAGAGAGAGAGAGAGAGAGAGAGAGAGAGAGAGAGAGAGAGAGAGAGAGAGAGAGAGAGAGAGAGAGAGAGAGAGAGAGAGAGAGAGAGATACCGGGTTGAATCTGGGGGAAGATGAAAGTGTGTAGGGGTTAATTTATAGGGTTAATGAGATAGGGTAGATGGGGTTGGGATAGTTAGCTGAGGGAAAAAGTTAGATGGGGTAGTTACGGTTAGATTAGGTAGGATAATTAGGAGGTAATTAGGAAGGTAAAACCCAATTAACGAAAGGTCATTAGTGTAACGAAATTACGGGAATGTCCCTACTAGTAAACGTGTCCGAAAAATTACGAAAACATACCCACGGGATCGTATCGTCACGAGGATCGTGAATACAAAGACCGTTCCAGAGTTTGGACTACGGGGATACTAGTTTTTGGCCAAAACATTTAGAAAGCGGGTTTGCGGGTTCTCTATTGAAACGATATCAGAAAATTACGAAATTAATGTGGGGAGCCCTAAATGATCATAGGATGCTACTGCAGAAGTTTGAAAACGTTTTGAAGACGTTTGAATAGAAAATAAATTCATCAAGTCAAAACTGCAATATCTAAAAATGAATTTTTATCAGATCTTTTAGAGGTATTTGATGAAATCCGATCTTGCTAAAATACTCCATAACTAGTCTGGTACATCAAAACATTTTTATAGGAAATTTTTGAAATCAGTTTTGTTATAAAACTCTTGACTACATTTATAAAGAGATTTTTTTAAAATGGTAAAAATACGTTAAGCACGTAAATTGAAGTGTTGAAAAATACAGGTCGTTACATTCTAACCTCCTTAAAAATAATTCCGTCCTCGGAATTTAAAAATATTTTTGAAATAAATAATTGATATTATAAAGAAGCTCAAGCAAATAAATGATAGAAAAGATAGTAATCTTTGTAGATCAGGTTGTAAATAACATGAAATGTGATAAGAAAATAAGGGATGTGACTAATATATATTATCACCATAGCTGCTTTCGATTTATCAAATAGCCAAAATACGAGATAATGGCACTACATGAAAAAGATAGTTCTGATGATGATGACATCCGATCGAACTTGGAACATAAGGTGACAAGTCAGAAGCAAGCACACCAAAGAGGAGGACAGAACGTCTATAAATGATGATTACATGGTCTCAATCATGTAAATCATCGCCATAGCATACAAAAACGTAAGGGATAAACCTAGTGCATCCTTACGGTTACAACTTAACCAACCGAACACAAAGGACTTCATCTGCCACGCTACCAGATTGCAAGTCAGTACCCAGATCAACACATACAGGCAAGTATAAGGCCAACTCTCGAGGGTCAAGATCGTCGCTACCACTTGTCCCAGCAGTCTCCATAACATCCAACAAGAAACCAACATCCTAGCTGTCTCCCAAATCCGAGCACAAGACCGACATCCAACTTCAACGCCTAGGCCCAAAAGTATGCCAATACCCAACCCCAAAGATACTGCTTGCCAATACCATTGGTCGATATCTACGGTAAACACCATCAGCCCTAAGCAGTTCAACGACCAAAAACTCAGGAACCTACAAGCACTAAGGAGCACCCCTAAGAAGCACTCGAAGCTGGGCAGCTCAAGAGGGAAGAACCAGAAAAACGAGCTCCCAATGATACCAAGGGCGGCGGGTTCCCAATATCCCGACCACACGGCCAAAGCAAGGGTGGCGGCGAGGGTTGCTGCTAAGCCCAACAGACCCCAAGGTCGTTGGTGGGCCATCGGCGGCTGGCGATCCACGGTGACGAGCGCTGCGACTGGCTGTCGATCCATGGTGGGGAGGGCCTCCGGGATGGAGCGAACCGGAAGCTGGCGGATCTTCGGGTGAGGCCGACGGATCGGAGATCGGAGCGGCGATGCGAGGTCCGATCGAGCTCGCTTGGGGGAGAGGCCGGGAGGGAGAGTGGGCTTGGGGAAGAAGGAGAGGGGTTAAAAGAAAAGGGGGGAAGGGGCACCAAAAGTCGGGTTAGGGTAGGGTAGGGTTCGGCGGGAACGTATCTCGAGGAGGGGAAACGGACAAAAGAATTAAAGAGGGGGGAGGAAGGTGGTCGGTGGGACATGAATTTAAACCCTTGGAAAGAAAAAGACGGGTACAAGATAGAAGTAGGGGCTAGAAGAGAAACACTAGCTCAAAAGAATGAAAAGACGCAAACAGCCTACACTTACACGTCAGGTTTGGCTCGTCTCAAAATCTCAAGCACCATCCTCCAATACTTCTGAGCGTCCTTCGATCCGCTTCCGTTGTCGAATTTGAACTCCTGGTGATCGAAAATTGAATGCTACCCTCCTTAGAATAAACGTAGTTAGAGTTCAAGCGAACTAGACGTGATTTAGGAAGAAGTAAAAGAATCAGGAGGCCATCACTAGCTAAAGAAAGGGATGAAGATCGATGGCGTTACATAATCATGATTCACGTCCTTGCGGTCCAGCGGACACGGCCAGGGAAGTGACTAAGCCAGGATCACTTATGCCCAGTCTAGCCAGGTTGATCCAACAGACTTTAGCCAAGCACATTGACCGGTATCATGGTCCATTGAAGGAAGCTGATCATTTAAATGCGTGCCATCATCAACTGAAGGAAAGGTGATGAAGTGGGTAGATAATCCAACCAACGAAAAATCACTATAAATGCTAGCAAAAGAGGGTACTAGAGAGGTATAATCAAGAATGGAACACGAATTCCTAAGCAAGGGTTAAGAGTTCAAAGGAAGTAAGGAAGACCTAATGAAGATGGTAATAAGGACACTTCACCCGTATATCCAATACAGGTGAACACTCGAGACATCCCGTACTCGAGGTTAATTTGAGTATCTTATATTATACATCCTGATCTTGCTATAATGTTCATGAGGTAGTTAGCGAGGACCTGCGTTGGGCCACCAAACTTGTAACGACCCGCTCTCGGGGGCCCGTTACTTATTTGATATTTGCGCAGGTTCTGCAGTTAACCAGTGAAATCAAAATAGCCACGATGCAGAGATGTACAAAAATACCCAAATAGTGTCCAATTATTACAATCCGAACCGTACAAATTGTTTCAACAATGATAAAAGAAAGAAAGAAAGTACACGACTGAAAAATAGCTCTGGAAGCTGCGGCCTCATGGTCGAAGTCTGGCGCTATTAACTCAAGAGCATCTGCTTCCATATTTACGTCGTCTGCGGTGCCACGGAGATGAAACCGTAGGTAAGTCACAACAATTCTAAATAAAGAAAGAGAGGTACTGTACAAGTATGACAAAGCAGACCAAAGTGAAAGTAAAGTATGGTGCAGTGTCTGTACAAGTGTAGAAAGTAAAAGTACGACAAGTAAAGTGCGGTGACTGTACTGGCAAGGAAAGTAAAGTGCATGTACTGTAAAGAAAGTAACTGTGCAAGTTACACTAGAACTACGTGACTCAAGTAGGAGAGTACAATATGTGACCGTTCAGTTCGTCTCTTGCCTGGGTGCTACCCAGACGAATGCCGAAACCCAGGCAGCAGGATGGTTTTCCAAAACACAGGCAGCTAGACAGGAGGCCGAAACACATGCAGCTTGACATGTGGATCGAACTCTAGTCACTCCCGTACTCTCGCAACTGTGAGTTACCCCGAAACCCCGGTGACGTGTCAAGTACAAGTTCTTCACAAGATTGTTCCATATGATGTTCCACATGTTAGTCACACCAGGTCAACTGGTTGACTTCCTCATTGAAAACCAGCAAGTAGGATAAAGACAAGCCCAACACCAAAAGCTGTTACTTCCGTGCTTTGAGCACGTGGTAGTGTGGCTAGCACACAATTTACCCAAAGTTGGTAGTTGTGTGCTACAACCACCAAAGTTGAAAGTTGGCAAAGTAATCTTTGGTAGATTACTTTCATTTTAGTTCTCTGATTCGGTTCAAGTTAAATAGCCGTTCGAGGCTATAGGAGTGTCAACGGGTTCATACAAGCACAGTAAACTAGGTTTCTAAATTTAGAATATATCGTGACTTACTATATTCGAGCTCGTCGTGGCAAGACGAGGTTGGAGCTGGAAGAGCTGGTGCACGAAGATTGGTACCTGCAATCACAAAAATTCTTGGTTAAGGAACGCTACATTTCTATTTAGATAATTTGATCGTTTTGATTTTTAAAACTGACTGAAACGGTGTCGAAAACGTTTCTAAAATTTTATATAGACTATATATGGTGAAAATAAGTTTACTGCAATAAGGAATATTTTTCTGAAGATTATAGTAATTTTTAGGATTTTTTAAAAGCTCAAAAACTATTTAAAAACTATTTTTCAATTAGTGACGTATTTATTCCACAATTTATTCTGGATGCAATCTACATCGGAATGTTGCAAATGAGGTGTCAAAATGACCGTCTCAAAGAGTATTAAGACATAAATTTTTATCACATATTAGTTTACGTGAAAATAAGAAGATACGGATTTTTGAACGAAAATAACGGATTTAACTTATAGGCTTAAAAATTAATTCTGGAAAAACTAAGCGTCGGATTGAGACGAAACTAGCGCCATTGGGTCCAGAATGGCATTTCTGATTTTCTGGAGCTAGTCTCACATTTTTCTGGGGCTTATATAATTACTTATGGATTTAAAACCATAAACACATATTATTAAATAATTAAAAATACGAAAATAATACGAAAATACGTTATTACCGCGTATTTACAAGTTTGCCCTCGAAGCTACTGTGCCTCGTTCTTCTTCGTTGCATGCAACGGCGATGGGGGGAACGTCGACGGCGGGGGTGGCGTCGGATTTGGACAGCGGAGCAGCGACGCTCGGGGCGAAGACGGCGACGGCGACTCCTCGTGGGGGCGGCGACGACGTGGAGCCACGGCGAGGCGTTGATGCGTGGCCTGGGGACGTCGAGCAACGGATGAGGGGTGGTGGAGACGAGGTGACGGCGATGGCGCTTCGAGCGGCTTCCGTTGACGGTGACGAGCGGAGGATGGCGACGGGGCGGCGGAGGCGAGCTCTCGGAGGCGGAGCTTTGGCGGTGTCTCGTCGCCGGCGGGGATGCTTCGAGGAGGCGGTGGCGGTCGAGTGGGTCGTCGTGGGGGCTCACGGCGGCGTCGTGGGCGTACGACGAGGCTGAGGGTCGGAGTGATACGGTGTGGGAGAGAGGGATATGTGTGTGGGCCAAAACCGAGGGGAGAGGGGTTGTGCCTGGGGTTCGAAGAGTGCGGGGTGGGTTGTTTCGAAATTAGAGAGAGAGAGAGAGAGAGAGAGAGAGAGAGAGAGAGAGAGAGAGAGATAGAGAGAGAGAGAGAGAGAGACCGGGTTGAATCTGGGGGAAGATGAAAGTGTGTAGGGGTTAATTTATAGGGTTAATGAGATAGGGTAGATGGGGTTGGGATAGTTAGCTGAGGGAAAAAGTTAGATGGGGGGTAGTTACGGTTAGATTAGGTAGGATAATTAGGAGGTAATTAGGAAGGTAAAACCCAATTAACGAAAGGTCATTAGTGTAACGAAATTACGAGAATGCCCCTACTAGTAAACGTGTCCGAAAAATTACGAAAACATACCCACGGGATCGTATCGTCACGAGGATCGTGAATACGAAGACCGTTCCAGGGTTTGGACTACGGGGATACTAGTTTTTGGCCAAAACGTTTAGAAAGCGGGTTTGCGGGTTCTCTATTGAAACGATATCAGAAAATTACGAAATTAATGTGGGGAGCCCTAAATGATCATAGGATGCTACTGCAGAAGTTTGAAAACGTTTTGAAGACGTTTGAATAGAAAATAAATTCATCGAGTCAAAACTGCAATATCTGAAAATGAATTTTTATCAGATCTTTTAGAGGTATTTGATGAAATCCGATCTTGCTAAAATACTCCATAACTAGTCTGGTACATCAAAACATTTTTATAGGAAATTTTTGAAATCAGTTTTGTTATAAAACTCTTGACTACATTTATAAAGAGATTTTTTTAAAATGTTAAAAATACGTTAAGCACGTAAATTGAAGTGTTGAAAAATACAGGTCGTTACAGGTTTCTTTGTTTTGACCCTCTTTGAGAAGTAGGTTGTGGCAATGGGAGAATGCTAGGGTTTCTTCAAATTGCTTTTGGCCACTTACCATTCTCTTTGTTTGTGGTGGTTTATATAGGAGTGGTTGGATGAATTTGAGTCAAAACAAGTCACTAAAAATAGGGATTTGATTAGGGTTTAATTGAGATTTGTATGGGATTTGAATAGATCAAAATGGATTTTGTATTGTTTTGATCTTCAATTTAAAATACCTTCCTTATCCCTCCATCATTTGAATTTGATTTTCGCTTTGAAAATGATTTCCTTATCTCTCTATCATTGACCAAGTCCAACTTGATTATTTAAAAGTTTGCCACCTTCTCCGTTCTTCCCCGTATTTACATCATTGTCACTCCTGAAACACTTAGCAAACACATTAAAAACGTTCACACTAGTTTGTTATCGTCAAACACGAAGTCACCGATTGTTGTATCCAACAGGCACTTCGTCAACTCGGCCTTTAGTAGGAAGCTCGATAGCACGGAGGGGCCCACCATAGGACGTGATGTCTTATTCAAAGTAGAGTTATGATTGGATTAGAATTCTGTTAGAGTCAGAGTTCTTATCAATTGGGAATCCCACTTCTATTGGAACATCTATTGTACCCTAGGGCTATATGTAAGGTCTTTAGGTGAATGTTACACGTGGGAAACACATTGAGAGAACTTTGAGCTGCCATTATAGAGAGCCAACTTTGAGATATTGTATTGAGAGCTTTTGGAGAGATCTTGAGTGCTTCTTCTTCGTTGCGAAGAGAGAAGATTTGTATTTATTTTCTCCTTTCATAATAAAGCTCATTGGTGTTCCCTTGGCCGGTCGATGACCTAAAGTTGCAATCTTTCATAGCGCTCTATCTGTTTGTTGTTGCTTATCCTTATCTCTGATCGTCCGACAGTCTTAGTATTTCGATGGTGCACAACAGAGCTAATGACTATATTCCCCTTTTTACCAAGAGAAAGATAGGTGTCACCCAGCCAAAGAGGAAGTTTCTTCCTTGGTAGCCTCAAAACCGCACACTATCACCCACCCACCCTTGCAACCACCAACCATCTTATTTTTTTCCAACGATCGGATTGATTCATTTTGATCTTTATGTTTTAAACATCAAATCATCATTTTTCAAGTGAATCCAAGTTTTTTTTGCTTGTTCATCAACTTGCAGTAAATTTAATGGTTTCACAGTAACGGACCAATTTGCAACAGCTAGATGAACAATCAAAATCATTTCCGTTCACTGAAAATTGATGCTTTAAGCTTTTAGTACTTTAAGATCAAAATGAACATATCAGATAGTCAAAAATAATGAGGGATGAGATTTTTCTGCTTGGCAAGGATGAAATTCCCTCCTTAAGTAGGTGATACACATATTCCTCTTTTTACCAAATAATACATTGCATTCTAATTTGATAGTAAATCG
Organism: Scilla litardierei; assembly: GCA_030789695.1. Classification (NCBI taxonomy): domain Eukaryota; kingdom Viridiplantae; phylum Streptophyta; class Magnoliopsida; order Asparagales; family Asparagaceae; genus Scilla; species Scilla litardierei. The sequence continues at coordinate 235,205,493 of CM061142.1, forward strand.
CCCTAATCCATTATCATTTTTGCAACATTTACGATACATTGATAAACGAATGAATTTGATCTACAATTATATTAAGCACACAAATTAATGATATAGCATCAAAAAATTGGATGAGCCAGGACACATCTAGGGATGGAAAAACAAGCTGGTGGGTATGGATATGCACTATTCATACCTGTACCCGCTCAATTTACTCATACCTATACATGTACCACATACCAGTGATGGGTAAATTTTTGTACCCATGCCCATACCCATGGGTAGACGGATACCCGTGGGTGCCCGGTACATGTTCGGTATGGGTATGAATATCAATATACCCGATGGGTAAGGGTATCCATACCCATTACCCGTAAAAAAATTATTTATACAATAAGCTTTTTGAATTTACTCTATAAGAATATTAGTTTAGTTATAATTGGGGTTTATTTTTTTAAATATGTAATTGGGGTTTATATGTGTTTTACTCTATAAGAATAAAAAAATATAATACTATTTTTTTAAAATATGTAATTGGGGTTTATATGTGTTTTACTCTATAAGACTAATATATTAATATTAAAATGATTGGATACGGGTACCTGCTGGTATATATATATAATATCCATACTAGTCCAGTTTTACCCATGGGTAAAACATGGGTATCCATACTGGTACCCATGGGTATAAAAGTCTACCTATACACGTACCCAAACAGGCGGGAATCCGTGGGTATCCGTACCCGCGGGTAGAATTGCGATCCCTAGACTCATCCATCTAATTAAAATGAATATTACTCCTCAAAAATAAAATGGTGACAGAAGATCTTCCATTTTAATTAGAAGGGACTCTTCAATTGCAGTTTTGTATGAAAAATTATTATTATTCATAATAACTGAAGTTGGGGGCCGGCGGAAAAATGAGCCTGACTCGATTGGACCCAAAACGAACCCAGCCTCCTTAACTGGGTATGGGCAGAGTAGGGGCCAATCCGGGTCAGGTAGGATCAGGGTTGACCTGACCCGACCCAGATAAATCCGGGTCGGGTCTGGGTTTGACCTGTCAACCTGGATGCCCCGAATTCCACTCGGTTTACTTCTCTAGATATAAAAAAATTTATGTAATAACTTCAACAAACAATAGCAAGGGGAGTTGTGCTTATAGGTTTGAATTGTTGTCCTCTTCTGTCACGCCCAGCTTCCCATTCTATCGGGAGCGATAACGCGAATGAGTCCCGATGTGCTTAAAACAAGGAGGAGTATTTTTTTTATTTTTCTTTTCTTTTCCTTTCTTTCCTCCTTGGTTTAAACACACAAAGCATCTGTAGATACATCTTGTAGGATCTTGCATGCTTATAAGAAACAGTCTGAATGACATTATTACAAACCAAAGTGTCTGAAGATAAAGTACAACATAGGCCTAGTATGGCCAAAATAACATCTCACTCAAATTACATTATTCAAATTAAAAGTATGGTTGCGAAGGTAATAGTCTTGTCCTCAGTAGGCAAGAACTCCACGTAATCCTCGAGCACTGGCTCAATTTCTGCAGTAGAATCTTCAACGAATTCACTATCAAGACTTGACGGACATTTCATAAGACAAAACAAAATGAAATGCCCGTCAGCGATGGTTACTCGGTAGGTATTTCTCATAATAATTAAGATGAGTATAAAAAGAGTTATAACGTATAACATGGTATGAGCATGGTATAAATGAGTTATAAGAGTTATAAAAGCATGATGTGAGCATATGAAACACGGCTAGTCATGTTTGGCCAAGGAGGACCACTATCTCTAGATAGGGTGAGTCATACTAAGGTGATCCAGACTTGACACTAAACGATCCTAAACACTGGATCGAGTATCAATTTTAAGAATGCTGATTATTACCTTTTGATCCATTGATATAGTTATGGGTTACATGTATGTAACTTGTGTATGAAAAATAATAGGGCAGGATAGCAAGGTATGAGTACAACATGGGCATGGTATTAGTAGTATGAACATGGCATGGAAGCATGTAAAAAAGGAGCATAAACGAGCTTATCCAAAGTATGACGAATATAAAGTTGTAACGGCGTGTTTCTGTACGTACGTATTTCGTACGTGTTCCCATTAGTAGATTTATTTGAATATTGTCTTATAATTTTATTTTTAAATCTTCATAACTAGATCGCGTGATCGGACCACGTATTCGTGATCCTCACGACTTAGCGATCACATTGGTATCTTCTTCATAACTTTTGTTTGACGTTGATTGCAGGAGCGAGATCGTATAATCCGATTATCCTAACCAGTGATTTTTCTAACCTAATCTTAGCTACATCACTCTTCTATCAGATCGTGATTGTAACGAAGCCTATCTCGTAACCAAATCAATCCCTCCTAATTAATTCTCAATTAGATCGATTCTCTGAATCCAATCTTAACCCAAGATTTTAAATCAAATCAATTTCCATAATCTAATTCAAATCCTAATAAGTCTTAATGTCTCGATCAAATCTAAACCGACAATCTAAAAAGATCTCAATGTTGATTTCCTAATCAAATTGCAACTGAATCAATCTTCCTGATATCTTAACTATATGATTCTCCCAATCATATCTTAACCTGAAACCTTAATTAAAATTCTTAACCAAATCTAAATTAATAAATCAAATATCGTGACCAAATCGCATAGTGTCTTGTTTCGAATCCTAACTAATTATCCCACCAAATCCTACATCAAGAGATGCATATTAATTAAATCCTAAATATTAACTAGTTCTTTGATATCTAAATTGAATTTCTTTTCCTAAATCACAATTATAAATCTCAACAACCCACTTCCTCGCGGGATTCTGGCCCTCATGCATGCAACCGCGTGCAAACCACTCGCAGCATACCCCTTCATTCTCCCATATCTCCACTCTATATCTCTTACCCTCTTAAGATAGGCATCATACACAAAATAAAATAACTCGCAGCCTCCTCCCGCCTCCATGCAAATCCACAACCCACCTCTGACGTCCGAGCTTCCGCCTTACACTCCTCTCGCAACATTCCTTCATCACAACAAAACCCTCTCATCGACCCCTGACGACCTAACAGCTCCAGCAAGATCTCCTCTCCATTCGCCGCCACCAATGTCGACCCTCGCCTCCGCCTCCTTCTCACATGCTCCTCGCAACAACCCATAGCTCATCTCACCGACTTCGGCAGCCTTCAACTACCGCCACCGTCTTCTCCACCCACAACCAAGGCGACCATCCCCTTCCCTTTAAGACTCTGATAGCCTCATCGAAGCACATGCTCTCCTCCCCACTTCAGACCGCAAGCCCCTCCTCCCTTCAACACACCTCGCGTAGCCTGCCCCACACCAACCTCACATTCCGCCACCCTCAACCTGCAGACCCCCGACTCCTTCTCCCTCTACCTCTCCCGCAGATCCCAGGACGACTCCATCCTCAGCTCGCCACCACCCATCACCGCCCAGACCCACCAACTCCTCAAACCTCTGCCCTCGCCGTCGACCAAACCCAAGCCACCGTACTCCCCTGTTCTCTCCGACGACGATCCCAATCTCCGCAACCCACGTCCCAACTTCCTTCCCCTCAACATTCGAAGCTCTTGCCGTCCACTGCTCGCTCCTCCCCTCGACCTCAGTTCCCATGAAACGATGCTCCTCTAAACCTCCCAGCGCCATCGACCGAACCTTCGCGACTTCTCCGACGCTAGTGCAATCACCGACGAACCCAGTGCTCCGTCCTCCGACTCACCGCAACCTCGCACCATAGGAGCTTGTCGTTGAAGTCAGCATCGCCATCGCCTGAGCTTCCCCACTGCCGACCCGAGTCGTGTCGCCCTGCATGCACGCGAAGGAAGGTTAGAACCTTAATTGATGAGTACGTTAGTATGAGCTACGTTTTAATATATTATAAATGTATTATAAATATATACATAAGTTTATGTTACAACCAGGCTGAGCTTTTATATTATTTAGTAACAGTGAGTCTTATTACTGTGCAGTATATTTTTAAACAAGTATTTTATATTATGGGTATAACAGATGCACGTATTGTACATCATATAATAATATAATATATAATGTATTATATAGTGTTTATTTTATAACATATGTTGTTTATAATGTATACCGTATATAAACTATATATGGTAGGTATACATACATACATACATACATACATAGATACATATATGTGTATATATATAATGTATTTAAACATTATTATGTATGTGTAAACACCGTAGTTGATGTGTGTTAGTTAGTGTATACATATTTTAGCATAGGTATTAATACATATATGTATGTGTGTATGTTAGTGTTAGTCTTACTAAATAAATTATTTGGTCTTGACATTTAATCCGACTTTGCAGATAAATTCACGCCCCTCTAAAGATCGCACGGGCACCTAAAATCGCATCGCTTCAGGCAAGTATATATCGCTTATAAACTTTAAAGTATAATGATCAAATATTAATGGCTGAAACCATCTAATGCTGTCAACATTAATAACTTTTGGTAAGCATGCTACGTAATAGTACTCGAGGTAATCTAATGATTCGGATGATGTGTCAGGTTGCTTTTACTTTTAAAATGTTACTGCCATTTTAATGATGTATGTGAAATACTCTTATTGCTTGTTATACCATTACTTGTGGAACATACACCCCTAATAAAATGTGATACTGGGCCCTCGGGGCATATACAGAATATTGGGCCCTCGGGGCATATACGGACTGTTGGGCCCTTGTGGCATATTGAACTGAACAGACACACATTGACACTTGGGGTGGGGTAGTCCATTGTAGTAAAGTGCGGACTTCGGGATTTCACCCCACCAGTAAATTCGACCGTCGCTCGGATGGGATCGGTGAGTACAAAGCCACGGGTAGCTCCCGTTGGTTTGGGTGTAATTATTGTTTCTTCTACTCTCGGACAATGGGCTTGTCACTAGATTAGACGATTGAATGCTGCACTATTTATTCCTGTTGTTGCTATTATAAATGTGTAACCTGCTAACTTTTCTTACCATGCTTACCATGCTTACCATGCGTTACTTGCACACTACTCTTTGCCTGCTCATTACTCTGTACACCACACTTGCCATGCTCACTACCCTGTACACTACAATTTGTCTGCTCACTGTTTAGTACACTACACGTTGACATGCTCATACGTTCTCTTACGCTACTCATGCTTTGCCTGATTGTGATCACATTGTGTTACTTATCTTCAAAAGCTTTGCAAACTATATTTTATCTTGCCGAGGGTCCTTCTTCTAACGTTTTAACTTACCGAGTGACCCTCGCTGACATATATTTCTATGTTGCTTATCTTGTGAAATATATGTCAGGTCCTGAGACAGATTTTGCAGAGGAGCATACCCTGAGGCTGAGCTAGTGACCAGGAGTACCATGACGCTGAGATCCACTGCTGAGAACGACGTACTTTCGCAGCACTGTAATAAATTAATATCGATGTTGTATTATATTCATGGTATCTTCTTTTTGTAACTGTTGTAATGGCCAGGCTAGGCCTTAATTCCTTTGTGTACTTGTAATCTGGACTTGAAGTTGTAATGATTAATATTTGTGTTGTTCTAATGTTCGCAAGCAAGAATCTGCCAGGCTTATTACACAGACGCTTATTGTGCTTAAGTCAAAGAAGAAAGAAAAAAAGTACTTCTTCTTTGCTTTAAGCACACGCAGACCCGCTCGCGTTCTCGCTCCCAAGTATAATGGGAAGCGGGACGTGACAAAAGTACAAGCATATATAATGAATAGCATGTGATAAAAAGATGATGGCAATACTTTAATAACAATCATGTACTAGTGATAAGTCCATGTCTGATGGCACAATATGCAACTAAAATGCACCCCACCATCGGAAGCTATCTGTGGAGCTACTTACCGACCCCATAGGGCGACGGTCAATTTACTAACCTCCATTTTATGTGTGTTATATTTTTCGGGTGGATCCAGTCACTCTCGCATCCTCTGTGACTATGAACTACCTCAATCCCACTTGTCAAGTAAGTGTCAGGTTCACATTTCAAGTTATTTCAACGATAGCACGCAAATCCGTATAGTTTCACAGTCACATAGTTTACCTGTACAATTGCATCATAGCAGATGCATCTAACATGTTCATGGTATTTCTTAGATCTATGCAGCAGTTTACTTGTAGTTTCGTGGTGAGTGACAAGTCGTCAATTCACAATACAATCATTTTATAATTTTTCTAATGTTAACTCGGTCAATTACTGTAAGAAAATGCATTAGAATATTTTTAAAACTAAGAGAATTGGTACATTTAAGCAAGACATATTTTTTTAATGCTAACATGTATTTTTTAGAATTTTAAAATAATTATTAAAAATTTTGCTCAATTTAAATAGCCAAAAACTAATATTTAAATTACAAAAATGATATTCTCAATATATTCAACGATTTATTTAGAGAAAACTACATGTCAAATACAAAACGCAAAGTGTCTAATAATCGTCTCAACTACTCGTATAACATATATTTTTTGTATGCATCAGTGTGCGTGAAAATTGATGGGATTACTTTTTTAGTGAAAATGGCATAAATAGCATCTAACTTCAAAAAATTACTACGGGAGAAATACTTGCCTGATCACAACGAAACTGACATCAACGTATTCATTGCAACGCGCTGGATTTTCTGTTGGTCTCCGTTTATTTTTCAGTCACTCATATTACTACGAATTAACCTAATTGTCCTCTATTAACTGAATACTACGTATATACATATATACGTATATGTATACTTATACTTCTCCTCTCTCCTTCTCTTTTCACGTGAGAAGCAGCAGCTCGCGGGGGTTTTCTAATCGTCAAAGGCCGCTGGCGGCGACTGAGGGGCTGGGGCAGTCGGAGGCACGAGGGGGTCGACGACGAAGGGCGGTGGCATCAGCTCCGGCGACGATGGCGTAGTAGGAGTGCGCCAGTTTTTGCATGGGTTCTCGGCGGGGTTTGACGCCGACGTTAGGCTCCGACGATGGGCCGTCAGGGTCGTGGGTGGTGGTGGTGACTCGATGGAGCTAGCAGTGGACAGCGACGGCAGTGGCAGTAGCAGCGGGCTGCTCGAGCAGCGAGGGATGTGACGATGGGGTTTCGGTGGGGTTTTGTGTTCGTCGGAGGCCGACGAGCGGCGGAGCAGCGGAGCGATAGAGCGGTGGTGGCAACGGAGCGGCTCAGCGTCGGCACAGGCGGAGCGCTGGTTACCGGCGCTGGCAGAGGCACCGAAGAGGATGGAGTGGAAGGGGAGAGGGGGGATCACAGGACATAGGAAGTGGCCCGTGGGTTCGGTTAAGCTGTGAAGTGAGAGGTAGGGGTTATGGGATGGGTTTATATAAGATTTCATATTAATATATTATATTATATCATTAATATGGTAATTATGAGAGGGTTGGGAAGTGTTGACTAAAGGTTCGGTGGAATGAACCACGTTTTGTAAGGGGGCTAGGCTAAGGGTTAGGTAATTAGGTTAATTAGTAAATGTAAAACGAAATTAGTATAGGTAATTAGTAAAACTAATATAATATTATTATTTTAATATTAAAATATCATTTCTACATATTCTCCGAAAAATTTCGGAAAAAATGCAACGGGTTAATATTGTCGCGAGGATTATGAAAACGATGTCTGTTTTACCGTTTGAGCTACAAAAATACGAGTTTTGTACCAAAACATTTGGTTTGTGGGTTTGCGGGTTCTAAGTCGATTTGACTTCGGAAAAATACGTAAAAATTATGTAGGATAGTTAAGAATCATAGGATCATATTATAAATGTTTAAAACTATATTGATAACGTTTTTATAGAAAGATAATTAATTTATTTAAATTCAAATAGAAAATATCATATAAACTATTTAAAAATAATTGATGATACTTAAAATTACATAAATATGCTATATCTATTTTATAACTATTTTGATGATACAAAATATATTCTTTAATAATTTTTTAAAAATTATTTTTGATATTATAAACCTGACAAACCATTTTAAAAAATCACATAAACTTATTTAAAAATATTATTTGAATTATTTATATTATAAAATACGTATTGATGGATTCAGGCCAGTATATCTTATTTAAGATGTCTTGGATTGAATTCCCATTACATACAAATTTTTAGTTAATTTTATTAGTTAATAAAATGGTAAAGTTAAGTATACTTCCCTACTGTCATCAGTGAGTTTTAAGCGGCGAGCTACTGAAAATTATGCACACTTAATAAATTGTCGGTGATTCTTAATATTTAACCGGACATCGAAAAAGGAGCTGTTGAGTGTAATCCAAATCTTAACCCGAACCCGACCAGGGTATTTTTTCGGGTCATCCGAACCCAACCTGAATTCAATCTGAGTAGGCTTAGGGCTTACCCCTATCCAGGTCGGGTCAAATCTGACCCTACCCATACCCGACCCGACCCGACCCAACCCGTTTGCCACCCCTGGGCTTGTCTTAAATTAAAGTTAGAGTGATGTGATTGGGTATAACTTTGTTGTTTAAATTAATGTCATAGTAAACGAGAATGAAGATTGTAAAACAATTTAATAGGTCGTTATATTTCTTTATTAGTACTTAACACATCAATTAACTACTAATAATATTACACACTGAACCAGCGGAAGAAAATTCTAAATTGATGACTGTTATAACATGATGATTGGTTGTTCCGTGCACTTGGACTTGGGCCCAAATTGCAGAGATCACACACGGAGTGTTTATATTTTATATTTATGGTTATATAGAAATATGATATTGCATGTTGCATTGGGAACTTTGGTGAGGGGTTTGAATTGTTTGGTGCTATTTCTGATGCGTTTGGGGTTTGATCCCCTTCATTGTAATCTTTTTTTTTTCTTATTTCAAATCTTAATTCTTAATTTACTTAAATAAAGTGAGTGCCATTAAGCAACGCAAGCACTTTAGCTCAGCTGGTGTGCTATTGTGATCATGGGTTTGATTTTTATGGACGGCCATTTATTTAACATAACTTATTTTTCAAGTAGAAAAATATCAATACGTGAGGGTTAGGTAACAACCCGTGGGTACAAGTTTTAAATTCTTGGTCCGAAATTGATACCGATCGAGTTTGGGCATATCCATACATGGGTCGAATCAGGCCCGGCCCGGCCCGTACTCGTACCCGTACCCGGCCCAGTTGCCACCCAAGAGTTCGGATATAAAATGACGAAAACACTTATGTATTTTATTATATAAACCTAGATAATTTTATGAAGTGAATAATGTAGAAAAGGTTGCTCCTGATCTATAGATCAGGTGTCAAGACACATAAAGTTGGAAAATACAACGCTCACATGGGCTCGTACTTTCAATGAGGCACTCTTACACCTGATCTATTGATCAGGTGCCACCTGATCTACACGATTCCCTTTTAAGAAAAACGTATACAACATATATGGCAGTTGCATCTACAATATTGTTCTTAAAAGATGAATACTAATTTAAGCATCGGTGGAATTTTTTTATCAGACGATCACCCCTCTCTCCTATTTGTTATTGTCTAATGTACGTCGTATTTCCCACAGCATACAAACATCATTGTGAGCAGTGTCATTGCTGCATAATGGGCTTTCGCTCAGGAACAGTTTCATTGGTGAAAAGCCTAGTTTCCTTAGCTGATAACAACCACCCATTAAATATAAAATTCCATAGACAAAACCCCAATCACGGAATTTTTGTTGGCAACAAACGCCATATGTTATTAACCATGGAAAGTCTGTAGCAGTTCATTTTATAAAAATAAAAATAAAAAATATACTCCTCCCTGTTAGAGAGTAATAGGACTCAAGAGAGAAAGAGACAAGCTTTCTTAGCAAAAGAATAACTCACAATAGCTAAGAGCCATGGTGCTCTATTTATATATCTCATAGTGGGGAGGCCAAAAGCCTCTAGGAGACCAAGGGTCCCCATTACTCTAAGTAATGGGGGCCTAATGAATGGGTAATGAAGGAGGGGAGGCCAAAGGCCTCCCTCATTCATAACACTCCCCCTTACACATTCATCACTTCGGTCTCAGCTACTGAGGCAAGGGGTGGATACTTCTGGATCCAGAGTAAGTGTGTTTGCCTCGTTAAAACCTTAGCTGTGGAAAACCCAGTGGGAAAACCCAACAGCTTAAGGAAAAAGAGTGCAACCCACATGTTACTCCCCCTGATCCGTATAAGCTTCAGTCTTGCAGGTCTTTCAACTGTCGCATACCAATGTTCTTTACAAGCTTTACAAAAGTACATTTAGGCAATGCCTTAGTAAAAAGATCAGCTAAGTTGTTGCATGACTGGATCTGTCGAACTTCAATCTGCTTGTCGTTCTTCGGCTCGTGCGTCCAGAAAAACTTGGGAGAAATGTGTTTTGTCCTGTCGCCTTTGATGTAGCCCTTCTGAAGCTGAGCAATGCATGCGGCGTTGTCTTCGAATAGGGCAGTAGGCTCCAGATCACTGGTCTTCAGGCCAGTGGATTGGAGGATGTGTTGGACGACGGAGCGTAGCCAAAAACATTCTCGGCTCGCCTCATGGATCGCGATGAGCTCTGCATGGTTGGAAGATGTAGCAGTAGTGGTTTGTTTTACCGATCTCCAAGAGATAGCAGTACCTCCGTAGGTAAATACAAAACTTGTTTGAGATTTTGCCGTGTGCGGATCAGAGAGATAACCTGCATCAGCATAACCAAACAATTTGGGGGAGGCACCTCTCTGGTAGTAAAGTCCAAGATCAATGGAACCCTGAAGGTATCGCAGAAGATGCTTTACTCCGTTCCAGTGGCGCTTTGTGGGCGCAGCACTGTGTCTGGCTAGTAGATTAACTGTAAACGCTATATCGGGACGCGTACAGTTAGCCAGATATAGAAGTGCTCCAATGGCACTGAGGTAGGGTACTTCAGGACCCAGTATCTCCTCCCCCTCTTCCAGTGGCCGGAATGGGTCCTTATGTACATCTAGTGATCTTACGACCATAGGAGTACCTAAAGGATGACATTTATCCATATGAAACTTGCGTAGAAGTTTCTTTGTATAATTAGATTGGTGTAATAGGATTCCACCTCTTAGGTGTTCTATCTGTAAGCCAAGACAATACTTTGTTTTGCCTAGGTCTTTCATTTCAAAAGTATGTTTAAGGCTTTCAGATATCTCTTTGATCTCTGCAGGAGATCCTATGAGATTTAAGTCATCTACATATACAGCTATGATGACAAATCTTGTTCCCGTTCTTTTGATAAAGATACATGGGCAGACTTCGTAATTTGTGAATCCTTGCTGTGCAAGAAAATCACTTAGTCTGTTATACCACATCTTGCCCGATTGTTTTAGACCATATAATGATCTATGTAGCCTTACAGAGAATACGTCCCGAGGTATCTCTTTCATCTCTGGGGGTAGATTAAACCCATCAGGAAGTCTCATATAGATATTTTTATCTATATCGCCATATAGATATGCAGTCACAACGTCCATGAGCTGCATTTCTAGGCTTTCCAGAGAAGTTAGGCTGATTAAAAATCGGAAGGTGATCGAATCCATGGCCGGGGAATACGTATCTTCGTAATCAATCCCCGGTCTTTGGGAAAATCACTGGGCTACAAGGCGTGCCTTATATCGAACGATCACATTATTTTCATCTCTTTTTCTTATGAAAACCCACTTATATCCCACAGGTTTTACACCTACTGGTGTTTGGACTACTGGTCCAAAGACTTTACGTTTCAAGAGTGAGTCCAGCTCTACTCTTATTGCCTCGTCCCACTTTGGCCAATCATCTCTGCGTTTACATTCCGCTAGAGATCGTGGTTCGACGTCATCGTCAAATTCAGTGACGTGAACGGCAATATCGAACGCAAAATCGTCGTCGACGACTATGCTATTTCTGTCCAGTACTTCTCCAGTACGTACAAAATTTAATGATGTTTCTCCTATTGTTTCCTCTGCTGGGGAAATCAGGAGGGGAGAAGTAGCTGGTCTGAGCTCAGCATCCTGTGGAGGGATAATCTTAGTATCGCCAGGAGTCTTCCTCTTTCGAGGAACTTTATCTTTTGAACCTGGTGGGCGTCCTCTTTTCATTTGAGGTACAACCAATTCTGCTGCCGGTGAGCTGCATCCATCTATGGGGATGTCAATCCTAGCTGGCGTATTGGCAGCAGGGACGTGTGAACGGACAATCTTCTGGTTGTCCGTGAATTTATCCGGTAAAAGATGTACTGTATTCTGGATGTGAAGGATCTTCAGGATCTCATCTTCACACAGATTAGTACACGGATTATATAGGGACAAAGACTTCTGGTCCCAACTAATGGTCTCAGAAGCTTCTGGCTTCTTAGACTGTGTGCCCAGTTTTGGAAAAAATTTCTCATTAAATTCACAGTCTGCAAAACATGCCTTGAATGCGTCACCCGTCAAGGGTTCAAGGTATCTGATAATAGAGGGCGAATCAAACCCAATATATATACCTAGACGACGCTGAGGACCCATTTTGGTCCTCTGCGGTGGTGCTATTGGGACATATACCGCACAACCAAACACTCTCAAATGAGAGATATCTGGAGGTGCGCCGTATGCTAGTTGCATCGGGGATAAAGTGTGACCTCCAGAGGGTCTTATCCTAATAAGTGATGCGGCATGTAAAATAGCATGCCCCCAAGCATCCACAGGCAACTGGGATTGCATAAGCAATGGACGTGCAATCCATTGGAGTCTCTTTATAAGGGACTCAGCTAATCCGTTTTGGGTGTGAACATGTGCTACAGGATGTTCAACTTCAATACCCGTTGCCCGGCAATAGTCTTCGAAGACTTGTGAAGTAAATTCTCCCGCATTATCAAGACGTAGTTTCTTGATTTGGTTATCGAGGAAATGAGCACGCAACCTTATTATTTGTGCTAATAGCTTTGGAAAAGCTAGGTTGCGGGTGGACAAGAGGCACACATAAGACCATTTGGTTGATGCATCAATCAGTACCATGAAGTACCGAAATGGGCCACTTGAGGGGTGAATAGGCCCGCAAATGTCACCATGAATTCTCTCAAGGAAGCCAGGAGACTCTAATCCCACTTTCAGGAGGGATGGTCTCGTTATAAGTTTTCCCTTGAAACAAGGGAGACATGGAAATTCACCATTTTGAAGAATCTTCAGGTTCTTCAATTTGTGTCCACGGGATTCAGAGATGATGCGTCGCATCATTGCTGTTCCAGGGTGACCAAGTCTATTGTGCCAGAGTTCGAACTCTGGCAAGGATTGGCACGTCTGGTGCTCAGTCATATTGGCTTCTATTGGTTGAATGTATGTTTGGTAGAGACCCGACGGGAGTCCCTTGAATCGTTCGCAGATGATCTTCCGGTCATCTTTCTGACGAGTTACATACAGATATTCAACCGTATTTTCATCTCTGGTTTCTAAGTGATATCCGTTTAAACGGAAATCTTTGAAACTTACGAGATTCCTATTTGATTTAGGAGAGAATAATGCATTTTTTATTTGAAGTCTTGTGTTATTTGGGAGCAATATAATTGCTTCACCAGACCCTTCGATTATTTGGGATTGAAATTGTGATAACAGGACCGTCATATTTATTTACGCTATTAAAATAGCAATGATCGCGAAGGATTGTGTGCGTTGAGGCAATGTCCACTAGGCACTCAGACATCATCTATATAAGCAAAAACGAAATTTTATTTGAGCGAAAATGTAAACATTCATTCGAAAATAAAAGTTCGTACTTAAGCAAATAAAAGATGAAGATACATTTAATTCTAAAAAGCATAGATAAACGATGGTGCTCAATCGAGAAGGTCGTCGTTCTCGAAGTCTTTTGCAGTAAACATTGTTGGTGGCTGAACAGCCGCCAAGTTTGTTTCAGGTAGAGACTTCTGGCTCGCCTGGTATAGATCCTGGAGGTGGCGAGGAGTGCGGCAGTTTCTGGACCAATGGCCAGTCATGCCGCATCTATGGCATTTATCCTCCCAGTTCTTCTTTGGAAGTGACACTTGCTCGGTGTTCTTTCGCTTCCAAGTGAAATTTCTTTTTCCCTTATTGTTTTTGTTTGTCTGGGGAGCTGCACCTCTTGGTTGCTTCATTATAGCTTTCCCTTTAGTGTTTTTAGCCTTCCTCTTGTTTTTCCACTTCTGGGGAGAAACGTGATGGGCTTCAGGGATAGGGGCAGTGCCAGCTGGACGTAAGTTATGAGTTGCAAGCAGTAAGTCTCGATTCTGCTCTGCCCTAAGTAGGCATGAGATCAGATCGGAGAATTTCGTGAAATTGCGTTCACGATACTGCTGCATGAGGATTGCAGCTTTCTCGTGAAACGAGGTAAATGTCTTTTCCAACATGCGTTGTTCTGTCACTTATTCACCGCACAACTTCAGGCGTGAGGTGATGTTATGAAGTGCAGAATTGTACTCAGCGACGGACTTATAGTCCTGAAGTCTGAGGTTTTCCCACTCATAACTGGCACGCGGTAATATAACATCAATTTGATGTTTATACCGAGCTTCCAGTGCTGTCCACAGGTCCTTTGGATCCTCAACCGTTAAGTATTCGGCCTTTAAGGTCCGATCTATATGTTTCCTAATGTAGATTATGGCTTTCGCCTTATCTACATCGGATACAGTGGTTGTAGGGCTGCTGCTAGTTGTAGCAGAAGCTTCGACCGCTGCGGGGGCCGAGGAAGGAGCCAAAATGGACCCAAGGAGGGCCATCGAACGCAAGTGGAACTTCAGGTCCACTCGCCAACTCAGGTAATTTGTCCCTGCAGAGTTAAGGACTTCGAAATCGACGCTTGCCAATTTTGCCATTTATCTACGCAATTTAAAATGAGCATGAATTAATTAAAATTAAAAATTCATGCATAAAGAAATAAACAAGTAAAAATGCGGGGATCGGCCAGATACCCAAAAATAAACAGTCCAAAGTTCGTTTACAGTCCATAAAAGGAAAGAAAAATACAACTGCGGAAATCCAAACTGAACTGGGTCCCTATATCTCCGTCTTCATATGCTGTTGCATCGAGCTTTGGCTTACACAGTCATGAATCAACTCCTTGCGGTCCAGCGGACGCGGCCAGGGAATTGACTAAGCCAGGACCACTTGTTACCCAGTCAAGCTAGGTTGGTCCAGCAAACTTAGCCAAGCACATTGACCGGCATCATGATCCATTGAAGGAGTTTTCATCAATTCTATGTGCTGTTGCATCGAGCTTTGGCTTTAAAATACAAATTTCCTCACTTACAAATTCTCTCAAAAGAAAATAAAAGTGCAAGGAAAGTAAATAGGTATACAATGGCCGATCCCGAAAAACACATTTTTACTGATTTAAACATCCACGCAGTTCTAAATATGCTACGGGCATAAAAGTAAACAACCACGCATATATCTCAAGCAAAACATATGGTAAGGGAAACTAGAAAATATAAATATCTTGTAGACCACGTGGAAACGTCATACAACGTTAGGTTAGTTGACTAACGACAGAGCGGTCTCAGGATCTTTAAGATAATTATATTTTGAAAAATAGAGTCCTAGTAAACCATAGATTATAATATGCAAGAGGGATGTTTAAAACAATTTGTCAACATGGAATATATAAATTATTTTTGATTTTACTTAGGGGAGAGTCCCGTTAAGGAATTGCCATAAGGCCAATATATAGTATGCTAAAATATATACCGTTAGGTAATAGGGGCTGCAGGCCCAATTAAAATATTTGATAGTCACAAATGGGCATCTCTCACTGACATATCGATCGGTTCGAGCTCTACATACTCATCTTTGACATGCTAACTCGAAAATTCTGGCACATACGTCACCACTTAAAGCAGATCGGGTTTAGGTGATATGTAATTCTTTGGATCAGTATGGATCTTAGGTTAACTTGATTAAGCATGAAAATGAATATTCTAATAGCGGAGTCATCCAATATTAGTAATTTTGGTACCCCTTAATATTTTAAGCGGTAATGTTCCTGTTATCCACTTTAAAATGTGCATGTACTAAAAAGTTGAGTTAGGAATTAATACCCCTCGTCTCTCACCTTCATATTTATATGGCATATTTTCATGGCAGTTTGAGCCACTGATGTTATATTTCGAATAAGCATAAGAAGACTGCGTCAACTAAATACATATGGCTTGTAACAACATACGCTACTCTGCTTGGTTCATAATCTTTAAAGACTACTGGATAGTTAAGTAGCCAGCAGTTGAACATGTGATCTACTTAAATTATCATGATTTCATTAATTTTACATTATCTCTTAAACTGATGCATGAATTGACAATATCAAATCAAACGTCACAACCGGTTACTAGCATAAATGATGACAGTTTCAAATGTGATTGTCAAAACAATAGAACCATACAGTTTTTTGGTTATTCATATATCCGAATGTTGCCTTTGCTTCATATGTTTAGGTGCTCAATTTCTCTTGGTAACTAAAGATTTTTCTTCTAATGCTACTGTAAAAAATTATTTGTAATGACACTATTGATATCAAATTCAGGAATGAGTGCCTAGTGCCCCTATGATGACCATGTTCCAAGAAATGCCAGTATCTTTATCAAAAAATTTGATATTAAACAAAATAGTGCATATTTATACAAGCCTCTAAAAAGAAGCATTGTAAAATCATAGTTTACTATATTTTGTAGGTATCTACGTGATCGAAAAGAAATTACCTCTAGATCAAAGATCTAGGGAAGATCGTGAGAATAAAAATCCGTAGATAGTTCCGCTCCCGATACGCTCCAAAGAAAAATTTCCGCAAAGCTTCGCCGCAACAATAGATTCCTTTGCGCGTACGGGTTTAATTTTTGAGGGGAGACGGGATGAAAAGCTCAAAGAATTGAGAGCTAAGGTGCTGATAACGTGTTAGAGAGTAATAGGACTCAAGAGAGAAAGAGACAAGATTTCTTAGCAAAAGAATAAGTCACAATAGCTAAGAGCCATGGTGCTCTATTTATATATCTCATAGTGTGGAGGCCAAAAGCCTCTAGGAGACCAAGGGTCCCCATTACTCTAAGTAATGGGGGCCTAATGAATGGGTAATGAAGGAGGGGAGGCCAAAGGCCTCCCTCATTCATAACACTCCCATGATTTTTCTAAGGATGAAAATTAACCACCGACAAACTTTAATGTTGGTGATAATGCCCAAAGAAGTCTGCTCATGGATTTTACATGAGCAGTTCATTTTTTAATTTTTTTTACATCGAAAACTATCATCCATAGAACCATTGTGAACGGAACTTTATGACTAGGAGGTAAATATGGATGGTTCCATGGGCGAAAGGTCACGCCCATGCACATGGTAGTCAATATGTGATATTGTTGGGACAATGAAAATGGCAAATAGAACATTAGAGGGGATGAATAGTGGTTATCAAATAAAACACTACCTTTAAAACTATCCTCTAATATTCTATCTAAGAATTCATTTAGAGTTTCCTAATTGATTCTTAATCAAAAAATATAGCTAGCTACTATAAAAATAAGCACAATGAAAATATAAACAAAAGCATGCAAAAATATAAATCAACACGTGGGGATAAGGAACTGCAAACTAGTCAAAACAATTGCAAACACAATACGTTTACCCTAGTTCAGGCACCCATTGCCTTACATCCAACCTCATGTCTACTATGGGACAAATCAAATAATCCACTTGAATAGTACAACATGTCCACTTCAATACAAGCCAGTGAATGGACCAACACCTCTCCACCTGAGAGCAACACCTCTCAAACGAGCAATACAAACACCTCTCCTCTTAAAAGCACCACCTCACACTTGATTGTAGTGTGTTTAGAGATTTTTGTTTCTACTATATATGATTTGATATTTTACTCTAACTATATATGATTTGATATTTTACTATATAGGATTTGATATTTGGAGGAGTAGAAATAAGCTTAAGAGAATAAAGACTGAGAGCAAGAGCTTAGGGGGGCTTTGGGATATTTCTTTCTCTTTTTATTTTCTTTTCTCATCTAAAACCTCTTAGAATTGTTACAAATAGATCTGAGATAATCCATATATATATATATATATATATATATATATATATATATATATATATATATATATATATATATATATGAGAAAATTGCATAAGAAAATACCCAAAAACACATAACTAATGGCTTGAAATGACTAGTTAAAAAAGCTGCAATGGCTAGTTCTTATTGACCATTAGCCATCACCTAGTCGACTAAGCCATAGCTAGTAGACTAGTCAATGTACTCTGGTTGACTAGAAACTCCAGAGAACATAGCTTTTTTTCTAGCCAGCTGGGTAGTTGACTAGAGTATATTGGCTAGTCGACTAAACCATGATTAGTCGACAAGTACTTGAGAATGGATAAATATATTTTATTTGGTCTACGGTGGGAGTAGAAATCTTTCGATAGAATGATTTATTGACTTCAATTTTCAAAATGACATAGATGATAGTAAGTTGGTGGCAGTATACGTTTTCACCCTCTATGGCGGGGGAGTATATTGGAAAAGTTCCAAACAAAATACTGTGGCAGACTCTCCAATGGAAGCTGAGTACATCCATGCTAATGATGCTGATACGGAAGAGGTCCAGATAAATAAGTTTTTTGTTGAGCTTGGAGTGATCCCTTCGATTATTGATCTAATATCTTTATATTGTGACAACAATGTGGCAATCAGTCTTGCTAAGGAGACAAAATCTCACAAAAAAATCCAGACACATCTTTAGGAAGTTTCATATGATATGTAAAATTCAAGAACCACAAGACATAGAAATTTAAAGCGTAAGTACAGAAGAAAATGTCGCAAATCTACTCACGATGCCCTTTCACAAAACATACTAGTATATTCAATGGATAAAATCGGTAGGACGTACTGTTATAATTGGATGTAAGTGCAAGTGGGAGATGTTGGGACATGTATATCCTTCAGACAATTGTTGTAATTGTAAATTTTTTGTCTGAAATAATTGTATGCAATTTGATGATTCTTTATATATGTGAACAATTTACACTATTGATTATGTATATTGTTGTGTTAAGATTGTATGGGTAAAGTTCTTGGATATATGTGAGGGACCTTGGGACCATTATGAGATCATGATAATGAGTCACAATAGATCCGCTTAAGCACATATCCTAAATATTCCCGGTCGTATGAATATCAAGACGAGACATTGCTATTTCAGATAGACTATTGTGCATTGATCTCTACTATAGTGAGGGTAGTGATTGGTTACATAGCCATTCGATGTAGGGATATCATGAACTCACTACTAAAAATGGAATTTCCCGGATTTTTTGTATATATTCCAGTGTTTAAAAACGTCGGTAAAAAATTTCCCGACGTTAAGCGAAATGGAATGAAGACACCGCCTAAAGGGGGTCCTGCTAAAAGAAAAGGCGGCGTTTTATAAAGCATTGGCAAAAGTATACTTTTCTGGTATTTCGGTAAAACGTCAGGAAATGTCTAGCATTTACCGGCGTTTCAAGGAAGCATTGAGAAAGCCAATGTTATTTACCAAAGTTTTTTTTGAAACATTGTGAAATGCCAATGGTATTTACCGATGTTTTCTGAAACGTTGAAAAATGTCAATTTTTATTAAAAATTATATACCACCTGCTGGCTCCGCCTCCGATCGGACACACCGCCCCTGCCTCTGGCCACTGCACCACTGTCGTCCGGCCCCACCTCCCACCGGTCGCCTCCGAATGGCCTTTGCCCACTGCTGATGTGTCCATATTTTCTATTTTTTCATAGCATCATTCCATTGCATTTCATGTCATATCCGTATCCAAATCCCGCATTTTCTTACGATACTGTAATTCTAACGCCATATTCGAGTTTCGTAGAGTTTTATGGATTTTCAGGGATTTTGGTGCGATTCAGAACCACTTTTGGATATGGACGTATCCAGCATGCCGTGAGCCCGTTGGAGAGGCTCTACAAGAGTTCGCCGAGGCTCGGAAACTTACAGGAGGAGTGGAGAAGGATCTGGCAAGAGAAAAGAGCAGTTCTGGGATTTTCCCAGGCGACTCGACCGAGTAACACAAGCTGCTCGGTCGAGCTGACACACAAAGCAGCAGAGCGCGCATCCGACTCGACCGAGCAGAGTGGTGACTCGGCCCGAGTCGACATACTTTCGAGCTCCGTCTCACCAAACGTCCTGCTCGACCGAGCAGGACCTACTCGACCGAGCCAGCAACCTATTCGACCGATGAAGGCCAACTCGGGTCGAGCAGGCAGAGCGACACTTTTTGTAGGAGCCCGCTCCACTCACAGACTCAACCGAGCAAGCGGGCTACTCAACCGAGCAGCCTAGATCCCTTCACCTAAGCCAACAGCGGTTACTGCGCATGCTCGACCGAGCAGGTGCTACTCGACCGAGTCACTGACTCGGTCGACAACAAGCGGGCGCAGACTTCAGAATTTGAACTAATTTTTTGTGGGGCCCAGACTGAGGGCTACAGGAGTGGATCTTAGCGAGGAGAGACGAGGGGCTCATTATTAGTATGTTTTTGAATTAGGTTTTTTGAGAGGAGGAGACGACGAGAGATCTAGATCTAGGTTTTTGATAATTGAATTATTTTTGGAGAAAGATCACGTTTTATTATTCTTTGCATCTTGGAATCTGCAGAATCTCTTTGGATCGCTATTGGCTATTGTTTCTTTCTCGTCTTCGGTACGTAAGATATTCAATTGCTATAATGTTTTCTTTGATAAAAATCGTATTTTTATTCGTCGTAATCACTATGTGTGAGTAGTTTCCCCTAGGGTTAATGGGCTAGCCCTAAGACTCTAAGAAAGAGATGTAAGTCTGAATCTATAGATTGTGTTGGGAATAAAGGGGAGTATTTCGATCGATCCACCCGAATCACTAGGAGAACTCGTATCGAGATCATGCCCACGGTCGGTGGAATTGATGAGCTTAAGGAGTATCTTTGGGATTTAAATAGGGAATTAGTGGATCCAACCAAGGCTCGTGACCATGTCCGGCTCGTGCCTTGAGGTGATCCACCGACGAACTATTCTGCTTCATTGACGGCTACCGTCATTGCGTCAATGAGAGCCACCGAGATACCTCGAAATTCTAACCCACGAGGGTGGTATAAGTTGAGAGATCAATCCCCTAAATCTAATGCAACGTAAAGATCCTGTTCTAACATCAACTTCCGACGGTCTTAGCGGTGATCCCTAAGGCCCTAGTTTCTTTTATTATCAAACCAACAATACCATCACCACCAATCTTCTTGACCCGACTGCTGTCTCGCTTTGAGATCTAAGAATAATCTGAGACCTCAAATACACTGTCACTGTTCCTGTGGGATTCAACAATCTTATATACTATAATTTGACACCGTCTGCTTGTGGATAGAGCCCAGAGCTGACACCTAGGAACCATACTTTGCCTAGCGACTGTGACATAGCTAGGTGGAATTTAGGTGTAAGTTCGAAGTGCGTCAAGTTTTTGGCCCCGTTGCCGGTGACGGTTACAGTGGATCTCAGTTTATTTTCATTTTGAAGAGTTTGCTAGCAAATCCTATCATTCCTTATATCTCCACCCTTTTCATTCTTTTTAATTATTATCTTGCTACTCATGGTATTTTTCTGAGCAGTCTTGTGCATGATCACTCGCTTTGGGGCTTTTGATAAAGAGTTGTTGTTCGACCCTGAAATCGAGGAAACAACAAGAGCTCTGGGGGGCTCGAATATAAATCAGACACCCTATGATCTAATGGCAGACAATACCACCGCTCCACCTCGCACCGGGTCCATCCGGGACCATATGAAACCGAGCTTCAGAAATAATTCCTCTATCTTGAGACCGCAACTGGTGGCAGCTAGCTTCGAGTTAAAGACCGGACTCATAAATCTGATGCAGCAGGATCCCTTCCACGGGCATCCGTACGATAATCCAAACCATCATATCGACACTTTTTTGACGAAGTGCGATACATTCAAAGCCAAAGATGTGAGTGGTGATGCCATTAAGCTAAGGCTCTTTCCCTTCACCTTGAGGGATAAAGCTTTATATTGGCTACGAGCCCACCCGTCCAACCACTTTACTACGTAGGAGCAACTGGCGCTCGCCTTCGTAGACAAATTCTATCCACCTTCAAAGACGGTGCGGATCAGAGGAGCCATCTCCAATTTCAAGCAACTTCTACAAGAATCTCTTTACGAGGCATGGGAGAGGTTCAAAGACCTTCAGCATTAGTGTCCTCATCATGGAATCCAGTCCTGTGATCTGGTACAAAGCTTCTACAATAGGCTGCATCCCAGCACGAAGATGATAATTGATGCCGTCGCACAAGGCGCCTTGCTGGATAAATCACCTGAGGAAGCCATTGATCTACTTGAGCATATGGCAGCAAATAACCAACATTGGAGCGAGAAGTGCACCATTGTCACCAGGGCCCCCGAGGTTAAAGATGTTAGCCACCTCGATTCTCACATTGAAACTTTGTGCAAGCAGGTGGCTAGGATCGAGCAGCGGTTGGATTCCATTCAAACGACTACCAGCGCCCCAGCATACCATCCTGCAGAGGAGTACAGAGAGCAAAGTTATGTTCCCAATGATGGACATTATGACGGAGCCGAATCATCTGAGTCGGTAGAGTATGTCCAAGGGGATGGGCGAAATCAGTGGCAATATCCGGCCGCAAGGAATCACCCTGGATTATCTTACGGGAACCCAAGTGGAGGGCTGCAACTTCCCCAATTTCAGAGGCCGCCATCCCCTCCTCAATAACAAGGACAACCACCACATCAACAGCAGAGCGGATTTAGGCTAGCTGGGCCGTATCGACCACCAGGGTACCAATATAATTGCCCACCCCAGCAGGGCTACGTACCAATGCCATAGCGTTCCAATCTGGAGACCACCTTAGAGACGTTCATGAGTGCACAAGTCAAGTTCAACCAAGACATGTCTGCTCAATTCAAGAACATAAACACGTCGCTTGATGAGCTGAGGGGTCAGATGTCCCAGCTACTTAAGAATCAATGGAGGTTGCCTTCGCAACCGGAGCCGAACCCAAAGGGCTCAAGCTACTGATGTGGTCTCCGTCACCACCATGGAGGATGGACAACCGACGCTGTGATGGTGCCGGTCTCAAACAAAGAATAAGTCAAAATTGAGGATGCCACTGTGGGTAATGACGAGGAAGAGGCTACCGATGAGCCTATCGTGAATGGATAGAGGGCGGATTCGCCTTCCACCATACCTACCGTCACACCGGCACCAAGGGAAGATGCAACTAGTTTCGGTGAGCCATCTCCTAAGAATGCTGTAAAGGGCAAGGGAAGCCGACACCCTCTGTCATATCCACAGAGACTAGCTTTAGCTAAAATGGAAAAGAAGTATTCAAAGTTCACAGAACTTCTGAAGGGCATCCAGCTCAACATCTCCTTTATGGATGCCATTACAGAAATTCCTATCTATGTGAAGTTTTTGAAGGACCTCATTACTGGGAAGCGGAAGCATGAGAAAATAAAGCTTATGGAGGACTCTACCTCCATCATAAAGAACCATCTCCTGAGGAAGCTACTGGACCCGGGAAGCTTCACAGTCATATGCTCTGTAGGAGGTACACCTATCAACCGTGCTCTGATCGACTTGGGAGCGAGCATCAGCTTGATGCCGCTCTCCATATTTGAAAGACTACAAACTGGAAGTGAGCTGGAACCCACAAACATGTCCATACAGCTGGCGGATCACTCGATCACGTATCTGGTAGGCATTGCCAGAGACATCATTTTGCAGATACCCCCCCGGATTGTGTGTGCTGGTGGATTTTGTCATCATGAATATGCCGAAAAGAGGAAGTTTCCAGCTCATACTTGGCCGTCCTTTCATGGCGACGGCCGGCGTCCTTATTGATGTTCGCGAAGGGACTCAATCAATGAATGCGGGTAATATTGAAGCCTAGTTCCGGCTACAAATGTCTATGAAGGAGCATGCCCGTGAAAAAGGAGCTAGTTATTTGGAGCTCCTAGAAGATGAAGCCGTAGGAGAGTATACCACTGAGGGGGGTCATGAAGGACCCAATGAGAACGAGTGATGATGACAACGGTGACCCCATTTACAACAAGGCGGTCGTCGCCTATCTTCGTGTGCTTGATGAGGAGCCCATAGTCGACTCTTTACTCCAAAAGAAGCCGGAAGGCATCAATCATGCAGCCGAGGAAAACCATGGAGAGTGAGCATGCCAAATACCGCTGCACGGTATCGTTGGCAAGTACGATGCGTGCATCTCATACGCGCCAAATAACAATTGAGGAACTCGAAGGAGTCGAGCTCATGACTCAAAACGAGCGCTTATCGGGAGGCAACCCGATCTTTTATATCTTAGATTATCTTTTTCCATTTTTGTTTTTTACTTTATCTATTCAAGAAAACCAAATAAAACGCTATATATTTCTCTTAAAAATGCAAAACTATAAAAATCTCATAGGTTCTTCCTTTCTACAGGTTGAACATTGAGGGGAGCGTGAAAATCGATGTTTTTGGATGGAAGGAAACTGGGAGGAGAGTAGCTGACAGAAGAGCAAGCTAAGGGAGAAGAGTCATACAGGTGACGCGGGTGACTCAACCGAGCAGCCACTTGCTTGGTCGAGTAGCACAGGCACACGAAGAGTATTTGAGAAACGTCGTTCTGTCTACACGGCCCGAGTAGCCTCTACTTGGTTCGAGTAGACACCTACTCAACCGAGCAGTATCATGCTCGACCGAGTTAAAGAAAGTACATGGAAATATTGGAAAAATGATGCTCTGCCTGCACGGCCCGAGTAGCCCTACTCGATCCGAGTAGACACCGACTCGACCAAGCAGTAGCATGGTCGACCAAGCTAAGAAAAAGACAGGGAAACAATGAAGAATGGTGTTCTTCCTACATGGCCCGAGCAGCACTTACTCGGTCAAGTGGTCGCTTATGCGACCGAGTATCCATTTGCTTGACCAAGCTAAGGGGATCATATGAAACAACGACAATGCCTGCTTGGCCCGAGTAGACCTTGCTTGGCCGAGCAACTGAGGGAGTATTAAACTTGAATCCTGATTTATTTAAGTAACTGACTCGACCGAGCAATTAGACTGCCCGGACCAAGTCGCAGGCTGCTTGATTTTGGGACCCATTCTAAGCTAGGTTCGAGCCATTTATTTACCCTAACCCATCCTATAACTCTTACCCTAAGCGTTCATCCCCGAATCATCTCCCGAGTTCTCTTACCTCCTCCTACTCGATCCGGACGACTACCAATCCACCTCCCACCGCTGCCGCCTCCAGCCACCTACCGGTTAATCTCTCCCCCTCTACCTCCTTCCCCCACTCTTTCATTAACTCTCTATCTCTCTCTCTCTCTCTCTCTCTCTCTCTCTCTCTCTCTCTCTCTCTCTCTCCAGACCCCCCACCCCGCCGCTGCTCCACCCCCACTTTGTCCTTTCCAGACCCCCACCCCACCGCCACTCCACCACCCCAAACCTCCTAGGGCAACCCTATTAACTCGACTGAGCATCAATTTTGGTCGGTCTAGCTCCGACAAACATCACCCCCTGCACATTTATTCTCCTCCCCTGACATTATTCTTATATTTCAGGTACGTTTCTTCTACATAAAAGGACAAGTCCAGAAGCAGCTTAGGAGATACTCTTGATCAGCAGCAGTCACGTGACCGATCACATCAATCTCTCCGTATCATTCGTGTCGGCACACTCTTTCCCCTAAATACTTTACATACCGCCCCACGTTTTTATACTACGTGCAAGATGCCACCACGCCGAGCTAGACCCATAAACACCGACACTGGTGCACACAACCCTAGGCCAACTCAACACCCCCGTCGTACACGCTCACCCACACAAGACCATATTGTTGGCGAATCATCCACCCCTGCACCACTGACAACCAACACTCCTACCCCTCCTGAGCGTCTACATATCAACGGCGCAGCATATGACGTTACCTTTCGAGACACTGACCAAGGCGATCAGTTCGTTGCCATGCTCCTACTCATAGGTCAGGGGGCGGCACTACTCAACAGTCCGTTGAGCAGGACCTCCCATGTCTTCGTAACCTGATTAGGCACTGGCGGGCCGACGCAGTTGTCGAGCCACAGCCGCCTGCTTCAGTCTCTGGTCCACAGCAGGGGGACCCACCACCTCCTCCAGAGGGTGGTGCCCCAGCTTGAGGCTGACCCTCCACCTTTTTGTTGTCCTTCCCACACCTCTTCTTGTACCCATCTGTCTTTTCGGGGCCATAGTCTTTCACAGCTTGGGGGTGGACCTTCCATGCATCATCCCATGCATTTGCATCATCTCTTTATCATTGCATCATATCACGTTTTCTTTCTTCTGCACAGTTTTATTTTCTATTCCTTTTCTATCCCCTCACATACCCACCCTCTCTAGCATCATTTCCCGTATACCAACGTTTTCTCAGCAGTGAGGACACTGCTGCGTTTAGCTTGGAGGATGAGTGCTATCGCTTTATTTTTCATTCTCTTTTATAATTCTCTTTCATTTTTTCTTTTTTTTCACCTTTTTACTTTACTTTTCCACCCATTTTCCACCTTTTTATCTTTTTTCTCATTCAGCATCACGTTCTCCACTTTTTACATGCTTGCACACCTGTTTCCATTTTTCTGATTTCTCCACTTTTCTTCCTTTTTAGCTAGAATTTTTCTACATGATGATACTTCTCGTAGCCCTCAGTAGATACTCACGGTGCTTATATTTGATGACATGCTATATAGGGTAGTTTCAGTTTTACTATTTATATGCTTGTATATTCTCTTGCTGATCTTTCTAATTTAATGCCTGATATGAATTGAAATCGAATGCATGAAATAGTATCTAGTATGTTTTGTTGGGTAATGCACCTAGGTTCATGCATCATTAGAACATTTGGAGCACCTATTTGTTATCTTGTTCCCTTCTGTTTGCATGCCTGATATCATTTCACCTCTTACGCATTTTTAGATCATCTCTTACGCATTTCACCTCTCTTTATCAACCATTTCATTCTATTTTACTTACTTTTGTTTCCTTTTTATTTTTTGTGTCCATTTTGTGCATTTCAGTTGAAAGAGAATGAATTCGGGACTATAGAGCATGAAATACGCAAAAAGTGCTCAAATGAAGTTAATAGCCGACAAGGTGAAGCAACGGAGTTCAAATCATGGAGATTTGGCTGAATTCAAGCCCCACACAACCGTTTGTGGGGATGCAAACAGACATTTGGTATGCACGGCAAAGAAGAGCCAAATGGGTGTTACACACGATCGTGTGGCAAACCCACACGGTTACGTAGGCATCCAAAGAAGGAGCCCAGAGCACGACAGCGACACGGTCGTTTAGAAATCTAAATGACCACATCGACTGTGTCGACGCGACCACATCGATTCACCAAATGACTACGTAGATAGCTCAGCCCAAGCCAAATAGAAGAGGAGTAACGCGGTCGCGTGGCTACTCCACATGATTGCATGGAGGAGATGACACAAGAAGCGCACAAGCCTCACAAAGACTAAAGATCTGCTCACAACTCCATGGTTATTTCCACTCATCTTATTTTTCATTCGAAGAGCATCTCGTCCCAATTCAATGCATATTTATTTGTATTTTTTCGAGATCGGAGTGATTTTATACATTTTCTGGAAGACGAGGCGACGCTGCGGAAAATTCTACGCGACCGCGTGGAGTTACTTAAACGGTCATTTCAGGTCGGGGTTTTCCCGACCTGTTAAGATTTCTAAGTGGGTATTTAAGGGTTTTGTGCAAATTTTGATGGGAGAGCCGACCCTTGGTGGCATTTATTGTTGAGTACTGACTCCCCAATTTTGGGTTTTGATGATGAACAAACATAAATATCGTGAACTAACTCTTTGTGAGCGCAGTTATGGATATCGTCGCCAAATGTCTATGAACATCAAAAGCGACGTCTCGAGACTTCTCAAAACGCGTGATCGTGTGCTTGGAGCTTCGTTGAAGCTCAAGGACCATTATTGAAGTCAAGAAGATTCGATTGAAGCTTTTGAAGACGGTTGGTCATGTTTAATTTATAGTCTTCTAGCTTCTTTTCGTAGAATGTTAAGGCTTGAGTATGTCTTCCGTTTTAATCTTCATAACGCTCATATCTTAGAGCTAGGATCTTATTAGAAGCACATACGAACTTACCCGAACCTTCGCGCTTCGATTCGTGGCTGCTTGTGCATGTTAGTTGGTTCAAGAAGAAGAACCAACCGACTAGATGGTAATAAAGTCGGTCGGTAATGCTTCTTGAACCGACTAGAATGCCTTCTCAATTTCTAGCTCACTTACTGTTTACAGTTAGGCGGTCAAAGAAGGTTCACCGACCGACTAGTTGTGAAACTAGTCGGTTAGGAATCCTTCTTAGACCGACTAGTTGAGCTTCCACTGTTCAGCCTAACTTACTGTTTACAGTTAGTCGGTCAAAGAAGGTTCACCGAACGACTGGTTGTGAAACTAGTCGGTTAGGAATCCTTCTTAGACCGACTAGTTGAGCTTCCACTGTTCAGCCTAACTTACTGTTTACCGTTAGTCGGTCAAAGCACAACGACCGACCGACTAGTTAAGAAACTAGTCGGTTAGAAGTTGTTCTTAAACCGACTAGCTATATTTGAATTCAGCTTCTTTGATTTCACATGTTAGTCGGTCAAAGAACACTCACCGACCGACTAGTTGTGAAACTAGTCGGTTGGCAAGTCTTCTTGGATCGACTAGTTCTATATTCCCTGAACTTCTTCTTTTGGCTGTTCATCTCTTAGTCGGTTCATGTTGAATCACCGATCGACTAGTTGATGAACTAGTCGGTCAGTGATCCTTCTTTGACCGACTAGTCTGCTTCAGAATTGAGCCGTTGGAGCATTAAATGCCACGAATTTTGCTCTCTTTTCTCTATCCTATATATACTTGGAGTGCTGCTTTCATAGCATTCAAGGCTGATATTTATTGAAGTTTAGAGATCAAAGAGAAGCAATTAATTCTCATTCAAAGCTCTTTCATTTCTCACTTGAATCTCTCCCTCACTCTTATTTCAAAAGAGAGATTCATTGATTGTGAGCCTTCCAATCCAAGAGCTTGATCCAAGGTCACCAACAACTTTCTAGCCCTCCAATGCTGATCTACATCTTGGAGCTAGGTTTTGGTGCCTTCATCTTCCCCAAAATACTCTTTGCCCTAAATCGTAAGTTTTACTCAAGGCATAGGTTTCTGTGGTAAGCATTTCGTATTTCATTTACATTGATATTGCAAGTGTTTTACTCTCGGTTGTGAGAGTTTGTTTGTG
Source organism: Scilla litardierei (assembly GCA_030789695.1). Taxonomy (NCBI): domain Eukaryota; kingdom Viridiplantae; phylum Streptophyta; class Magnoliopsida; order Asparagales; family Asparagaceae; genus Scilla; species Scilla litardierei. The sequence continues at coordinate 235,234,814 of CM061142.1, forward strand.
ATCCCGGTTTGTGGGAGTCACAATTTCATTTGTGTATGATTTGATCTTGTAGAGGTTTCTACAAGTATTTCATAGTGCAATTTTGAGTTAGAGGTTTCTAACTCAAGTATCCGGAGGGGATCCGGGTGTTTGGGATGTAGGATCACCGGGAACAAGTCGGGGAGACTTGGGTGGATCCGAACCCGTTATATCGTATGTTTGCGATTGCATTTCTTTGTTGTCTATATTTACATTTCCGCATTGTTAGTTGAGTTTGCAAGATAATTAGGAATTATCTTCTTAAATATTTTAAAGTACTATTCACCCCCCTCTTAGACTTGTGCAGTAGCTTCGTAGGGCAATACATTTGGTATCAGAGCCAAGTACCTAGCTATGTCTTCCAACGACAACAAAACCGTACGTCCACCTTCAGACTACAACACCTTCAGGAACCGTGAAGGAGCTTCTTCTGTGATGGAAGGACACTCCTCAACGAGGCCTCCCTTCTTCAACGGTACCAATTACGGGTACTGAAAATACCGGATGGAAACGTTCCTCCGGAGTGCTTCACTATGGAGAGCCACTATGTCGGAGTATGTCGAGCTCGTCGAAGAAGATTTCGCTAAGTGGACTCCCGCGGAGGTCGCCGTGGAGGTAACCAATGCCAAGGCAATGAACGCCTTGCAATGCGCTTTGGAGCCCGAGGACTTCAATAAGATATGCACATGTAAGAGTGCATATCAAATATGGAACTCTCTCCTCATCTTGCATGAAGGAACGAGTAGGGTAAGAGACTCCAAACTCACCGTTGTTAATAAAGATTACGAGTTATTTCATATGCAACAGGGTAAGAAGATGAATGAGTACTATGCTTGCTTCGTCGACATTACAAATGAATTGGAGGCTCTTGGAAACACCTACACCCAAAAGGAGAAAGTCTCGAAGATCATTGACGGACTTCCTTCTTGTTGGGATAAGCGTACCTTCGCCATCGAGGAAGGTAACGATATGAACAAATATACCGTTGTTCAACTAATGGGTACCTTGATGTCTAATGAGGTATGCAAGGATAGCAAGATGAAGATGCAAGATAAGATGAAGTCTTACTTGAAGCAAGACGAGCCAAAGAAAAAGGCGATTGCGTTTAAGGCCGCTCCATCTACATCTACATCTACCGATGATGAAGACTCGGAAGACGAGTTGGACTTGGAATCCATTGCCCTCATGGCAAAGAAGTTCAACCGGTTCTTCCGGAAAGGTAATTTCAAGAACAAATTAAAATTTAGTTCTTCTAACGCCTCCGCTCCTTTGTGTTTTAAATGCAACAAGCTAGGACACATGAAAGCGGATTGTCCTCAAAACAAACACAAGGAGAAGTGGAAGGCGCCAAAATTCGACAAGTCAAAGAAGTACAAGAAAGGGTACAAGAAAGGACTTGTCGGGATATTCAACGACTCCGTGGAGAGTCGGATGATGAGCAAGTGGAGCAAACACATATGTGCTTCATGGCAAGAGAGGAACATGACCAAGGATCATCTTCCGATGATAGCGAGGATGAAGGCGATGAGGTAACAATGGATGAACTTAGATTAGCTAACGAGCAAATATGGTCTAAGTATTCTAAATTAGTAAATAGATATACTAAGATAAAAGATGAGTTAGCTAGCATCCAAACCTTGCCTAAACCTATCATCATCAACAACGACACCGTTGTTGAAGATTTGAGAAATGAGATTGTAAATCTCAAATCTCAACTTGAGCATGTTCATATCGAGGAATCGAATGAACATGAGATGGCGGATTTGATTTCTCGAAACTTAACTTTGAGTATTGAGAATGAGAATCTCAAGTCTCGTGTTTGTGTACTCACATCGCAAGTATCCACTTTGGATGCTTCTATGCATTCTCTCACCGAGAAGTATGAGTGCACATTAGGCCGAATTAATAAATTCAATAAAGGTAAGGACCATTTGGATAATATCCTAAATGACTTACTTCCGGCCAATCACCGCATTCGCTTGGGGTATAAGATGGGAAATTCATCCAAGTCGGCCACTACCTTTGTTAGGCCAACTTCCGATGCCTCAACGAGTGGAAGAAAACACTCTATTGGTAGTTCATCTACCAATGGTGCTTCCACCTCGTACACATCCCCATTTGGAAAGAAACCCACTTTGGGTGGACCTCCAAAGAAGGGTCATTCTTATATGTACACTAATAACATGCCACGTTGGAACACACATCCTACTCCACATGTTCACACATATGATGATTTTTATGCACCACATCTACGGGCACGTGCACACCATGTGAGACACACTCACGCACGTGTTCCTCCACATGCATATGTTCACCCACATCATCGTATGAACAATTATCATCATGCACCATTTCATCATGTGCCATATGCCTATCCACGACATGCATCACGTAGAAATCAACAACGTATGCATGCTCCCAATAGGAATAGGGGTCCCAAAATCTTCACTATTTGGAGCCCGAAGAACACAAGCATGAATGAAAAACAAGATTATATGAATTCTTATTTTATGAATGTCGTGCATAATGATGATTTCATTGGGAAGTCTAAGTCCAATTGGACTTGGCTTCCAAAGGTCTAATCTTTTAGGACCCAATGACCTTGGGTACCATGGAATGATATGTTTATCTTTAGGTACTCAAGAAAAAGAAACGGAGCAACAAATACAAATTTAGCTCCAAGAATAATTGGATACTCGATAGCGGGTGTTCAAAACACATGACGGGTGATGCTCAATTGCTCTCCAGAGTGGTGCCCATTGCAAATGGAAACCGTGTCGTCTTTGGAGGCAACGAGAGCGGAACCATCATAGGTGTTGGAAAAGTGGGTAATCCTTCTAAACCACTTATAAGTGATGTTTACCTTGTTAAAGGATTAAACCACAATCTTATTTCAATAAGTCAACTTTGTGACAAAGGTTACAAAGTTAGCTTTGCGAAATGAATGTGCCATATTTTAAGAAAAGATAATGATGATTTGTTATTTTTCGGCATAAGCCATAAGGATATTTATATCCTAGATCTTCCGAAATCACATGAACAATGTCTCATTGCCAACACAAGTGAACAACACTTATGGCATCGACGTTTTGGTCATGTGAACTTTGGAACACTTTTAAGCTTTCCAAGTTAAATTCTATAAGAGGCTTCCCTAAGCTTGTCTTTCAAAAGAAAAGCTTTTGTGACTCGTGTCAACGAGGCAAGCTTCCAAAATAGTCATTTAAACCTAAGAAAGGCATTTCATCTAAGCGGCCTCTAGAGCTATTACATCTAGATCTTTTTGGCCCAACTAGAGTTGCTTCATTAGGAAATGCACGATATGGACTTGTCATCGTTGATGACTTTTCTAGATTTACTTGGGTATTTTACTTAAGTAATAAAAATGATGCTTTTGTAAACTTCATAATATTTGTTAAGAAAGTACAAAATCTCATTGGAACCACCATTGTCACTATTCGTAGTGATCATGGAGGGGAATTTGAGAATGAGTCTTTCTCAAATTTTTGTGACGAAGTTGGTATTACTCACACCTTTTCCTTCCCTCACGCACCTCCTCAAAATGGTGTTGTTGAGAGGAAGAATAGGACGCTAGTGGAATGCACTCGCACTATGCTTGATGATAGCCAACTTGGCCATCAATTTTGGGCGGAAGCGATACATACTGCTTGCTATGTGTTTAATAGGATACTTTTGAGGCCCGGCACCAAACAAACTTGTTATGAATTGTTGTTTGGTAGAATGCCTCAAGTTAAACATTTTCGAGTTTTCGGTGCAAAATGTTTTATTAAAACACGTATGGTAGTTTGGACAAATTTGATCCAAGATCTGATGAGGGGATATTTGTTGGATATTCCTCCCGTAGCAAAGCCTACCGAATATACAACAAACGAACCTCAACGATCGAGGAATCACGTCATGTTTCATTTAATGAAGGTTTTGTCCCTACTAGAATTACTAATGATGATGACTCCATGGATGTTTTATGTGATTCAATTGGTAATTCTAATTCTATTGATTCTAATGTTACTAACCCTACTAATGAATCTTTTGAGAATGTTCCTAGTGATCAGGGAATTCCCAAATGGCTTCATACAGTTCGTGACCATCCTCATGAGCAAGTCATTGGTAACATTCATGATAGTGTCAAGACACGATCTCAAGTCAACTACTTCGCTCATTGTGCCTTTGCCTCCTCAATAGAGCCAAAGAATATTACCGAAGCGTGCGAAGATAGTGCTTGGATCTTAGCCATGGAGGAGGAACTCATTCAATCGAGAGGAATGAAGTTTGGGAGCTTGTTCCATTGCCATCAAAGAATCACACTGTTATAGGAACGAAGTGGATTTTCAAGAAAAAGACCGACGAGAATCAAATCGTCGTCCGGAACAAAGCTCGGTTAGTAACTCAAGGCTATCGGTAAGAGGAAGGTATTGATTTCGAAGAATCCTTTGCTCCGGTAGCTAGATTAGAATCTATTAGATTATTGTTATCTTTTGCATGCCATAAAGATTTTAAACTCTTTCAAATGGATGTAAAAAGTACGTTTTTAAATGGAGATGTTGTTGAGGAAGTTTACGTTTCTCAACCTCCGGGTTTTATAAATGAAAAATTTCCAAATCACATTTTCAAACTTAAGAAAGCACTTTACGGTTTGAGACAAGCTCCTCGAGCTTGGTATGACCGTCTAAAGAATTTTCTTTTGGATTTAGGTTTTAAAATGGGAGAAGTTGATTCTACATTATTTGTTAAGTATTCGAATAATGATATAATTTTAGTTCAAATTTACGTTGGTGATATCATTTTCGGTGCTACTAACTTCGCTCTTTGCGAAGAGTTTTCTAATGTTATGAAGGATCAATTTGAGATGAGCCACATGGGTGAGCTCAAGTATTTCTTAGGTCTCCAAATTCGCCAAATGAACGATGCAATCTTCATCCACCAAACTAAGTACACGGTGGAGTTGCTAAAGCGATTTGGAATGGAGAATACATCCAGGAAGAAGACTCCAAAGAGCACTACTACACATCTTGATAAAGATACAGGCGGTAAAGATGTAGACATTCGTCTATATCGAGGTATGATAGGTAGTTTATTATATCTTACTGCTAGTAGGCCCGATATTATGTTTGACGTATGTGTATGTGCTCGTTATCAGTCTCAACCTAAGGACTCTCACTTAGTAGCGGTAAAACGTATTTTCCGTTATTTAAGTTACACACTCGACTTTGGATTACTTTATCCAAAGTCTAGCACATATGAGTTAATCTCATATAGTGACGCAGATTATGCGGGATGCAAATCCGACAGATAAAGTACTAGTGACACTTGCCATTTTATAGGAAATTCTCGTGTCTCTTGGTTTTCCAAGAAGCAGAATTCCGTATCACTTTCAACCACCGAGGCTGAATATATTGTCGCCGGTGCCGTGTGTGCTCAGGTTCTTTGGATGAGACACACTCTTAAAGACTTTGGTATAAATTGTGATACTTGCCCTATCATGGTGGACAACCAAAGTGCAATATGTCTCTCTAAGAATCCGGTACACCATTCCCGTTCTAAACACATAGATGTCCGTCACCATTTCTTAGATGATCATGTTGCTAAAAAGGACATCATTTTAGTGTACGTTGAAACCCAGAAGCAAATCGCCGATATTTTCACGAAACCACTCAAGGAAGACTCCTTTGTGCGGTTGCGTTGAGAATTGGGGATTATGGGTGAATCCGAGATTTAGGATTCATATTTTGTTCAATAATCTTGCATGATATTAAATTTCGTTTATATTTTCTCTTGCTAGAATTATTGAGATTTTCTGGGTTTTTGGTTGAATTTTTGGAATTTATGCTCGAATTATTCATGAACGTCGTATTTAAGATTTTCGATGTTTTATGGGATAGTATAATGATTAATGAGAGTATTACGATGTTTCGTCCAAGTGCGATTAGGAGAGAACTCAAAATTTCACATTCTAAAATTTTTGGACTCTCTTAGTCGGTCCAAGTTCATTGGCCGACCGACTAGATCTCATTCTAGTCAGTCAATGAATAAACTCAGATCGACTAACTCATGCCTAATTTTTGGCCTCAGTTACTGTTTGCACTTCGTCGGTTCAAGCTCATTGGCCGACCGACTAGATCATCATCTAGTCGGTCAGCGCTTGAACTGTGACCAACTAAATGCATCGGGGACTGCTGTGTCTTTTCGCATTCCATTCGATTTATTAAGCCACGTACCGACTAGTTCTCTTTCTAGTCGGTGCGAAACTTGTCTCTCTCAGCCCAAACCCCCCGAAACTCTTCGACTTCCTCCTCTCCTCCGTCGATTCCGTCGACTTTTCCGGCCTTCTCCGCCGTTTGCGTCGATCCCTAGCCATCGATCCCTCTCCTCCACCTAGGTATATCCTCCTCTCAGCTTCTAGGGTTAGGGTTTCATCGATTTCAGTTCGGTTTAGGGTTTGCTCTAGGGTTTGATCTCCGACCTAATTTTAGCTTTCGATTTGTGTCGATCTCGTTTGTTTGCACGTGTCTCGTCTCAATTATGGTGAAGACACGTATCCCAATCGAACCCTCGCGTCTGTCACCCATGACTGTAGAGTCGCCTCCTACGGACCCCCCGCAACCTAAACGCCGATCAAAATCGACCCATCCATCGTCTTCCTCGCCTCCTCTTAAGAAGAAGAGGACGGCGATCGCTAAGCCTAGATCTCAGCCCAAGCCTAGGAAACAGCCCGTGTCACCAGCTTCATTCTGTGCACCTACTCCTCCAGCTGATTCTGACTCTGACACGGAATATATTCCGGAGTCCGAGCATACCACTAGGGCTCCTACTCCTCCACCTCGATCTAGCACACGTCAGCCTAAGGGGAAGGCTCCCATACCAGTAGGCGGTGTCGATATATTGTTATGTCGCGATGACCCGTTGTGTCTCGCGACATACAATCGTATCGAACAGTGTCCTCTATTATTGGAGCTCTTCGTTCAGTTCTCTGACTTCCCACATCTAGCCGATCTCCTTTCTCATAGCGGTCTTATCGATTATCTTCGCCATGACCCTAAGGCGAATCCACACCCGTACGCCCGTCTAGTCAAGCTTTTCTATGCGAACCGTGTTCGCGGTCAGTATGATGAGACCCATTCCATTGAGACGACTGTCTTGGGGACACCGATTGTCCTCATAGCATAAATCTTAGTGGATTTGATAGGTGTCTCCTCTTCTGGCCTTCTTCCTGCCGATATCTTTGTTGATGACATTTCTGCTCTTGATCAAGCCATGCTCTCCGAGATGTTTCATGTTATCCCTCCCGCCATGATTGGCGTCCCTTCTAAATCTTTCAAGCCAAACGCATGGGTATTAAATCTTATCCTGAAGTCGTGACTCCTTCCGAAGTACGGCTCATCGAGCTTGCCTTCCCAGCCATTCCTTAAGCTGCTCTACGCTCTCTTCATGGGGAGCGAGATCAATTGGGCTAGGATTATTCTTGATAAGATGGACTCTTTCGAATGTATCTGAAAGACCACAAAATCAGCTCACATCCCATACCCTTGCCTTCTAACACTTGTCTTTCGTCACTTTGGTGTCCCTCTTCCTCCTGATGATGATTGTCCTCTTGGTCCCCCTCTGAATGCGACGGTCGTCAAGAAGTCTCTTGCGGTGCTTCGTCACGTTCAGAGGACGACTCCTTCCGCATCTGCTTCAGCTGCTCCTCCTACGCCTACTCTGCTGAGCTTGCACGTTCGTTGAGACGTGTGGAGTCTCGTTGTGCTCGTTCAGAGGCGATGCTAGCTCGCATCTGCTCCCGCATGGGCATAGAGGTTCCTCCGTCTGTCTCTGATGACGAGGAGATGGATGAGGATGAGCTCCAGGAGCTTATTGGATCTGCTGCTCGTGCCCCAGAGGGTACATCTGCTGCTGCTGCTACTTCTGCCGGTGCCCCCCGAGAGCACACCTGCTGCCACCGTTCCTCCGGTGGATACTTCGTCTGGTGCTCCCGAGGCCACTCCTGTTGCGACACTCCCGTCTGTGGACACTCCTGTTGACCCAGTGACCACCACCCCTCCTGCAGAGCCTACTGCTGCTGCTGACCCTGCCTCCACCTCCTGAGCTTGCTTGGAGGACTCTCCCTATGCACATTGGATGATATACCTGTTGTTAGAGAGTGAGGTAGGATAGTTTGGGTGGTTCTGGACTTTTGATGTATTTTTGATGTTTTGATGATACACTCTTGTTGTATGTTCATTTTGATGTATGTGTGATATATGTTGTATGATGTGCTTCGATCTGAGGATCGTTTATATTTTATTGGTAGATGTATACATTTTGTTGTATCCATGTTTGATACACACACACACACACACACACACACACACACACACACACACACACACATCGTGTTGCCATTTACTTCTTTTGTGCACATTATATTTTTGTCTCTGATGTTAACTTCGTCGCTCGACGATTACTCTTGAATTAATAGAAATTATTTCTATGGAAACATAGAATTGTTTTCCATGCACTTAATTCATCGAGAATGTTGATATTGGAGAGTATATTCCATAACTCAATTCGTGAAATTAATTTGAGTTTTGATGATTTTATTTTTCGATTTTCGACTATGGTCTTGTTGGCACGCTTTGATTTAATTCGTATTTTCCTTTGGTGTCATTTGGACTGTGGTCGTATTCTACGACTCCCGTGCTTTTATTTGAAGCCATTGTTGTTTTCGTTGTTCTCCTCTCGCTCTTTTTGCTAATGCCAAAGGGGGAGAGAATTAATAATGACAATGTGCTAAATGATAATTCAAATCAATTTACCGTGAATCTAATTTGATATGTTAGATTCAGGGGGAGTTAAGATATAAAAATAGATTTCAAATCCGATATTTCAATAATTGATTCACATTTTATACTTTACTCGTCTGCTTGATGCGTATGATTAATATTTATTTTGAAATTAACGTGTCATCAATGCAGGGGGAGTAAGTAAATTTCATTTGAATCATTATTTTTTATTATTATTTATGTTGTTTTGTCATCACCAAAAAGGGGGAGAATGTTTAGTATTGACTCCCCGGTTTTGGGTTTTGATGATGAACAAACATAAATATCATGAACTAACTCTTTGTGAGCGCAGTTATGGATATCGTCGCCAAATGTCTATGAACATCAAAAGCGACGTCTCGAGACTTCTCAAAACGCGTGATCGTGTGCTTGGAGCTTCGTTGAAGCTCAAGGACCATTATTGAAGTCAAGAAGATTCGATTGAAGCTTTTGAAGACGGTTCGTCATGTTTAATTTATAGTCTTCTAGCTTCTTTTCGTAGAATGTTAAGCCTTGAGTAGGTCTTCCATTTTAATCTTCTTAACACTCATATCTTAGAGCTAGGATCTTACTAGAAGCACATACGAACTTTCCTGAAGCTTCGCGCTTCGATTCGCGGCTTCTTGTGCATGTTAGTTGGTTCAAGAAGAAGAACCGACCGACTAGATGGCAATCTAGTCGGTCGACAATGCTTCTTGAACCGACTAGAATGCCTTGTCAATTTCTAGCTCACTTACTGTTTACAGTTAGTCGGTCAAAGAAGGTTCACCGACTGACTAGTTGTGAAACTAGTCGGTTAGGAATCCTTCTTATACCGACTAGTTGAGCTTCCACTGTTCAGCCTAACTTACTGTTTACAGTTAGTCGGTCAAAGAAGTTTCACCGACCGACTAGTTGTGAAACTAGTTGGTTAGGAATCCTTCTTAGACCGACTAGTTGAGCTTCCACTGTTCAGCCTAACTTACTGTTTACCGTTAGTCGGTCAAAGCACAACGACCGACCGACTAGTTGAGAAACTAGTCGGTTAGAAGTTGTTCTTAAACCGACTAGCTGTATTTGAATTCAGCTTCTTTGATTTCACCTGTTAGTCGGTCAAAGAACACTCACCGGCCAACTAGTTGTGAAACTAGTCGGTTGGCAAGTCTTCTTGGACCGACTAGTTCTAGATTTCCTGAACTTCTTCTTTTGGATATTCACCTCTTAGTCGGTTCATGTTGAATCACCGACCGACTAGTTGATGAACTAGTCGGTCATGTTGAGTATTGATTCCCCGGTTTTGGGTTTTGATGATGAACAAACATAAATATCGTGAACTAACTCTTTGTGAGCGCAGTTATGGAGATCGTCGCCAAATTTCTATGAACATCTAAAGCGACGTCTCGAGACTTCTCAAAGCGCGTGATCATGTGCTTGAAGCTTCGTTAAAGCTCAAGGACCATTATTGAAGTCAAGATATTCAGATCGAAGCTTTCGAAGACGGTTCGTCAAGTTTTATTTATAGTCTTCTAGCTTCTTTCGTAGAATATTAAGCCTTGAGTAGGTCTTACGTTTTAATCTTCATAACGCTCATATCTTAGAGCTAGGATCTTAGTAGAAGCCCATACGAACTTTTTCGAAGCTTCGCGCTTCGATTCGCAGCTTCTTGTGCATGTTAGTTGGTTCAAGAAGAAGAACCAACCGACTAGATGGTAATCTAGTCGGTCGGCAAAACTTCTTGAACCGACTAGAATGCCTTCTCAATTTCTAGCTCACTTACTGTTTACAATTAGTCGGTCAAAGAAGGTTCACCGACCGACTAGTTGTGAAACTAGTCGGTTAGGAATCCTTCTTAGACCGACTAGTTGAGCTTACACTGTTCAGCCCAACTTACTGTTTACAGTTAGTCGGTCAAAGCACAACGACCGACCGACTAGTTGAGAAACTAGTCGGTTAGAAGTTGTTCTTAAAGCGACTAGCTGTATTTGATTCAGACTATTTGATTTCATCTCTTAGTCGGTCTAAGTTCACTCACCGACCGACTAGTTGTGAAACTAGTCGGTTGGCAAGTTTTCTTGGACCGACTAGTTCTATATTCCCTGAACTTCTTTTATTGACTGTTCACCTCTTAGTCGGTTCATGTTGTTTCACCGACCGACTAGTTGATGAACTAGTCGGTCAGTGGTTCTTCTTTGACCGACTAGTCTGCTTCAGAATATAGCCGTTGGAGCATTAAATGCCACGAATTTTGCTCTCTCTTTCCTCTATCATATATATACTTGGAGTGCTGCTTTCATAGCATTTAAGGCTGATATTAATTGATCTTTAGAGAATCAAAGAGAAGCATTTAATCCTCATTCAAAGCTCTTTCATTTCTCACTTGAATCTCTCCCTCACTCTTATTTCAAAAGAGAGATTCATTGATTGTGAGCCTTCCAAGCCAAAAGCTTGATTCTAGGTCACCAACATCCACTTAGGCCTCCATTGCTGGTCAATATCTTGGATCTAGGGTTTGGTGCCTTCATCTTCCCCAAAATCCTCTTTGCCCTAAATCGTAAGTTTTACTCAAGGCATAGGTATTTTGTGGTAAGCATTTCGTATTTCATTTACTTCGTTATTGTAAGTGTTTTACTCTCGGTTGTGAGAGTTTGTTTGTGATCCCGGTTTGTGGGAGTCACAATTTCATTTGTGTATGATTTGATCTTGTAGAGGTTTCTACAAGTATTTCATAGTGAAAATTTGAGTTAGAAGTTTCTAACTCAAGTATCCGGAGGGGATCCGAGTGTTTGGGATGTAGGAACACCGGGAACAAGTCGGGGAGACTTGGGTGGATCCGAACCCGTTAACTTGTTTGTTTGCGATTGTTTTATTTGTTTTCAATATTTACATTTCCGCGTTGTTGGTTGAGTTTGCAAGATAATTAGGAATTATCTTCTAAATTATTTTAAAGTACTATTCACCCCCCTCTAGTACTTGTGCAGTAGCTACGTAGGGCTTTACATTTGGTATCAGAGCCAAGTACCTAGCTATGTCTTCCAACGACAATAAAACCGTACGTCCACCTTCAGGCTACAGCACCTTCAAGAACCGTGAAGGAGCTTCTTCGGTAATGGAAGGACACTCCTCAACGAGGCCTCCCTTCTTCAACGGTACCAATTACGGGTACTGGAAATGCCGAATGGAAACGTTCCTTCGGAGTGCTTCACTATGGAGAGCCACGATGTCGGAGTATGTCGAGCCCGCCGAAGAAGATTTCGCTAAGTGGACTCCCGCGGAGGTCACCGCGAGGGTAACCAATGCCAAGGCAATGAACGCCTTGCAATGCGCTTTGAAGCCTGAGGACTTCAACAAGATATGCACATGTAAGAGTGCATATCAAATATGGAACTCCCTCCTCATCTTGCATGAAGGAACGAGTAGGGTAAGAGACTCCAAACTCACCGTAGTTAACAAAGATTACGAGTTATTTCATATGCAAAAGGGTGAGAAGATGAAGGAGTATTATGCTCGCTTCGTCGACATTACAAATGAATTGGAGGCTCTTGGAAAGACCTACACCCAAAAGGAGAAAGTCTCGAAGATCATTGACGGACTTCCTTCTTGTTGGGAGAAACGTACCTTCGTCATCGAGGAAGGTAATGATATGAACAAATATACCGTTGTTCAACTAATGGGTACCTTGATGTCTTATGAGGTACGCAAGGATAACAAGATGAAAATGCAAGGCAAGATGAAGTCTTACTTGAAGCAAGACGAGCCAAAGTAAAAGGCGATTGCTTTCAAGGCCGCTCCATCTACATCTACATCTACCGATGATGAAGACTCGGAAGACGAGTTGGACTTGGAATCTGTTGCCCTCATGGCAAAGAAGTTCAACCGGTTCTTTCGGAAAGGTAATTTCAAGAACAAATCTAAATTTAGTTCTTCTAACGCCTCCGCTCCTTTGTGTTTCAAATGCAACAAGCCAGGACACATGAAAGCGGATTGTCCTCAAAACAAGCACAAGAAGAAGTGGAAGGTGCCAAAGTTCGACAAGTCAAAGAAGTACAAGAAATGGTACAAGAAAGGGCTTGTCGGGACATTCACCGACTCTGAGGATTCCTCAAGTGGAGAGTCGGATGATGAGTAAGTGGAGCAAGCACACATGTGCTTCATGGCTAGAGAGGAACATGACCAAGGATCATCTTCCGATGATAGCGAGGATGAAGGCGATGAGGTAACAATGGATGAACTTAAATTAGCTAATGAGCAAATATGGTCTAAGTATTCTAAATTAGTAAATAGATATACTAAGATAAAAGATGAGTTAGCTAGCATCCAAACCTCACCTAAACCTATCATCATCATCAACGACACCGTTGTTGAAGATTTGAGAAATGAGATTGTAAATCTCAAATCTTAACTTGAGCATGTTCATATCGAGGAATCGGATGAACATGAGATGTCGGATTTGATTTCTCGAAACTCAACTTTGAGTATTGAGAGTGAGAATCTTAAATCTCGTGTTTATGTGCTCCCATCGCAAGTGTCCACCTTGGATGCTTCTATGCGTTCTCTCACCGAGAAATATGAGTGCACATTAGGCCGAATTAACAAATTCAATAAAGGTAAGGATCATTTGGACAATATCCTAAATGACTTACTTCCGGCCAATCACCACATTGGCTTGGGGTATAAGATGGGAAATTCATCCAAGTCATCTACTACCTTTGTTAGGCCAACTTTCGATGCCTCAACGAGTGGTAGCAAACACTCTATTGGTAGTTCATCTACTAATGGTGCTTCCTCCTCGAACACACCCTCGTTTGGAAAGAAACCCACTTTGGGTGGACCTCCAAAGAAGGGTCATGCTTATATGTACACCAATACCATGCCACGTATGAACACACATCCTACTCCACATGCTCACACATATGATGATTTCTATGCACCACATCCACGGGCACGTTCACACCATGTGAGACACCCTCACGCACGTGTTCCTCCACATGCACATGTTCACCCACATCATCATATGAACAAGTATCATCATGCACCATTTCATCATGTGCCATATTCCTATCCACGACATGCATCACGTAGAAATCAACAACGCATGCTCCCAATAGGATTAGGGCTCCCAAAATCTTCACTATTTGGAGTGAAGAACACAAGCATGAATGAAAAACAAGCATATATGAATTCATATTTTGTGAATGTCGTGCATAATGATGATTTCATTGGGAAGTCTAAGTCCAATTGGACTTGGCTTCCAAAGGTCTAATCTTTTAGGACCCAATGACCTTGGGTACCATAGAATGATATGTTTATCTTTAGGTACTCAAGAAAAATAAACGGAGCAACAAATCCAAATTTAGCTCTAAGAATAATTGGATACTCGATAGCGGGTGTTCAAAACACATGACGGGTGACGCTCAATTGCTCTCCGGAGTGGTGCCCATTGCAAATGGAAACCGTGTAGTCTTTGGAGGCAACGAGAGCAGAACCATCATAGGTGTTGGCAAAGTGGGTAATCCTTCTAAACCACTTATAAGTGATGTTTACCTTGTTAAAGGATTAAACCACAATCTTATTTCAATAAGCCAACTTTGTGACAAAAGTTACAAAGTTAGCTTTGCGAAAGGAATGTGCCATATTTTGAGAAAAGATAATAATGATTTATTATTTTCCGGCACACGCCATAAGGATATATATATATCCTAGATCTTCCAAGATCACATGAACAATGTCTCATTGCCAACACAAGTGAACAACACTTATGGCATCGATGTTTTGGTCATGTGAACTTTGGAACACTTTTTAAGTTTTCTAAGTTAAATTCTATTAGAGGCTTCCCTAAGCTTGTCTTTCAAAAGAAAAGCTTTTGTGACTCGTGTCAACGAGGCAAGCTTCCAAAGTCGTCATTTAAACCTAAGAAAAGCATTTCATCTAAGCGGCCTCTAGAACTTTTACATCTAGATCTTTTTGGGCCAACTAGAGTTGCTTCATTAGGAAATGCACGTTATTGACTTGTCATCGTTGATGACTTTTCTAGATTTACTTGGATATTTTACTTAAGTAATAAAAATGATGCTTTTGAAAACTTCACAGTATTTGTTAAGAAGGTACAAAATCTCATTGGAACCACCATTGTCACTATTCGTAGTGATCATGGAGGGAAATTTGAGAATGAGTCTTTCTCAAATTTTTGTGATGAAGTTGGTATTACTCACACCTTTTCATTCCCTCGCGCACCTCCTCAAAATGGTGTTGTTGAGAGAAAGAATAGGACGCTAGTGGAATGTGCTCGCACTATGCTTGATGATAGCCAACTTGGCCATCAATTTTGGGCGGAAGCGGTACATACCGCTTGCTATGTGTTTAATAGGATACTTTTGAGGCCCGGCACCAAACAAACTTGTTATGAATTGTTGTTTGATAGATTGCCTCAAGTTAAACATTTTCGAGTTTTCGGTGCAAAATGTTTTATTAAAAACACGTATGGTAGTTTGGACAAATTTGATCCAAGATCTGATGAGGGGATATTTGTTGGATATTCCTCCCGTAGCAAAGCCTACCGGATATACAATAAACGAACCTCAACGATCGAGGAATCACTTCATGTTTCATTTAATGAAGGTTTTGTCCCTACTAGAATTACTAATGATGATGACTCCATGGATGTCATATGTGATTCTATTGGTAATTCTAATTCTATTGATTCTAATGTTACTAACCCTACTAATGAATCTTTTGAGAATGTTCCTAGTGATCAGGGAATTCCCAAACGGCTTCATACCGTTCGTGACCATCCTCATGAGCAATTCATTGGCAACATCCTTGATAGCGTCAAGACGAGATCTCAAGTCAACTACTTCGCTCATTGTGCATGTCTCCTCGATAGAGCCAAAGAATATTAACGAAGCTTGCGAAGATAGTGCTTGGATCCTTGCCATGGAGGAGGAACTCATTCAATTCGAGAGGAATGAAGTTTGGGAGCTTGTTCCATTACCATCGAAGAACCACACCGTTATAGGAACGAAGTGGATTTTCTAGAACAAGACCGACGAAAACCAAATCGTCGTCCGGAACAAAGCTCGGTTAGTAGCTCAAGGCTATCGGTAAGAGGAAGGTATTGATTTCGAAGAATCCTTTGCTCCGGTAGCTAGATTAGAATCTATTAGATTATTGTTATCTTTTGCATGCCATAAAGATTTTAAACTCTTTCAAATGGATGTAAAAAGTGTGTTTTTAAACTGAGATGTTGTTGAGGAAGTTTATGGTTCTCAACCTCTGGGTTTTATAAATGAAAAATTTCCAAATCACGTTTTCAAACTTAAGAAAGCACTTTACGGTTTGAGACAAGCTCCTCGAACTTGGTATGACCGTCTAAAGAATTTTCTTTTGGATTTGGGTTTTAAATTGGGAGAAGTTGATTCCACATTATTTGTTAAGTATTCGAATAATGATATTATTTTAGTTCAAATTTATGTTGATGATATCATTTTCGGTGCTACTAACTTCACTCTTTGCGAAGAGTTTTCTAATGTTATAAAGGATCAATTTGAGATAAGCCACATGGGTGAGCTCAAATATTTCTTAGGTCTCCAAACTCGCCAAATGAACGATGCAATCTTCATCCACCAAACCAAGTACACGGTGGAGTTGCTAAAGCGATTTGGAATGGAGAATGCCTCCGGGAAGAAGACTCCAATGAGCACGACTACACATCTTGATAAAGTTACGTGCGGTAAAGATGTAGACATTCGTCTATATCGAGGTATGATAGGTAGTTTAATATATCTTACCGCAAGTAGGCCCGGTATTATGTTTGACGTATGTGTATGTGCTCGTTATCAGTCTCAACCTAAGGAATCTCACTTCGTAGCGGTAAAACGTATTTTCCGTTATTTAAGTTACACACTTGACTTTGGATTACTTTATCCAAAGTCTAGCACTTATGAGTTAATCTCATATAGTGACGCAGAATTATTTAGGATTCATATTTTGTTCAATAATCTTACAAGATATTAAATTTCGTTTATATTTGCCCATGCTAGAATTATTGAGATTTTCTGGTTTGGTTGAATTTTTGGAATTTATGCTCGAATTATTCATGAACGTCGTATTTAATATTTTCGATGTTTTATGGGGTAGTATAATGATTAATGAGAGTATTACGATGTTTCATCCAAGTGCGATTAGGAAAGAACTCAATATTTCGAATTCTAAAATTTTTGGACTCTTTTAGTCGGTTCATGTTCATTGACCGACCGACTAGATTGCGTTCTAGTCTGTCAGTGAATGAATGCAGACCGACTAACTCATGCCTAATTTTTGGCCTTAGTTAATGTTTACACTTAGTCGGTTCAAGCTCATTGGCCAACTGACTAGATGGTTATCTAGTCGTTCAGCGCTTGAACTGTGACCGACTAACTGCTCAGGGGCTGCTTTGGTCTTTTCGCATTCCGGTCGACTTAAACTCTCTCAGACCGACTATTACTCTTTCTAGTCGGTGTGAAATTTCTTTCTCAGGAAAAAACACCCGAACCCCCTTCGACTTCCCTCATTCTCGCCGTCGATTCCGGCCGTTTTCCGACCATCTCCGGCTGTGGATCTCTCCCATCTTCCTCCTAGGGTAAAGCTCTCACTCTCCTATCTACTTTAGGGTTTGATTTCAGCTTCTAGAGTTAGGGTTTCATCAATTTCATTCGGTTTAGGGTTTGCTCCTAGGGTTTGTGCTAGGGTTCTGATTTCTATTTCGTTGTTTGCGTGTGTCTCGTCTCGATTATGGCGAAGACACGCATCCCGTTCGAACCCTCACGTCTGTCACCCATGATTGTAGAGTCGTCGTCTAAGGACCCCCCCCCCCCCCCCGCAACCTAAATGCCGATCTAAATCAACCCATCCTTCGTCGTCTTTGCCTCCTCTTAAGAAGAAGAGGACGGCGATCGCCAAGCCTAGATCTCAACCTAAGCCTAGAAAACAGCCCGTGTCTCCAGCTTCATTCCGTGCTCCTACTCCTCCTGCTGATTCTGATTCCGACACGGAATATATCCCTGAGACCGAGCCTACCCATAGGGATCCTACTCCTCCACCCCGATCTAGCACTCGTCAGCCTAAGGGGAAGGCTCCCATGCCAGTTGGCGGTGTCGATATCTCGCTATGTCACGACCGATATGTCTCGCGGCATATAATCGTATCGAACACTGTCCGCTGTTATTGGAGCACTTCGTTCAGTTCTCTGACTTCCCTCACCTAGCTGATCTTCTTTCATCTAGTGGTCTCATTGATTATCTTTGCTATGACCCTAAGGCGAATCCACACCCGTACCCCCGTCTAGTCAAGCTTTTCTATGCGAACCGTGTTCGCGGTCAGTGTGACGAGACCCATTCCATTCAGACGACTGTCTTGGGGACACCGATTGTCCTCACGGCAGAAATCTTAGGGGATTTGATAGGTGTCTCCTCTTCTGGCCTCCTCCCTGCCGATATCTCTGTCGATGACATTTCTGATCTTGACCAGGCCATGCTCTCCGAGATATTCCATGTCATCCCTCCCTCCATGATTGGCGTCCCATCCAAGTCTTTTAAGCCGAATGCCTGGGTTCTAAATCTTATCTTGAAGTCGTGCCTCCTTCCGAAGTACGGCTCATCTAGCTTACCCTCCCAGCCATTCCTCAAACTCATTTACGCTATTTTCATGGGGAGCGAGATCAATTAGGCACGGATTATTCTTGACAAGATGGATTCTTTCGAGTGTATTCGAAAGTCCACCAAGTCATCCCACATTCCATACCCATGCCTATTGACTCTCGTCTTTCGTCACTTTGGTGTCCCTCTCCCTCCCGATGATGAGCGTCCCCTTGGTCCCCCTCTGAATGTGACGACCGTCAAGAAGTCTCTTGCGGTGCTTCGTCACGTTCAGAGGATGACTCCTTCTGCTTCTGCTTCAGATTCTCCTCCTACTCCTACTCTTGCTGAGCTTGCCCATTCGTTGAGACGTGTGGAGTCTCGTTGTGCTCGTTCGGAGGCGATGATAGCTCGCATCTGCTCCCGCATGGGCATAGACGTTCCTCCGTCTGTTTCTGACGAGGAGGAGATGGATGAGGATGAGCTCCAGGAGCTCGTTGGATCTGCTGCTCATGCCCCAGAGGGTACGTCTGCTGCTGCTACTACTTCTATCGGTGCCCCCGTGAGCCCACCTGCTGCCACCGTTCCTCCGATGGATACTTCGTCTGGTACTCCCGAGGCCACTCCTACTACGACACTCCCTTCTGTGGACACTCCTGCTGACCCGGTGACCACCACCCCTCCTGCAGAGCCTGCTGCTGCTGCTGACCCTGCCTCCACCTCCTGAGCTTGCTTGGAGGACTCTCCCTATGCACATTGGATGATATACCTGTTTGTGAGAGTGTGGGGTAGGATAGTTTGGGTGGTTATGACTTTTGATGTACTTTGATGTATTCTGGATGAATGTCTGTATGTTTTGAGATACTTCAATATCTGTTGTGATATGTGATATATGATGTGCTCCGATCATTCGATCGTGATTTTTGTATGTTGTCAGATGTATCCATTTTGTTATACATATATACATATATATATACATCGTGTTGACATTTACTTCTTTGTGCACATTATATTTTTGTCTCTGATGTTGACTTCGTCGCTCGACGATTAATCTTGATTGAATAGAAATTATTTCTATGAAAACATAGAATTGTTTTCCATGCACTTAATTCATCAAGAATGTTGATATTGGAGAGTCTATTCCATAACTCAATTCGTAAAATTAATTTGAGTTTTGATGATTTTATTTTTTGATTATCGACTATGGTCTTGTTGGCACGCTTTGATTTAATTCGTATTTTCCTTTGGTGTCATTTGGACCGTGGTAGTATTCTACGACTCCCGTGCTTTTATTTGAAGCCATTGTTGTTGTCGTTGATCTCCTCCCGCTCTTTTTGCTAATGCCAAAGGGTGAGAGAAGTAATAATGACAATATGCTAAATGATAATTTAAAGTATTTTTCCAAGAATCTAATTTGATATGTTAGATTCAGGGGGAGTTAAGATATAAAAATGGATTTCAAATCCGATATTTCAATAATTGAATTCTCATTCTTTACTTTACTCGTGTGCTTGATGCATATGATTAATATTTATTTTGGAATTAACGTGTCATCAATGCATGGGGAGTAAGTAAATTTCATTTGAATCATTATTTTTTATTATTATTTATGTTGGTTTGTCATCACCAAAAAGGGGGAGAATATTGAGTATTGATTCCCCGGTTTTGGGTTTTGATGATGAACAAACATAAATATTGTGAACTAACTCTTTGTGAACGCAGTTATGGAGATCGTCGCCAAATTTCTATGAACATCTAAAGCGACGTCTCGAGACTTCTCAAAGCGCGTGATCGTGTGCTTGAAGCTTCGTTGAAGCTCAAGGACCATTATTGAAGTCAAGAGTTTCGGATCGAAGCTTTCGAAGACGGTTCGTCAAGTTTTATTTATAGTCTTCTAGCTTCTTTCGTAGAATGTTAAGCCTTGAGTAGGTCTTACGTTTTAATCTTCATAACGCTCATATCTTAGAGCTAGGATCTTAGTAGAAGCCCATACGAACTTTCTCGAAGCTTTGCGCTTCGATTCGCAGCTTCTTGTGCATGTTAGTTGGTTCAAGAAGAAGAACCAACCGACTAGATGGTAATCTAGTCGGTTGGCAAAGCTTCTTGAACCGACTAGAATGCCTTCTCAATTTTTAGCTCACTTACTGTTTACAGTTAGTCGGTCAAAGAAGGTTCACCGACCGACTAGTTGTGAAACTAGTCGGTTAGGAATCCTTCTTAGACCGACTAGTTGAGCTTCCACTGTTCAGCCCAACTTACTGTTTACAGTTAGTCGGTCAAAGCACAACGACCGACCGACTAGGTTAGAAGTTTTTCTTAAAGCGACTAGTTGTATTTGATTCAGACTATTTGATTTCATCTCTTAGTCGGTCTAAGTTCACTCACCGACCGACTAGTTGTGAAACTAGTCGGTTTGCAAGTCTTCTTAGACCGACTAGTTCTATATTCCCTGAACTTCTTTTATTGACTGTTCACCTCTTAGTCGGTTCATGTTGTTTCACCGACCGACTAGTTGATGAACTAGTCGGTCAGTGGTCCTTCTTTGACCGACTAGTCTGCTTCAGAATAGAGCCGTTGGAGCATTAAATGCCACGAATTTTGCTCTCTCTTTCCTCTATCATATATATACTTGGAGTGCTGCTTTCATAGCATTCAAGGCTGATATTAATTGATCTTTAGAGAATCAAAGAGAAGCATTTAATCCTCATTCAAAGATCTTTCATTTCTCACTTGAATCTCTCTCTCACTCTTATTTCAAAAGAGAGATTCATTGATTGTGAGCCTTCCAAGCCAAGAGCTTGATTTTAGGTCACCAACATCCACCTAGGCCTCCATTACTGGTCAATATCTTGGAGCTAGGGTTTGGTGCCTTCATCTTCCCCAAAATCCTCTTTGCCCTAAATCGTAAGTTTTACTCAAGGCATAGGTATTTTGTGGTAAGCATTTCGTATTTCATTTACTTCGTTATTGTAAGTGTTTTACTCTCGGTTGTGAGAGTTTGTTTGTGATCCCGGTTTGTGGGAGTCACAATTTCATTTGTGTATGATTTGATCTTGTAGAGGTTTCTACAAGTATTTCATAGTAAAAATTTGAGTTAGAGGTTTCTAACTCAAGTATCCGGAGGGGATCCGGGTGGTTGGGACGTAGGATCACCGGGAACAAGTCGGCGAGACTTGGGTGGATCCGAACCCGTTATATCGTCTGTTTGCGATTGCATTTCTTTGTTGTCTATATTTACATTTCTGCATTGTTGGTCGAGTTTGCAAGATAATTAGGAATTATCTTCTTAATTATTTTAAAGTACTATTCACCCCCCGTCTAGTACTTGTGCAGTAGCTACGTTGGGCATTACAGGTCAGTGATCCTTCTTTGACCGACTAGTCTACTTCAGAATAGAGCCGTTGGAGCATTAAATGCCACGAATTTTGCTCTCTTTCCTCTATCCTATATATACTTGGAGTGATGCTTTCATAGCATTCAAGGCTGATATTTATTGAAGTTTAGAGATCAAAGAGAAGCAATTAAATATCATTAAAAGCTCTTTCATTTCTCACTTGAATCTCTCCCTCACTCTTATTTCAAAAGAGAGATTCATTGATTGTGAGCCTTCCAAGCCAAGAGCTTGATCCAAGGTCACCAACAACTTCCTAGCCCTCCATTGCTGATCTACATCTTGGAGCTAGGGTTTGGTGCTTTCATCTTTCCCAAAATCCTATTTGCCCTAAATCGTAAGTTTTACTCAAGGCATAGGTTTTTGTGGTAAGCATTTCGTATTTCATTTACATTGATATTGCAAGTGTTTTACTCTCGGTTGTGAGAGTTTGTTTGTGATCCCGGTTTGTGGGAGTCACAATTTCATTTGTGTATGATTTGATCTTGTAGAGGTTTCTACAAGTATTTCATAGTGCAAATTTGAGTTAGAGGTTTCTAACTCAAGTATCCGGAGGGGATCCGGGTGGTTGGGACGTAGGATCACCGGGAACAAGTCGGCGAGACTTGGGTGGATCCGAACCCGTTATATCGTCTGTTTGCGATTGCATTTCTTTGTTGTCTATATTTACATTTCTGCATTGTTGGTTGAGTTTGCAAGATAATTAGGAATTATCTTCTTAATTATTTTAAAGTACTATTCACCCCCCCCCCCCTTTAGTACTTGTGCAGTAGCTTCGTAGGGCATTACATTTGTCTCCCGTATTCATCACCTCTTCTTAATTTTTAGGAGTATGATTAGGTTTAGCTTAGTTTTAGATGCTTTTCTTCGTAGATGTAAGCGTGGAATTGCCGACTCTGTGTATTGCAACATTGAAGATGAGTATTTCTTGCTTTACTCTTTATGTTTTTATTATTGTTTTGCAATCTCTTATTGTTCTTCTCGTTTATCTTTGGGATTATTTGATTTTTTCTTATCGTTCCATCGATTCCATGTCGCTAACAATAACCTAGGATCGAACTAGTACTCGATTACCCAACATCCCGTCGGACGACCCATATAGCGCTATGATGACGTAGTGCGCTTGCAGATTTACAAATCTTCAAAGCCCTATCATATGGTGCTTGTATTGAAAGCATAATCACCATTATTCAATGTACCAAAACCAATCAGAAAATTATATTGAAGATGTTCACAACATTGTTCAATAAATTTTAATCTTTCTTTATCCAATAAAGAAATAGATTCAATATTATATTTGGTACATCAAAATAATTATTAAAAAAACATTGTCATTTGGCAATCTATGGTGAAAATGCTTGGTTGATGGCAGTAATGCTTGCTTCAGTTTCCACTTGTAAGGTTATCTCACCATCTTTAAGTCTCTTGCTTTTTCTCAGTACTTTTAAACAATTTACAGATTTGAGAACCTTCTCCAGCATCAATACCCAAGTAGTAGGAGAGATAGAGAGTATGTCTTGAATGACATACATACATGAAAATGAGGCATTACCATGCTCATTTTTCTTTAAGAACTCTAAGTAATCCTTAAAATTTCTCTTCACGTTCTCAGACTTATGCCAAAAGAAGCATGCATCCTTTACGACCTCATCATTTCTCACTTTCACCTTCATGACACCACCTTTGTGCTTTATAGCCTTCTTCTTTTCCTTACGAATAGCATTAGAATGAGAAGAAGAGCTTTTAATCATAACTTTTGTCTTTTCATTCGAAATGGTACTCTCTACCTACCTCAACATATCAAGAGCAAGTGAGCGTAACTGTCATCTCTCTGGAAGTGAACATTCTAGCTTGTTTATAGTCAAGTTCACTGTAAACTGAGAGAAAGTGTTTGTGTAATAACCCTTATGTTGTTATATGCGTTGATGTAGGTGTATTTTGGACGTATACATACGTACAAATTTTTGGGAATATTTTTAAAATTTTCCCAATTTTTGTGTTAAAGAAATTATTTTTAACTAATTTCTAATCATCATTTGGATTTAATTAAATGCAGTATATGAATGAAATACTTTTGTAAGGGATGTTATATGGCATTATGGGGCGTGTAACTATTTTCTTAAACAGAAAATTTCCAAAATTCTTTAATAAAGACACCTCATGCTTAATAGTTGTCATTACACCCTTTAATCCTACGTAACACTAGACACATGGCTAACGAAGAGTAATTTGGGGTGATGACAAGGATGTTGGAGGATTAAAAAGGAAGAAGAAAAAGGAAAAAGAAAAAGAAAAAAAGAAAAACTTCTCCCCTCTTTCCAGCTCACGCACAAGCCTCAGCCACAACACCATACTATCATTTCTTTTTCCTTAAACCAATAACAAAACCCATCTCCAAACCCTAACGTTGATAAGGAAGAAGAAGCAGGAGTTAAGCATCAGAGGGTCTTCAAGGAATAAGAAGGCCACAGACCATCTGAAGGCAAGATTAAGGTAGGAATTCTTAACTAATGTAGTTACGGTTTAGTTTAGAATCGAGTAGGAGTAAAGTAGAATTGCGGTAGAATCGATAACACTTTGTGCTGAAACGACTGTGTCTCAGTCGTGTCATGGACGACACGGTTGTGTTTCGACCGTGTCGTGGTCGTTCAACCAACCGCAGCATCACACGGTTGATATTCAACCGTGTCGCTGTTTGTGTTAGATTTTCTAGCGAAATGGTCATGTCGACCTTGAAACGGTCGTGTGACCATAACTCTTAGAATAGCGTCGACGTAGACACAAACATTAGTTACCTTGAATCGACATAACCGTGTTGTTATGGGAAATGACCATGTCGAACAATGTTCGACCCAACCATAGTTTTTCCCCACACGGCCATTTGAATTATCAAACGACCATGTGGATGAGGTTTATGATCCTCGACTCTTGGTTTCCACACGGTCGTGTGGATTGCCCAACCAATCGTGTGACTTTTATTTTCTGAGCCACGGCTATGTTGCCACACACGACTGTGTGAGCAAGTTAAACGGTTATGTGCAGTGTTGTTTTCCTCCTGATTACCCTAGCACCACACAGTTGTGGGTTTGATACCGAACGACCATGTGGCCAACCTGTTGAACCCTGATGCTCCACACAGCCGTGTTGAAACCCTCAAACGACCATGTGGTTTAAATGACTGCTTTGCTGATTATTATCATGCCTTGTAGAATCATGTTTGTTTATGGATTTAAAGCCTCGTGTTAATAATGTGTATCATGAGGAAATCTTACCACGAAATTTCAGTTTATATGCTGGAGTTACATGCTTAGAAATTGTGAAAGATAACACTATGATATGATTACTTTGTTATTCTTACAAGAAGAAAGTTCAATAAAATTGTTTATATGTTGAGAATTGTTCATGAAAATATATGTAACTGAAAATGATTAATGAACATAAAAAGATGTTCATGTGGTAATGATGAAAAGAATGCAAATGAATGTGAAAGCTTTTTTGAGACCATTAAAATGAAAAGTATCATGAACTGATGAAATTGAGAGTGAGGTGAGAGTTATAAGTCTGGAATTCTCAGTCCATTCAAAGATGGGTGAGATTTAAGATGTGGGTTTGGGGGGAACACGAGTAAAAAGTAGACCTTAAGGAGCAGACCTGGATTTGTAGTCTCACTGGCACTACCTACAGCCGGCATGGGGAGTGGGCAGGGTTAGAGAGGACTATGGGTGCACTCGTGATGCACCATGATGTAGATAAGTAACATCATCTCACTTCCTACAGGGGAAGTTATGAGTGGCCCAAACAGTGCTTGTGTCGATGTTTTTGGGCACAACTATTTTTACCCACCTTGGGTGAAGTCCAGCTCCTTAAGTGTCCTACAATTTACACGGGTTCCCGAATATTTAAATTGATAACTTTAAAATAATTTGTTATCAAATCCATGAATATTGTTATCTCTTATTTGCATGTATCTCGGTTTTACTTTTAGCACTTGCATGCTGCGACGTATTTATTTTGGCTTGTTCTGTGGACCTGTTTACTTCAGTAGACCCACTGGGATAGGCAGTTCGGTTCTAAAACTGGGTCCTACCTAGTTTAGTTAGGTTCCATACTGGGTCACGTATTAACGTGTCCCGTCTACATTTTCAGGTTTAGTGGTAGAGGCTTCACATCAGATCATTGTTCGACAGACCGCTCCATCTTCTGAGGTACAAATGGAGACCACCCATGTGTTGGATCCTGTGGATGGCAAACAACACTAGAAGGAGGGTGGAATAGTGTTGTACAAATAATAAAATTTTTCGATCGTTAATAATATCGCAAATAAAACCCTTCTAATGTTACCTAAGAAACCAAGTAGAGTGATCTACGCTTGGTTCTTAATCAAGAAAGTAATCTTACAAATAATATGAAAGAGATAAGATTAAAATCAAATAAGAGATCTTTACAAAGAGATCTTTACGTAGAGGAATTAAAAAAAATAATCCTTGCAATAATTAATGAACAAGAAATTACAAATATATAATATTAGCGAATGAAAATGCTTGAACAAGAAAAGTAAACAATCACAGAAAAGCAAACACAGAGACAATCGATTTTATCCTGGTTCCCCGCAACCCGGGTACGTCCAGTCCCCAACCAATTCGGTACAAGATTAATGCACTATTGCCTTGGCAATACAATTACCTAACTTCACTCGTTAGGATTTCCAACAACCCACCCTTAACTGGGATTTCCAACCACCTAGACTTGTCTAGGATTTACACCGTCCCTATCTCAAAGGGGAATCCCAAATACAAATAGAAATCCAATTCTCCACAATATTTGATGGAGATTGGTTTACACCCGAAATTCTATAGCCAAGATAAACATTGCAATTGTGCGTTTAAGTGGCTAAAAGAATTTAAATCGATCTCTAGATCACACAAAGAATATGAGGAGATTCAATGTGATCTAGATCTCTTGTTTTCAAAAATCCTTTCAAGAATGAAATTAAAGAGTAAGGAATTTTTTTAAACACAATTTAAAATAGCCAAAGTAAAATATAGATCTAAAAATAATAATAATTTTAGATTAAGAACTGAGATTAGAATTTAAAACAGAATTGGCTGTTTGAGAGCAATAGAGCGATGAGAGATTTTTAGAACAGAATTTAGCTGAAGAAAAATAGAGAGATTTGTTGTATTTGAAATGGTCTCAAAAGCTCTATTTATAGAGTTTCATAGGTGAATTCAAATTTCAAAAAACATTTGACTTTCGGTCCATTAAATGAGGAAGAGGAGTGAAATCAGGAAGTCAAAACGCACAAGAAAAATCGATAGCTGGTAGTCGACTCCCTACTTGAGGTAGTCGACTCCCAGAGAATTTCATTGAAAAATTTTGCTAAGCTGGTAGTTGACTCCCTCCTTTATTAGTCGACTCCCAGAGCACTTTTCGCTAAAACACAGCTAGTCAAGATGCGTAATCTACTCCTGAGTGTTTGGAGGTTGACTACTAAGAATTAAATTAACTAGCAAATGCTCTAAAGAGTTTTAAAAACATTTTAAAATGTTTTTGATTTAAAATCATTGTGTGTGTGCACGCGCGCAAAATTAGCGTGGCTTTAACATAGTCCTAAAGAAACTAACTCACTCACTAGACTTAGACGAGACCTTCAAGAAGCCAATCAGACGTTTGGAGTATATGCGCGCTTCTCTTGAACTTAAGCTCTTCTTCATTAAGCTTGAGCACTTGCATGAGCTTCATCATTGAGCTATACTTGTGCTTAATGTAGAGCTTGCAAATTCGTCTCCGTCTTCCAAGTGTGGTTTGAGCTTCTTCGGAATATGCATACAGCTATCAATCGAACAACCTGCACACTTGAGTTGTAGTGTAATTAGTACACTAATATCATTTGGTTTGTTCATCATCAAAACTACTTAGGGGTGGGATTCGATTTCCCATCACTCTCCCCATTTTTGATGATGACACCTGTTTCAGAGTGTTTTCTCACTACAGAAGCGTTGACCGTGGATTGCCCGGTCAACGTGGTCAAGGGGCCGATTTGGGTCCCTTGGGTGCGTCGAGCACGTGTAGACGCGACGCGAATCGAAGATGCAGCCGATGCAGAACACGTCAGCTGGGCCAGGTCTGGATCCTCGGCCTCAGGGGGGCTGAGGGGAAGCCTTGACCCGGTGTGAGGTGCTCGGCCTCGGACGGTCAGGCGACGAGGGGTAGCCTCGGTCGCCTTGGCTTGGCGTGCGGCCGACGCGGTGCTGAGGGGAAGCCTCGGCTCGGATGGGCATGCTCGGCCTCGGTCAGTAGGACGACGAGGGGTAGCCTCGGTCGCCTCGTTTGATGCGCGGCCGGTGTGGGGCCGAGGGAAAGCCTCGGCACTTGGATCTAACGTCTTCCAGAACAGACGAGAACACTCGTCAGGGAGGCCGGACCTTGGTTCCGGCCAAATCCCCTCCGATGCCTAAGTCAGATGACGATCTGAAAGAGGAGGCTCGGTGGGGACGGTTCGACTCGAGAGGAGATCGGAACGACGTCCTCCGGCGCGAGCGGGGGGAAGGAGATGAAGTGGGGGAACTAGGTCGTTGATGGAGTACCTTAGGTTTTGTTACCTGAGATGCCGTCCTTTGTCCAGTCGTCCTCCTAGCCCTTTTATAGGCCTCTCGTCGCGTCCACCCATGACTCACGTCCCTCGTCCGCCCCCAATCGTGCCCCCTCAATCCGCCTCCCCATCGCCGCTCCCTGCGCCATCCCAGCACCTCCCCATAACGGCCATTAAGTGGTAGCGGGCCTGGGGGAACGGTTATCGCTGGAGTGGGCGAGTGACTTGCGCGTTTTTGGGGTCGGGTCGGATAGACGTTCGGGTGTCCTCTAGGGGGCCTTGTCGGACGGGCTTGATCTCGCAGATGGGCTTCTGATCGGTAGTCGGGTTTCTGGGCTCGTGTCTTTCGGGCTTCGTTTGGTGGGCTTGGACCCCCCATGACTTCGCGTAGTAGGCTGCACCTTTGGGCCCATGCTGTTGGGCCTCCATAAAATAGACGTATCAATTGCCCCATCGGTGGGGCCGATCGGCCTTGGCCGGCTCGGTTCGACCGATGTGACTCCTGGGGTTCCGATTGGCGCGTCAGTCGAGGCACGGTCATAAATGAAGGTTATGATGAGGCGGATCGATAGGACTTCCCTTGGCGCCGATTTCGAAACGTCGTCGGCTCTTTGAGGCTTGCCACACGTTCCTGTCAGGCGTTTTGAATTCGCCCCTGGGTCTTGTATATAAGTGCCCCGGCTGCTTTGATCCCAACTTCTTCCTCGCTCTTCTCTCTGTTTCGGGCTTTCCACAAACTCGGAGTCTTCCGCCGCCTTCGTTTCCTTGCCTTCTCCAAATAAAAAAAATGGTAACTCCTTTCCCATCCTCATATTATGGCTGCTCTTAGGATAGGTGGCTCTGGCCAAGGGGCGAGGGATCCTCCTGAGTCCAGGCGTGGCGGACCCCGATCTGTGGCGTCCGGTTCCTCCTCAGGGAGCCGTTCCCTCCGAGATAAAGGTAAGGGGAAGCTCTTCCAAGACTATGCTGGCGATGATGTGGCGTCGGCTGCCGTGCGGCTTAATGTACCTCCGGTTGTCCTCAGAACGCCATCGAGGACTTCTTTTCTGGCGGCTACGGAGATTCCGGGAAGGTACATCTGTCACCCGTATGATGTTCGAGTCCCTTTCATCAACGAGCGGATCGGTCTTCCGAGGAGCAACGAAGTCGACGTTTACGTCGAGATGTTCCGTCTGGGTCTTCGTTTCCCGCTCAATCCCTTCTTTATCCAAGTCATGGAGTACCTCATGGTGCCCCTTTGCCAGTTTAACCCCTGTTCGGTTGCGGTTCTGATAGGCTTTGTGATGCTCTGCTACACTCGCGGTCTGGAGCCATCTCTCCCCCTCCTCTTCTATTTTTATCAGATCCAGACGGTCGGTCTAGGGTCATGGCTGCACCTCCGAGCCCACGCGGGGAGGGAATGCCTAATCGGGCTACCCCACTGGGTGGGGGATTGGAGCTCGGATTATGTCTTCGTGGTCTTCCTTGAGGATGCTCAGATTTTGACAGGTTGGGGTGGGTCAGGTCAGCCTTGCCCAACGCTAACCCTCTCTGAGGCTGATCAGGCGGCAGTTGCGCTGTTGTCGGCCCTCCCTTTGGAGGCGAAGTCTATCTGGCCTTTGCTGGACGACCTACTCCTGAAGGCCGTCTTATGATCTCCGGGTAGGTCGCTTTTTCAGTCTTGGATTGCCCCATGGCTTACCCTGATTTCGGTTTCGCTTGCAGGAATGGCTGGTCGCGAGTTCACCCGCAACGTTGATGAGCTGATTCGGCATGGAGCCGCTCGGAGCCGAGGTAGCACCTCGGGAAGGGCACCTCGGCGGACCGTTGAGGAGGAGGTGTGCCGAGCCGAGCCCATCGTGGGTAAGGTGGTGGCCGCGCCTCCCGCCTCTTCTTCTGGTAGTCTCCTCTCCGGGGGGGTCGCAAGGGCCGGGTCTGTCCCACCGGCCCAAGTGGCGGGGGGTAACGACGGGTCCGGTGCAGCTCCTCTTGCGCTTGGCGTGCCCCCTCTTGTCCCCGAGGGTGGAGGTGGCACGAGGCGGAAGCGCTCCCATTCGGCACCTGCCGAGCCTCACGGAGGGAAGAGGAGGAAGGAAGGCATGGATCACTCCAGTCCGGTGTGCTCCGTGCCCCCGGCGGTGGCCGTCGAGGATCTTCCAGTGACCCTGACGACCACCCCCGTCGCAACACCTCCGTCTCCATTATCGGGAATCGGTGCCCTGTTGGCGAGCAGCTCGGCCTCCCTCGAGGTCACCCCAGGGGATTCGGTGTTTGTCGACCGAGCCTTGGCTCAGCAGTTGGCCGAGGGCTCCGTCCTCCCCCGGGATCGTAGTCTCCTTGAGAGGGCCCCCGCCGACAAGGTGTCAGACACCTTGGTATGGATCCTTCAGCAGGTCTGGCTATCCCGCTGTCCCTTTCTTTCCTTCGCTCTCTTCTCGGCTCATGTCTTGTCATTCAGGGTTCAACACTCGCTGTCGAGTCGCAGCGTCGAGCTGTCCGTTTGAGGGAGCTGGAGGAGTCCTCTGCGAAGGACCACGAGCGGGCTGGGGCGGCGGAGGTAGCTGCGGTGGCGGTCCAGATGGAGTCTCAGCAACTCAAGCTCCGGGTGGCCGAGCTAGAGGGACGAGTGGCCGATCTCCAGGGAGAGTTGGAGGACGCTCGGCGGTCGGCCTGGGAAGCGGCGGAGATGTTCCGCCAGGAGAGGGAGGAGTTTCATAGGGAACTGTCGGATCGGCGTCAGGTGGCGCGGTTTGCGGATGAGGTGGAGAGGGGCGTCGTCGGGACTCTGGGGGAGAGGATCTTCGAGGTCCTCAGGGAGGCCTTTGGTAAGTATGAAGACCTTATCGGCCCCTGGATCGTCGAATTCTTCCAGTCATCCTTCCGGGATTGTGCGGAACGCGTCCAGCAAGCCCCTCCACCTGTCGATCCCCCTCGCTCCGAGCAGGGCGAGGCACCCGAGGATGCGTCCTCCTGAGCCCGGGTCCCCTAGGTCGTCCTTCCCGGCCTGTCATCCTTGTTTTTATCCTCAAATTTTTTAGTATCCGCTTCTCTTTGGCCCGGCCTACTTGAAATGGATCCCTGACCTCGCAATCTCCATTGGCATCTTTACCGGCTCTCTGCTTCGGGGCAAACAATTGCTGATTGCAAGGATGTTCATTTAAGCCAGCAATTTTGCGTTCTTGGTCGACAAGTTTTGCTCTGCCGGCGTTACCCTAGTTTTCGTGGGTGACGAATTTTGTTGTTTGCCGAGAGTGGATTATTTGTAAGGAGGTTTCTCCACTTCGATTTCCTGTAAAAAAGACACACTTTTGTACCTCGGTTAACTGTTGGAAATGAAATTGACCTACTTGAATTTTCCGCGCATTTTTCTTTGTTGCTGCGACCTCGGCTCCTTTGCTGATGGTGGTCGCTCGCCTCCTTCCTCCGGGAGGTCGCCCCTTGCCCCTCGAGTGGACAAGTCGGTTGACGTCCTTATTGGCTGGGGGGGCTGCCCCCAGTCCTCTGAGCAATGGAGTCGGTCAGCGAGGGTGAAGCTCCTCGGCTTAGGACCGGTCGGCGTCTGCGCTGGCTGGGGGAATTACCCCCAGACTTACGAGCGATGGAGTCGGTCAGCGGGGGTGAAGCTCCTCGGCTTAGGACCGGTCGGCGTCTGCGCTGGCTGGGGGAATTGCCCCTAGACTTACGAGCCATGGAGTCGGTCATCGAGGGTGAAGTTCCTCGGCTTAGGACCGGTCGGCGTCTGTGCTGGCTGGGGGAATTGCCCCCAGGCTTACGACCGAAGGAGTCGGTCAGCGAGGGTGAAGTTCCTCGGCTTGGGACTGGTCGGCGTCTGTGCTGGTTGGGGGATTGCCCCCAGACTTACGAGCGATGGAGTCGGTCAGCGAGGGAGAAGCTCCTCGGCTTAGGACCAGTTTTGATTGACCCCCCGTCCGGTGAGGTGGCGGTCTTCACTCTCATGCAGCCTTAGCGAAATGTTGATTCCGTCGGAGATGAAGAAAAGAAAAAGGAGTGCATTTGTACTCTTAAAGGTCCTATTGGACTAGTACATTTGGAGGGAAAAAAGAAATAAAGCTAGACGGAGGGATGTGAACCTAGATAATCTCCTCCCGACTAGGCGGCGACTGGGGGGGCCTCGCCTGCTCACTCTATGATGCAGAGGGGTCCTTGGACGGTGTTGACCTTCTTCCCTTTGTCCAGCTGCATGGATGTTCCTTCTCCGTGGGCCGGGTCATCGGCTAAGTTCCTTGCGTGCCCTCGGCTCATCTACTTCTCAATGTCCTTCTTTAGGTGCCAGCAGTCTTCAGTGTCGTGGCCGTTGTCCTTGTGGTATTTGCAATACTTTTCCCCATTTTTCCCCCCTCTTTTTGTCTTCGGCGGGGGGCGATCAGAGCGCTCTTCCTTTTGCACTTGAGTGAGGACGACGTCTGGTGTGGCGTCCCTCGTATCCTCCCTTCGCTGCTTGTTTCTCACCCTCTTCTCTGTCCGGTACCCTTCGGGGCTGCGACGCTCGCTATCGCCGCGCTTGGTCCCTCGTCTGGCCTTTCCTGCCTCGATGGCCAAGGTCTCCTCGGTCAACATGAAGCGCTCGGCCCTCGCCATGATCCCAGTGAGGTCTTTCGGGGGATCATTATGCAGAGATTTCTTCAAGCCTCTATGACGCAGCCCTTTCTTTAGGGCCGTTTGGACAACGAGGTCGGGAGGGCTGTTTACGTTCAGCCGCTCAGCGTTGAAGCGGCGCATAAATTGTCGGAGCGGCTCGGTCGGGCCCAAGTTCTCGCTGCTCCCCTGAGGGTCGAATAAAAGCCCCTGCAGAGCAGGGTATCATCGGCTCCCTGGAAGGACATGTCCCCCTCGTAGTCCATCACATGGTTCCCTGGATCTCCTATCCCGTCGTACTTCCCCAGCGTTGGGATCTTGAATCGAGAGGGGACCCGCGCGTCGGTTATTCTCTGCGACAGGGGGCACCGGTCTCCGTGGATGCCTCCGGGGGTCCGACACCCGCCTACCTCAGGCTCGTTCGGTTGTGGAGGTGGCACAGGCACTGGCTGGGCTGGCTCCACGGCCCTCGCCACACTGGGGGTGGGGCTGATCCGGCGTTCCCGGCTCCTCCGGCGGGAGCTTCCGCTTCGCCGTGATCGGTCCCTCGAGTGGTGCCGATCACTTCTTCTGCGGTAGGGTGATCGTGGCCGACGAGACGACGTGGTCACCGATTCGTCCCCCGTGCATTCGGTTCCCCTCCGGCTCCTTTTGCGATAAGGGGAGGAGGCGCGTGATCTTGCCTGGTGGAAGCTGGGTAGTGTGAACCGACGTTCCGTGTTCGGTCTTCAGTTTCCATGGTCATCGACCACAGCGGATCGTAAGAGCGGGGGGGGGGGTCCCTCCCAACGATGACCGTCGCCCAACACGTCTCCGTTGGCTGGCGCGACGCCGATGAGCTGCTGTACCGTCGCGACCAGCGTCTGGATGTTCGCGTTGGTCTCTCGGGCCAGGGCATGTAGCTGCTCCTACGTGGCCAGCTCGGACTCGCCAGTCTCTTCGGCTGAGGGGCGGGGTGATTGCCGTTGGGTGTGCCCTCAAGGTTGCTGTTGGGTGCGCCATTTCCCTCCTTCGGGATGGGGGGCATGTGTCTCTTCCCGTTGCAGGCGCGTGCCATTGCAAGTGCGGTTTGTTTTTTCGTGGGATAGTTCGTTTCCCACAGACGGCGCCAGATGTTTCAGAGTGTTTTCTCACTACAGAAGCATTGACTGTGGATTGCCCGGTCAACGTGGTCAAGTGGCCGATTTGGGTCCCTTGGGTGCGTCGAGCACGTGTAGACGTGACGCGAATCGGAGATGCAGCCGATGCAGAACACGTCAGCTGGGCCGGGTCTGGATCCTCGGCCTCAGGAGGGCTGAGGGGAAGCCTCGGCCCGGTGTGAGGTGCTCGGCCTCGGACGGTCGGGCGACGAGGGGTAGCCTCGCTCGCCTTGGCTTGGCGTGCGGCCGACGCGGTGCTGAGGGGAAGCCTCGGCTCGGATGGGCACGCTCGGCCTCGGTCAGTCGGACGACGAGGGGTAGCCTCGGTCGCCTCGTTTGATGCGCGGCCGGCGTGGGGCCGAGGGGAAGCCTCGGCACTTGGATCTAACGTCTTCTTGAACAGACGAGAACACTCGTCAGGGAGGCCGGACCTTGGTTCCGGCCAAATCCCCTCCGATGCCTAAGTCATATGACGATCTGAAAGAGGAGGCTTGGCGGGGACGGTTCGACTCGAGAGGAGATCGGAACGACGTCCTCCGACGCGAGCGGGGGGAAGGAGATGAAGTGGGGGAACTAGGTCGTTGATGGAGTACCTTAGGTTTTGTTACCTGAGATGCCGTCCTTTGTCCAGTCGTCCTCCTAGCCCTTTTATAGGCCTCTCGTCACGTGCACCCATGACTCACGTCCCTCGTCTGCCCCCAATCGTGCCCCCTCAATCCGACTCCCCATCGCCGCTCCCTGCGCCATCCCAGCACCTCCCCATAACGGCCATTAAGTGGTAGCGGGCCTGGGGGAACGGTTATCACGGGAGTGGGTGAGTGACATGCGCGTTTTCGGGGTCGGGTCGGATAGACGTTCGGGGGTCCTCTAGGGGGCCTTGTCGGACGGGCCTGATCTCACAGATGGGCTTCTGATTGGTAGTCGGGTTTCTGGGCTCGTGTCTTTCGGGCTTCGTTTGGTGGGCTTGGACCCCCCATGACTTCGCGTAGTAGGCTGCGCCTTTGGGCCCATGCTGTTGGGCCTCCGCAAAATAGACGTATCAACACCCAAATGCAAAAATAGAAGGAATAAATTGGCTCAATAAGATACCGAGTAAGATAACTTACTCCCCCTGCTTAGATGAGGTACTCCCCCTGCATCAAAGCCGGTTAGCATAACAGGATATTCATTCTCATTTTTGCATTTTACTCCTTTTTCCCCTTGTGATCAATCAAAAGGATGAATAATAATATGTCGAACATTACAACCATAAACAATTAAGCTTTATTCAACAAACATTTAACAATTGGAGAGAATTTCTTCAATCAAGAAAATTCAAAATATTTCAAGATATTTCAAGATAATTTTCTGCAAAACAAAGTTAGTAGATATGTATGACATAATATAGTAATTCAAAGCACGTCAAAGCATATCAAACCATAAGCATAAGTAATAAGTCCAAATCACCACACCATAGTAAACTTATTAAAGACCAAAAAATGTTTTTAAAGAGCCATTGTATTAGAAACCAAATAAACTAGTTCATGAAGATCATCCATTCTTCTTCAGTTCCTTGATCTCATCAAGGATCAACTTCATAGTCTCCTCCGTCATTTTGTTACTGCTCACCACAAAGTCCTTCAGACCATCTACCTTTTTGTTGAGGACTTCAAAGCCTTTTCTTGAGAAATCTTCAATTTCCCAATTTTATTCAAGAGCATCTCTTGAAGCTCAACAATGTATGCCGGTGGTTCTTATCCTTCTTCATCTTCACCATCATTCTCCTCTTCTTCTTCATCTGTATCAATAATAGGAGGTTCTTTACTTTTCTTCCTTGAGGATGACGAACCTCCTTTGGCAGCAAGCTTCTCCACTGGAATATTCTGGTCGAGGTCTTTGTGAAGATTCATTCGGCCGAGTGCATGTACATTAAACACACGAGCAGGTTTCAGAACCTCGGTTTCATTCTCCAAAGAAATGTCATATGCATTGAAGAGAATTGTGAGAAAATGACCATGAGCTAGTGCGGATGAGGGTCTATCTGAAGAGGCGGATGCAAGGATTGAATCCATGATGACTTTGGACCAGTTTACACGAATGTTTCCTAACATGGCATAGATGCATTTGGCTTGTTTTTCAGATAATACGGAATGACTACCAGATTTTTGGGTGATATTATAAGACAAGATGTTTGCCAATATTCTTCCTGGGTAACGAAGATCGCTACAAGGTAGTTTGGTTTGGAAGAATCTACTGGGAAAATTCATCTTCTCTAGAATATCATCATTAACCATCTCAATATTATCTAGTAGCATTCCAGTATAAGGTATCCCTAGAGCTTGACCAATTGATTTAACAGTGATAGCGAGTTTAGTATCAAGGACTTTTGTAACGAAACGATTTTTGACAAGATCAAAGTCCATATTAGCATAGAACAGATACACTAGTCTAGGATAGCAGAAGTACATGTTGTAAGAAGAAAACAGATTAGATAAGTTCTGAAACTCAAGATTGCTATCAATACCATAATTTTCAATATCTTCGATCTTGACAAATCTTTCATGAAGAATTTGTCTTTTTGAGATGTTGAGAAATTTCTCAAAACTAGTGGATCTGAGGAGATACGGTTCAATGATCTCTTTCTCTGTAAGAGTTTATTCATTGGTTACCTTTCTCTTCTTAGCAATAGTTTTCTTGAAAGGCTTTTTTAGATAGTAAATTTGAATTTTAGAACTAGATATGCAAGATTTCAAGGCAGTAAGATGAAGTAATCAAGAGGTTTAGGAATAATTTTACCTTGAAATGATGTTTCTCTTGACAAGGATGATAAGAGATGAGGATTCCTACCAAGAGAGATCAAAAGCCCAAGAGGAATTTCAATGAGATGAATGCAATGAGGTAGTTGGCTACCTTAGGGTTTGGCTTGTGGGGTTTTATGTTTTTGAATGAAAGGAAGTGATGATGTGTGGCCATTGGATCAAGAGGATGAAGGGTTGAGATCAATTCTCTTAATGGGTTTAAGTCATTCTTTGGATATGAACCTAATAAGCTCAATGAAACCCAATATGAGTTAGAAAAAAACAGAAATCAAACACAGATTTT
This sequence comes from Scilla litardierei, assembly GCA_030789695.1. Taxonomy (NCBI): domain Eukaryota; kingdom Viridiplantae; phylum Streptophyta; class Magnoliopsida; order Asparagales; family Asparagaceae; genus Scilla; species Scilla litardierei. The sequence goes on from CM061142.1 coordinate 235,272,013, forward strand.
TGCAACACTCTAATAGTCGACTCCATATGGGCGGTAGTCGACTCCCTACTGGGTTGAGCTATTTTCTCATCTCGAGGGTCTCTGACGCACATGTTTGAATGTTTTGCAGAAAATCTTGCACAAGCAACCATAATAAACATTTATATGAAGTAAAAAAATATTAAACACAAAAAAGATTTTAAATACTCATATAATTAAGTTTTATGAAGCAATTCAATTTTATCGCAAAGCGTTGATATGACTTTGTTCATCCTCCTTGGTTTAGAGTACCTGAAAATATGATCGTTTATGGTACTCTTTATTCATTGAGTCCAAGAGGTTAGTCTTTAGGAAACCAAACCCAATGAGATTTAGTTCCTTCATTAGAAACACATTTGTAATCTTTATTCAAATGGACTTTTTGAAAGAAATTAATTGTGTACCTTTTTCACGTTTGATCTGTCAGATTATTCGGTATCTAAATGCTCAGAAAATTTTGGTTAGTATGATGTATCCTAGTATGCTTAACCTTTTTCTTGGTATGAATAGAATCATAGCCAAGTCCGGTCTTGCTAGATGACGCTTTTTGACTATTTATTAAGCTATCTAGCTTACCTTTCCCTTTATTGAAATTTTCAACAACCTTCATCGTAGAATCATATTTGTCTTTAACAGGCATGAGAAGATTATTCAAACTTTCAATTTTCTCTTTCATGGAGAGAATGTCTTTTTCCAAAAAATCATTCTTTTCTTTTAAAACATTATTTTATTTAATAAGCTCTTCTTTTTCTTTTGTATCCTTTTTAACTATTTTAAGTGTTCTTCTATGTTTTAATGAGCTTTTCATGCATTGAGCACAGCTCCTTATATGCTCCTCTATAGTCCATGTCTTCATCATCGCTTGATGATGAATCAATATTGCTAGATGATGAGTCATGCAACGGACTTACCTTTGATGACGTGGAGGCAAGAAAACACATATGGGCTGTTTCTCCTCTTTCATTTTTATCATCTGATGAAGATTCGTCTGATGTGGAATCATCGCTTTGATCGAAAGCTGCATAACCTTCCTTTCTTGGTCGTCGAAATTTGTTTCTTCTATCGCTTCTTCTTTCATTGTTCTCTCTGTTCTTCCCACGATCTTTGGAGTCTCGGTTGTTCTTCTCCAAGGGACGATCTCTTTTCACGTGTCCTGGTTTGTTGCAACCAAAACAGATAATACTATTAGTAGGACGAAATGAACGTTTACCATACTTACTTGTAATAAAATCTTTGAAGTTCTTTGAGATGAAAGCAATGTGGTCTTCTTTGTCAGTATAGTTGGAGTCTTCTTCTTGAGCTTTGAACGCTATGTTCTTTTTCTTTGGCTTCTCCTCTATCTTCTTGTCTTCTTCAAGTTCTATCTCATACGCTATGAGATTTTCCATTAGTTCTTCAATGATAAGATCCTTCACGTAGTGAGCTTCTCGAATGGCTGCTGTCTTTTCTTTCCATTCGGGTCTGAGAGATCTTTACCTGATCATATTCAGATAATTTCTTGCCTAGACCTGCAAGCTCATTAGTGATGTTAATAAAATGAGTATTCACATTGGTGATACTCTCTCCTTCTTCCATTTTAAAAGATTCAAATTTAGAGTGCAAAACATTAATACGGGATTCTTTTACCTTTTCGGTTCCCTCATGACTTACCTGAAGAGTATGCCATAACTGATGTGCCGTCTCGCATTGAGAGACACGGTTGAACTCATTACCTGTCACAGCGCAGAATAGTGCGTTCATCACTTTGGCGTTGAGGTTAGCCTTCTTCTTTTCTTAGACAGACCATTGTCAGGTCTCAACTTCAGTGGGTGCTTTGTATGGATCCTTGGTGATGATCCATGCTTTAATGTCTAGTGACTCTAGGTGAGTCTTCATACGAATATTCCAACTTGTGTAGTTCGTTCCATTGAACAACGGTGGTCGCATGGTATTGAGACCTTCAGAATGGAATGATGTTAATGTCATTGCTTTTAAAGCCTTGCTCTGATACCAAGTGTTAGATCACGTGGATGGCAAACAACACTAGAAGGGGGACTTGAATAATGTTGTACAAATAATAAACTTTTTCGATCGTTAATAATATCGCAAATAAAACCCTTCTAATGTTGCCTAAGATACCAAGTAGAGTGATCTACGCTTGGTTCTTAATCAACAAATCTTACAAATAATATGAAAAAGATAAGATTACAATTAGATAAGAGATCTTTACACTGAGATCTTTACACTGAGAAATTAAAAAAATAATCTATGCAATAATTAATGAACAAGAAATTACAAAGATATAATATTAGCAAATGAAAATGCTTGTACAAGAAATGTAAACAATCACAGAAAAGCAAACGCAGAGACAAGCGATTTTATCCTGGTTCCCCGCAACCCGGGTACGGCCAGTCCCCGACCAATCCGGTACGAGATTAATTCACTATTGCCTTGGCAATACAATTACCTAACTTCACTCGTTAGGATTTCCAACAACCCACCCTAACTACGATTTCCAACCACCTAGACTTGTCTAGGATTTACACCATCCTTTATCTCAAAGGGGAATCCCAAATACAAATAGAAATCCAATTCTCCACAATTTTTGATGGAGATTGGTTTACACCCGAAATTCTATAGCCAAGATAAATATTGCAATTGCGCGTTTAAGTGGCTAAAAGAATTTAAATCGATCTCTAGATCACACAAAGAATATGAGGAGATTCAATGTGATCTAGATCTCTTGTTTTCAAAAATCCTTTCAAGAATGAAATTAAAGAGTAAGGAATTTTTTTAAACACAATTTAAAATAGCCAAAGTAAAATATAGATCTCAAAAAAATAATAATTTCAAAGTAAGAACTGAGATCAAAATTTAAAACAGAATTGGCTATTTGAGAACAATAGAGTGATGAGAGATCTTTATAACAGAATTTAGCTCAAGAAAATAGAGAGATTTGTTGTATTTGAAATGGTCTCAACAGCTCTATTTATAGAGTTTCATATGTGAATTCAAATTTCAAAAAACGTTTGACTTTCGGTCCATTAAATGAGGAAGATGAGTGAAATCAGGAAGTCAAAACGCAGAAGAAAAAAAGACAGCTGGTAGTCGACTCTCTACTTGAGGTAGTCGACTCCCAGGGAATTTCATTGAAAAATTCTGCTAAGCAGGTAGTCGACTCCCTCCTTTGTTAGTCGACTCCCAGAGCACTTTTCACTGAAACACAGCTAGTCAAGATGTGTAATCAACACCTGGGTGTTTGGAAGTTGACTACTAAGAATTAAATTAACTGGCTAATGCTCTCAAGAGTTTAAAAAAAAATTTAAATTATTTTTGCTTTAAAATTATTTTGTGTGTGCACGCAAAATTAGCGTGGCTTTAACATAGTCCTAAAGAAACTAACTCACACACTAGACTTAGACGAGACCTTCAGGAAGCCGATCAGACGTTTGCAGTAGATGCACGCTTCTCTTGAACTTGAGCTCTTCTTCATTAAGCTTGAGCACTAGCATGAGCTTCATCATTGAGCTATACTTGTGCTTGATGTAGAGCTTGCAAATTCGTCTCCGTCTTTCGAGTGTGGTTTGAGCTTCTTCTGAATATGCATACAGCTATCAATCGCACAACCTGCACACTTGAGTTATAGTGTAATTAGTACACTAATATCATTTGGTGTGTTCATCATCAAAACCACATATGGGTGGGATTCGATTTCCCATCACCATGGAAACCACCCATAGAGACCTTGTTCAATTTGATTTGTCCAGGGTAGATTAGAGGGTGCGTTATACCGTGTGTGGACCCCTTTTGGGTTTCTTTTGAGGGTTGGGGGTTTCTTTTGGATTTAACCCACTTTTGTACCTTTGTACCCCACTTGTATAGTTCAGTGTATGTATGATGTACCTTCGTTTTACATGATATAGAAGTTTAGTATTTCATTTGCAGTACTTGTGGATTTTAATTTGTTGGAGCACTGTATTGTACTTTACTTTTTTGTACTATTCCAGTATGTCGTAGTGGCCTGCATGTACAGTTTTATTTAATCACAATTAATGCCTATTAGTACTTGGATTTTAGGGGCTCGAAGCACATGGCCTGAATACTATGGCGGCCTTGTCACTACGTATCTTTCGTATTTGGGAGAGCGGGGTGTGGCAGTTTGTAATGGACTGAAGAAGTATATCAATATATAATTCATTGTCTAACACAAACCCCAACTATTCCAATTCCTTGATGAATCCAATCATCTTAGGTACATGGTCTTGGACTGGGGTTTCAGCTGCCATCTTTGTTTGGAACAATTTATTCGTGATATCAAATCTTGTGATTCGAGATTGCTCTCCATATAACTCCTTTATATGGAGAAATATGCACTAAATGTCCATATTCTCATGTCTCCTTTGTTCATTACTTATGGAGGCACGTACGAGGCTCTTGGTGTAGTCCTGAGTCTAGGTCTTATATATATAGCTATATGTACATCTTTGGACTTCATAGTTGGTGTGTTGGATGGTGTTGCATCTAGGATGTATATAATGTTGTCATATGTCAATGCAATTTTAGTGTTTCTCAACCAATCCTCATATTTGGGTCCAATGAGTTTGTTCTTATCAATGATAAGTTTAAGGCCACACTGTAAGTGATATACTTTAAAAAGTTACGATAATGTAAAGTAGATGTTCTTAAAATAATTAGATTGGTTTTTCTCTAATTATTTTCTTCCACTAATTCTGGCGAATATCTTCAACTCAAGACAAATAGACAAAAATTAGTAATTTAATTTTATAGTGGAAGTTGAGATCAAATTACCGTGAGATCGATAACCTTGACCTCCGGTACTAAGTTATCACACTTCATATAACGTAGATAAACTCTTTGTCAATTATAACTCTTTATAATTCCAAATTACGGTTTTTGCCCCGAATTCATTCATAACCTTGACATCTGCTAATAATCATAAATTATTAGCCAAGTCCATTCTCGTATATTTCTTATTCAATTAGGGAGAAATATATTACCCTAGACCTCCGCCAACAAGGCCATATGCTACCCTACCGAATCCATCCCATGGTTGCAAAAATGCATCACTTCGTAGTGGATGCTAGTGGCTTGACCTTCTCCAACAACCGTAACATCAGTACATAAGTTACTCTACACTTTTGAAATAACAGAGTGCATAATTCTCAAAAGAATTTTATACGCAATGGACTTTATAGACATATCCATAGGAAGCAATTTTTCCATGTATACAGTGCCCCGTGAGTGAATTCGGGCGATGCTTAGACTAGCCTCACATCCATCCATCTGGTCTCTGATATCTGTATTAATTGAGTCTATTAGATTCGGAAGCTTGACTCCTAGGTTCATCAACTTCTTTTTGTAATAATACACCTGATTTTTGTTGTAGAAGGGCTTTTGTCGTTCTTCCCTCAGTTGCACCCTTATGGGGGGACCAAACTCACGATTTTAGATACTTTTTGTTTCTATTTCAGCCTTTGAGGCATTTTAGCACTCGATTTCCACAAAACAAGGCTTTGTACCTATAACAGTAATTACGACCTTCGCACGCCTGTTAAATCTACATGAAATGTGCAATGCGATGTGTATCAACATGTGCAATGCGATGTAGTCGACTTGTCTCAGTGGTTAATAGGACAGAGTCTAAATTGTTTGGGCTTTCCACGAAGGTTCGAACCGAATGTCGGCACCAAACTCCGGAGGCGCCTGGAGTTTGATAATCCATTATTGGCCCGACCTCACCCTACTGGCTTCAGCTCCCTCGTAGCTTTGCTGAAAAACAAGTTCAACGGATTTCTGCATTGTGTACTCATGCATCAAGTTATTGGAAATACATTGGGGTGGTAGTATTATATCACTATCATGCCATCGACAAGAAAAGAGCATATGGTATGGTTCAGTAGATGTTTGACACACACATACATATATACACATACACACACTAGGTATAACTAGTATAACCTGAGAATTCAAAACATTTTTTCCAACATTTTATCAAGACATTCAAAATCTCTCGAAAAAATTTGCAGATGCATCCAAAACATCCTACCAAAAATTTTCGTGCCCCGAAAATTCAGCTCTCCATAATTAGTTCTAACCAAAATTTAAAATTTTAGTTCTCTTAAAATTTTAATTGAAATCCTCGCAGAAGATTTTAATTCACCCTAAAATTTTTGGTTTCCTCCTGATTTAATTCCACCATAATTTTACGGTTTTTTCACCCAAAATTTTCACAAACTTTCATGCTAATCATTGATTACTTAATCTTAAAACTCAACTGTCTTTATATCTGTTGACGGATGGGTTTCGACCAACAGTAAGGTGGGCTGACTTAGATGCCTCTGAAGAGGTGGACCCTCGTCAGCTGTTGAGTGGGACCCACGGTGGTTGAATCCTGGGTCAAGGAGAGTCTAGCTCAAGCTAAGGGGCTGGAGCTCGACCCAACTCTGATGGTTCTGGACGAAGCACGATTAAGCCTTGGGTTGTTTCGGACGACCCTTCGAGATACTTGCGGAATCGACCTTCGAGCTATCTACAACACAGACACTCGTCAGGGGTGTGGGATCAGGGTTCCGACCCAAATCATCTCCGATACTTACGTTAGTATGGACTTAAATTGGCCCGTGACAGTCAAGATCGACGTAAGTGAGATCAACTTGATCTTGTCTCGCTGAGCTTTTGGAAGAAGAAATATAAATATGGAAAATCAAAGAGAAGTTGTCAGAGTACCTAGTATTCACAGTACCTGTTAGTGCACGGGTACGAACCCCGCGCTCTAAGCGCGTTACAGCTGAGTCGGACGAACTCGACTGTTGGGCTAGCGTCGACATTCAAGGGAGAGTTAATGGGACCAAATAAATGGGCAGCCGTTAACTCGAATCCCGGAGAAGACTGTGCCCCAATCAATGAGGGACGGTTACACATCATCAAGAAGGAGCTACCTATAAATAGGCCGACAAACGAAGGTAAAGGGGTTCCATCTTCAAGGTACGAGGTCTAAAACATAGAACTATATCTTCTCACTCTTTCTATTCTTATATTCGAGCTTGCATCGTTAGTCTAGGAACGAACCTCCGTGGGTCGATCTTAGCTACACCAACCTCCATCTCTTCCTTAAGTGTCACACTAACTTAAGCATAGGAGGGGATTTGGGTCGAAACCCAGATCCGACCCCCCTAACGTTTCTCTGTGGTGCAGATCGACGATCGCTATCCAACATTGAAGTTCGACGTCGAGCCCCTCAACCTCGAACGATCGACGCAACGGTCGCTCGTAGGTTGATCGAAGGTCGTAGCACCCCCAATTACCATCATTCGACCTTGGTTCCTCCAACCCAGGGGTCCCACTCCAAACGCTGACAAGGCTCTAGCTCAGCATTTCGAGTCTCCGTCAGCTTGACAACTATCTTGGTCAATTTTGGCCTTAACAGTTGGGCGCCGTCTGTGGGAAACACACGAGTCAATATCCTGATCAACGAACTACTCGACCATGTTGACTCGTCCAACCACATCCTCAGAGGTTGCTGCAAGACCTCCCAGCATCGGGCTCGTCAACATGATAACGGGAGGTCTCCCACAGCCGAAGTTATCAACCTCTCTCCAAAGCTCATATGCTGGGAGGTTGATGACAGTATCCGTAGGGCGAAAGTGTCCCAGAGATTCCACACCTCCTATCTCCTTCTCAGATGAAGATCTGGAAGGTGTAGAACTACCGCATGATGATGCTGTCGTCATCATGGCCACCATCAAAGAGATCGCCGTGAAAAGGCTGCTTGTCGACACCGAAAGCTCGTGCGACATACTCTTCTTCACTACGCTGGAGAGGATGAAAATGTCTTCCGTAGAGTTGACGCCTTGTACGGGACCCCTGGTGGGATTCACCATGCATTCCGCCCCGATAGCGGGCATCATCACCCTACCAGTGACCCTCGGTACGTATCCTCGAAAAATCACTCCCTTAACCATTTTCATGGTGATGAAGATTAACTCGGCATACAATGGAAACATCGGAAGACCGCTGCTGAATGCCATCGAAGTGGTGGTCTCAACCTTCCATCAGATGATCAAGTTCCTGATCCTCGAGGGAGTCAGAAGAGCAAAAAGGAATCAGAAACAAGCACGGTCGCGTTACATGCTATCCATCGCCTTGAGGAGGATCGAGCAAGCAGAACCAGTCAACCCACGGATCGAAGATCGACGGCCTGCCGCGGTCGAAGAAACGGAGAGCATCAAAGTCTCCGATGAGGAAGGAAAAACCGTCTCAATTGGGTCGCTGCTCCCTTGCAACCTAAAAGAGCAGTTAATCACCCTCCTAAGAGAACATGCCGACATCTTCGCCTGGACCCCGAAGGACATGCCTGTCATCGAACCTGAGGTAGCGTCCCACAAGCTGGAAGTAGACCCGACCTCCATGCCCATGAAGCAAAAGAAGAGAAACATTGGTGGCAAAAAGATGAAAGCCTTGATCGAGGAAGTTGATCGACTCTTGGAAGCTCGCTTCATTCGAAAAGTCAAGTATCCTGAATGGCTCTCAAATGTCATGATGGTCAAGAAGGCGAACAACAAATGGCGAATGTGTGTCGACTTCACCGACCTTAATAAGGCATGCCCTAAGGATAGCTACCCCCTGCCACGAATCGACCATCTAGTCGACAGTGCTTCGGGCTACGGGCTTCTCAGCTTTATAGAAGCCTTCTCAGGATATAACCAGATTCAAATGGTGCTGGAAGATGAGGAGAAAACTTCTTTCATCACTGATCGAGGTATATTCTGTTACACCAAAATGCCATTCTGTTTGAAAAATGCAGGGGCCACGTACCAATGCATGATGAACGAGGTCGTCGAGGCTCAAATAGGATGAAACCTAGAAGTCTACGTCGCCGACATATTGGTTAAGTCGAAGAAGCCAACGGATCACATTGTGGACCTCCGAGAGATATTTGCACAGATCCGGTGATACAACCTTCGGTTAAACCCCGCCAAATGTACATTCGGGGTTCGCTCGGGGAAATTCCTTGGTTTCATACTGACAAATCGAGGGATCGAAGCCAACCCCGACAAGCTCGCTGCCATCATCAGGATGAAGGAGTCCTTGACTCTCAGAGAGCTCTAGAGGCTGAATGGAAGGATAACAGCCTTGAGAGGATTCCTGTCTAAGTCAGCCGAGAGGTCATTGCCTTTCTTCAAGGTATTGAGGAAGGCGATAGCCACCGCATCGAGTGGCAAGAGAGCCATCGAATGGGATGCAGACTACAAAAAACCTTTCTCCGAGTTAAAGGAGTACCTTTGCACCGTACCGCTCTTGACGAAGCCGAATAAGGATAACCAGCTCATCATCTAACTGGCCGCCACCGAGGAGGCCGTAAGCTCGGTGCTCATCAAAGAAGACGCAGGGGTATAATGGCCCATCTACTATGTCAGTCAGGTTCTCCGAGGCACGGAGGTCAACTACACAATGATCGAAAAGATGGCTTTTGCACTGGTCCCATCTGTTGGCCTAGTTAGTCTATTAACTAGGTCGTACGATATTATTTTGATGATGACAAACAAACCGTGTGACTAACATTTTTCAGTAAGTGGTTTCAGGGAGCAAAATGCAAAATAAATTTCGCTTGCAAGAGAGAACGAGTATGTGGACACTGGTGCAAAAAGGAGATTCAAGTGAAGACTTGAATTGGTCAAGTAACAGATTGGATACTCAAGAGATTTTTCATTTGAATTCAAACTCTATGTTCTCTTCCTAAACACATTGCACTTGGTCTCCTATTTAAACTACTATCCAAAAAAAATTTCTCAAAGGCACAATTCTTTTTTTTTTCATGCAACAAAATTTTTGGGATCAAAAAATCTTTCCTGTTGCATTTTGTTCAACAAACCAAACAAATATTTAAAGGGACGCACATATTGATGACTAAATTTTTTGAACATGCTGTTAAAAGATAAAACAAAATCAAAAATATTTAAATCCCCTTCCAAATTCTGTTGGTGTTTCAAATTCAAAAAAAATGATACACAACTGGCCGAGTCTATGATGGGGACTTGCGAAATATTTTTCAAGGATGTACACAGCATTTCTCCCTTTGAGGAAAAAAAACAAAAGGTGCGGCCCTTCATTCTTTTTTTCCTGAGTGCGGTTCTAAAAAAAATTTCTTACGGCCCCTCATTAATTTTGTGAAGTGCGGCTCTTCGTGATTTTGTGAAGTGCGGCTCTTCGTGATTGAGTTTGTTAGTGCGGCTTTCTCCTGCAAAGATCCGAAGTTAGGGCGACATCTTCTAGTTTTTTTTCAGAACCGTGACTTGAAGAACTTGCGCAACATCCATGTGAAGAAGAACAAGTGCTCATCTTTCTATCATGGTGTTGAAGAGATACTCGTGGCAGAGACTTGTGACCGTAAGCGACATCCTCCAGCGACTGGTGGCCGCAGATTCTCATCTCCAAACTCACGACGTCGGATCGACTTGTCGTTTGCGCCCACGCGACCACATCTTCATCCTATTAGCAACGGTGATAGTCTCATTCGCTCAGTTTACAGAATCATACACAGTTCGAGCGTTTTTCTACAGATCAGCCACTGCAGAATTCAGATTCACACAGTCATCTTCCGAAGACCATATCTTCCAATCCAGACATCGGATCAGCGAATCGTTTGCGCCCACACGATCATGATCTCACAAAATTTATCACGGTGATATCTCTCTGATTTTTCACCTCAGTATTAATGCTATTTGAATCTGTTTTAGTTGTGAGATTGTATTGTGAATAGCTTTACTCTAAAGCTATCTCTGCGCTTTAACTCTTGAACTATATTTGTACGGTGAGATCACTACCCGTAATGTGATCAGGTTTATTGAGTGAAATCCTCATAGGGCTTGGGGTCGGAGTTTTGACGGGGAGCCACTCCGTTAAAAATATCTGTGTCTGATTATCTATGTGTCTGTGATTATTTTTAAATTTGTGCCACACACACCCTATTCACCCCCCTCTAGGGTGTTTTTCAATTGGTATCAGAGCAGGATTCCTTTTAAACTCAAAGTCTAGTGGAATTTCGCTCTTATGGCACAAATTCCGCACACATACTCATATGACACGCACAGTCAAAGAGAAGGTCAGTCGTATCTCAGATCTCCTCTATTTGATGGTACGGACTATAGTTATTGGAAACATCGTATGTCCATACACATCAAAGGTATCGATATGGCATTATGGAAAATAATCAGTGAAGGTTTTACACTATTTGATAAACCCACTCCTGAGCAGCAAAAAGAAAATGATCGGTTAGAAAATCTAAACTTTAAGGCCATGAGCATCTTGTATTGTGGTCTTAGTAAAACTGAATTTAACCGCATTAGTTCTTGTTCTACTGCTAAGGATATTTGGACGAGACTTGAAGTTACTCATGAGGGAACTAGTGAAGTTAAGAAAACTCGTATTAGAATGTTATTACAGAAATATGAAAATTTTGCTATGATGCCTAATGAGTCTATTGATGCTATGTTTTCTCATTTTGCAGATATTGTCAATCCACTGAAATCCTTAGGGAAGGACATCCCAGAGGAAGATCTGGTCGGAAAGATTTTATACTCCTTATCTGGCGATTGGATTCAAAAGAGGACCGCGATCGAAGAAGCACATGATTTGGCAGATATCAGTTTCGAGAAGTTAATGGGAAAATTAATGGCTTATGAGGTTCAATTGAAGATGGCCAATGACAGCACACCAAAGATGGAAGAGAAACCTAAGAAGGAGGAAACAAAGGAAAAGAACTTAGCTTTTCAAATCTCCAAAATGCTCAAGGAGGAGATGAATGAATCAGATGATGAAAGCATGGCTCGTGTTACAAGGAAATTTGTGAAATTCATGAAAAACAACAAAAGAAGGACGGGAAGCATTTGGGGAACCAAGAAAAATGAAGAAAATGATGGAGAAAGTTCTGCACCTCAGTGTTTCAGATGCAACAAGAGAGGGCACATGAAAGCAGAATGTCCACTTCTGAAAGGAAAAGGAAAAGAAAAGACTGGTGATGGAGAAAAGAGAACATCAAAGCGAGGAATGGTGGCTACGTGGGGAGAAAGTGACGCAGAAGAGCTCTCCTCAGATGATGACTGGAACGACAACACTGGAACCTGCTTTATGGCTGGGAACGAAAAGGTAAAAATTAGCTCTCTTGTTCAAAGCTTTGATGATGAAATGAATATTAGTGATGATATGTTTTCTAGCATGAAGGAAGCTTATGGATTTCTTGTAGAACTCCTTCAAGAAATGGGTCCTAAATTCCTTAAACTAAAAAAAGTTCGTGATTCATTAACAGATGAACTAGGGAGCATGACAAGAGAGAGAGATGAGCTATTTGTTAAGTGGAAAGAACAAAAGGAAATAATATATAATTTTGATGAAACCCAACTAGAAACAAAAACCTTAGAGCTAGAAAATACTAATAAAAAATTGGCTACGTTAGAGTTTGACCATGTTAATCTCGCTAAAGAATTAAAAGAGAAAATTAGTATTATTAGTTCTAAAGATTCTGAAATAAAATTATTGAACCTAAAAGTGGCTAGCTATGAAGAAAAATTGGAAGAGCTTGAAAAAGAAAAAATGGAAGAGCTTGAAAAAGAAAAATCTAATTTAATAAAAGGAAAACACATAGCCATCGATTCTAAAACTAGTGAAAAAGAAAAAAGATATGAGACTAAGTTTAGTGAACTTGAGAATGAAAATCAAAATCTTAGCTTGACATTAAAGAAATTCACAAATAGCCAAGAAAGCTTTAATAAGATGATAAATGGGCTTAATGAACAATCTAGTAAACATGGTCTTGGCTTTCAGAAAAAAACAACCTAAGAAAAAAACTAGGAAGATCATTGAAAGGAATTTTGCAAGAGACATGAGCTTTGAACATTGCATGCACAAAAATCATATGTCATCTACTAATAAGCATTTCAATGTTACATGTTTTTATTCCAACAAAAATGGGCATGTTATGTATGATTGCTTGGCCAGATATTATCCTGCATATTTCATATGGGTTCCAAAGCATCATACTAACAATTGTGGATCCAAAATTTGGTTACCAAAGGGTGCATCTTCTTTTGCAGGTGCATCTTCAAGTGGAAAATGACAGCATTTGGTACCTTGATAGCGGTTGCTCGAATCACATGACGGGCAACGAATCCCTCTTCACGACGCTATCAAGGAAAGATGGAGGGACGGTTATTCTTAGAGATGGAAAGAAGTGCAACATCTTGGGTAAAGTTAACATTGGTAAGCATCCTCTTGTGGTCATTGAAAATGTTAATCTTGTTGATGGTTTAACACATAACTTGTTAAGTTTGAGTCAGCTATGCTCTATAGGCCTTAAGGTTCATTTCGAAAATGACAAAGTATATATCTTAAAAGGTGATGATATTCTTTTCAAGGGTACATCTTATAATAACATCTATACTATCAAACTTAGTGATTCAAATAATCTAAAATGTTTAGTTGCATCACATGAGACTAGTTGGCTTTGGCATCGAAGATTAGGCCATGCCGGTATGGACCTAATCTCAAAGCTTGCTCGAAAGAAACTAGTGAGAGGTTTACCTCAAATTAGTTTTGATCGGGATAAGCTTTGTGATGCATGTCAACTAGGTAAACAACATAAAAGTAGTTTCAATCCTAAAAACATTGTAACTACTTCTAAGCCATTGCAACTGATACATTTGGACTTATTTGGACCCACAAAGGTTGCTAGTTTAGGTGGTATGTATTATTGCTTTGTTATTATCGATGACTTTTCACGTTTCAACTGGGTTTATTTTTTGACACACAAACATGAAACTTTTGATGTTTTTAAAATGTTTTGTAAAAAGGTTGAAAATGAAAAAGGTTTTTCAATTGTCAAAGTTAGAAGTGATCATGGAGGAGAATTTGTTAATACTAGCTTTGATGATTTTTGCATTTCAAAAGGTTATTCACATAATTTTTCCGCCCCGAGGACACCACAACAAAATGGGGTGGTTGAGAGGAAAAACCGTACTTTGCAAGAAATGGCTAGGACCATGATTCATGATTACAAATTGCCTTTATATTTTTGAGCTGAAGCTATACATACTTCTTGCTATATTTTAAATCGTGTGTCCATTAGACCCATTTTGAAGAAAACACCTTATGAGCTTTATAGAGAGTTGACTCCCAACTTATCACATTTAAAACCATTTGGATGCAAATGCTATATTCTGAAAGTTGGCGAAAATCTGGATAAATTTGATGCTAAATCCGATGATGGTATTTTTGTTAGCTACTCACCACATAGTAAATCTTATAGAGTATTTAACAAAAGAACTCTTACTATTCAAGAAACTGTGCATGTGAAATTTGACGAGAAAAGTGCTATTAATAAGTCTTCTAGTGCTGCAGAATCTACAGATATTACAGGTGGTTTGGATGGACTGGAGATAAACACTAGCAATTCCAATGATCAAGAGAATAACGATGATGGTGTACCAAAAGAAGCAGAAGCTACTACGTCATCACAAGATCTCCCTAAGGATTGGTGCTTTAAGAAGGATCATCCAAAGAATCAAATCCTTGGAGACACGACGGAAGGTATACGTACTAGAAGTAGCTTTAATTTGATGGTTAACTTTGCATTTATATCCATTTTGGAGCCTAAAAATGTTGATAGTGCTTTAGAAGATTCCTATTGGATTATGGCAATGCAGGAGGAATTGTCACAATTTGATAGGAATCAAGTTTGGGAACTTGTTCCTAAACCAAAAAATCAAACAATTATAGGCACTAAATGGGTATTTAGAAACAAACTTGACAAAATGGGACATGTTGTGCGTAATAAAGCAAGATTAGTTGCACAAGGTTATAACCAAGAGGAAGGGATTGATTTTGATGAAACATTTGCTCCCGTCGCAAGATTGGAAGCAATTAGGATGCTTCTAGCATTCGCTAGTTTCATGAAATTCAAACTCTTTCAAATGGACGTCAAGAGTGCCTTTTTGAATGGAGTTTTATCTGAGGAAGTCTATGTCAAACAACCTCCTGGGTTTGATGACTCCATCCACCCGGATTATGTTTTCAAGCTTAAACGTGCTTTATATGGGCTCAAACAAGCTCCTAGAGCTTGGTATGAGCGACTTAGTAAATTTTTGCTTGAAAATAATTTTTCCATGGGAAAGGCAGATAAAACTCTATTTGTTAAACATCAAAATAAAGATCTACTTGTAGTACAAATATATGTTGATGATATCGTTTTTGGTGCTACTAACAATCTACTTTGTGAGGAATTTTCTACATGTATGTCTAGGGAATTTGAGATGAGTCTGATGGGTGAACTCACATTCATGCTTGGTTTGCAAATCAAACAATGTGAGGACGGAATTTTCATCAATCAAGCAAAATATGCAAAGGAGTTAGTGAAGAAGTTTGGACTTGAAAATGCTAAGGAATGCTCTACTCCTATGTCAACGACGGCAACGATGGATAAAGACGAAAAAGGAAAGAAAGTGGATGAACGCTTGTACCGAGGTATGATTGGTAGCCTATTATACTTGATAGCTAGTAGGCCTGATATAATGTTCATTGTATGTTTATGTGCTAGATTTCAATCTTGTCCAAAAGAGTCCCATCTTTCTTATGTTAAACGAATAATTCGATATGTTAAAGGAACCTTAGATTTTGGTTTATGGTATCCTTGTTCCACATCATTTGAGCTTGTCGGATATTGTGATGCGGATTTTGCGAGAAGTAAGACCGATCGTAAGAGTACCACGGGCACTTGCCAACTACTAGGTATGTCTCTTGTTTCATGGTTCTCCAAGAAGCAAAACTCCATAGCATTGAGTACAACCGAAGCTGAATATGTTTCAGCAGGTTGTTGTTGTGCTCAAATTCTATGGATGAGACAAACCCTCAGAGACTACGATCTTACTTTCCAACCTACAACCATTTGGTGTGACAACAAGAGTGCTATAAATCTATCTAAAAATCCTATTCTACACTCTAGGACAAAACATATTGATATTCGTCACCAATTCCTTAGAGATCACGTTGATAAGAAAGATATCTCTTTAGGATATATTGATACAGAAAAACAATTAGCGGACATTTTCACCAAACCCTTAAACCAAAAACAATTTTGCTTCATTCGAAGGGAGTTGGGGATTATGTCACTAATTGAGCATTAGCATGCATATCCATGCACATACACATGCTTACGTATTGTACCTAAGCCACACACTATCTCATCTTAATGTGGATTTGGTCATTCTTGGTATGTGCATGCATGATCGTCATCACTATTATTGATTTTGGTTGAGAATTTGATATGAACCTTGTTAGACATCTTAGAAACATTAAAATGTTTTTGATGATGATGCACCATATTATTGTAAAATCACCATGCTTGAATTATTAAAAAAAATGAAACTTGTAAGCATGCCAAATTGTACGAATCAAATAGATTGATTGAGTCTTATAAACTATGGAGACAATTGAATGTGCTTAGATTCTAAAGTTTCTGAATTTATATTTTATCTTTACAATTTTGTGCGCTTAAATATCTATGGAAAATTATTTAGTAGGAGTCGAGTATGTGATGCCTTCATGCGTCACTATTCTGAGACACCAACATTTTAATAATAATATTAAAAAAAAGTGCTATGAGCATTTATAAAAATAAAAAAAAATTAGAAAAAGAAAAAGGGAATAGCAAAACATTTTCAAATATACTACATTTGATACCGGCGGCAAGTAACCAGATTTCGGGGGTTTGTTGAGCAATGCGTATGAAATATGGTAGATGAAGCAACCACTTAGCGCACCTCAATTCCAAAGGACCCGAAATTCAACACCATGGTATCCCTTGATTGGTGTCTCCCTACACATTACTTATTGTTTATTCCATAGCAACGAAGGCTCACAAAATGTATTAGATAATTTTATATTTTCATCTCTTAAGTTTCAAAGAACCCTTCATATTGTCAAAGTGTTTCATAATACAACATCTTCTTGTTAGATTTCTTACAACGATCGTATGCTTTCAATGCTCATGATATTTGTTATTCTTTAAGTTCGTGGGGAATAAGCATTAATATGAGCATCGTCATCAATTTCTTGTTTCTTCGATTTGTAAACTTGTTTCATGTCTCATTCTTAACCTCTTCAATTTGTGTGTGATCTTTTCGATTAATGGCAAAAGGGGGAGAAGAAGAAAAAAATAGCAGAAACACAATGGGGGAGAGATGCACATTTTAAGGGGGAGCTTGTCATAACTTTTCAAGAGAGCACATCGATAGGGGGAGCTTTACATGATGTTTATAATCGTGTGCATTATATGACTTGCTCTTTAATGTGATTTCTCAATTTTTCCAGACTTGTTTGCCATCATCAAAAAGGGGGAGATTGTTGGCCTAGTTAGTCTATTAACTAGGTCGTACGATATTATTTTGATGATGACAAACAAACCGTGTGACTAACATTTTTCAGTAAGTGATTTCAGGGAGCAAAATGCAAAATAAATTTCGCTTGCAAGAGAGAACGAGCATGTGGACACTGGTGCAAAAAGGAGATTCAAGTGAAGACTTGAATTGGTCAAAGTAACAGATTGGATACTCAAGAGATTTTTCATTTGAATTCAAACTCTATGTTCTCTTCCTAAACACATCGCACTTGGTCTCCTATTTAAACTACTATCCAAAAAAAATTTCTCAAAGGCTCAATTCTTTTTTTTTTCATGCAACAAAATTTTTGGGATCAAAAAATCTTTCCTGCTGCATTTTGTTCAACAAACCAAACAAATATTTAAAGGGACGCACATATTGATGACTAAATTTTTTGAACATGCTGTTAAAAGATAAAACAAAATCAAAAAAATTTAAATCCCCTTCCAAATTCTGTTGGTGTTTCAAATTCAAAAAAAATGATACACAGCTGGCCGAGTATATGATGGGGACTTGCGAAATATTTTTCAAGGATGTACATAGCATTTCTCCCTTTGAGAAAAAAAAAACAAAAGGTGCGGCCCTTCATTCTTTTTTTCCTGAGTGCGGTTCTAAAAAAAATTTCTTACGGCCCCTCATTAATTTTGTGAAGTGCGGCTCTTCGTGATTTTGTGAAGTGCGGCGCTTCGTGATTGAGTTTGTTAGTGCGGCTTTCTCCTGCAAAGATCCGAAGTTAGGGCGACAGCTTCTAGTTTTTTTTCAGAACCGTGACTTGAAGAACTTGTGCAACATCCATGTGAAGAAGAACAAGTGCTCATCTTTCTATCATGGTGTTGAAGAGATACTCGTGGCAGAGGCTTGTGATCGTAAGCGACATCCTCCAGCGACTGGTGGCCGCAGATTCTCATCTCCAAACTCACGACGTCGGATCGACTTGTCGTTTGCGCTCACACGACCACATCTTCATCCTATTAGCAACGGTGATAGTCTCCTTCGCTCAGTTTACAGAATCATACACAGTTCGAGCGTTTTTCTACAGATCAGCCACTGCAGAATTCAGATTCACACAGTCATCTTCCGAAGACCATATCTTCCAATCCAGACATCGGATCAGCGAATCGTTTGCGCCCACACGATCACGATCTCACAAAATTTATCACGGTGATATCTCTCTGATTTTTCACCTCAGTATTAATGCTATTTGAATCTGTTTTAGTTGTGAGATTGTATTGTGAATAGCTTTACTCTAAAGCTATCTCTGCGCTTTAACTCTTGAACTATATTTGTACGGTGAGATCACTACCCGTAAGTGTGATCAGGTTTATTGAGTGAAATCCTCATAGGGCTTGGGGTCGGATTTTTGGCGGGGAGCCACTCCGTTAAAAAATATCTGTGTCTGATTATCTCTGTGTCTGTGATTATTTTTAAATTTGTGCCACACACACCCTATTCACCCCCCTCTAGGGTGTTTTTCACCATCCGCAAGGAGGCTACGACTGTATTTCCAAGTGCACACCATCTTGGTCCTCATTGACACACCCCTAGAACAGACCCCTGAAGAGGCTCGATCGTTCAGGGAGAATGACGAGGTGGGGGGGTCAAACTAAGCGAGTTCGACATCCGGTTCAAATCGAGGACCGCCATTAAAGGGCAGGCTATCGCTGACTTTATCGTAAAACTTACATACGATGATGGCCCCCCGAGAAGAGGTATATGTAGCTGGTTCACTCTATGAGGCTGCCTCATCTTCCTCGACAAGCGTCAACCCACCAAGCAAAACGAAAGATGCAAGTGAAGACGAGGGGACCTGGATCGTTCAAGTCGACGGTTCGGCCACACAAGCCGGAAGCGGGGCTGAAATAATCATCCAAACATCTGCGGACGACATATTTAAATACGCCCTTCATTTCAATTTCCAAACCACTAATAATGGTGCAGAATATGAAGCGGCCATCAACGGACTCCGACTGGCTCAAGCTTTAAGGGCGAGGGTGGTCCAACTACTCAGCGACTCCAGCCTCGTTGTCCATCAATTGAATGGGATCTTCAAAGCCCGCGACGACTCTATGCAGAGTTACGTGCAAGTCGCTAAAGTAGATCTCCTACATTCGCACGTGTAGAAATTCATCACATGCCAAGGTCGAGGAATCATCGAGTTGACGCCTTGTCGAAGCTTGCATCGTCCTCCCCGTGGGACTCGATCGGACCGTGTATGTACAATGGCTGCCCCATCCCAATAAACTGGCACAAGAACTGCTGAACCTCGATCAAGAGGCCACATGGATGGATCCGATAATCTGTTACCTAAACACAGGGGGAAAACCGATCGACTCGGTGGAGGCATGAAAGCTCGAACGGAAGGCCTACCAATTCGTCCTGCTAGATGGTTCATTGTACAAAAGACGATGTACCAGGTATGACATCTTCTCCTATCTTAAATGCTTAGCCCCGTAGGAAGCGCACTACGTGATCTAGGAGATCCACGAGGGCAACTGTAGGAACCATTGCGGAGGAAAATCTATAGCCTTGAAGGCAATGAGACAAGGGTATTTCAGGCCAACAATGTTCAAATATGCCGTCGAACACGTTCGACGGTGCTCGACTTGCCAAAAGTTCTCAAAGATCAGCTCGGCTCCACCAACTGATCTGATCCCCATCATCAGTCTGGTTCCTTTCACCAAATGGGGACTGGACCTCCTTGGACCATTCAAGCCAGCGAGTGGACAACAGAGATACCGAATAGTGGCGATCGACTATTTCACTAAGTGGATCGAAGCGGAGCCTTTATCCCGAATCATTTGGAAGGATGCTCGAAGCTTCGTCTGGAAATTTGTCGTATGTTGTTTTGGCATCCTACAGTCCAAGGTAACAGGCAACGGGACACAACTCGACAGACCAGCTTCGGAGACTTCTGTGCAGAGCTGAAGATCAAGCTGCACTTCACCTCCGTTGCCCATCCCCAGTCAAACAGCTTGGCTGAGTCAGCCAGCAAAATCATACTCAGGCCCCTGTGGAAGAGAATAACCGTGCTCGAAGGAACTTGGCCGGATGAGATCCCCGGCATATTATGGTTGTACAGAACGGCCCACAAAACCTCGACGGGCGAAACATCATACAGAATGCCCACAAAACCTTGACAGGTGAAGCACCGTTCATGTTGGCTTACGGGTGCGAAGCCGTCGTCCCAGTGGAGGTCAATGAGCGACCGCTTCGTCTCCAATAGTATGACGAAGAAAGAAACTCAGAAGGCCTCAAGCTCAACCTACAACTGGTGGATGAGGTCTACAAACGGGCGTTAGCGACCCTTATCAAACAAAAGGGGCGTATGACCCGCTACTTCAACTCGAAAGTCCGCGAACGTAGCTTCTGCGTGGGCAACTTGGTGCTGCGTAAGGCCGCTTTCACTCTCGAGATCCTCAAACAGGGAAAGCTCGCTGCAAAATGGGAAGGACCCTACACCATGATCGATGTACTCGGTCCTACCACCTATCGACTCGCTACTTTGGATGATAGGAAACTTCCTCATCCTTGGAACACAAAACATCTACGACAGTATTATCAATGATTGTACTAAAAGGGTAAAATGACCGTTCATTTTTTATCCTATGCATGTTTATTATGAATGCAAAGTAGATTGTTCTTTGATATCAGTCGAAATACCCTCGTCGGCCGTAAGTTGAAGGAGCCTCGCCCCTCGCCACCGAACAACCCTCGTCGGTCGTAAGTCGAAGGGGCCTCGCGTGTCGCCACCGAATGACCCTCGTCGACCGTAAGTCGAAGGGGCATCGCCCATCCCCACCGAACGAACCTCGTATGCCATATGTTGAAGTGGCATTGCTGACGTGCGTTTATATTTTATATATTCACGCACGTCTTCTTCGTGATTTTCCGCCGTTTCCGTTGTTTTATATCCGTTCTTTTGTGTTTTTTGTATCTTTTCACTTTCTCCATGTTTTTGTGTGAATGCAGGAGATTGCCAGCGTCGGGGACGTATAATGAAGATATCATGAGCCCTCGGAGCAACGGGAGGAGTCACGCACGATCCAGAGGGCCAAACGACGAAGAAATCCAGATTTCAGCCCTCAACCGATCGGTTGGACAGATCCAACCGATCGGTTGATGCACGCATATCTGACCCAGACAAAAGCTGAGGAGAAGAGCAGCTCACCCGATCGGTTCAGTGATCGGGTGAGATCGACAGAGCTCTCTGTCTTTTGGACTTAATTCCAACCGATCGGGTGACATGTCACCCGATCGATTCATCTGTAGTCGCATTTCTCAAATCGACGACCTGATGGAACCACCCGCTCTCCTCAGCGCCCGGTTGAAGCTTCTGAAGTCGACAGCCAAAGCGACAAGCAGCTCACCCGATCGGTTGATGCTTCAACCGATCGGGTGAACTCGCTTTCTTTAAATAGCTGACTTAGGTTTTCAGAAACGGGATCCTTTTTGTATTTTTCGACTTTTTGGATATTGTGATGGCTGGAATTTCTTTTTATCTTGTAAGTGCGCCGATCATTTTGTAACTTTGATATTGTGTTATTACCATTGCTAGAAACTATTATCTTTTGCCCCATCATGATTTCTACCGTTCAATTTCGTTTAGATTGCATTTTAACTATGATTTGTGAGTAGTTCCCAAATCTGGGATTTTGGTGGAAACCCCTTCATGGGTTCTTCCTAGTGCGTCCATAGGACTAGGATTTCGATAGGTTTTGGGAATTTAGATGGTTACACATGGTGTTTCATTGTCATTGGCGGGAGAAAGACCGCCTCTGACCGTCGGGCCAAGGGGAAATAAACTTGGCGGTTGACTCCCTAGCCACAGCTCATGCCCCTAGCATAGACATCGAATCCTAGCGCGTGGCAACGGCATGATGAGATGTTTGGAGTAATCGTTGCGAGCTTAGTGCTCTCGGAGTCGGTTGGTGTTAACGGACATGTGAATGCCCACCGACCGAACCCGGGTAGTCCTAGCGTATCATCCTGGGCATCGACCGGAATATCTGGCCCATGAGACGCTAGGTATCACTTTTAGAGGTAACGTCCCACCACTAAACCCTAAATCCAATCGTACTACTATCTGTCGGTCGTAATAGTGAGAACACATGATAGGGTGGAAACCAAAGTCCTAGGTTTTCTTTTATATCGTTTATCCTTTGTATCTATATTCTATGACAGACCATCGATCGTTCGGGCTAGCTCACCCATTGGGTGAACAGGTTCCTCTCTGACAGCAAGCACAACCATGCCTCCCTGAGTTCGACCCCCAAGCCACACAACAACACCGTGCGCTTGCAGTATAAATATTTAAATCTGGTATCCCCGATCCTATTGCACTTGTATGCTCAAATCTAGGGGACGTCAACCTTTATGGCGTCGTTGCCGGGGAGGCAACATGTTTGTTTTCTTTTAGGACCCTGTGAACCCTAGAGTCCAGTTCACATCCTCACCTCGCAATAATTTTCGCATTCTACTTTTTCATTTTTTATTTTCTATTCATTATTTTCTCTTTTTATCTGTTTATATACCATACCTGCTTCACGGGTGTTCTTGATTTTTCATGCGCAGGAATACAAGGAGTCTTGACGACTTGATTCCTCTTGACCTAGAGATTAATGACACTGTGAGGCGTCTGAATGCAGAAAGAAGAAGAAGGGAAGAAGCTGAAACCACTGGAGAAAACACTCCTCCCCAGAAGTCCCTGCTGGAGTACTCGATGACATCCATCGGGTCATCGTCCAGCATCCAACATCTGGCCATCACGACCATAAATTTCGAGCTAAAGCCATCATTAGTGACGTGAATCCAGCAGGATCAATTTTTAGGGGCACCCATGGAGAGCCCAATTGAGCATCTGGACTCCTTCCTTGAGAAGTGTAACACCTTCAAAATCAACGGTGTCACAACTGAAGCTATCTGGCTCAAACTGTTCCCCTTCTCTCTGCGGGATAAGGCCAAGCAATGGCTAAGGGGAAATGACCCCAATACCTTCACGACTTGGGAGAAGCTATCCAACGCTTTCTTGAGCAAGCTCTTTCCTCCGGGGAAGACGATGAAGTTGAGGAGCGAGATCTCCTCCTTCTCTCAAGCCAGCCACGAATCCCTGCACGAGACATGGATGAGATACAAGGAGATGCAGCAGAGATGCCCTCACCACGAGGTCCCAAAATGGCAGATCATAAATCTGTTCTACAATGGGTTGAGGGACGACCTGAAATCTTCGATGGATGCCGCGGGTGGGAGGTCCTTTATGTCGAGAAGCGAAGAAGATGTCGGTAAAATTCTGGAGAACATTGCATCAAGCAATGAGAGGTGGTGTGATGAGCGCACCATGCCTAGATCTGGAGGTATGCATAGAGTCGAAGACATCGACAAATTATCCAGCAAATTCGATTTGCTATCGACTCAGATCTCGACGCTTATGGAAGAAGCTGGTGGTGCCAGCACCCAACAAGTAGCAGCGGTGGAAGCTGAAGTCCTGGGAGACTTCGAAAGTGGTGATATCTCACCACCGATGGATCAGGCGAACATACTTTTCTACAACCCGACGGGTAACGCGCCCTATCCACCAAGGACTAGCTCAAATCCAGCTTATTCTCCCAATAACTGGAACCACCCCAACTTAAGCTATAGGGCACCATATCAGCAGCTCCAGCAATCGCAACAACAGTTATATCAGCCGCCTCAGCAGCAGCAGCAGTACCAGCAACAGCAACAGCCCCAGTAAATGTACCAGCAGTATCCCCCTAGGAACCAGCAGCCCCCGCAGCAGCAGCAGCCGTATGGCCAACAACGAGTTATCTCCCCGGTCGAGAGCCTCTTGACCCAGTATATCACCAACCAGGAGAAGATTAATTTTCGGCTGGAGATGGGACAGAAGGCCCTGACTGACCTAGTAACCCAGCTGGGGTTGCAGGTGGCGAACCTTCAGAGGGTGCATAGCCAATTACCGGGTCAACCGGAAGTAAATCCTAGGGGGCCGAACCAAACGTTGGCCTTAATGCATGACCATGCCAACGTGTCTGCTATAGTATTGAGAAGCGACACACAAATTCCTACTAAGGAATCTGCCAAAGATCACGAAGCTCCATTGGTCGATGGGTGACCAAATGCAAAAGCAAATGACGATGGAGCTTTGTCATCAAAGACCGTGACTCCGGAGGGAGTCTCTGAGGAAGAAAAGAAGAAGAGTGAGGAGGGGAACTTGAGAGTCTACAAACCTGCTGTACCATTTCCCCAACGACTTGCCAAGGCGAAGATTGATGAAAAATACGGCAAGTTTTTTGAGATGGTTAAAGACTTGAGCTTGCAGATCCCTTTCCACGAAGCTCTAGAGACTATCCCATCCTATGCGAAATTCTTGAAGGATTTGGTGACGAGGGGTTCAAGAAAAGAAAAGATCGTCCTCACAGTGGAGTGCAGCACTCTGATTCAGCCAGCGAACTCGCCAAAACTCAAGGATCCAGGGATCTTCTCCATCCCTTGCTTGATAGGAGAAGTGAAGATTAATCGGGCGCTCGTCGATTTGGGAGCGAGCGTCAGTCTGATGCCTCTGTCCCTATACAGGAGGATAAGAATGTGGGACCTTGAACCCACAGGTATGACCCTACAACTTGTAGACCGGTCAGTCAAGTATCAGGTGGGGATTGTGGACGACCTGCCAGTAAACAGAGGAGGCCGACCAGTCCAGGCCGAGGCCGAGGCTGACCAGTGCAGGCTAAGGCCGAGGCCGACCCCTGAGGAGGCCGACCAGTCCAGGCCGAGGCCGAGGCTGACCAGTTCAGGCCGAGGCCGAGGCCGACCTCAGAGGAGGCCGACCAGTCCAGGCCGAGGCCGAGGCTGACCAGTGCAGGCTGAGGCCGAGGCCGACCCCTGAGGAGGCCGACCAGTATAGGCCGAGGCCGAGGCGGACCAGTTCAGGCCGAGGCCGAGGCCGACCCCTGAGGAGGCCGACCAGTTCAGGCCGAGGCCGAGGCCGACCCCTGAGGAGGCTGACCAGTTCAGGCCGAGGCCGAGGCCGACCCCTGAGGAGGCCGACCAGTCCAGGCCGAGGCCGACCCCAGAGGAGGCCGGCCAGTCCAGGCCGAGGCCGACCCCTGAGGAGGCCGACCAGTCCAGGACGAGGCCGAGGCCGACCAGTCCAGGCCGAGGCCGACCCCAGACGAGGCCGACCAGTTCAGGCCGAGGCCGAGGCTGACCAGTCCAAGCCGAGGCCGAGGCCGACCCCAGAGGAGGCTGACCAGTTCAGTCCGAGGCCAAGGCTGACCAGTTCGGCCGAGGCCGAGGCCGACCCCAGAAGAGGCCGAAGCCGACCCAGCAAAAAGGTCAAACTGTCCTCTTCCCCCTTTGCTAATTAATTGTGTGCTTTTAGACAACTACAAGAGCTTCCCTAACAATTCTCCTCTCTTAAACTTCTTGCGAGATGGTGATAAAAAGCCACATCCTCCGGTTTCAACAAATGTCTCACAAAAAGCTTGTAGATAAGGCCGCCATGGTCGCGACAACGCCGGAGCACACGGCGACCGGCATTGCGGCCTCGGCCAACTTGAGGGAGAGGCGCACGGAGTGCGTCTAGATCCGGGGACGGGCCAGGAAGACGCGGGGCTACGAGTGGCCTGGCAAGGTCGCCAAGGAGAATGAGATCTCGATCGAGTTCAGACAAGAGACAACACTGACGACCCTCGCAGGCGTCGGGCTTAGCCCCGACTCGACCTTCATCGATGGCCCTACCACCATCTCTGGCCATTGTCTCGACATCTGCCATACCAACACCGTGCAGCCATCGCCAAACATATGGGCTGAGCTCCCATCACTGTGCCGCCCTTGCCGAGCTACCTTGGTCGTACCGCCAAACAGACAAAAGCGGGAGCCGGAGCGAGAGCAGGAGCTGGAGCAGGAGCAAGGATCCAGACAAAAGATGGAGCCAGAGCCGGAGCTGGAACTGGAGCAGAAGCTAGGATCCAGACAAAGCTGGAGCCGGAGCGGGAGATGCGGTCCAGACAAAAGCTATAGCTGGAGCTGGAACTGGAGCAGAAGCTAGGAACCAGACAAAGCTGGAGCCGGAGCGGGAGATGCAGTCCAGACAAAAGCTATAGCTGGAGCTGGAGCTGGAGCTGAATTTGGAAATAGAACTAGAGATGTGTCTAGACGAGGCTGACCCATCCAAGAGGAGGCCGACCACACCAGTTCAACCGACCCAGGAGGAGGCTGACCAGACAAGTCCGACCGCCTTGCCAAGTATCTGAGTTTCAACGCCAAACCACCTCATCGAGCTTACAAAGTTATCCCCACTGCGACGGAGCTGTTGAACCAGTCGAGCATCCAGGCCGCTCCTCCGACCGTGGCTGAGCCGTTTGGCCGAAGCACCACCGTCTGAGTTCGAGCAACCAAGCAGCTCCTCCGATCGAGGCCGACCAGTTCAGGCCGAAACCGAGGCCGACCCCAGAGGAGGCCGACCAGTCCAGACGAGTCTGGCCACCCTTCCAAGCCTCCGAGCCACCTTGTCTCAAAGTCGTCCTCATCCTGGCCAAGCCGATCTGGCCGAAGCACCCCCGTCCGAGTTCAAGCACCCAGATCGCTCCTCCGACCGTGCTGCTGGGTCCCCGCTTGCCGAACAACTCCTGCATCCACCAATCTGGACGAAGCAATGGCAGAGCGCCACCATGGAATCTTCAAAAGGCTTCACAAGGTCCTCACCCTTTTCGCCGGCCGTAGGCCGAGGGGCAACTCCCCTCGCCACCGGGCGGATCTCCTTTGCCGGCCGTAAGCCGAGGGGCAACTCACCTCGCCACCGAGCGGATCTCCTTCGTCGGCCGTAAGCCGAGGGGCAACTCCCCTCAACACCGAGCGGATCTCCTTCGTCGGCCGTAAGCTGAGGGGCAACTCCCCTCGCAACCGAACGAACGGATCGGTCAAAGAGCTGGGAGCAACCCCCCCAGTAGGCCGAGCACTCCTTCGTCGGCCGTAAGCCGAGGGGCAACTCCCCTCGCCACCGAACGAATCTCCTTTGTCGGCCGTAAGCCGAGGGGCAACTCCCCTCGCCACCGAACGAATCTCCTTCGTCGGCCGTAAGCCGAGGGGCAACTCACCTCGCCACCGAGCGGATCTCCTTCATCGGCCGTAAGCCAAGGGGCAACTCCCCTCGCCACCGAGTGGATCTCCTTCGTCGGCCGTAAGCCGAGGGGCAACTCCCCTCGCAACCGAACGAACGGATCGGTCAAAGAGCTGGGGGCAACCCCCCCAGTAGGCCGAGCACTCCTTCGTCGGCCGTAAGCCAAGGGGCAACTCCCCTCGCCACCGAACGAATCTCCTTCGTCGGCCGTAAGCCGAGGGG
Organism: Scilla litardierei; assembly: GCA_030789695.1. Lineage (NCBI taxonomy): Eukaryota > Viridiplantae > Streptophyta > Magnoliopsida > Asparagales > Asparagaceae > Scilla > Scilla litardierei. The sequence goes on from CM061142.1 coordinate 235,299,793, forward strand.
CAACTCCCCTCGCCACCGAACGAATCTCCTTCGTCGGCCGTAAGCCGAGGGGTAACTCCCCTCGCCACCGAACGGATCTCCTTCGTCGGCCGTAAGCCGAGGGGCAACTCCCCTCGCAACCGAACGAATCTCGGACCGACGATCTATCGTCACTAGCCAACTCCGTAGGACGGACAAAATTCTACAGAAAGAGCAACTTCTCCCCCATTAAACTACATCTCCCGACCTCCACCTCAACAATGGTAGAGCTCAGAAGATGGGGGCAATTGATACGACTATTTTGACCGGGTCCGGAGGAGCCAAGTCAACCGCGACCAGTCAACCAGCCAAACTACGGCCTCGGGCTCCGGCCCAAGGATCTTACGGGCAGGTCGCGTTTCTCCACCCACGACGAAGGCCCAAGAGATTGCCCGCTTCTGTAGCGGAGGAAATCGGGGCCCAAATCGAGGAAGCCTTCGCCAAATATGACAGCCGCCACGTGCCATCATGATCCGCCAATTATGGCAGCCACCTTCATGGCTCACCAAATATGGCAACCGACTTCACGGCCAGGCTTAATGGCCATCATTCCCCCGCCATTATGGCCCGCCAATTATGGCAACCGCAATGCCCATTACTCCAGCCTTCATGGCTCGCCAATTATGGCAATCACTCATGGCCATGACTCCACCTTCATGGCGTCATCAAGTGGGCGCAATTAGAGGGGGTCAACCCTTCCCCATTTGCACGACCCCATGAATGGCAGCCATGATGTCACGTCATGGCACATGATGAGCATGGTTCGTCTATATGAGGAGGGGGCGGGCGTCATTTGTGAGGGGCCGGATCTTCACCACCTACAACGGAGGTACCTCATACTCCCATCTTACACCTTCTTCCACCTTGAATATTTCTCCTCCAAAGCTTCGCCCGAGGACTCGAGTATCGGTCTCTCCGCGAGCCATACTCGATCCCACCGAGCACTTATCAGGCCAGATCTGACTTTGGCATCGGAGGGGCTTCGGTCGGAACCAAGGTCCGACCCCCCTGACGAGCTCTCTCGTCTATTCAGGTCCAGGAGTTCCAGCGACGCCGAGGCTACCCCTCGGCGTCCTTCCAGCCGGAGCCGAGCGCCCTCGTCCCCGACCTCGTTCGTCTCCTCCGTCACGAGGATGTCGCTCTGCCGAGGCTACCCCTCGCCGAGCTGACGCGAGGATCCGCGCGCCCCGCTGCGAGCGACTCTGCCTTCAACCGATCCCGGAGGCTGTCATCTCGCCGAGGCTACCCCTCGGCCCGCCAAAGAACGGAGCCGCGCCTTTCCGCTCGAGCGAACGCGCCGTCGGTCGACCCCACTGGTCATCTCCGTCTCGAGCGATAGCCACGACAACTCGGGGGTCCCGCGCGTCCCCTCTTTGACCGCGTTGACCATGCACCTTCCATACTATTAATGTGTTCTGCGAAAAATAGCAGAAACATTTGGCGCCGTCTGTGGAAACCGAGTCGACACCTACAACGTCAACCGCATCGGTAGCGACTCATTCCATGATCTAAAACCCGTCTCCCCGTAAAGACTAGATGGGATTCCCCCTCCCGCGATCCAAGATTGATGCTGTGGGCGGAGCAGAAGACTAGCGTTGGGCTGGAGAATTCGCACCAGATCATTTCCCTTTTCCTCTCAAAAGTGAGCAGACTCAACTGAACTCGAGATCGACCGCTCTGCTTCTCTCTTCTTCCCAACATTCGAACTTCAGACTCCCGAAGAAGACCGAGGCCGTGCGACGGCGGGAGCAAGCGTTCTGTCTCAGATAGAACCCGAGCTCGAGCAGAAGCTGGTGCCCTCAATCCAAGGTTGAACTTGGTTGACAGGAAGCTTCGATCATCCAGACGCATCAGGGTTCAACCGGATGAACCCATCAATTCTACGAAGCTCTGATCAGAGCCTCTCGGCCTCATACGAGCTTCGCCTCGAATGGGGACTCCGACGAAGCACCGGCGTCCCGGGAGAAGCGTCAACCTTCGGCATCACCGACCGCGCCTCGACAGGGCCCGATCTGGGCCTTCGATCCACGTCCATCGCCCTGAGGGAGAAATCGACATTCGACCTGAGGGGACATCAGATCCGACGAGTTGTCCGGCTCAGCACAACTCCTGACAGATATCGGTCCGTCCCCGCCTCGTTCCAACTAAGAACGAGGTGCCCCATCCATGTTCGACGATGAACAAGCTCCTCTTGCCTCGTTTCGACTGAGATCTACCTACACTCGGATCTAAAGCGAGTTGGGGGAAAGAGACGGTGCCTATCTCCATCTTCAGCCACTCTTCCCTCATCTCCCCTCACCGCTGACGGGATTGCCACCCAATCATCCCGAGCACGGGCGCTAGGTCCGATCTGATCCGCCCTGAGGCCGAGGCCGACCTCAGAGGAGGCCGAGGCCGACCAGTCCAGGCCGAGGCCGAGGCCGACCAGTGCAGGCTGAGGCCGAGGCCGACCCCTGAGGAGGCCGACCAGTCCAGGCCGAGGCCGAGGCTGACCAGTTCAGGCCGAGGCCGAGGCCGACCTCAGAGGAGGCCGACCAGTCCAGGCGAGGCCGAGGCTGACCAGTGCAGGCTAAGGCCGAGGCCGACCCCTGAGGAGGCCGACCAGTCCAGGCCGAGGCCGAGGCTGACCAGTTCAGGCCGAGGCCGAGGCCGACCTCAGAGGAGGCCGACCAGTCCAGGCCGAGGCCGAGGCTGACCTGTGCAGGCTGAGGCCGAGGCCGACCCCTGAGGAGGCCGACCAGTATAGGCCGAGGCCGAGGTGGACCAGTTCAGGCCGAGGCCGAGGCCGACCCCTGAGGAGGCTGACCAGTTCAGGCCGAGGCCGAGGCCGACCCCTGAGGAGGCCGACCAGTTCAGGCCGAGGCCGAGGCCGACCCCTAAGGAGGCTGACCAGTTCAGGCCGAGGCCGAGGCCGACCCCTGAGGAGGCCGGCCAGTCCAGGCCGAGGCCGACCCCTGAGGAGGCCGGCCAGTCCAGGCCGAGGCCGACCCCTGAGGAGGCCGGCCAGTCCAGGCCGAGGCCGAGGCCGACCAGTCCAGGCCGAGGCCGACCCCAGACGAGGCCGACCAGTTCAGGCCGAGGCCGAGGCTGACCAGTCCAAGCCGAGGCCGAGGCCGACCCCAGAGGAGGCTGACCAGTTCAGTCCGAGGCCAAGGCTGACCAGTTCGGTCGAGGCCGAGGCCGACCCCAGAAGAGGCCGAAGCCGACCCAGCAAAAAGGTCAAACTGTCCTCTTCCCCCTTTGCTAATTAATTGTGTGCTTTTAGACAACTACAAGAGCTTCCCTAACAATTCTCCTCTCTAAAACTTCTTGCGAGATGGTGATAAAAAGCCACATCCTCCGGTTTCAACAAATGTCTCACAAAAAGCTTGTAGATAAGGCCGCCATGGTCGCGACAACGCCGGAGCACACGGCGACCGGCATTGCGGCCTCGGCCAACTTGAGGGAGAGGCGCAAGGAGTGCGTCTAGATCCGGGGATGGGCCAGGAAGACGCGGGGCTACGAGTGGCCTGGCAAGGTCGCCAAGGAGAATGATATCTCGATCGAGTTCAGACAAGAGACAACACTGACGACCCTCGCAGGCGTCGGGCTTAGCCCCGACTCGACCTTCATCGATGGCCCTACCACCATCTCTGGCCATTGTCTCGACGTCTGCCATACCAACACCGTGCAGCCATCGCCAAACATATGGGCTGAGCTCCCATCACTGTGCCGCCCTTGCCGAGCTACCTTGGTCGTACCGCCAAACAGACAAAAGCGGGAGCCGGAGCGAGAGCAGGAGCTGGAGCAGGAGCAAGGATCCAGACAAAAGATGGAGCCGGAGCCGGAGCCGGAGCTGGAACTGGAGCAAAAGCTAGGATCCAGACAAAGCTGGAGCCGGAGCGGGAGATGCGGTCCAGACAAAAGCTATAGCTGGAGCTGGAACTGGAGCAGAAGCTAGGATCCAGACAAAGCTGGAGCCGGAGCGGGAGATGCGGTCCAGACAAAAGCTATAGCTGGAGCTGGAGCTGGAGCTGAATTTGGAAATAGAACTAGAGCTGTGTCTAGACGAGGCTGACCCATCCAAGAGGAGGCCGACCACACCAGTTCAACCGACCCAGGAGGAGGCCGACCAGACAAGTCCGACCGCCTTGCCAAGTATCTAAGTTTCAACGCCAAACCACCTCATCGAGCTTACAAAGTTATCCCCACTGCGACGGAGCTGTTGAACCAGTCGAGCATCCAGGCCGCTCCTCCGACCGTGGCCGAGCCGTTTGGCCGAAGCACCACCGTCTGAGTTCGAGCAACCAAGCAGCTCCTCCGATCGAGGCCGACCAGTTCAGGCCGAAACCGAGGCTGACCCCAGAGGAGGCCGACCAGTCCCGACGAGTCTGACCACCCTTCCAAGCCTCCGAGCCACCTTGTCTCAAAGTCGTCCTCATCCTGGCCAAGCCGATCTGGCCGAAGCACCCCCGTCCGAGTTCAAGCACCCAGATCGCTCCTCCAACCGTGCTGCTGGGTCCCCGCTTGCCGAACAACTCCTGCATCCACCGATCTGGACGAAGCAATGGCAGAGCACCACCATGGAATCTTCAAAAGGCTTCACAAGGTCCTCACCCTTTTCGCCGGCCGTAGGCCGAGGGGCAACTCCCCTCGCCACCGGGCGGATCTCCTTTGCCGGCCGTAAGCCAAGGGGCAACTCACCTCGCCACCGAGCGGATCTCCTTCGTCGGCCGTAAGCCGAGGGGCAACTCCCCTCACCACCGAGCGGATCTCCTTCGTCGGCCGTAAGCTGAGGGGCAACTCCCCTCGTAACCGAACGAACGGATCGGTCAAAGAGCTGGGAGCAACCCCCCCAGTAGGCCGAGCACTCCTTCGTCGGCCGTAAGCCGAGGGGCAACTCCCCTCGCCACCGAACGAATCTCCTTTGTCGGCCGTAAGCCAAGGGGCAACTCCCCTCGCCACCAACGAATCTCCTTCGTCGGCCGTAAGCCGAGGGGCAACTCACCTCGCCACCGAGCGGATCTCCTTCATCGGCCGTAAGCCGAGGGGCAACTCCCCTCGCCACCGAGTGGATCTCCTTCGTCGGCCGTAAGCCGAGGGGAAACTCCCCTTGCAACCGAACGAACGGATCGGTCAAAGAGCTGGGGGCAACCCCCCCAGTAGGCCGAGCACTCCTTCGTCGGCCGTAAGCCAAGGGGCAACTCCCCTCGCCACCGAACGAATCTCCTTTGTCGGCCGTAAGCCGAGGGGCAACTCCCCTCGCCACCGAACGAATCTCCTTCGTCGGCCGTAAGCCGAGGGGTAACTCCCCTCGCCACCGAACGGATCTCCTTCGTCGGCCATAAGCCGAGGGGCAACTCCCCTCGCAACCGAACGAATCTCGGACCGACGATCTATCGTCACTAACCAACTCCGCAGGACGGACCAAATTCTACAGAAAGAGCAACTTCTCCCCCATTAAACTACATCTCCCGACCTCCACCTCAACAATGGTAGAGCTCAGAAGATGGGGGCAATTGATACGACTATTTTGACCGGGTCCGGAGGAGCCAAGTCAACCGCGACCAGTCAACCAGCCAAACTACGGCCTCGGGCTCCGGCCCAAGGATCTTACGGGCAGGTCGCGTTTCTCCACCCACGACGAAGGCCCTAGAGATTGCCCGCTTCTGTAGCGGAGGAAATCGGGGCCCAAATCGAGGAAGCCTTCGCCAAATATGGCAACCGCCACGTGCCATCATGATCCGCCAATTATGGCAGCCACCTTCATGGCTCACCAAATATGGCAACCGACTTCACGGCCAGGCTTAATGGCCATCATTCCCCCGCCATTATGGCCCGCCAATTATGGCAACCGCAATGCCCATTACTCCAGCCTTCATGGCTCGCCAATTATGGCAATCACTCATGGCCATGACTCCACCTTCATGGCGTCATCAAGTGGGCGCAATTAGAGGGGGTCAACCCTTCCCCATTTGCACGACCCCATGAATGGCGGCCATGATGTCACGTCATGGCACATGATGAGCATGGTTCGTCTATATGAGGAGGGGGCGGGCGTCATTTGTGAGGGGCCGGATCTTCACCACCTACAACGGAGGTACCTCATACTCCCATCTTACACCTTCTTCCACCTTGAATATTTCTCCTCCAAAGCTCGGCCCGAGGACTCGAGTATCGGTCTCTCCGCGAGCCATACTCGATCCCACCGAGCACTTATCAGGCCAGATCTGACTTTGGCATCGGAGGGGCTTCGGTCGGAACCAAGGTCCGACCCCCCTGACGAGCTCTGTCGTCTATTCAGGTCCAGGAGTTCCAGCGACGCCGAGGCTACCCCTCGGCGTCCTTCCAGCCGGAGCCGAGCGCCCTCGTCCCCGACCTCGTTCGTCTCCTCCGTCACGAGGATGTCGCTCTGCCGAGGCTACCCCTCGCCGAGCTGACGCGAGGATCCGCGCGCCCCGCTGTGAGCGACTCTGCCTTCAACCGATCCCGGAGGCTGTCATCTCGCCGAGGCTACCCCTCGGCCCGCCAAAGAACGGAGCCGCGCCTTTCCGCTCGAGCGAACGCGCCGTCGGTCGACCCCACTGGTCATCTCCGTCTCGAGCGACAGCCACGACAACTCGGGGGTCCCGCGCGTCCCCTCTTTGACCACGTTGACCACGCACCTTCCATACTATTAATGTGTTCTGCGAAAAATAGCAGAAACATTTGGCGCCGTCTGTGGAAACCGAGTCGACACCTACGACGTCAACCGCATCGGTAGCGACTCATTCCATGATCTAAAACCCGTCTCCCCGTAAAGACTAGATGGGATTCCCCCTCCCGCGATCCAAGATTGATGCTGTGGGCGGAGCAGAAGACTAGCGTTGGGCTGGAGAATTCGCACCAGATCGTTTCCCTTTTCCTCTCAAAAGTGAGCAGACTCAACTGAACTCGAGATCGACCGCTCTGCTTCTCTCTTCTTCCCAACATTCGAACTTCAGACTCCCGAAGAAGACCGAGGCCGTGCGACGGCGGGAGCAAGCGTTCTGTCTCAGATAGAACCCGAGCTCGAGCAGAAGCTGGTGCCCTCAATCCAAGGTCGAACTTGGTTGACAGGAAGCTTCGATCATCCAGACGCATCAGGGTTCAACCGGATGAACCCATCAATTCTACGAAGCTCTGATCAGAGCCTCTCGGCCTCATACGAGCTTCGCCTCGAATGGGGACTCCGACGAAGCACCGGCGTCCCGGGAGAAGCGTCAACCTTCGGCATCACCGACCGCGCCTCGACAGGGCCCGATCTGGGCCTTCGATCCACGTCCATCGCCCTGAGGGAGAAATCGACATTCGACCTGAGGGGACATCAGATCCGACGAGTTGTCCGGCTCAGCACAACTCCTGACAGATATCGGTCCGTCCCCGCCTCGTTCCAACTAAGAACGAGGTGCCCCATCCATGTTCGACGATGAACAAGCTCCTCTTGCCTCGTTTCGACTGAGATCTACCTACACTCGGATCTAAAGCGAGTTGGGGGAAAGAGACGGTGCCTATCTCCATCTTCAGCCACTCTTCCCTCATCTCCCCTCACCGCTGACGGGATTGCCACCCAATCATCCCGAGCACGGGCGCTAGGTCCGATCTGATCCGCCCTGAGGCCGAGGCCGACCTCAGAGGAGGCCGAGGCCGACCAGTCCAGGCCGAGGCCGAGGCCGACCAGTGCAGGCTGAGGCCGAGGCCGACCCCTGAGGAGGCCGACCAGTCCAGGCCGAGGCCGAGGCTGACCAGTTCAGGCCGAGGCCGAGGCCGACCTCAGAGGAGGCCGACCAGTCCAGGCCGAGGCCGAGGCTGACCAGTGCAGGCTAAGGCCGAGGCCGACCCCTGAGGAGGCCGACCAGTCCAGGCCGAGGCCGAGGCTGACCAGTTCAGGCCGAGGCCGAGGCCGACCTCAGAGGAGGCCGACCAGTCCAGGCCGAGGCCGAGGCTGACCAGTGCAGGCTGAGGCCGAGGCCGACCCCTGAGGAGGCCGACCAGTATAGGCCGAGGCCGAGGCAGACCAGTTCAGGCCGAGGCCGAGGCCGACCCCTGAGGAGGCTGACCAGTTCAGGCCGAGGCCGAGGCCGACCCCTGAGGAGGCCGACCAGTTCAGGCCGAGGCCGAGGCTGACCCCTGAGGAGGCTGACCAGTTCAGGCCGAGGCCGAGGCCGACCCCTGAGGAGGCCGACCAGTCTAGGCCGAGGCTGACCCCAGAGGAGGCCGGCCAGTCCAGGCCGAGGCCGACCCCTGAGGAGGCCGACCAGTCCAGGACGAGGCCGAGGCCGACCAGTCCAGGCCGAGGCCGACCCCAGACGAGGCCGACCAGTTCAGGCCGAGGCCGAGGCTGACCAGTCCAAGCCGAGGCCGAGGCCGACCCCAGAGGAGGCTGACCAGTTCAGTCCGAGGCCAAGGCTGACCAGTTCGGCCGAGGCCGAGGCCGACCCCAGATGAGGCCGAAGCCGACCCAGCAAAAAGGTCAAACTGTCCTCTTCCCCCTTTGCTAATTAATTGTGTGCTTTTAGACAACTACAAGAGCTTCCCTAACAATTCTCCTCTCTTAAACTTCTTGCGAGATGGTGATAAAAAGCCACATCCTCCGGTTTCAACAAATGTCTCACAAAAAGCTTGTAGATAAGGCCGCCATGGTCGCGACAACGCCGGAGCACACGGCGACCGGCATTGCGGCCTCGGCCAACTTGAGGGAGAGGTGCAAGGAGTGCGTCTAGATCCGGGGACGGGCCAGGAAGACGCGGGGCTACGAGTGGCCTGGCAAGGTCGCCAAGGAGAATGAGATCTCGATCGAGTTCAGACAAGAGACAACACTGACGACCCTCGCAGGCGTCGGGCTTAGCCCCGACTCGACCTTCATCGATGGCCCTACCACCATCTCTGGCCATTGTCTCGACGTCTTCCATACCAACACCGTGCAGCCATCGCCAAACATATGGGCTGAGCTCCCATCACTGTGCCGCCCTTGCCGAGCTACCTTGGTCGTACCGCCAAACAGACAAAAGCGGGAGCCGGAGCGAGAGCAGGAGCTGGAGCAGGAGCAAGGATCCAGACAAAAGATGGAGCCGGAGCCGGAGCTGGAACTGGAGCAAAAGCTAGGATCCAGACAAAGCTGGAGCCGGAGCGGGAGATGCGGTCCAGACAAAAGCTATAGCTGGAGCTGGAACTGGAGCAGAAGCTAGGATCCAGACAAAGCTGGAGCCGGAGCGGGAGATGCGGTCCAGACAAAAGCTATAGCTGGAGCTGGAGCTGGAGCTGAATTTGGAAATAGAACTAGAGCTGTGTCTAGACGAGGCTGACCCATCCAAGAGGAGGCCGACCACACCAGTTCAACCGACCCAGGAGGAGGCCGACCAGACAAGTCCGACCGCCTTGCCAAGTATCTGAGTTTCAACGCCAAACCACCTCGTCGAGCTTACAAAGTTATCCCCACTGCGACGGAGCTGTTGAACCAGTCGAGCATCCAGGCCGCTCCTCCGACCGTGGCCGAGCCGTTTGGCCGAAGCACCACCGTCTGAGTTCGAGCAACCAAGCAGCTCCTCCGATCGAGGCCGACCAGTTCAGGCCGAAACCGAGGCCGACCCCAGAGGAGGCCGACCAGTCCAGACGAGTCTAACCACCCTTCCAAGCCTCCGAGCCACCTTGTCTCAAAGTCGTCCTCATCCTGGCCAAGCCGATCTGGCCGAATCACCCCCGTCCGAGTTCAAGCACCCATATCGCTCCTCCGACCGTGCAGCTGGGTCCCCGCTTGCCGAACAACTCCTGCATCCACCGATCTGGACGAAGCAATGGCAGAGCGCCACCATGGAATCTTCAAAAGGCTTCACAAGGTCCTCACCCTTTTCGCCGGCCGTAGGCCGAGGGGCAACTCCCCTCGCCACCGGGCGGATCTCCTTTGCCGGTCGTAAGCCGAGGGGCAACTCACCTCGCCACCGAGCGGATCTCCTTCGTCGGCCGTAAGCCGAGGGGCAACTCCCCTCACCACCAAGCGGATCTCCTTCGTCGGCCGTAAGCCGAGGGGAAACTCCCCTCGCAACCGAACGAACGGATCGGTTAAAGAGCTGGGAGCAACCCCCCCAGTAGGCCGAGCACTCCTTCGTCGGCCGTAAGCCGAGGGGCAACTCCCCTCGCCACCGAACGAATCTCCTTTGTCGGCCGTAAGTCGAGGGGCAACTCCCCTCGCCACCGAACGAATCTCCTTCGTCGGCCGTAAGCCGAGGGGCAACTCACCTCGCCACCGAGCGGATCTCATTCATCGGCCGTAAGCTGAGGGGCAACTCCCCTCGCCACCGAGTGGATCTCCTTCGTCGGCCGTAAGCCGAGGGGCAACTCCCCTCGCAACCGAACGAACAGATCGGTCAAAGAGCTGGGGGCAACCCCCCCAGTAGGCCGAGCACTCCTTCGTCGGCCGTAAGCCAAGGGGCAACTCCCCTCGCCACCGAACGAATCTCCTTCGTCGGACGTAAGCCGAGGGCCAACTCCCCTCACCACCGAACGAATCTCCTTCGTCGGCCGTAAGCCGAGGGGTAACTCCCCTCGCCACCGAACGGATCTCCTTCGTCGGCCGTAAGCCGAGGGGCAACTCCCCTCGCAACCGAACGAATCTCGGACCGACGATCTATCGTCACTAGCCAACTCCGCAGGACGGACCAAATTCTACAGAAAGAGCAACTTCTCCCCCATTAAACTACATCTCCCGACCTCCACCTCAACAATGGTAGAGCTCAGAAGATGGGGGCAATTGATACGACTATTTTGACCGGGTCCGGAGGAGCCAAGTCAACCACGACCAGTCAACCAGCCAAACTACGGCCTCGGGCTCCGGCCCAAGGATCTTACGGGCAGGTCGCGTTTCTCCACCCACGACGAAGGCCCAAGAGATTGCCCGCTTCTGTAGCGGAGGAAATCGGGGCCCAAATCGAGGAAGCCTTCGCCAAATATGGCAGCCGCCACGTGCCATCATGATCCGCCAATTATGGCAGCCACCTTCATGGCTCACCAAATATGGCAACCGACTTCACGGCCGGGCTTAATGGCCATCATTCCCCCGCCATTATGGCCCGCCAATTATGGCAACCGCAATGCCCATTACTCCAGCCTTCATGGCTCGCCAATTATGGCAATCACTCATGGCCATGACTCCACCTTCATGGCGTCATCAAGTGGGCGCAATTAGAGGGGGTCAACCCTTCCCCATTTGCACGACCCCATGAATGGCGGCCATGATGTCACGTCATGGCACATGATGAGCATGGTTCGTCTATATGAGGAGGGGGCGGGCGTCATTTGTGAGGGGCCGGATCTTCACCACCTACAACGGAGGTACCTCATACTCCCATCTTACTGTCACGCCCTGCTTCCCAAAAATATGGAGGCGAAGCGTGAGAAGGTCCGCTCAGACTTGAAGCTACAAAGCTGCAAGTCCGATAAGCGTCGATCAAAACTAAAACTGCAGGTCCTTGCAACGCGAACGAAACAAAGATGATAACAATGAAATGAGACAAAAGAGATATCTCGGAATATCCATAAAATAAGTTTCAACATCACAGAAAAAAAACCACCAGGCTAAAAGAAAGAGAGACAAAAGGCCCAAACATGGCCAACAAAGTACAAAGTACAAAACAACGGTGCTACGCACCAACAACTAACAAAAGCCTAAAAAGAAAACTCAACAAAATCACCAAGGATGGTCTCCGGTGTCCACAAACTCCTCGACGAACGTAGGCTCAGTGTCAGCAACTACCTCGTCCGCTACAACTATCTCTGGCTCAGGGTCTAACATGTGACACCCAAAGAGAAAGGGGCACATGTCAGCAAGTCTGGAAGACTTGTGCAAGTGAAACTGAAAGTACAAGTAAAAGCAACCTAAAAGTTCTAGCATGATGCTATGACATGGCAGTTAAGTAATGAGTGCAACAGGTAAAGTAAAGCGAAGTAAAGTACGAGCATGGCATGACATTCACAAGACAAGTACAAGACAAGAAAAGTAAGCACCTCGTGCACAGAGATTCCGTCTTTTGGCTAGAGTGGCTGCGCGGGCCAACTCCTAAGCTCAAGTAACCGTTTATCCCTACCCCTCCACGTGTATCGGGCATTGGTTTCTGGCCAACACATGAGGCCCGCTTCTGGACCACGAGCCAGGAAGTGTGTAAACAAGTATGGCGTAGGGGTGCACCTAGCCGGACAAGTAGTACGAGGACAAGTAATGTAGCGTGTGCTACGATGCAACAATCAATGCATGGATGACATGGCATGGCAAGTAGTAAAGCGTACAAGTAAGAAAAGTAAACGTGACAGTTTAGCATGCATGAATGACAAGTTTAAGGGTTGGATCTAGCTTCGTTGTCAAGCTAGATCATTTAGGTGACGGATCTAGTTTCGTTGTCAAACTAGATCAAGTAGGCGTCTAGCCAGCTATCATTTCACTGACTAGTCTCTTTTACGCTAAAAGCAAGGAAGTGGCCTAAAAACATGGCCCTACACAAGAGTTGGCAAGTTTCACTTGCCTGCAAGCACGACGTCTGAGCACACCGTCCAATGAGTCCAAAAATCACAATTATCCTACGTGCACAAGTCCACCGGCCTACATCCGTTTTATTAATCTTGATTAGTGATTGATAAAACATTTAAAATACTTTAAAATACTGATTTTTAGTCTTGGTTAGCATGCAATTTGGTTGGGGGTCCTATGGGTGCAAAACGTTACCTCAACACGACGCGAAAGCTACACCGGCGTCGGGTAGCGACGCCGGGGGTTGGAATAATAGAACGCGCTCCAAGTCCTGATTCCAATATAGTTTCCTCGCTGGAAAGTTCAGAGCTTCAACCGGGGCGGCGGTTCCAGATTCCAAAGCTCGCACGTGCGACGACGGGCTACGACGTGCGACGACGTCGTACGCGGCAAGTCGTCGAAGAGAACGCACCTAGGTGGGGCCCACAGCAGTCCTAGGGGCCTTTGGGGGACCCACAATAACTCTGGAGAACTTGGGGGGCCCACGGTGGCAAGCGGTGCGACGGGTGCGGGGTTGCGACGATTGGCCATCGGTCGTACTCAGCCAATGCGGGAGGATGGCTCGGTCAGGCACTAGGGAACGGGCTGTGCAGCAGCGGGGGTCGGTCGCGAGCCTTGGTGCGGAGAGGTCGGTCGGTCGGTGCGGGCGACAGCACCGGCCGTGCGCTGCGGATGCGGGGGAGCGGGCGCTGCAACGTTGCAAGCGTTGCAACGTTGCGGAGGCGGGCGATCCGCTCGGTCAAGCGCTAGCGGATGCGGGCGACAAGGCGGGCGCTGAGCGGGGGCTTGCAGCGGAGCGGGGGCTTGCAGCGGAGCGGGGATGCGAGCGGAGCGGGGAAGGCCATCGATCTGACCGAGAGGAATCTTCGGTCGGAGCGGGGAGCGGGGGGGTGGCGATAGCAGCGGGGTGCGGGGCTTGCTTGGTGCGGGCGGTGGCCTCGGTCAGGCCGAGGGAACGGAGCGGAAATCTTCGGTCGTGCACAGGCGACGGCTGCAACGTTGCGACGATTCGTCGCAACGTCAAATTTGGGTTTTGGAAGAGGCTAGGGTTAATTTCTTGTGAAAATAGGTCTTCCTAGGGGTTGCTTATATAGTATAGATGGGTTGACTTGGTCTAGGGCTAAATCTAATAGGATTAGAATATTAAAAAGATTTAAAATTTGAAATTCAATTACTCCAACTCCTCCAAGGGTTTGACTTGGTCCAAATGAGCTGGAAATTGGCTCAAAAATTCCTTAAAACGTTTAAAACTCAAATAAATTTTATTTGGCCAAAATTAATTTAAAAATAAATTATTAAAAATATTATAAACCTTGTTAAAAATCTAAAAGTGGTCAAATAACCTCCAAAAATTATAAAATAAATATCGGGGTGATCGTGATGACGAATGTGAGCTAACTAAGAATACGGATCTCAAATTCGACGTCGGACGACGAAACTAAAAATAGAAACGTCTCCCGTCCAAAGTGAAAATCGCCACGTCTCATCGAATAAGTGTAAATTGTGGGAGAACGACTCGAGAAACGTCGTTCCAAAATAGTGCCACTATTTAATATTCTCAGAGACGTTCACAACGGCATATCACACTAAAGTGTTCACAGACGAACAACGTCTAAAACAAACACGTGCACGGTCAAAAGCACGTGCACGAACAACGTACCACGAAAAGTGGTCGTTACATCCTCCCCACCTTAGAATAAAGTCCGTCCTCGGACTTTCTAATATAGCTAGGCGCTCTAGTAACTACCCCAATCAAGTCATATTATAATTCAACCAGGTATAGTCATTACAAGTGCTTATATATGCACTAGGTAGTCAAACATTAATACTACCAACACGTATATATATACATTCACGTATGTCATATACTTATACCTATTATAGTCAGTCAGACTCATACACGTATTTCAATCATATATATAAGCATGCATCCCTTATATAACTACTACTCACAAAACAATAGTTCAGATACTTATATAAGGATAGTCTCACACTTAGCAAATACAATCATTGCTCTACCTATAGGTAGCTACCTATGCACAAACCTCAAGGGTATACTACCTTCTAATATTCATCCAATATCAAACATCTCAACACATATAGTCACACCATACCATTATTAAGTCAAATTTTACTATATATATATATTCACCACCACTATAGTTTCACGATATATAGTCATTCAAATACATGCAAATAGTTCACCAAATATTCACATCACGTACGGTCCTATAACTATATTTACGTCACGCCACATATACCATAGTCATCCATACCTATAACTAAACACATACTTACCCGTGCATGGTGCACTCCCATACACGCTAACATTCCATTTTCATACGCCAATCATACCATTATATAACTAGCACACATACACACCTAGTTTTAGCTAGTACACATATGTTCACACAGGCAAGTCCTTAGTAAATAACTATACCACAAGACCAACACCTATAACTATATACTGGCGTAGCGACCCACAATCATGTGCGTAGCACAACCAGGCACAACCACTCCTATCACTATACATTCATCAAACATTGCTATATTCAAACTACAAACATACATTCAATATACTTAGAGTATACCCACTCAAGCTTGAGTGAGACTCAATACACATATTAGAATATTCTATATACGTAACACGACATTCATACATATACCAATACCACTCCCATATATATACATCTACCAATACAACCATATACATTCCATAAATCAATCACCCTTAATATTTAGTCAGGCAATACTCACGTAGTTAAATCAATTTATATACCATAATAATAACATTACAGACATCAGCACCCACATATTTATAATACCCTCCCTAATTCATGCATACGTATTCATCGTATAGTCACACACATGTAACACATATATTCATACCTTAGCCTACTACCTATAATTAGTATTCTAACACATTCACACGTACATAATTAAGATGTGTAATAGTCGTGTATACCTCACGGTATGCACGCATGCAACATCCCGTAAAAGCAAGCAATACCAATCAAAATTATAATTCTACTATCATATGCATTTCTCCTATATACTCAGGCAACAAAACATAACTACTTACATATAAGCACATTATATATCTACCTACGAGCACACACTCACATGCACTAATATATAGGTCACTCAATAGGCCTACTCACTTAACTATACGTACACTTATTATTATCACACCTAGCACACACATATCTTTACCAATCATTTTATTTCAACCATTATAAGTATCACCAACTACATACACTCCATTAGACATTCCAACGCTAACTATTATATACACAGGCATCCCTAGTATAGTATAGCTATCCACACAAAATCTATAACTACTAACACACAACAACTTCATACTATCACGAATAACTCCGAGTATATATATATCACACAAGAGGCAAACATCAATATACTATGGGGATACACTCATTCAAGCCCACGTACACAACTTAGGTACGTGCACTACGACTACCTCACAAGGTCCAAGGGTCTACTAACAATTAAGGGTTGACACAGACATTGACGGACCCTAAGGCCTAAGCAATAAAGAGAGGTCGAGAGCGTGACGAGGGAAGGATCGATAAGCTCGAGTTCAGATAGGACAAATACAAGGAGACGGCTTGGTTAGACGAAACATTGACTCAATGGTGATGTTTAGGTTGAGGGAAAAGGGAGATGTAGTGATGCTTATATAGGAGGGGAAAAAGGAAATAGGGTAAATAGCATGAGTTAAAATACGCAAAATTGAAAACTGTTGTACTTCAAAAAAATTGGAATTCCTCATCTGTATAAAATATTTGAAGATCGATAAAGCGAGTTGAAACAAGTTTGAGTCGAATATTCATAATAAGAGAAAATATTTTATTGGTTTATATAAAATCAATGTAAAAGGAAGTAAAATCATTTACACGAATATTAAGGACGAGGTTTTAGAAATCTTATACGTTAGTAATTTAATATAATGTTGTCAAAAGTTTTTGAAAGTCAAAGAATGAAATCAAGTAACGGAAAGGTTTAAACTCATGTTAAATGCTTTCAAAACTTTGGGCTATGGAAAATTGAAGATAATCAATTTGAAACTACTTTTAGAAAACCAAGGTTTACCGAAAATGAAAAACTGATTTACACAAGGTTCTTAATATACGAGCACAACAAGTCTGGCACGGTTATAAAAATAGTTGAAATTCAATTTGGTTTAGAATTTTTTTCTAAAAGCGTGTATGGTGAGCGGAAAGAAGATGGTAGTAGCTTAGCATAAGAATTATCAGGATCGAATAGCAATTCTTTAAAATCAAATCAGGGAGGGTCTAGAGCAGTAAGAGGTTATGAAAATAGTAATTTTGCAAAAATCTGAAATAGTGAGAACGACGAGCAAAACCAACTTGCGGAAATCTGAAATTCCATGTGAAAGTAAACACGAAGTATTATCCAAATGGCATAAACAAAAGGGAAAATTATAAATCGAACTGAGCAAAATAAAAGTACGGTTCAGAATAAAATTAATATATGAAAAGACGACATGAGTACGAAAACATAGGCTGGGAAAATGCTATAAACTAGCATTCAGAAATTCCGACAACGTTTTTTTTTAAAAAAATTTAAATCAACGAAGGGGGATGAAGTATAAGTATACATGCATTGAAATTTGGGTCAAAATTAAACTTCGGAAAGGAGGAAGTTCGAAAAATACTTTCAAGAGTTTCAAAATTCATAATGGAGAGGTTCGAAAATTGGCGACGATCGCCTTGAGGCGATCTCGTGAATCGAGGCAAGGAAATTAGTCGGATGATCAGAACATTCATACTCCTAGGATATGAATCAGGAAGTCTACAGAAACACCTACGGTCGACCAACTAAAGAGTGAAACTAAGCGCTAAGACTTCTAAAGGTTAGAAGGTAAAGGAAAACGCTCAACTTGGTCCGAAACCGATGAACCCAAGCGAACGACCAAAAGGAAAACCTAGAAGTATAATATAGTCAGGGGTAAACAAGGACCACTAAGGTAACTTCTACGACAATTAAATTGATTGCTAAAAGGGGGTCTAACTACAATCAGGGCCTCTAACTATCAAGCACAGACGTCTAACTAAGCCTCTACTACCTAGGGACATATGGAAATGACTAGATTCAGGGCTTCTGACTCGAATGTTGCAATTTATTTAATGGACATTCCGTTATTATCGTTGTTTTGTTAATTCACAATTGCAAGACCGGACCTGCATGGGCCACCAACAAAACCTGTCACGCCCCGCTTCCCAAAAATATGGAGGCGAAGCGTGAGAAGGTCCGCTCAGACTTGAAGCTACAAAGCTGCAAGTCCGATAAGCGTCGATCAAAACTAAAACTGCAGGTCCTTGCAACGCGAACGAAACAAAGATGATAACAATGAAATGAGACAAAAGAGATATCTCGGAATATCCATAAAATAAGTTTCAACATCACAGAAAAAAAACCACCAGGCTAAAAGAAAGAGAGACAAAAGGCCCAAACATGGCCAACAAAGTACAAAGTACAAAACAACGGTGCTACGCACCAACAACTAACAAAAGCCTAAAAAGAAAACTCAGCAAAATCACCAAGGATGGTCTCCGGTGTCCACGAACTCCTCGACGAACGTAGGCTCAGTGTCAGCAACTACCTCGTCCGCTACAACTATCTCTGGCTCAGGGTCTAACATGTGACACCCAAAGAGAAAGGGGCACATGTCAGCAAGTCTGGAAGACTTGTGCAAGTGAAACTGAAAGTACAAGTAAAAGCAACCTAAAAGTTCTAGCATGATGCTATGACATGGCAGTTAAGTAATGAGTGCAACAGGTAAAGTAAAGCGAAGTAAAGTACGAGCATGGCATGACATTCACAAGACAAGTACAAGACAAGAAAAGTAAGCACCTCGTGCACAGAGATTCCGTCTTTTGGCTAGAGTGGCTGCGCGGGCCAACTCCTAAGCTCAAGTAACCGTTTATCCCTACCCCTCCACGTGTATCGGGCATTGGTTTCTGGCCAACACATGAGGCCCGCTTCTGGACCACGAGCCAGGAAGTGTGTAAACAAGTATGGCGTAGGGGTGCACCTAGCCGGACAAGTAGTACGAGGACAAGTAATGTAGCGTGTGCTACGATGCAACAATCAATGCATGGATGACATGGCATGGCAAGTAGTAAAGCGTACAAGTAAGAAAAGTAAACGTGACAGTTTAGCATGCATGAATGACAAGTTTAAGGGTTGGATCTAGCTTCGTTGTCAAGCTAGATCATTTAGGTGACGGATCTAGTTTCGTTGTCAAACTAGATCAAGTAGGCGTCTAGCCAGCTATCATTTCACTGACTAGTCTCTTTTACGCTAAAAGCAAGGAAGTGGCCTAAAAACATGGCCCTACACAAGAGTTGGCAAGTTTCACTTGCCTGCAAGCACGACGTCTGAGCACACCGTCCAATGAGTCCAAAAATCACAATTATCCTACGTGCACAAGTCCACCGGCCTACATCCGTTTTATTAATCTTGATTAGTGATTGATAAAACATTTAAAATACTTTAAAATACTGATTTTTAGTCTTGGTTAGCATGCAATTTGGTTGGGGGTCCTATGGGTGCAAAACGTTACCTCAACACGACGCGAAAGCTACACCAGCGTCGGGTAGCGACGCCGGGGGTTGGAATAATAGAACGCGCTCTAAGTCCTGATTCCAATATAGTTTCCTCGCTGGAAAGTTCAGAGCTTCAACCGGGGCGACGGTTCCAGATTCCAAAGCTCGCACGTGCGACGACGGGCTACGACGTGCGACGACGTCGTACGCGGCAAGTCGTCGAAGAGAACGCACCTAGGTGGGGCCCACAGCAGTCCTAGGGGCCTTTGGGGGACCCACAATAACTCTGGAGAACTTGGGGGGCCCACGGTGGCAAGCGGTGCGACGGGTGCGGGGTTGCGACGATTGGCCATCGGTCGTACTCAGCCAATGTGGGAGGATGGCTCGGTCAGGCACTAGGGAACGGGCTGTGCAGCAGCGGGGGTCGGTCGCGAGCCTTGGTGCGGAGAGGTCGGTCGGTCGGTGCGGGCGACAGCACCGGCCGTGCGCTGCGGATGCGGGGGAGCGGGCGCTGCAACGTTGCAAGCGTTGCAACGTTGCGGAGGCGGGCGATCCGCTCGGTCAAGCGCTAGCGGATGCGGGCGACAAGGCGGGCGCTGAGCGGGGGCTTGCAGCGGAGCGGGGATGCGAGCGGAGCGGGGAAGGCCATCAATCTGACCTAGAGGAATCTTCGGTCGGAGCGGGGAGCGGGGGGTGGCGATAGCAGCGGGGTGCAGGGCTTGCTTGGTGCGGGCGGTGGCCTCGGTCAGGCCGAGGGAACGGAGCGGAAATCTTCGGTCGTGCACAGGCGACGGCTGCAACGTTGCGACGATTCGTCGCAACGTCAAATTTGGGTTTTGGAAGAGGCTAGGGTTAATTTCTTGTGAAAATAGGTCTTCCTAGGGGTTACTTATATAGTATAGATGGGTTGACTTGGTCTAGGGCTAAATCTAATAGGATTAGAATATTAAAAAGATTTAAAATTTGAAATTCAATTACTCCAACTCCTCCAAGGGTTTGACTTGGTCCAAATGAGCTGGAAATTGGCTAAAAAATTCCTTAAAACGTTTAAAACTCAAATAAATTTTATTTGGCCGAAATTAATTTAAAAATAAATTATTAAAAATATTATAAACCTTGTTAAAAATCTAAAAGTGGTCAAATAACCTCCAAAAATTATAAAATAAATATCGGGGTGATCGTGATGACGAATGTGAGCTAACTAAGAAGACGGATCTCAAATTCGACGTCGGACGACGAAACTAAAAATAGAAACGTCTCCCGTCCAAAGTGAAAATCGCCACGTCTCATCGAATAAGTGTAAATTGTGGGAGAACGACTCGAGAAACGTCGTTCCAAAATAGTGCCACTATTTAATATTCTCAGAGACGTTCACAACGGCATATCACACTAAAGTGTTCACAGACGAACAACGTCTAAAACAAACACGTGCACGGTCAAAAGCACGTGCACGAACAACGTACCACGAAAAGTGGTCGTTACACTTACACCTTCTTCCACCTTGAATATTTCTCCTCCAAAGCTCAGCCCGAGGACTCGAGTATCGGTCTCTCCGCGAGCCATACTCGATCCCACCGAGCACTTATCAGGCCAGATCTGACTTTGGCATCGGAGGGGCTTCGGTCAGAACCAAGGTCCGACCCCCCTGACGAGCTCTCTCGTCTATTCAGGTCCAGGAGTTCCAGCGACGCCGAGGTAACCCCTCGGTGTCCTTCCAGCCGGAGCCGAGCGCCCTCGTCCCTGACCTCGTTCGTCTCCTCCGTCACGAGGATGTCGCTCTGCCGAGGCTACCCCTCGCCGAGCCGACGCGAGGATCCGCACGCCCCGCTTCGAGCGACTCTGCCTTCAACCGATCCCGGAGGCTGTCATCTCGCCGAGGCTACCCCTCGGCCCGCCAAAGAACGGAGCCGCGCCTTTCCGCTCGAGCGAACGCGTCGTCGGTCGACCCCACTGGTCATCTCCGTCTCGAGCGACAGCCACGACAACTCGGGGGTCCCGCGCGTCCCCTCTTTGACCGCGTTGACCACGCACCTTCCATACTATTAATGTGTTCTGCGAAAAATAGCAGAAACAGAACGCATAAGAGAACAATATGATCTTTGATTTAAATGCATTGTTTAATGAACTTACACGTTGCTCAACACTTCAGGATGCAAGTTGTACTCACTAATATTATAAGTTCAAATTAGATACAGCCAGGGTGGATCACTCTTATATATTTTGATCCTTAATATTATAATAAAAAAATTATATATATATATATATATATATATATATATATATATATATATATATATATATATATATATATATATATATCAGTTCTTGTACATTTTTTTTTCTTCTTTTGGCTCTCGGGATAGCGGAAGGTGTTTGTTAAGGTGTGGGGTGATGGCGCATGTGCTCTCGCCCCGACTTATAATCATCCTTCCTCCTCTCTTGAGTCTTGTACATTTTTCCTAGTATCAATAAAGTGCAAGCATATTCTCCATATATATATATATATATATATATATATATATATATATATATATATATATATATATATATCGGTTCCGGTTCTGGGTACCCGTTTTCTATAGACGGGAACCGGAACCGGACCCGATACCCGTCGGTTCCAAATTTTCCTACCCGGAACCTACCCGGAACCGATAACTATCTACCCAGAACCTACCCGTTAGGGTAAGTTCCGATCGGGTATCTGGGTACCCTGTACCCGTGCACACCCCTACATCTAGTCCCCAAGCAATTTTCGATTACGATTTCCAGTATGACTTCCTTCACTGGAATAATAGTACAACCTCTCCCTCTACACCACAAGCCATTGTAAGGAAATATCCTCTTGAACAAACATCGAGTATAAACTCTCTTAAAAACCTGAGAGTAAACTTATCCTTTCTCTCTTACAACCTAAGAGAGAAATATATTTACAACATTTGTTGAAGGTGAACAATTTCATGTAGTCGACGATGAAGCATAAGCGTATATTATGAGGCAATAATATTTCTAATTTAAAATATGAAAATTAGGGATTAGAGACCTAGGAATTTTGGCCAAGAAATCAAGTTGAAAGCTTCGAATATGAAGGCCAAGAGAGGGGATTTTTCATGAAATCTTTTTGCACAAAAACAAATTTTTTCTCTCAAAAAATAATAATCTTTCTTGTTATATAAACATCCTTGAATAATTTGCTATTGATAATAGTATAAACCAAATTTCCCGAAATACACATAAAACCACTTGAAACGACTAGTTATGCAAATTCGGTTTTGGTCAATGGTGAAATCATTAGTCGACTAGTAAACCACTGTTAGTCAACTAATGGCTTATTAGTCGACTAATCATTTGCCTTTAGTCGACTAGTCAGTCATGTTAAAAAAAATACAGAAGTCTCCTTTTTAAATTAATCGATTAGTGTTAATCTATTAGGCGAGTAATCAGGTCATTAGTCCACTGGTAGTAAAACATTGGTCGACTAATCTGACATATTGATATCCATTGGTTTTCAAGTTTTATTACTAAACTATTGATGAATCTTTTGTCGACTAATAAGCTAAAACTTGCATTGTTTTGGCTTTAAAAATTAGGAAAATAAATTGAAATATTTTCAAAACTATTTCTATGAAATATTAATGTGTGAAGTGCATCATCAAGACATTAACATTCTAATTAATGACAAGAAATAAATACAGCAAAATAAATAAATTTTCCTTGTACTTTTGATATATGCCTTGAATTTCAAGTTCTTGCCTTTGATTCTTCAAATACTTTATTCCATAGCCTTGATCACTATCATGCAGCTTTAATCTTTTTCTTTATTTATGCATTAATAAACTATTAGCACACAAATATGTTTAATCATCATCAAAACATATATGAGGGTGACTCAATATCCAACAAAATTTGCACAAGGCTCCGATGAGAAATTTTTGCTGAAAACGGTGCAGGACATCACTTTGGGGCTAAAGAAAGTTGCTGAAAACGACGTTTCATATTTTGTGGAAACGAAGTGAAAGGTACGTACTTTAATTAAACATGCGTTTATAATTGCAGGTTGATAAATCTATCATTAGGGGTTGGTCGGACCCAACCCCGGGATAGTAGAGATTCTGGCTAGAGTTGTCACTTTAGGGCTCGAATAAAATTATTTAAGTCTGTTTTTTTGCGGCTGATTTGATCTCGTCGTCCGTCCGACTAAGGCCCGACGTCGAATTTGTATCCCTAAGGACCCAGAAAACCCTACAGTGGTATCAGAGCCATGTCTACTTGATCTATAGTTTTTGCAATTATAAAGTGTATATGACACAACATGTTTCTCCATCAAATGGAGGTTGTAATTAAACTATTAAATTGCCATTTCATGTGAATTTTATTTTTGAAAAACAAATGTTTTTTTGAAAATTAGATCTAATTTTAAAAAATCATGTGATAATTTTTGAAAATTTAGATCTTGATAATTATATGACAATTATTGTTGTAACTTTATTATGAGATAATTTTAGTTGCAAGTGTTAATACCAAAATTTTATGTGATAAAATTTTTATATCTTTAATGGTTATATAATATTTCTTGTTAATTAAGTTATATAACCTAATGGTTATAGAAGAACTATTAGGTTAGCCATTAAAAGCTTTCTGAAAATTATAAGATAATTTTTGATATACATGCTATGATTTAAACTTGTTTAAATACCTAATACCTGATTAGGATAACTGACCGACGCCCGTTTACGGTTTGGACGCGGTGTCGTTTTACCGCAAGTGCACGGTTAGTGAGGGTGCAGGTTTATCGAACTCAGGGAGGTGGATGGATTGAATGGCTACTAGCCTCGCCTAGGTTGTGTGAGAGCTACGCGGATAATAAGAGTGAGTAGTGAAGAAATAAAAGAAAGAAATGAAAAGGACAAGAAATGAATCCCCGCTAACACGGGCTAGAGCACTCATGACACTTGGCATTCGACTAGATTCAGGGTGAGACATTGCCCCAAAAGGTGGTACCTAGTGTCCCAGGGCCCGATATTCCGGTCGATGCCCAGGACGATACGCTAGGTCTACCCGGTTTTGGACGATGGGCATTCCCATGTCCATTAACACCTTCCGCAATCGAGAGCATTAAGGTCACAATAATAACTCCCAACATTTCGTCCAAGCCATTCCCACGCGTGAGGAGTCGATGTCAATGCTAGGGGTGTGAGCTGTGGCTAGGGGATCAAACGCCAGTTTTATTTCCCCTTGGCCCGACGGTCAAAGGCGGTCTTTCTCCCGCCAGTGACAATAAAACGCCCCCGCGTAACCCTAATGGCCAAATAGGTCGAATGTGATTTCTAACAATACATCAAAGCAGATCTTGACAGGACAAGCATCCGGACCCCAACCCCCAACACATCAGTGTGTTGCCATACGAATTAGACTCAGATTTCTAGAAATCCCCATTGGCATATTCCATCAAACACTTGCCATGCAATCAAGTCAAAGGTAAAATCCCAAGTTTTGATCCTACTCTAACCCATATTAGGGTTCATCAAGAACTACTCAATGATGAAGAACATGATAGCAAGCAATAATTCCAAACAAATATTCATCATCAAGCAAAATGAAAATAACACAAAACAATAGAAATAAGTGAAAAGATACTTATCTTGCATAAGAATCCATCAATCCATTACAAGACTTATTCCAATCGAAACCTAATCTAACCTAATCTAAGGCTCCCATAAAAGGGGCAAAAGCTGCTGAAAAAATAGGGAAGAACCCTCTCCAAGTCATACCCTCACTTATATTTATAAGCCCCATCAAAACCCTAAGGGTTCGGGTCCAAAAACCCAGTAAAACTGCCAAAACAGGACCACCCGATCGGTTGAAGTGTCAACCGATCAGGTGGAAGCAAACAGAGATGCATAACTTCTGAAATTGACCTGAACCGATCGGTTGGACTCCCAACCGATCGGTTGAAGTTCAATTCCAGACATCTCCCAATTTCAGCACCCAGCTGCGCTCAGAAAATTCCAAAAAAAATGTAGAAAAATTGGATTTGGGCATTCTACCTATCGTTGGAAAGCTAACGACGATGCCGATGCTAGAAAAATAAGAGATCACCCAAACTCCCACTGGAATGATATCAGATCGCAATGAATGAGCAGCAGTGTGCGAAAGGGAAAGAAAAGGCCACCTGATCGGTTGAAGTGTCAACCGATCGGGTGGGTTCTTCCCCAAGATGACCCAGGGGGCGAACCGATCGGTTGGGAAGCTCTCTCAAAAACAGAGAGCACTGTCAAGACCACCCGATCACTGAACCGATTGGGTGGGGTCTTCTTCATTGCTGCTTCCTGATCGGGTCGGATACGCGTGCACGAACCGATCGGGTGGGTCTGTCCATCTGATCGGTTGAAGCTCCAAATCTTCAAATTCTCATCTTTGGCCATCGGATCTTTGCCGTATAAGCGTGCTTTGGTTCCGACATGCAAGGTCGACTCCAGAAGACATCGAAATGCCGATATTTACCTCAAATATAAACAATACACCCAATAGTCAATATGAACCAAAATGTGATATATACAACATGGAATGGGATAAAACGTATATGAAACCACAATGAAAAGCGTGTACAAAATATGAAATATGAACACGCGTCAAAGCCCCCAAGCTAAACTCTTCCTCGTCCCCAGGAAGACGAGTTGGAATGAAGATTGGGTGCGAGAGCAATAAAAGAAAGCGAAGAATCCTTGATCACCCTCTCCAAACCTCAAATGTAATCACCAACACAATTAAGCTCAAGGGAAAAGCATGTCGCAATCTAAATCAAGAATTCAATCTCATAGTATAGCATCATGGGTTTATATATCAATAGAACACAAAAGAGATAGTGGCGTGACATTGGCAAAGGCATAGCTATCATAGCACATTATAGTTGATAATATGCCCAAATATGAGGAAGCTCAAAATTCAAATCAAATCGTCCAAACGGTGAATACGAGAAACCAATACATGCATGAAGAAGTAAGAAAGAATAGATATGAATCATGGGAATAACTATCAATCTCTAGGATGAAAGGAATCACCACACACACTTGTCGTTTTTTTATTTTTTGAAACACTTTCTTGCCTTGCTTGTCTTTTCAAAAGGAGATGGAGAAGATGTGGAAAGATCACTTTGTACAAACTCTCGCCTTCCCTATATACAATGGTGCTCTCAAATATAGGAAATGTGGAGATCGAAGGAAAAGGGGAGAATGTGGCATATATACATATTTTTAGGTTTTTTGGTTTGTTTTTATTGTTTTTGATTTTAATATTTTTGTCTTGCAAACTTGCGGAATCGCAATGGAATGCAAGTGCGGCCTACGCATCCCAAGCCAGATGGCTTTAGGGCGTCAGGTTACGAAGAACCCCGAATGACCATTATAAAAAAATATGAAAAATGTGCACTCCCCCAAATGGGAGAATGATGCACGATGAGGGGGAATGTACAAAGTAAAACAAAAGAGAATTATTAAGAAATCCAAGCATAGCAAGAAAATCCTCCATGAATTCAAGCACGGGACAAGGGTGTGGATATCCTAATCCCGTTGAAAGGTAGCTAACACATGCGATAAGAGTACACATATAGTATTTCATGCAAGAGTTAGAAGCACGGGGGTAGGATGGTAAAATATATAACCATTTCTTGGAAATGAAGCGTGAAAATCTAGGAACTTCAAATAGAGTGGCATATTAAAATACGATATATAGCTAGAAGCATGCCTTAAACACAATCACAACCAACAATCTCGAAATATAGCAAATAAACCCAAAAGATGGCAAAACACATATATGAGCACTGAATAATCAAAGAAATAGCGTGATGGAAAAAGTTGCTCAAATGCGAAAAGTGAAGCATGAGTGGCAAAATATCATTGAGGGTTCATTTCTAGAAAGAGGCGAGAATGAAATGGAGAAAGAAAAATGCATGATGGGAATGATGCATAAAAATGAAAAGAAAAATTTTGGATGCATGAAAAAGGTGAAAAAAATTGGAAGAAAATAAAGGAAACATGCATGAAATGCAACTCCTCCAAGCTAAAGCTTGCTTGCCCTCAATGCAATAAGATCACACATGAGAGGGCAAAGATAAAATGAGAGGGGAAATGCATCAAAAATAACAAAAATGACTATGGGTGATACTCTCCCCCAAGCTAATATAAGCTATCTCCAAAAGATATGAAAATCCGGTACGGGGCATAAAAGATAAAGGGGAGAGTGAACAATAGGCAAAACAGGCATCGCCATCCTTTGGAGGTGGTAGGGGTCTCATGGAGAAAAATGATAACGGGGCCAAGAAAAGTGCCAAAAGAACAAGGATAGGGTGATGGGGGTTAAATGATAGAAGGGCACGACATGATGGATTATTATGATACAAAAGCAAACCCTAGATACGCTCCCCTCGCTAATGAGAGGAGACGAGATTATTCTAATCTAAACTAGAAAGCTGTAAATTTCTACACTACTAGATTAGGATACACCTGAGCATAGGTGGATCCAGAATCTGGAGTGGGGCAGGTAGCTGCTCTAACTGCTCCTTCAGTGGCTCCGCCAAAAGCGTCGTGCAACATGTGCCAATGGACCCAAGCAATGCACCTCCAAGCATCCCTCGTAAGTGTCCACCTGTAACATTCAAAGAATGAGGTGCATTAGCCCAAGGCAAGAAATCATTTCCCAAAATAAATGTATCCCAGAGATAATCGTCAAAATAAGATAGAAAAATAATGAAAGGGTGACGAATACTCCCTGAGAATGGGTCGCTATCCTCTGTACTAGTGACGACCAAATCCTCGCTCTTCATGAGAAGTGGCTCTCCAGGTGGTGACGCACCGCAGCATACCTTAAGGGAAGTAGATCCTATGTCCTACGAGAGATATGGAGTGTCAAAAATATATGAGTCTAAAGAAATAGGTCGTGAAAAGCGAGACTCAAATGTAGAGTGAGAATGAGTATGAAAATATCCCTAAATAGGGGAAATATGCTCAAGTAGATGCTCAGCCGCAGAAGAAGTGGAGAGTGGCGGTAGAGGTAGATGTGGCTCGGGCTCCATGAAGTGGGCAATCGTATCCAAGCACTCATGCACATTGTAACGACCTCTTTTCGTCGTACATTGTTCGTGCACGTGCTTTTGGCCGTGCACGTGTTTGTTTTAGACTTTATTTGTTTGTGAACACTTTCGTGTGATATGCCGTTGTGAACGTCTCAGAGAGTATTAAATAGTGGCACTAATTTGGAACGACGTTCCTCGAATCGTTTTACCACAATTTAAACTTATTCGATGAGACGTGGCGATTTTCACTTTTGACGGGAGACGTTTCTATTTTTAGTTTCGTCGTCCGACGTCGAAACTGAGATCTGTCTTCTTAGTTAGCTCACATTCGTCATTACGATCACCCCGATATTTATTTTATAATTTTTGGAGTTTATTTGACCACTTTTATAATTTTTACAAGTTTTATAATATTTTTAATAATTTATTTTTAAATTAATTTCGGCCAAATAAAATTTATTTGAGTTTTAAACGTTTTAAAGAATTTTTGAGCCAATTTCCAGCTCATTTGGACCAGGTCAAATTCTAGGATGGGTTAGAGAAGTTTAAATTCAAATTTTAAATCTTTTTGAACTTCTAATCCTATTAGATTTAGCCCTAGACCAAGTCAACCCATCTATACTATATAAGCAACCCCTAGCAAGACCTATTTTCCAAAGAAATTAGCCCTAGCCTCTTCCAAACTCATTTTGGACGTTGCGACGAATCGTCGCAACGTTGCGACGTTCAGCCCACGTACGACCGAGGAAAACACCGCCGTTCCCCCGCTCAGACCGATAGCCGCCCCCGCATTCTCGCCGTCCGCACCGCTGCTGTCACCCACGCCCGTTCCCCCGCTTGACCGAGAGAAGCCCTCGGTCTGACCGAGGCCCCGCTCCGCACCGACCCCCGCTTGTCGCCCGCTTGTCGCCCCGCTCCGCAGCGTGTCTGACCGATCGCCCCGCCCGCTGTGACCGAGCGCCCAAGCGCTGCATCATTGCAACATCGCCCGCCTCGCATCCCAAGCGCACGACCGAAGCCCCCGACCGGTCTGACTGAAGGAAGCGCCCGCACCCGTTGCTGCGACCGACCCCCGCTGCTGCACAACGATGTTCCCCCGCAGCGACCGAGGGATTCTCCCGCATTGGAGGGGTACGACCGAGAGCCACTCGTCGCAACCCCGCATCCGTCGCACCACTTGCCTCCGTGGGCCCCCCAAGTTCTCCAGAGTTATTGTGGGTCCCCCAAAGGCCCCTAGGAGTACTGTGGGCCCCACCTAGGTGCTTGCTCTTTGAGGATTCGTCGCGTACGACGTCGTCGCACGTCGTAGCCCGTCGTCGCACGTACGAGCTTTGGAATCTGGAATCGTCGCCCGGGTTGATTTCTCTGAAATTTCCAGCGAGGAATCTAATTGGAATCTGGACTTGGAGCGCGATCTTTCATTCCAACCCCCGGCGTCGCTACCCGACGCCGGTGTAGCTTTCGCGTCGTGTTGAGGTAACGTTTTGCACCCCTAGGACCCCCAACCCAATTGCATGCTAATAAAGACTAAAAATCAGTATTTTAAAGTATTTTAAATGTTTTAGCAATCACTAATCAAGATTAATAAAACGGATGTAGGCCGGTGGACTTGTGCACGTAGGAATCGTGACTTTGGACTCGTTGGACGGTGTTTTCTTGACGTGATAATTGCAGGCAAGTGAAACTTGCTGAATCTTGCTTAGGGCCATGTTTTTAGGCCACTTAATTGTTTTTAGCGTAAAAGAGAATAGTCAGTGAAATGATAGCTGGCTAGGCGCCTACTTGATCTAGTTTGACAATGAAACTAGATCCGTCACCTAAATGATCTAGCTTGACAACGAAGCTAGATCCAACCCCTTAAAATTGTTGTTCATGCATGCTAAAATGTCACGTTTACTTTCCTTACCTGTACGCTTTACTTTAACTGCCATGTCATGTCATCCATGCATTGAATGTTGCATCCGTAGCACACGCTACATACTTGTACTTGCTTGTCCCGGGCTAGGTGCACCCCTATGCCATACTTGTTAAAGACACTTCCTGGCTCGTGATCCAGAAGCGAGCATTACCGTTCGGGGGTAAGGCCCTGGCTCGACACACGTGGAGGGGTAGGGTTGAGCGACCACTCAGCGTAAAAGTGTGCCCGTACAGCCTCTTTAGCTGTAAGGCGTGAACTCTGTGCACGAGGTGCTTACTTTTCTTGTCTTGTACTTGTCTTGTGAATGTCATGCCATGCTCGTACTTTGCTTTACCTTACTTTACCTGTTGCACTCATACTTTAACTGCCATGTCATTTGCATCATGCTAGAACTGCTAGGTTGCTTTACTTTTAGTTTCACTTGCACAAGTCTTCCAGACTTGCTGACATGTGCCCCTTGCTCTTTTGGGTGTCACATGTTAGACCCTGAGCCAGAGGCAGTCGTTGAGGACGAGGTGTTTGCTGACGCTGAGACTGAGCCTACGTTCGTTGAGGAGTACGAGGACACCGGAGACCAGTCTTAGTGACTGTGGAGCTGCTTTTGCTTTAGTTTCTATTAGTTGCCGGTGCTTGCACCATTTCTTTGTTTTCGTACTTTGTACTTTTGTTGGCCATGCTGGGCCTCTTTTAGACTCTTTTATTTTAGCCTGGTGGCTTTTTCTGCGATGTTGAGATTTATTATTATGGATATTCTGAGATGTTCTTTTTGTCTCTTTCGTTATTATTATCTTTGTTTCGTTTCGCGTTGCAAGGACCTGCAGTTTAAAAGTGATTGACGCTTATCGGACTTGCAGCTTTGTAGCTTCAAGTCTGAGCGGACCTTCTCACGCTTCGCCTCCACGTTTTTGGGAAGCGGGGCATGACAGGTTTTGTTGGTGGCCCATGCAGGTCCAGTCTTGCAATTGCGAATTAACGGAACAACGATAATAACGGAATGTCCATTAAATAAATTGCAACATCCGAGTTATAAGGCCCCGAGTCTAGTCGCTTTCTTAGGACACTAGGTGATAAGAAGGCTTAGTTAGACGTCTGTGCTTGCTAGTTAGAGGCCCTGACTGTAGTTAGACTCCCTTTTAGCAATTGACCTAATCGTCGTAGGAGTTACCTTAGTGGTTATTGCCTAACCCTGACCATGTTAGACCTCTAAAATTTTCCTTCGGGCGTTCGCTTTCGGGTTCATCGATTTCGGACCAAGCTGAACGCATTTCTTTACCGTATAACCTTTAGAAGTCTTAGCGCTTAGTTTTTAATCTTTAGATGGTCGACCGTATGAGTTCCCCGTAGACTCTTCTGATCCATATCCTAGGTATATGTACGATTTGATCATCCGACCAATTTCCTTGCCTCGATTCACGAGATCGCCTCATGACGATCGTCGTCCATTTTCGAACCTCTCCAATATGAACTTTGAAACTCTTGAAAGTATTTTTCGACTTCCTCCTTTCCGAAGTCTAATTTTGAACCAAATCTCAATGCATGTATACTTATACTTCATCCCCCTTCGTTGATTTAAATTTTTAAAAACGTTGTCGGAATTTCTGAATGCTAGTTTATAGCATTTTCCCAGCCTATGTTTTCGTACTCATGTCGTCTTTTCATATATTAATTTTATTCTGAACCGTACTTTTATTTTGCTCAGGTCGATTTATAATTTTCCCTCTTATTTTTGCCATTTGGATAATACTTCGTGTTTACTTTTAATATACTTTTCAAGTCACATGGAATTTCAGATTTCCGCAAGTTGGTTTTTGCTCGTCGTTCTCACTATTTCAGATTTTTGCAAAATTACTATTTTCATAACCTCTTCCTGCTCTAGACCCTCCCTGATTTGATTTTAAAGATTTGCTATTCGATCCTGATAATTCTTATGCTAAGCTACTACCATTTTCTTTCCGCTCACCATACACGCTTTTAGAAAAATTCTAAACCAAATTGAATTTCAACTATTTTTATAACCGTGCCAGACTTGTTGTGCTCGTATATTAAGAACCTTGTGTAAATCAGTTTTTCATTTTCGGTAAACCTTGGTTTTCTAAAAGTAGTTTCAAAATGATTATCTTCAATTTTCCATAGCCCAAAGTTTTGAAAGCATTTAACATGAGTTTAAACCTTTCCGTTACTTGATTTCATTCTTGACTTTCCAAAACTTTTTGGACAACATTTTATTAAATTACTGACTGATAGAATTTTCTAAACCATGTCCTAAATATTCGCGTAAATGATTTTACTTCCTTTCAAAATGATTTTTAAAACCAATAGGCCATTTTCTATTATTTTGAATATTCGACTCAGATTTATTTTTGAACAACTCGTTTTATCGATCCCCAAACATTTCTTCTCAGACGAGGATTTTAAAGTACAACCGTTTTCAATGTTGCGTATTATAGCTTATGCTATTCACCCTATTTTCTTTTCTGTATCCTATTTAAGCATCACTACATCTCCCTTTTTCCCCAACCTAAACATCACCATTGAGTCAATGTTTCGTCTAACCAAGCTGTCTCCTTGTATTCGTCCTATCTGAACTCGTGCTTATCGACCCTTCCCTCGTCACGCTCTCGACCTCCCTTTGTTGCTTAGACTTTAGTGATCGTCGATGTCTGTGTCAACTCTTAGTTGTTAGTAGGCCCTTGGACCCTTGTGAGGTTGTCGTGGTGCACGTACCTAAGTTGTGTACGTGGGCTTGAATGAGAATTCCCATAGTATATTGATGGTTGCCTATTGAGTGATATATATATATATATATATATACTCGGAGTTATTCGTGATAGTATGAAGTTGTTGTGTGTTAGTAGTTATAGATTTTTGTGTGGATAGCTATACTATACTAGGGATGCCTGTGTATATAAGAGTTAACGTTGAAATACCTAAGTTGTGTATGTAGTAAGAGGTACTTATAATGGTTGAAATAAATGATTGGTAAAGCTATGTGTATGTTAGTAGTGATAATAATAAGAGTACGTATGGTTAAGAGGGTAGGCCTATTATGTGACCTATATGTTAGCACGTATGAGTGTGTGCTCGTATGTGGGTATGTATTGTGTTTAGACGTAAGTAGTTATGTTTTGTTGCCGGAGTATATAGGTGATATACATATGGAAGTAGGAGTATAATTTTGATTGGTATTGCTTGCTTTTTGGGATGTTGCATGCGTGCATACCGTGAGGTATACACGACTATTGCACATCTTAATTATGTATGTGTGGATGTGTTAGTATACAAATTATAGGTAGTAGGCTATGTTGTGAATATATACATTATTTATGTGTGACTATACGGTGAATTTTTGTACTAGGGAGGGTATTATAAATATGTGGGTACTGGTGTCTGTATTATCATTATGGTATATAAATTGATTTAACTACGTGAGTATTGCCTGACTAAATATTAAGTGTGATTGATTTATGGAATGTATATGGTTGTATCGGTAGATGTATATGTAGGAAGATATATGCCCATAAGGCAATTTATCTTGATTATACGTCTTGTTCATACCGTAAATGGTACGTATTATTCTAGGTATAAAAGGATTTGTATTAATATACTTAGATAATATCCATAGACTTATAGTTAGGTCCTTACGTATCTAGATGAGATCTCGATTATGAGTAAGTAAGTGACCGAATAGAAACGTAAGTCTTAAACGGTTCGTGATCATAGATGTGTCGAGAACTGGATATCGACACATCGGATAGATCACTGTGTCTTCGTCTTGCCTTCGGGTAATGATGATCTCATAGTCATTCGACTTAGCGAAGTCGGAGACAAGACACAGGTGCTCATTAGAGAATGAGTTCACTGAACGACCAAGTTAGAGTTATTAAATGGTTAACTTTAATGATCTGTCTTTAATAACTCTAGGGTGATGATAGGTTAGTTGATCCTTAAGACCTGAAGTCATCTGTACCCACCTGTGAGCGGACGGTGTGGCTTAGACCCATGATCTAGCTTCGAGGACCAGTCCTGATGAAAGATCTTAGGTTGGGTTGCACCTGAAGCTCTCAAGGTGAGTAAGTGACTAAGATGGGATTCGTCACTTCCATTAAAGGGAAGTTAGTGTTATAGGCTCAGTACGGTCTTTATGTTAATCCTCGGCCGGGGTACGTTGCAAGTTGTACAACGTGTATACAATAAAGACCGCCGTATACTGACCAATGTTGTCTAATAGGGTTGACAGAAAACCATACCCTAGGCCAACATCAAACACAGTCTTGACGAAGGGATTTTAGCTAACGAAATTCATCTCTGACACAGCCAATGCAAACCCTATGACACTTTTGTCAAAGGGTCGATCACGTTATGATGACTCTGAAACAGGGACGACAGCTACTGCTCGTAGTGACCGTCGTCTAGGGGTTTCGAGCCCCAACCTGTAGTAAGGTCAGGCTGTAGGGTCTCACACCGAGTAGTATTCGTGTCTTAGTAATAGGAATATAGAATAGAGAGAAATATCATTTGATGATATTCACAAGCTGAGTTGTGAAAGTTAGTCGCATTAGCAATAGGGACACAACGTTGCATTAGATGCTAACTTTGACTAAACGTGTTGTAAATTAGTTGCAACGAATTTAGTAGGAACAAACTTGTTGGAAAAGGTTACCTGGATGACGGGATCGTCCCGGTCTAAACACAGGTTCAAACCGCGTCCAAATCGGAGCTCAAACGAGCCCAGAAACGCAGAAAGAGTCCAAGGGGAAGTGGGTTAGACCCACTGGGCCAAAAGGCCCATGTGCAAAGGCAAACGGGCGTGACCCGCTGCAGCAGCGGGCATGGCCCGCTATGTGCAGCAGGCGGGCACCCGCTGCACAGCGGGCGTGGCCCGCTGCACAGCGGGCCAGCGCCCGCTGATGCAGCGGGCGGGCGGCCCGCCCTTGCCCCCCCCTTGGGCGGGCGCGCCCGCTAAGTTTAGCGGGCGCGCCCGCAACTTAAGTCAAATTAGGATTTTTGTAAACCCTAATGACGGCTACGAATTTTGTGTAAATTGCTAAACTTTGAGCAATTGTTTGAGGGGTCAAACGAAGTCGAAATTCGTCACCGTCAGTTCCTACGCGTTCACCATTCCAAGCTTTTCTGATTGATAGCTTGTTTGGTGTCTGAAGTTTAGTATATGAGGAGAATTAATTCGTTAAAGTTTGACTTTGTGAAAGGCTAACTTTAAAATTGAAATTAAGCCAAATGACTTAATTCAATTTTTTCTCTTCATGTGGATTGTCCCACATTGCCCGCAACAAGAGGGTGAGTGCTCACTCCCTATATAAATAGGGGTGCACTCTCCTCGTTGAAAAACACACCAGTCAACGATCGAGTAGCTCCAGAATTTTAGAGCAGGCTCGATCGGCGACTAAATCTCTCTCTCTAATTTTCCTATTCTCCGGAGTAGTCCTAGCACGACTACGAAGGGGGTTTGGATCTGATCCGGACGTCTAAGACGCGGGTTCTTCTCAAGTGAAACTTTCTACCGCGTGTGATCGGCTCGGAGGCGAAAGCGGCTCGGGCGGATCGGTGCGAGGGTGCGAGGCGGCTCAGGGAGATCGGGTCAACGCGGCTCGGCTACGAGGAGCTTCTCAAGACGGTGCGGTACATCTTGCCTGCTCCAGGGCCAAGATTCCGGGTATGTGGTTAAGCGTTTTTTAGCGTAATTTTTAATTAGTCGCTTAGTGTAGATCCTTCTTGGAGTGGTCAGACCCACTCCAAGTCGGCATAGATCGGGCTAGGTTCTGGCTCCCCAGAGCCTAGCTAAATAGTTTAGCTAGTGTAGAAATTTCGATTTCTAGTTTTTCCGCTGCGCTTTTGTGCCTCCGTGGTCCGTCCGACTTAGGACGGATACGGATCCGAGCTCTGGGGGTCCGCCAAAACCCCAACAGTATATATATAGGAGTGGTATTGGTATAGGTATGAATGTCGTGTTACGTATATAGAATATTCTGATATATGTGCCGAGTCTCACTCAAGCTTGAGTGGGTATACTCTAAGTATATTGAATGTATGTTTGTAGTTGAATATAGCAATGTTTGATGTATGTATAGTGATAGGAGTGTTTGTGCCTGGTTGTGCTACGCACATGAATGTGGGTCGCTACGCCAGTATATAGTTATAGGTGTTGGTCTTGTGGTATAGCTAATTACTAAGGACTTGCTCGCGTGAACCTATGTGTACTAGCTAAAACTAGGTGTGTATGTGTGCTAGTTATATAATGGTATGATTGGTGTATGTAAATGAAATGTTAGCGTGTATGGGTGTGCACCATGCACGGGTAAGTATGTGCTTAGTTATAGGTATTGATGACTATGACATATGTGGCGTGTCGTAAATACAGTTATAGGACCGTACGTGATGTGAATATATGGTGAACTATTTGCATATATTTGAATGACTATATATCGTGAAATTATAGTAGTGGTGAATGTATATTAGATATAGTGAATTTGATTTAATAATGGTATGGTGTGACTATATGTGCTGAGATGTTGGTATTGGATGAATATTAGAGGGTAGTATACCCTTGATGTTTGTGCATAGGTAGCTACATATAGGTAGAGCGATGATTGTATTGGCTAAAGCGTGAAACTATCATTATATAAGTATCTGAAATATTGTTTTGTGATTAGGTAGGTAGTAGCTATATAAGGGATGCATGCTTATATATATGATTGAAATACGTGTATGAGTCTGACTGACTATAATAGGTATAAGTGTATACGTACGTAAATGTATATATATATATACGTATTGGTAGTAATAATGTTTGACTACCTAGTGCATATATGAGCACTTGTAATGACTATACTTGGTTTGAAATATAATGTGACTTGATTTTGTAGGGAAATTTGGGCGTTCCCTTAGGGCACAAAAATTCTAGTCCCGTCCTAAGTCGGACGGAACATAGACAGGAAAATCAAAAGCAGCGGAAGAAAAACAGTTAATCTAAATTAACATGCAAGTTAAAACAATTTTAACTTGGCCCTAAGGTCCAAGACCCTATGCCAAGATCTATGCCGACTTGGGATGGGTCTGACCATCCCAAGAAGGATCTAGCCTACTGCGATTAAACTAAACTAATGCTAAAAATACTTTAACCACATACCCGAAATCTCAGCCCTGGGGCAGGCGAGATGTTCCGCGCCGTCTTCCGAGCTGCTCCCGTCCCACGTCGAGCCGCTCCTTCGAACCGCTCCCCGAACCGCTCCTCGAACCGCTCCGCATCCCGAGGCGATCAATCCCCGTGCCGCCGAGCCAACCAACCGCCGAAGAAAGTTTCACGCGAGTGAAACCTCCGCCAAGATTTCGGATCCAGAATCCGAACTCCTTTGTGGCTTTGCTAGAGCCCGCAGGAGTAAGGCAGAAATTTAGGGAGAAGAGAAATATTAATTTTAAGCCTAGATCCGAGCGTGCTCCAACATTTACGAGAGCCGCTCAGATCTAGAGCTTGGGACGAGTTTTGAGAAAGGGGGGAGACCCCTATTTATATAGGCGACGGACTCTCCCCTTTTCTCAAAATCCGATGTGGGACTAAACAATGAGTTAATAAAAATCAAGTTAGTTTGCACTTCACGAAGTGCAAACTTTCGTGAATTTTAACTCACTCACCGTTGAGCTTCAAGATCGATACAACCTATCAATACGACAAGCGTTCAACGGTGAACGCATAGGAAAAAACGGTTCGTCAATCGGAGTTCGTTTGACCCTCCAATTGAGTGTCCAAAGATCAGCCCTAGGCTAGTTTTTCACAAAAACGAGCCGTCATTTGATTCAGCACACTTAGGGTTCAAAACCCTAGAGGTGGGGCCCATGGGTGGGCCCCACACATGCCAAAAACTGCCCAAATCGCGCCTGGGCAGAGCCCAGGTCGCGCCTGGGCTCGCCCAGCCGCCTGGGCGAACCCAGGTCCGTGCCTGGGCTCGCCCAGGCGGCCTGGGCGAGCCCAGGCCCGCGCCTGGGCTTAGCCCAGGCGGGCCTGGGCAGAGCCCAGGCGCCTGGGCTAGCCCAGGCAGCCTGTTCTGCCTGGGTCTAGTATTTTGGCTTTAACTTGATCATCCGGCGTCCGTTTTGGATGCCGTTCGAACCTGGGTCTAGACCGGGACATTCCCGTCTTACCCGTGAACTTTTCCTTGCGTTTATTTTATTAAATATTGTATTTAAACAATTTAATACACATTTAATCGCTTTTGCATCAAATGCAAAATAGTCCCTATCTAAGCTTAAATTATCATATTGCATCAAATGCAATTATCTCTTCTTTTGCATCAAATGCAAATATTCTCCCTAACTAATTTCTACCTATTACTAGACGAAGCGTTAGCACTCTGTGTGAGACCCTACAGCCTGACCCTTACAACAGGTTGGGCTCGAAGCCCTATACGGCAGTGACCACGAGCAGTGGTTGCCGTCCCTGCTTCAGGAATCATCATTATGTGGTTGACTCATTGACATGAGTATTGTCGGGACCACCT
Organism: Scilla litardierei; assembly: GCA_030789695.1. Classification (NCBI taxonomy): domain Eukaryota; kingdom Viridiplantae; phylum Streptophyta; class Magnoliopsida; order Asparagales; family Asparagaceae; genus Scilla; species Scilla litardierei. The sequence continues at coordinate 235,338,410 of CM061142.1, forward strand.
GACTGTTTCCGTGATGAATTCCGTAGTTATAGTCTTTTCGTCTAAACTGTGTCGTGTAGATCAAGTCTGGGGTACGGTCAAACTGTCAACCCCAATAACTTGACTCCGGTTAGTTTCGATCAATCTTTAGTCAACTAATGTTGGACTTCTTCCAACATACTCTGCGCAGAGTTTTTACTAAAGACCGAACTAACTCTACGACACTAACTCCCATTGACCGGGAGAGACGAATCCTCTCTTGGTCATTACTCGCCTCGTATGTTTCAAGTGACACCCAATCAAAAGACCTTTCGACAGGCCTCGCCTCGAAGCTAGGTCAGTTGATCTAAGTGGCACCGTTCACGCACAGGTCCGTCAAAATGACCTCAAGTCAAAAGACCAACTATCCTATCATCACTCAGAGTTATCACTGACAGATTGGTCAATATAACCATATGATAATTCTAGTGGATCGTTCAGTGAACTCATTCTAATGAGCACCTGTGTCTCGTCTTCGACTTCGCCAAGTCTAGCGATCATGAGATCACCGCCACCGCTAAACGGTGAAGACTAAGACACAATGGTCTATCCGATGTTTCGATATCCTTGTCTCGAAACATCTACGACCACGAACCATTTCAGACTTATGCTACAGACGGTCAAACATTTCTCCATGATCGAGATACTCATCTCGATACCCGTTTGACCTTGCATAAAGTCTCAGGACTTTACCTAAGTCGATATCTAATTATAAAATAACTTAGATAAATTATTACCAAACAGCTTACTGTTATTTCGAACAAGATGTTTGTGCTATTCACACAGGAATAAATGGCCTCGAGGGCATAATATTCCTACATCTCCCACTTGCACTCAGGCCCATTTATCTCGATATCTAATATCGTTTTACACATAAGTTTTCCCGACTTCATGTGATAGAGCCTTCGTGAGTGGATCTGCTAAGACCGTCTACACTATAGACTTAAGGGGTTTCTATGTTTATGTTAGACCAACCATTTGAATCTCATTCAAATAATTCACTTGGTCTATCGGAATCTATAATACTTTATTTCACTGGATCTTATCCAGTTCATCGTATCTTACGATAATAATTTTAAATTAGTTACTGGTCATTTCAAATGGTTCATATCCATTTCTGATAAATAAGCAAACTCTTTGATTACTTAATCAAAATATATGTTCCATCTCTTTGATGTCTCGCATGTAATTTACACGCTCCCACTGACCTTGAAAATTCTCTGGCCAATTCATATAAGTTGGTCCGTCTAAATCATATTTAGAAAAACGAACTTATAAGTGAATGCTCGAATTTTCATGGTCAACATGAACGTTTTACATCGAGCTTGGTCCGAGTAGATCTGTACACATCTGCTGGCGAGACGGTTTCAACTAATCCGTTTTAAAGAAATTAGGATGAAAACCGTTCTCGTCCAACAAGATTGTACTTCACTATTTTCTTTCTGCACCAATCTTTCAACTTAAAGATTTACTTGCAGAAAGTGAGGAAACATTTTCTTTGGGCACGTAAACTAAATTCTCAATTAATTTACGCACACGGACCTGCATCAAGTTTTAAATCGGAGTTACTACTCCAAATTTCATCCTAGAAGTTGACTAAGTCATCATCAGTTATGATGTTTAACTCGACATTTCGTCTAACGAGATTCGAGTAATAATACAACTTCCTTACGATTGATTTATTGAATATATTATTGATAATGTCCTTATAGAACATTATCAAAACCTAGGCATTACTATCTGGGACTTAACCCAGAGGGAGGACTTAACTCAGAGTCACTTACAATGGATCATACTAAATCTAATTAAGTGTGATTCATACCTTTTAACACACCGATGTGTTAACAGACTTGATCTGAGAGAAAATCACATTTTCTTTTAATTTCACAAGATTTTTATTTAGCAAAGTATTTGACCATTCGATCTAATCGAATCAGTTTAAATACTTTAGTCATTTCGTTCTTTATTTTATCAGACTTGTGTTTCATCAAGAACACGTGTCTTAATAAAATATACGAATAACTTATTTTGGTTAATCTAGACTCAGGTACATCAGTATGTACTAGACTGAGTTCGACAACTCATTCTCCCACTGTCTCACAGAAGGGTTTCGGCCATTGTATCTAAGAGGCTAAGACTCACAAGTGTCCGTAGACTTCATAATACGAGAGGTCAGACCCCTCTTTATGTGACTTGTGAAGCTTAATCTCTAGATACGGCCTAGTCTAATTTTACCATATAAGTTTGCTACTATCTTGTGTATTTATATATTAACATTTAATATATATTTAGTTATTTACAAATTACTTGACGCAAAACATTACTTCAGAAGGAATGTGACGACATTCGTCAAAATGTGTTAAACGTCTTTTGTATAACAATTCATTCTGAAATCGTGACATCAAAATATGTCACATTTTCATTTCCTCCTACTTATGCCTGTACTAATGATAAATTAAACTAACTTTCTCAATTGACTTTCCGAAGTGCCTTCTTCCTTTTCTAAATCATATTTAGATATCAACATAAATAAATAGCTTTGCAAGCAACTTATGTATCCAAACGCTTGAGCTTTGCAATCTTGAGTGTAGCTCAAGAAGTTGCTAGTCTCAAGATCCGGTTGGGATACATAGTCTTGCACCGCTCATGCACTCGTATTCGAGTCAAACGGTTTGATCGAATTTTCGAACTTTGCGGATCAAAATTGTTTGTCCATACAACCTTGAGGGTAGCTCGACAAGTTGTAGGGAGAAACATACTTTGAATGTCCTATATGTTCAAGCTGCCTCATATAGAGACGAGTGACATGTAGCTTTTAATTTATTTGTTGGACCCAGAACTTAATGAAATCACATTTCTTAAGTCTGTTCTTTAGAAGGTCATTTAATGTCAATGAGAATATAGTTTAATTATATCAATTAGAATTTAACTTGATATTCAATTAATCAACTTTTGACCATTTAACTTATTAAAATATTATATTTTAATTCCTACGATAAACATAGTCTTGCCCTAGTTTTAGCATATGTTCAATATTAAATATAGGTAGATTGGCTTTTATCTATCTATACCCTCCCACTATTTTTACGATCGTTTTAAAGCTTAATAACGAACGATTTAATCGAATTAAAAATTAATGGGTAAGAGTTCCAATCACCTTGAGTCTAAACAACCTTGAGTGTAGCTCAACAAGTTGATTGACTCTGCGATCGGAAGATGACTCTTCATCGATCATATCGGATATGACTCTCTTAATCGGTTTTTGCCCCTAGCCATTCGTGATCATGAGTGTGCTCATCCAAATCACAATGTCTAGTCTAGTCGGACCCTTGTTTTCATGTCTAGCCTGACTCGCCCCTCAGCTCGGTGTATGCACGACACGTCGGTTTGGGTCAGGTCTTAGACTACATCTAGGCAGACTACATCGTTGACTTAACTTACGCCGGCGCTCGGGGTACGAGACGACGGTTAGGGTTAGTCAAGATTTCATCTTATGTATTTAAGGAGTTGGTTTCTACAGGGTTGCCATGTCACAGCTTGAGTGTATCTCAACAACTATAACACGGGCCCTATAGTTGCTAACCCCTAAAACAAGGAGGGCTACGACTAATCTTGAAAAAGATCATTAACGTATTTGACTTAGATATAGTCCAGGGTGTCATACAATCATGATTCGCGACATTGCGGTCCAGCGGAACTCAGCCAGGGAATTGACTAAGCCAGGATCACTACCCCTTGGACTAGCAAGGGTTGACCCAGAACTCTTAGCCAAGCACATTGACTGGATCATGGTCCATTGAATGAAGCTTGTCATTTTTGTATGTATGCCATAGACTAAACAGCTTTTATTAACAACTAATTAATCCTATCAACTAGTTGAATCCTTAAATTCAAAATTTTTAGGATTTGTTTAATAACTTTTATTAAGTCCTTATCAACTATAAGGTTCACGTGCTACCCTAATCATTATTAGGATTTTAATAAATTATTAACAACGCTAAAAGCGAAGTCCTTTAATGAAAATTATAACAATTAGAATTTAAAGTTCATTTAAAGGACTACCCTAATCAGGAATTAGGTCTTTATATTGTTGTTAATGTTTTATTAAAACATAGCATGTCATTAAAATTCAAGTAATAAATTTTAATCATTTTTAATGGCTAACCTAAGAGGTTGTCTTGTGTTTATCAAATAAGGGACAAGATTAACAAGCCATAAAAATAAAGCTACACTAATTTATCGCATAAAGATAGTGCACAACTATTTAACATTTAAATATACGAAGTTTATCGCATAAACTATTTCTGCATGCAAACATAAATTTAACAATTAAATTTAAAATATGATTTTGAAATTATTTTATTTTTATCTCATAAAAAAAAACTTAATTTTAAAATCACTTATTTGCATGCTACGTTTAAAAAATTTATCGCATAAACATTTAAAGCCTTAAAATCAATTTTACATAAACTTAAAATCATCATTTTAAAATTTTCATGCTTAAAAAATTTATCATATAAAAATTTTTAGGCATCCAAAATAAATTTTAAACCTTTTTTTTAAAAAAAATTAGTTTTAAAAGTTATCACATAAATTTTAAAACGTCATTTTAAAAATTTCCATGTTCAAAAAATTTCAAAGGAAAATTTTAGAACATCTAAAACATTTTTAAAATTTATCTCATAATTTTAAAAACATTTTAAATTAAAAAAGTATTTAAAAGCATTAAACACGTTTAATAAAATCGCAGTACCTAGATCGCTACGCAAACCTAGGCTCTGATACCACTGTAGGGAAATTTGGGCGTTCCCTTAGGGCACAAAAATTCTAGTCCCGTCCTAAGTCGGACGGAACATATACAGGAAAATCAAAAGCAGCGGAAGAAAAACAGTTAATCTAAATTAACATGCAAGTTAAAACAATTTTAACTTGGCCCTAAGGTCCAAGACCATATGCCAAGATCTATGCCGACTTGGGATGGGTCTGACCATCCCAAGAAGGATCTAGCCTACTGCGATTAAACAAAACTAATGCTAAAAATACTTTAACCACATACCCGGAATCTCAGCCCTGGGGCAGGCGAGATGTTCCGCGCCGTCTTCTGAGCTGCTCCCGTCCCACGCCGAGCCGCTCCTTCGAACCGCTCCCCGAACCGCTCCTCGAACCGCTCCGCATCCCGAGGCGATCAATCCCCGTGCCGCCGAGCCAACCAACCGCCGAAGAAAGTTTCACGCGAGTGAAACCTCCGCCAAGATTTCGGATCCAGAATCCAAACTCCTTTGTGGCTTTGCTAGAGCCCGCAGGAGTAAGGTAGAAATTTAGGGAGAAGAGAAATATTAATTTTAAGCCTAGATCCGAGCGTGCTCCAACATTTACGAGAGCCGCTCAGATCTAGAGCTTGGGACGAGTTTTGAGAAAGGGGGGAGACCCCTATTTATATAGGCGGCGGACTCTCCCCTTTTCTCAAAATCCGATGTGGGACTAAACAATGAGTTAATAAAAATCAAGTTAGTTTGCACTTCACGAAGTGCAAACTTTCGTGAATTTTAACTCACTCACCGTTGAGCTTCAAGATCGATACAACCTATCAATACGACAAGCGTTCAACGGTGAACGCATAGGAAAAAACGGTTCGTCAATCGGAGTTCGTTTGACCCTCCAATTGAGTGTCCAAAGATCAGCCCTAGGCTAGTTTTTCACAAAAACGAGCCGTCATTTGATTCAGCACACTTAGGGTTCAAAACCCTAGAGGTGGGGCCCATGGGTGGGCCCCACACATGCCAAAAACTGCCCAAATCGCGCCTGGGCAGAGCCCAGGTCGCGCCTGGGCTCGCCCAGCCGCCTGGGCGAACCCAGGTCCGTGCCTGGGCTCGCCCAGGCGGCCTGGGCGAGCCCAGGCCCGCGCCTGGGCTCTGCCCAGGCGCTGGGCAGAGCCCAGGCGGGCCTGGGCTTGCCCAGGCCCGCGCCTGGGCTCTGCCCAGGCGCTGGGCAGAGCCCAGGCGGGCCTGGGCTTGCCCAGGCCCGCGCCTGGGCAGAGCCCAGGCGGGCCTGGGCTAGCCCAGGCCGAGCCTGGGCTAGCCCAGGCAGCCTGTTCTGCCTGGGTCTAGTATTTTGGCTTTAACTTGATCATCCGGCGTCCGTTTTGGATGCCGTTCGAACCTGGGTCTAGACCGGGACATTCCCGTCTTACCCGTGAACTTTTCCTTGCGTTTATTTTATTAAATATTGTATTTAAACAATTTAATACACATTTAATCGCTTTTGCATCAAATGCAAAATAGTCCCTATCTAAGCTTAAATTATCATATTGCATCAAATGCAATTATCTCTTCTTTTGCATCAAATGCAAATATTCTCCCTAACTAATTTCTACCTATTACTAGACGAAGCGTTAGCACTCTGTGTGAGACCCTACAGCCTGACCCTTACAACAGGTTGGGCTCGAAGCCCTATACGGCAGTGACCACGAGCAGTGGTTGCCGTCCCTGCTTCAGGAATCATCATTATGTGGTTGACTCATTGACATGAGTATTGTCGGGACCACCTGACTGTTTCCGTGATGAATTCCGTAGTTATAGTCTTTTCGTCTAAACTGTGTCGTGTAGATCAAGTCTGGGGTACGGTCAAACTGTCAACCCCAATAACTTGACTCCGGTTAGTTTCGATCAATCTTTAGTCAACTAATGTTGGACTTCTTCCAACATACTCTGCGCAGAGTTTTTACTAAAGACCGAACTAACTCTACGACACTAACTCCCATTGACCGGGAGAGACGAATCCTCTCTTGGTCATTACTCGCCTCGTATGTTTCAAGTGACACCCAATCAAAAGACCTTTCGACAGGCCTTGCCTCGAAGCTAGGTCAGTTGATCTAAGTGGCACCGTTCACGCACAGGTCCGTCAAAATGACCTCAAGTCAAAAGACCAACTATCCTATCATCACTCAGAGTTATCACTGACAGATTGGTCAATATAACCATATGATAACTCTAGTGGATCGTTCAGTGAACTCATTCTAATGAGCACCTGTGTCTCGTCTTCGACTTCGCCAAGTCTAGCGATCATGAGATCACCGCCACCGCTAAATGGTGAAGACTAAGACACAATGGTCTATCCGATGTTTCGATATCCTTGTCTCGAAACATCTACGACCACGAACCATTTCAGACTTATGCTACAGACGGTCAAACGTTTCTCCATGATCGAGATACTCATCTCGATACCCGTTTGACCTTGCATAAAGTCTCAGGACTTTACCTAAGTCGATATCTAATTATAAAATAACTTAGATAAATTATTACCAAACAGCTTACTGTTATTTCGAACAAGATGTTTGTGCTATTCACACAGGAATAAATGGCCTCGAGGGCATAATATTCCTACAGATTTGGGGTAGTTACTAGAGCGACTAGCTATATTAGAAAGTCCGAGGACGGACTTTATTCTAAGGTGGGGAGGATGTAACGACCTCTTTTCGTCGTACGTTGTTCGTGCACGTGCTTTTGGCCGTGCACGTGTTTGTTTTAGACTTTATTTGTTTGTGAACACTTTCGTGTGATATGCCGTTGTGAACGTCTCGGAGAGTATTAAATAGTGGCACTAATTTGGAACGACGTTCCTCGAGTCGTTTTACCACAATTTAAACTTATTCGATGAGACGTGGCGATTTTCACTTTTGACGGGAGACGTTTCTATTTTTAGTTTCGTCGTCCGACGTCGAAACTGAGATCCGTCTTCTTAGTTAGCTCACATTCGTCATCACGATCACCCCGATATTTATTTTATAATTTTTGGAGTTTATTTGACCACTTTTATAATTTTTACAAGTTTTATAATATTTTTAATAATTTATTTTTAAATTAATTTCGGCCAAATAAAATTTATTTGAGTTTTAAACGTTATAAAGAATTTTTGAGCCAATTTCCAGCTCATTTGGACCAGGTCAAATTCTAGGATGGGTTGGAGAAGTTTAAATTCAAATTTTAAATCTTTTTGAACTTCTAATCCTATTAGATTTAGCCCTAGACCAAGTCAACCCATCTATACTATATAAGCAACCCCTAGCAAGACCTATTTTCCAAAGAAATTAGCCCTAGCCTCTTCCAAACTCATTTTGGACGTTGCGACGAATCGTCGCAACGTTGCGACGTTCAGCCCACGTACGACCGAGGAAAACACCGCCGTTCCCCCGCTCAGACCGATAGCCGCCCCCGCATTCTCGCCGTCCGCACCGCTGCTGTCACCCACGCCCGTTCCCCCGCTTGACCGAGAGAAGCCCTCGGTCTGACCGAGGCCCCGCTCCGCACCGACCCCCGCTTGTCGCCCGCTTGTCGCCCGCTTGTCGCCCCGCTCCGCAGCGTGTCTGACCGATCGCCCCGCCCGCTGTGACCGAGCGCCCAAGCGCTGCATCGTTGCAACATCGCCCGCCTCGCATCCCAAGCGCACGACCGAAGCCCCCGACCGGTCTGACCGAAGGAAGCGCCCGCACCCGCTGCTGCGACCGACCCCCGCTGCTGCACAGTGCTGTTCCCCCGCAGCGACCGAGGGATTCTCCCGCATTGGAGGGGTACGACCGAGAGCCACTCGTCGCAACCCCGCATCCGTCGCACCACTTGCCTCCGTGGGCCCCCCAAGTTCTCCAGAGTTATTGTGGGTCCCCCAAAGGCCCCTAGGAGTACTGTGGGCCCCACCTAGGTGCTTGCTCTTTGAGGATTCGTCGCGTACGACGTCGTCGCACGTCGTAGCCCGTCGTCGCACGTACGAGCTTTGGAATCTGGAATCGTCGCCCGGGTTGATTTCTCTGAAATTTCCAGCGAGGAATCTAATTGGAATCTGGACTTGGAGCGCGATCTTTCATTCCAACCCCCGGCGTCGCTACCCGACGCCGGTGTAGCTTTCGCGTCGTGTTGAGGTAACGTTTTGCACCCCTAGGACCCCCAACCCAATTGCATGCTAATAAAGACTAAAAATCAGTATTTTAAAGTATTTTAAATGTTTTAGCAATCACTAATCAAGATTAATAAAACGGATGTAGGCCGGTGGACTTGTGCACGTAGGAATCGTGACTTTGGACTCGTTGGACGGTGTTTTTTTGACGTGATAATTGCAGGCAAGTGAAACTTGCTGAATCTTGCTTAGGGCCATGTTTTTAGGCCACTTAATTGTTTTTAGCGTAAAAGAGACTAGTCAGTGAAATGATAGCCTAGGCGCCTACTTGATCTAGTTTGACAACGAAACTAGATCCGTCACCTAAATGATCTAGCTTGACAACGAAGCTAGATCCAACCCCTTAAAATTGTTGTTCATGCATGCTAAAATGTCACGTTTACTTTCCTTACCTGTACGCTTTACTTTAACTGCCATGTCATGTCATCCATGCATTGAATGTTGCATCCGTAGCACACGCTACATACTTGTACTTGCTTGTCCCGGGCTAGGTGCACCCCTATGCCATACTTGTTAAAGACACTTCCTGGCTCGTGATCCAGAAGCGAGCATTACCGTTCGGGGGTAAGGCCCTGGCTCGACACACGTGGAGGGGTAGGGTTGAGCGACCACTCAGCGTAAAAGTGTGCCCGTACAGCCTCTTTAGCTGTAAGGCGTGAACTCTGTGCACGAGGTGCTTACTTTTCTTGTCTTGTACTTGTCTTGTGAATGTCATGCCATGCTCGTACTTTGCTTTACCTTACTTTACCTGTTGCACTCATACTTTAACTGCCATGTCATTTGCATCATGCTAGAACTGCTAGGTTGCTTTACTTTCAGTTTCACTTGCACAAGTCTTCCAGACTTGCTGACATGTGCCCCTTGCTCTTTTGGGTGTCACATGTTAGACCCTGAGCCAGAGGCAGTCGTTGAGGACGAGGTGTTTGCTGACGCTGAGACTGAGCCTACGTTCGTTGAGGAGTACGAGGACACCGGAGACCAGTCTTAGTGACTGTGGAGCTGCTTTTGCTTTAGTTGCTATTAGTTGCCGGTGCTTGCACCATTTCTTTGTTTTCGTACTTTGTACTTTTGTTGGCCATGCTGGGCCTCTTTTAGACTCTTTTATTTTAGCCTGGTGGCTTTTTCTGCGATGTTGAGATTTATTATTATGGATATTCTGAGATGTTCTTTTTGTCTCTTTCGTTATTATTATCTTTGTTTCGTTTCGCGTTGCAAGGACCTGCAGTTTAAAAGTGATTGACGCTTATCGGACTTGCAGCTTTGTAGCTTCAAGTCTGAGCGGACCTTCTCACGCTTCGCCTCCACGTTTTTGGGAAGCGGGGCGTGACACACATTCTCCTCGACGATATGCTCATGCTCCACCATCTGCCCAATGTCCTGAATGTCATCATCGTGGTTGACCACAGACCAAGGAAGAAACAACGACAGAGATAGCTGTGGAGGTGGATGTGGAGCGGACCACTCGTATGTGGTCGTGGTGTCCGCGTCGTTATGCACATCCTCCTCGCCGGTATGCATAAGCTCTGTAGTCTCCTCGGTGCTCTCGTAGGACTCATGTGGGGTATCCAAGTCAAGATGAGAAGTCTCTCCCACAGATCCTAGAGAAATCACCACATCCTCACTATCATCATCCAAAAATGCTTCGTCGTCAAAGTGGTAGTGTTGGAAAAATGGGACATCGGCATGAGATGTGTCTATGGTGGCCGATAGGATGGTGGTATCAACCATGAAAGTGGGTACATCCTCTCCTCCATCCTCTCTCCTCGGTGTAGGCTCGGTGATTGGTACCATAAATTTTTGCAATATTTGGCCTTGGTTAAACATGGCACTTTCAAGGAGAGACTCAAGACTTGACTTTTCTTGTGTTTGTGGAGGGATATAAGGTTGAGGAAATGGATGGGAGGTGTTTGGGCTAAGGTTGTGGGAAAATGTTTGGCCTTGGTTTAGAATGAGGCTCTCAGGCGTAAAAGTGCAATCATTATGCACGTGCCCTACCATCCCACAAATCTCACAAACCAAAATGAATGAGGATCATAGCCTCCCATCTGAGCATTGAAATTTGATCTCCACATGATTATACCAAAGATACCTGGACAACAAAAATAAGAAAACTAGATAGGAGCGTCAATAGTACAAGAGAATAACAAAAGGATAATATAATGGTGGGGGAAAAATTTCTTGGTTATTGTTTTTTTTGCGTAGTCTAACGAACCCAAGCTAAGCTAATATCAAACCGAACGCCTCCCCGGCAACGGCGTCAAAAACTTGACCGGTGCCACGTTTACGGTTTGGACGCGGTGTCGTTTTATCGCAAGTGCACAGTTAGTGTAGGGTGTGGGTTTATCAAACTCAGGGAAGTGGATGGCTTGAATGGCTACTATCCTCGCCTAGGTTGTGTGAGAGCTAGGCGGATAATAAGAGTGAGTAGTGAAGAAATAAAAGAATGAAATGAAAAGGACAAGAAATGAATCCCCGCTAACACGGGCTAGAGCACTCTTGACACTTGGCATTCGACTTGATTCAAGGTGCGACATTGCCCCAAAAGACGGTACCTAGTGCCCCATGGGCCCGATATTCCGGTCGATGCCCAGGACGATATGCTAGGTCTACCCGGTTTCAGACGGTGGGCATTCCCATGTCCATTAACACCTTCCGCAACCGAGAGCATTAAGGCCACAATGATAACTCCCAACATTTCGTCCAAGCCATTCCCACGCGCGAGGACTCGATGTCAACGCTAAGGGTGTGAGCTGTGGCTAGGGGATCAAATACCAGTTTTATTTTCCCTTGGCCCGACGGTTAAAGGCGGGTTTTCTCCCGCCAGTGACAATAAAACGCCCCCGCGTAACCCCAATGGCCAAATAGGTCGAATGTGATTTCTAGCAATACATCAAAGCGGATCTTGACAGGACAAGCATCCGGACCCCAACCCCCAACACATCTAGTGTGTTTCCATACGAATTGGACTTAGATTGCTAGAAATCCCCATTGACACATTCCATCAAACACTTGCCATGCAATCAAGTCAAAGGTAAAATCCCAAGTGTCAACCCTACTCTAACCCATATTAGGGTTCATCAAGAACTACTCAATAATGAAGAACATGATAGCAAGCAATAATTCCAAACAAATATTCATCATCAAGCAAAATGAAAATAATACAAAACAATGGAAATAAGAGAAAAGATACTTATCTTGCATTAGAATCCATCAATCCATTACAAGACTTATTCCAATCGAAACCTAATCTAACCTAATCTAAAGCTCCCATAAAAGGGGCAAAAGCTTCTGAAAAAATAGGGAAGAACCCTCTCCAAGTCATACCCTCACTTATATTTATAAGCCCCATCAAAACCCTAACGGTTCGGGTCCAAAAACCCAGTAAAACTGCCAAAACAGGACCACCTGATCGGTTGAAGTGTCAACCGATCGGGTGGAAGCAAATAGAGATGCACAGCTTCTGAAATTAACCTGAACCGATCGGTTGGACTTCCAACCGATCGGTTGAAGTTCAATTCCAGACAGCTCCCAATTTCAGCACCCAGCTGCGCTCAGAAAATTCCAGAAAAATGTAGAAAAATCAGATTTGGGCATTCGACCTATCGTTGGAAAGCTAACGACGATGCAGAAAAATAAGAGATCATCCAAACTCCCACTGGAATGATAGCAGATCTTTAATGAATGAGCAGCAGTGCACGAAAGGGGAAGAAAGGGCCACCTGATCGGTTGAAGTGTCAATCGATCGGGTGGGTTCTTCCCCAAGATGACCCGGGGGGCGAACCGATCGGTTGGGAAGCTCTCTCAAAAACAGAGAGCACTGTCAAGACCACCCGATCACTGAACCGATCGGGTGGGGTCTTCTTCATTTCTGCTTCCTGATCGGGTCAGATACACATGCACGAACCGATCGGGTGGGTCTGTCCACCCGATCGGTTGAAGCTCCAAATCTTCAAATCCTCATCTTTGGCCATCGGATCTTTGCCGTATAAGCATGCTTTGGTCCCGACATGCAAGGTCGACTCCAGAAGACACCGAAATGCCGACATTTACATGAAATATAAACAATACACCCAATAGTCAATATGAACCAAAATGTGATATATACAACATGGAATGAGATGAAACGTATATGAAAACACAATGAAAAGCGTGTACAAAATATGAAATATGAACACGTGTCAATAGCACCCTAAAATTCATTGCTTATCGTTGATAAGGACATTAATAAAAGTTATTAACCTATCCTAATAATTTCGAATTTTAGGATTCAACTAGTTGATAGGATTAACTAGTTTTAATGAGGCCATTTCAAGTCGGTGTCACACATATGAATAATTAGTATCCTTCAATGGATCATGATCCAGTCTATAATCTTTTGACTAGAGTTGTGGATCAACCTAGCTTGACTGGAGATAGTGATCCTGGCCTAGCTAAATCCCTTGCCGTGTTCCACTGAAACGCAAGGATGCGAGTTATGATTATGTGAAACCATCGAGTACATCTATTCAATTACGTTTAAAATCTTCTTCAAGATTATTTGTAACCCTCCTTGTTTTAGAGGTTGGCAATTATAGGTTCTATGTTATAGTTGTTGGATATTGGACTCCCCGGATTTGGTTTTGGATGATGAACAAACATAAATATATTGTGAACTAACACTTTGTGAGCGCAGTTATGGAGATCGTCGCCAAATTCACATGAATATCAATTACGACGTCTCAAGACTTCTCAAAGCACGTGATCGTTTGCCTAAAGCTTCGTTGAAGCTTATGGACCAATTTAGAAGTCATGAAGATTCGATTGAAGCTATTGAAGACGGTATCGTCAAGTTTAATTTATAATCTTTAAGCTTCTTTCGTAGAATGTTAAGCCTTGAGTAGGTCTTACGTTTTAACTCTTCATAACGCTCATATCTTAGCTCTAGGATCTTTGTAGAAGTCCATTCAATTCTTCCCGAAGCTTCGTGCTTCGATTCGGGACTTCTTGTGCATGTTAGTTGGTTCAAGAAGAAGAACTGACCGACTAGATGGTGATCTAGTCGGTCAGCCAAGCTTCTTGGACCGACTAGTTCTTCTCAGTTAATTCATAGCTCTTTACTGTTTACAGTTAGTCGGTCTAAGTTGACTCACCGACCGACTAGTTTGTGAACTAGTCGGTCAGTGATGCTTCTGTGACCGACTAGTTGAGCTTTCCTTGTACATGCACATTTGAACCTTAGCTACTGTTTATCTTTAGTCGGTCTGTGTTCATTGATCGACCGACTAGTTGATGAACTAGTCGGTCAACATTCCTTCTTAGACCGACTAGTTTAGTTTACTGTACAAGCCAAATTTTTCACCATACTTACTGTTTATTGTTAGTCGGTCTATGTTCATTTGGTGACCGACTAGTTGGTGAATTAGTCGGTCAACATTTGTTCTTGGACCGACTAAGTCTATTTTAGCTCAGACTTCAGTTTTATCTGTTAGTCGGTCTACGTTGAGTAACCGACCGACTAGTTGTGAAACTAGTCGGTCAGATACTCTTCTTAGACCGACTAGTTCCTTAGTCTGTACTTTGATCTTTTCTCTGTTTACCCATTAGTCGGTTTACGTTAATTGACCGACCAACTAGTTGATGAACTAGTCGGTCGGTGGTTGTTCTTTGACCGACTAGTTGGGTCCAGAAAAGAGCCGTTGGAGCATTTAATGACTCGAATTTATTTCTCTCTCTCCTCTATCCTATATATACTTGATGGGCTGCATTCATTGCTGCCAAGGCTGATATTATTGCAAGTTTAGAGATCAAGAGAATTCATTCCAAGCTCATTTAAAAGCTCATTCATTCCATTCAATAATCTCTCCTAACTCTTACTTCCAAAGAGAGATTCATTGAGTGTGAAGCCTTCCAAGCCAAGTGCTTGATTCTAGGTCACCAACATCCACAAAGCTCTCCATCGCTGATCTACATCTTGGAGCTAGGGTTTGGTGCCACTTCTTCCCCAAAATCATCCTTGCCCTAATTCGTAAGCAATACTCAAGGCATAGGTATTTTATTCGGTAAGAAGTTTTCTTATTTCATTTCATATTTGATTTGTAAGTTTCACTCTCGGTTGTGAGAGTGTGGTTGTGATCCCGGGTTGTGGGAGTCACAAATTACATTTTGTATGATTCGACTTGTGGAGGATTTTCACAAGTATTTCATAGTGGAAATCTTGAGTTAGGGTTTCTAACTCAAGTATCCGGAGGGGATCCGGGTGGTTGGGACGTAGGATCACCGGGAACAAGTCGGAGAGAATTGGGTGGATCCGAACCCAGTAACATCTCTTGTTAGCATTGTTAATTTTGTTGTTGTCATTCAATTTAAGCTTCCGCA
Organism: Scilla litardierei; assembly: GCA_030789695.1. NCBI lineage: Eukaryota > Viridiplantae > Streptophyta > Magnoliopsida > Asparagales > Asparagaceae > Scilla > Scilla litardierei. The sequence continues at coordinate 235,353,728 of CM061142.1, forward strand.
AATTGATTTGGTAGTTGTTTGCATTATAATTAGGAATTATACTCCTTGTTATTTTTAAAGTACTATTCACCCCCCCCCCCCTCTAGTACTTATGCAGTAGCTTGTAGGGCATTACATTTGGTATCAGAGCCAGATACTTAGCTATGTCTGCCAACGACAACAAGACCGTGCGTCCACCTTCCAACTATGACACCTTCAGGAACCGTGAAGGAGCGTCTTCGGTGATGGAAGGACATTCCTCTACGAGGCCTCTATTCTTCAACGGTACCAACTACGAGTACTAGAAATGCCGGATGGAAACCTTCCTCCAGAGTGCATCTCTATGGAGGACCACAATGAAGGAATACATCGAGCCCGAAGAAGAAGACTTTGAGAAATGGACAACCGCGGAGGTCGCCGCGGAGGTAAGCAATGCCAAGGCAATGAACGCCTTGCAATGCGCATTAGAGCCCGAGGACTTCAATAAGATATGCACATGTAAGAGTGCATATCAAATTTGGAACTCCCTCCTCATTCTACATGAAGGGACGAGTAGGGTAAGAGACTCCAAACTCGTAGTTGTAAACAAAGATTACGAAATGTTTCATATGCAACAGGGCGAGAAGATGAAGGAATATTACGCTCGCTTCGTTGACATCATAAACGAGTTAGAGGCTCTCGGCAAATCCTACACCCAAAAGGAGAAGTGCTCGAAGCTCATCGAAGGACTTCCTTCTTCTTGGGAAAAGCGTACCTTCGCCATCGAGGAAGGTAATGACATGAATAAGTACACCGTAGTTCAACTAATGGGTACTTTAATGTCGTACGAGGTACACAAGGATAGCAAGCTCAAATTACAGGAAAAGATGAATTCCTACCTAAAGCAAGACGAGCCAAAGAAGAAGGCTATTGCTTTCAAGGCCGCTCCATCCACATCCACATCAACCGATGATGAAGACTCGGAAAACGAGTTGGACTTGGAGTCCATGGCTCTCATGGCCAAGAAGTTCAACCGTTTCTTCCGAAAAGGTAACTATAAGAACAAAGCTAAATTTAGTTCTTCTAACGCCTCTTCCTCTCATTTGTGTTTCAAGTGCAATAAGCCAGGACACATGAAAGCGGAGTGTCCTCTCAACAAGCAAAAGGAGAAGTGGAAGGCGCCAAAATTCGATAAGTCCAAGAAGTACAAGAAAGGAAACAAGAAGGGACTTGTCGGAGCAACATTCACCGACTCCGAGGATTCTTCAAGCGGAGAGTCGGACGATGAGCAAGTGGAGCAAGCGCACATGTGCTTCATGGCAAGAGAGGAGCATGATCAAGGATCTTCCTCCTCCGATGATAGCGACGACGAAGGCGATGAGGTAACTATGGATGATCTTAGAGATGCTAACTCTCATGTATGGTCTAAATACACTAAATTAGTAAATAGATATACTAAAGTAAAAGATGACCTAGCTAGCATTCAAACCTCGCCTAAGACTATCATCACCAACAACGACACCGTTGTTGAAGAGTTGAGAAATGAGATTGTTAATCTCAAATCTAAACTTGAACATGTTAGTATTGAGGATCCGGAAGAACATAAGATAGAGGATTTAACTTCTCAAAACTCGACTTTGAGTATTGAGAATGAAAGTCTTAAATCTCGTGTTTATGTGCTCACATCGCAAGTATCCACTTTAGATACTTCTTTGCGTTCTCTCACCGAGAAATATGAGAACACATTAGGCCGAATCAATGAATTCAATAAGGGTAAGGGCCATTTGGATAATATCCTAAGTGTCTTACTCCCGGCCAAACACCATGTTGGTTTGGGGTATACTTTGGGAAACTCATCCAAGTCGGTCACTACTTTTGTTAGGCCAACTTCCGATGCCTCAACGAGTGGTAGCAAACACTCTATTGGTAGTTCATCTACCAATGGTGCTTCCACCTCGTCCACACCCTCTTTCGGAAAGAAACCCACTTTGTGTGGACCTCCAAAGAAGGGGCATGCTTATATGTACACCAATACCATGCCACGTAGGAACACACGTCCTACTCCACCGGCTCACACATATGATGATTTTTATGCAACACATTCTCGAGCACGTGCACACCATGTGAGACACCCTCACGCACGTGTTCCCACACATGCATATGTTCACCCACAACATCATATGAATAATTCTCGTCGTGCACATTTCCATCATGTTCCTTATGCCTATCCATAACATGCATCACGTAGAAATCAACGTCGCATGCATGCACCCAATAGGATGAGGGCTCCCAAGATTTTCACAATTTGGAGCTCAAAGGACACAAGCATGGATGAAAAACAAGTGTATATGAATGCTTATTTTTCGGATGTTGTGCATAGTAGGAATTATGTGGGAAAGTCAAAGTCCAATTAGACTTGGCTTCCAAAGGTCTAATCTTTTGGACCCAATGACCTTGGGTACCATGATATGAAATTTTCTATCTTTAGGTACTCAAGGAAAAGAAAAAGAAAAGGAGCAACAAATTTAAATTTAGCTCCAAGGGGAATTGGATACTCGATAGCGGGTGTTCAAAACACATGACGGGTGACGCTCGATTGCTCTCCGGAGTGGTTCCCATCGCAAATGGAAACCGCGTCATATTTGGAGGCAACGAGAGCGGAACCATCATAGGTGTTGGTAAAGTGGGTAACCCATCTAAACCTTTAATTAGTGATGTTTATCTAGTTAATGGCTTAAATCATAATCTTATTTCAATAAGCCAACTTTGTTACAAAGGTTACAAAATTAGCTTTGCGAAAGGATTGTGTCATATTTTAAGAAAAGATAATGATAAATTATTATTTTCCGGCACTCATCATAAAGATATTTATATTTTGGATCTTCCTAAGTCTTATGAACAATGTCTCGTTGCCAACACAAGTGAACAACACTTATGGCATCGACGCTTTGGACATGTGAACTTTGGAACACTTTATAAGCTTTCAAAATTAAATTCCATTAAAGGTTTTCCGAAGCTCGTTTTTGAAAAGAAAAGTTTTTGTGATTGTTGTCAACGTGGCAAGCTTCCTAAATCTTCATTTAAACCTAAGAAAAGCATTTCTACTAAACGGCCACTAGAGCTATTACATCTAGACTTATTTGGGCCAACTAGAGTTGCTTCCTTAGGAAATGCAAGATATGGACTTGTCATCGTAGATGATTATTCGAGATTTACATGGGTATTTTCATTATGTAATAAAAATGAAGCTTTTGAAAACTTCACAATTTTTGTTAAGAAAGTACAAAATCTCTTAGGAACCACCATTGTCACTATTCGTAGTGATCATGGAGGTGAATTTGAGAATGAGTCTTTTGAGACATTTTGTGATGAAGTTGGTATAACACACACCTTCTCTTTCCCTCGTGCACCTCCTCAAAATGGTGTAGTTGAGAGAAAGAATAGGACGCTAGTGGAGTGTGCTCGCACTATGCTTGATGATAGCCAACTTGGTCATCAATTTTGGGCGAAAGCGGTACACACCGCTTGCTATGTGTTTAATAGAATACTTTTGAGGCCCGGCACTAAACAAACTTGTTATGAATTGTTGTTTGGTAGGTTGCCTCAAGTTAAACATTTTCGTGTTTTTGGTTCGAAATGTTTTATTAAGAACACGTATGGTAGTTTGGACAAATTCGATCCAAGATCCGATGAGGGGATTTTTGTTGGATATTCTTCGCGTAGCAAAGCCTACCGGATATTCAACAAACGAACCTCAACGATCGAGGAGTCGCTTCATGTCTCATTTAATGAAGGATTTGTTCCAACTAGAATTTCAAATGATAATGATTCTATGGATGTTTTATGTGATTCGTTTGATAATTCTAAGTCTAATGATTCTATTGATTCTATTGAGACTAACCCACCTAATGAAGTTGTTGAGAATGTTCCTAGTGATCAAGGTATTCCCAAACAGCTTCATACCATTCGTGACCATCCTCATGAGCAAGTCATTGGCAATATCTATGATAGTGTCAAGACGAGATCGCAAGTAAACTACTTTGCTCATTGTGCCTTTGCCTCCTCGATAGAGCCAAAGAATGTTAATGAAGCATGTGAAGATAGCGCTTGGATCTTAGCCATGGAGGAGGAGCTCATTCAATTCGAGAGGAATGAAGTTTGGGAGCTTGTTCCATTACCATCGAAGAACCACACCGTCATAGGGACAAAGTGGATCTTCAAGAACAAAACCGACGAAAACCAAGTCGTCGTCCGGAACAAAGCTCGGTTAGTTGCTCAAGGCTACCGTCAAAAGGAAGGTATTGATTTCGAAGAATCCTTCGCTCCGGTAGCTAGATTAGAATCAATTAGATTATTATTGTCTTTTGCATGTCATAAGGATTTTAAATTATTTCAAATAGATGTTAAAAGTGCATTTTTAAACGGAGATGTCGTTGAGGAAGTTTACGTTTCTTAACCTCCGGGCTTCATAAATGAAAAATTTCCAAATCATGTTTTTAAACTAAAGAAAGCACTTTACGGTTTGAGACAAGCTCCTCGAGCTTGGTATGATCGCCTAAAGAATTTTCTTTTGGATTTGAATTTTAAAATGGGAGAAGCCGATTCTACACTTTTTGTTAAGCATGCGAATAATGATATAATTTTAGTTCAAATATATGTTGATGATATCATTTTCGGTGCTACTAACTTTGCTCTTTGCGAAGAGTTTTCTAATGTTATGAAGGAACAATTTGAGATGAGCCACATGGGTGAGCTCAAGTATTTCTTAGGTCTCCAAATTCGCCAAATGGACGATGCAATCTTCATCCACTAAACGAAGTACACGGTGGAGTGCTAAAGCGATTTGGAATGGAGAGTGCTTCCGGGAAAAAGACTCCAATGAGCACGACTACGCATCTTGATAAGGATACAGGCGGTAAGGATGTAGACATTCGTCTATATCGAGGTATGATAGGTAGTTTGCTTTATCTTACCGCAAGTAGGCCCGATATTATGTTTTCCGTATGCATATGTGCTCGTTATCAGTCTCAACCTAAGGAGTCTCACTTAGTTGCGGTAAAACGTATTTTCCGTTATCTAAGTTATACACTTGATTTTGGATTACTTTATCCAAAATCTAGCACGTATGAGTTAATCTCATATAGTGATGCCGATTATGCGGGATGCAAATCCGACAGGAAAAGTACTAGTGGCACTTGCCATTTTATAGGAAATTCCCTTGTCTCTTGGTTTTCCAAGAAGCAAAATTCCGTATCACTTTCAACCACCGAGGCGGAATATATTGCCGCCGGTGCCGCGTGTGCTCAAGTTCTTTGGATGAGACACACACTTAAAGACTTTGGTATTAATTGTGATACTTGCCCAATCATGGTTGACAACCAAAGTGCAATATGTCTTTCCAAGAACCCGATACACCATTCCCGTTCGAAACACATAGATGTCCGACACCATTTTTTAGATGATCATGTTGCTAAAAAGGACATCATTTTAGTGTACGTTGAAACCCAAAAGCAAATCGCCGATATTTTCACGAAACCCCTAAAGGAGGACTCCTTTGTGCGGTTGCGTCAAGAATTGGGGATTATGGGTGAATCCGAGATATATGATTCATGTTTCATTCAATAATCTTGCATGCTATTATATTTCGAAATATTTCGTTCATGCTAGACTTATTGGATTTTTTTGAGAATTTATGTGATATTTTGAATTTTTGCTCGAATTCATGTTTTGAATGTCGTATTTGAGATTTCGATGTTTAATGGGGTAGTTTAGATTATTATTGAGCGTATTACGATATATCGTCCAAGCGTAATGAGGAGAGAACTTGATTATCAACTTTTGGACTCTTTTAGTCGGTTTCAGTTCAACCACCAACCGACTAGATGCTCATCTAGTCGGTTAGTAGACGAACTTAGACCGACTAACTCAAGCTTTTTGAGTTTCCTCTTCATTTTAACTATTTAGTCGGTTCATGTTCAGTGACCGACCGACTAGATTAAGATCTAGTCGGTCAGTAAATGAACGCAGACCGACTAAATCTTGTCAGTAAATCTTGGATCCAGCCACTGTTTGCAACTAGTCGGTTCAAGCTCATTGACCGACCGACTAGATCGTGATCTAGTCGGTCAGTGCTTGAACTGTGACCGACTAGTTGTGCCAGGGACTGTTTGGTCATTTGCGATCTCGACCGACTTAAACCAAGTTTAGTCGGTTTGTTTTCATTCTAATCGATTCAAACCCCTTCTCCCTCAGCTTAAACCCCCGATCTCTCTCGTGCCCCTTCGAATTCCGATCGATCTCTGGCCGTTTTCTGGCCATCTCCGTCGATCTCCACCGTCGGCCCCTCCTTCTAGGTGATTTCCTCTCCTGCTAGGGTTAGTTTTCCATTCCTAGTGCTAGGGTTAGTTCGGTTTCTAGGGTATCTAGGGTTTCTAGGGTTTAATTCATTTTCGGCTAGGGTTCTTTTGTTCGATCTCTTGTGTCGTGTTGTGCCGAGATTATGGCCCGAACACGAATCCCGATCACTCCCTCTAGCCCCTCGCCAATGACCGTAGAACAAAACCCTTCGGATCCCGAGCATCCAACCCCTCCGAAACGTCATGCCAAGACCACCCAACCTTCGTCGTCTTCGCCTCCTCTCAAGAAGAAGAGGACGACGACCGCCAAGCCTAGAGGTCAACCCAAGCCCAAGCCTAAGCCCAAGGCCAAAGATCTTGCCTCTCGTTCTTCATTCCATACTCCTACCGATTCCGATACGGAGTATAACCCCGAGACAGAGACTCATAGGGAACCCACTCCTCCTACCCATCCCGAGTCTAGCACCCACCCTCGTACGTCTACCCGTAAGCCTAAGGGAAAGGCTCCGATGCCGGTGGGCGGTGTCGATATCTCGTTGTGTCGCGACGACCCGTTGTGTCTCGTGACTTACAACCGTATCGAACATTGTCCACTGCTTCTGGAGCATTTCGTCCAGTTCAATGACTTCATAGGGTTAGCTGATCTTCTTTCGTCGTCGGGTCTTCTCGATTATCTTCGATATGACCCGAAGGCGAACCCTCACCCGTACCCTCGATTAGTGAAGCTTTTCTATGCGAATAGGATCCGGGGTCAGTACGATCAGACCCACTCTATTGAGACGACCATTTTGGGGACCCCTATAGTCCTCACCGCGGAAATCTTAGGAGAGATTCTGGGTATCTCTTCGTCTGGCCTCTTCCCCTCTGATATCTCTGTTGACGATATTTCTTCCCTTGATCAGACCATCCTTTCAGAGATTTTCCATCAGATCCCTCCCGCCATGATTGGCGTGCCATCTAAATCTTTTAAGCCGAATGCTTGGGTCCTAAATCTGATTCTGAATTCGTGCTTGCTTCCCAAGTACGGCTCCTCATCTCTCCCGTCCCAGCCCTTTCTGAAACTTATTTATGCTATCTTCATGGGGAGCTCGATTAATTGGGCTCGCATTATACTCGATAAGATTGATTCTTTCGAGTGTATTTGCAAGTCCTCTAAATCGGCTCATATCCTATTTCCTTGTTTGTTGACCCTCGTGTTTCGTCACTTCCGTGTCACGTTGCCTCGTGACGATGAGCGTCCCCTTGGTCCTCCCCTGAACACGACGGCTGTCAAGAAATCTCTTGCGGCGCTTCGTCACGTTCAGAGGACGACACCTTCAGCGTCTGCCCCTGCCTCTGCCTCTGGTGCTCCCTCTGCCACCCTGGATGATGTCGTACGGTTACTTCGTCGTCACGAGTCTCGCTTAGCTCGTACCGAGGAGGTAGTTTACCGTATGGCTCGTCTGATGGGTGTTGAGCTTCCTCCTTCCGTTTCTGAGGATGAGGAGTTAGATGAGTTGGCTGAGGAGGACGTTGAGGAGCTTTGTCGTGCTTCGACTCGTGCCCCCGAGGGCACTTCTGCTGGTACTGCTGCTGCTGGTGCTACCACTTCCAGTGATGATGTTGCTACTTCGTCTGCTGGTGCCCCTGATAGCACACCTGTTGCCGCCACTCCTGTGGTGGATACTCTGACTGGTGCTCCCGAGGCCACTACGGTTGCTGTTCCAGAGGTTGCCACTTCTGCCGTCGTTCCTGCTGATCCAGTCACCTCCTCTGCTCATGCTGAGCCTGCAATTGCTTCTGATCCTCCCGCTGCCTCTTGAGTTTCTTCGAGGCCTCTCGCGCTACTCTTTGGATGATATATCTAGTTGTGAGAGATGTTGGGAAGGATAGTGTGGGTGGCTATGTATTTTGGGTCATTTTGATGTCTTTTTGATATTTTTGACGATGTGTTTGGATGTCTTTTGATGATGGTGTATTTTTGTTGACACTCCGATATCTTGTCATATGATGATGTATTTTTGTGCCCCGATCAGTCGATCGATGTTTTGTATGTCGGTGATGTACTCTGCTTCATACTTTACATATATATATACATCGCAGTTGACATTTCATTCTATTGTGCAATTTATAATTTTTGTGTCTCTGATGGTTGATTTCGTCGCTCGATGATATTAACTTGGTTTAATAGAAATTTCTTCTATGGAAACATAGAATTGTTTTCCATGCACTATATTAACCAAGAAATGTTGATATTGGAGAGTATATTCCATAACTCAATCCGTTAAATTGATTTGAGTTTTGATCATTTCGTTTTACGATTTTTCGACTTTGGTATCATTGACACGCCTTGATTCTATTCGTATTTTTCTCTTTGGTGTCACTTGAACCGTCGTCGTATTCTACGACTCCCGTGCTTTTTAATTTGAGGCCATTGTTGTTGTCGTTGTTATCCTCCCGCTCTTTTTGCTTATGCCAAAGGGGGAGAGATATAATAATAACGATGTGCCAAAAGAAAATTTAAAGCATTCTCCAAGAATCTAACTTGATGTGTTAGATTCAGGGGGAGTTAAGATATATAAATGGATTTTCAAATCCGATATTTCAATAACCTACATTTGGTATTTCAATAATTCAATAATCGATTCTCATTTAATATACTTCACTCGTCTGCTTGATGCCAATTATTATTGTTTAAATTGGAATTAACGTGTAATCAATGCAGTGGGAGTAAGTAAATTTCATTTGAATTATTATTTTTGATTATTATTTATGTTGGTTTGTCATCACCAAAAAGGGGGAGAATGTTGGATATTGGACTCCCCGGATTTGGTTTTGGATGATGAACAAACATAAATATATTGTGAACTAACACTTTGTGAGCGCAGTTATGGAGATCGTCGCCAAATTCACATGAATATCAATTACGACGTCTCAAGACTTCTCAAAGCACGTGATCGTTTGCCTAAAGCTTCGTTGAAGCTTATGGACCAATTTAGAAGTCATGAAGATTCGATTGAAGCTATTGAAGACGGTATCGTCAAGTTTAATTTATAGTCTTTAAGCTTCTTTCGTAGAATGTTAAGCCTTGAGTAGGTATTACGTTTTAACTCTTCATAATGCTCATATCTTAGCTCTAGGATCTTTGTAGAAGTCCATTCAATTCTTCCCGAAGCTTCGCGCTTCGATTCGGGACTTCTTGTGCATGTTAGTTGGTTCAAGAAGAAGAACTGACCGACTAGATGGTGATCTAGTCGGTCAGCCAAGCTTCTTGGACCGACTAGTTCTTCTCAGTTAATTCATAGCTCTTTACTGTTTACAGTTAGTCGGTCTAAGTTGACTCACCGACCGACTAGTTTGTGAACTAGTCGGTCAGTGATGCTTCTGTGACCGACTAGTTGAGCTTTCCTTGTACATGCACATTTGAACCTTAGCTACTGTTTATCTTTAGTCGGTCTGTGTTCATTGATCGACCGACTAGTTGATGAACTAGTCGGTCAATATTCCTTCTTAGACCGACTAGTTTAGTTTACTGTACATGCCAAATTTTTCACCATACTTACTGTTTATTGTTAGTCGGTCTATGTTCATTTGGTGATCGACTAGTTGGTGAATTAGTCGGTCAACATTTGTTCTTGGACCGACTAAGTCTATTTTAGCTCAGACTTCAGTTTTATCTGTTAGTCGGTCTACGTTGAGTAACCGACCGACTAGTTGTGAAACTAGTCGGTCAGATACTCTTCTTAGACCGACTAGTTCCTTAGTCTGTACTTTGATCTTTTCTCTGTTTACCCATTAGTCGGTTTACGTTAATTGACCGACCGACTAGTTGATGAACTAGTCGGTCGGTGGTTGTTCTTTGACCGACTAGTTGGGTCCAGAAAAGAGCAGTTGGAGCATTTAATGACTCGAATTTCTTTCTCTCTCTCCTCTATCCTATATATACTTGATGGGCTGCATTCATTGCTGCCAAGGCTGATATTATTGCAAGTTTAGAGATCAAGAGAATTCATTCCAAGCTCATTTAAAAGCTCATTCATTCCATTCAATAATCTCTCCTAACTCTTACTTCCAAAGAGAGATTCATTGAGTGTGAAGCCTTCCAAGCCAAGTGCTTGATTCTAGGTCACCAACATCCCCAAAGCTCTCCATCGCTGATCTACATCTTGGAGCTAGGGTTTGGTGCCACTTCTTCCCCAAAATCATCCTTGCCCTAATTCGTAATCAATACTCAAGGCATAGGTATTTTGTTCGGTAAGAAGTTTTCTTATTTCATTTCATATTTGATTTGTAAGTTTCACTCTCGGTTGTGAGAGTGTGGTTGTGATCCCGGGTTGTGGGAGTCACAAATTACATTTTGTATGATTTGACTTGTGGAGGATTTTCACAAGTATTTCATAGTGGAAATCTTGAGTTAGGGTTTCTAACTCAAGTATCCGGAGGGGATCCGGGTGGTTGGGACGTAGGATCACCGGGAACAAGTCGGGGAGACTTGGGTGGATCCGAACCCAGTAACATCTCTTGTTAGCATTGTTAATTTTGTTGTTGTCATTCAATTTAAGCTTCCGCAAATTGATTTGGTAGTTGTTTGCATTATAATTAGGAATTATACTCCTTGTTATTTTTAAAGTACTATTCACCCCCCCTCTAGTACTTGTGCAGTAGCTTGTAGGGCATTACAATAGTTGTTGAGCACACTCAAGCTATGTCATAGCTACTTTATGGAAACCAACTTCTTATTACATGAGTTGTAGTCTAGACTTAACATAAACTGTTGCGTCGTGCCCATACTCCGAGCGTCGGTGTAAGTTATGCTAGACACGAAAACAAGAGTCCGACTAGACTAGTCATTGTAATTTGAATGAGCACACTCATGATCATAAGTGGCTCCGGGTAAAAACCAAAAAGGGAATCATATATGATATGATTGATAAGATTCATCTACTGTAACGGTCGCTTTCCGACCATTCGTATTTTATACGTGCATGACTCTTTTCGTGTGCATATTTATTTTTGCCTCTTCTTGGTTTCGGACTATGCAATGTGATATGTTGTTATGACCGTCTGGAAGGATAGTTATTTGTGGGATTTTTAGTGAACGTCATTTCACGGGTCGTTCTTCCACAAATCAGGTTTGATTGCAGAGTTGTCGTAGCTTTAAACTTAGTCGCCGGATCTTTTTATTTTTTAGTTCATTTTCTATGGACAGAACACGCGATTGACCACCGCACCCCTGAGCCTCTCTTCGTCATGGTCATCCCGATATTTTTTTCGTAATTTTCTGACACTCCTAGCCCAACCAAATCACTAATCAAAAATCAAGCCCATTAAGCCTAATCAAATTCAAATTTCAAATCTCCTAATCAAATCCTAATGAGATATGTACGTATCATGAGGGGAGATTCTGCCACTACCCTCACCCAATTTTTCATCTCCTTGCACACCCTCTCTCTCACACTCCCTCTCCCACATCCCTAAACTAGAGGTCCATATAACAAACTTTCTCTTTAAGAATCCAAACCAGCCCCTAACCTAGGAACCACATGCAACCCATCTCTTTGGCCGCCACACATCTTTTGCGCCTCCCTCTCCGCCACAGGCGGCCACCATCGACCACCCCCCTCTCTGGCCAACATCTCCGCCTCCTTCTCCCCCCTCTCCTCCTCTCGAAAGCCATCTAAAACCGCAATAAATGACAGCCCATGCTGAAATCTGAAACTGATGTGCACCGTCGGAGTTTGCCACCGGCTGCCTTCTTCCGGCCACCCGCAGCCGCCATCGCCACCTCTACTTGACTCCCCTTTGACCCCCTATCACCTGTAACTCTCCTTCCCCTTTCCTCTACTCTCTATCTCCCTCAAAACACTCGCAAACACAACACAAACGGTAGTTTGGACAGATCTATCCATCGCCAGAAAAACGCCATGCCCGGCCACCTCCGACAACCGCCAGTGACTACCCTACCACTGCTGGACTCCTCTCAAACCCCCTATCATCTGCAATTTCCCTTACTCTCTTTCCTCATCTCTAACTCCTCGAAAACCCGTTGAAACTAAGCCCTAGCGGCTGTTTTTGACAGATCTGTGCACTGTTCTTTGACGCCGACGCCCGGCCATCTCCGACCACTTCCAACTACCACTCTACCATCATTACATCCCCCTTGAACCTTTTTAACTACTGCAAGTCCCCTTTGACTTCTCTGATCGCTGCTTTTTCGCTGCGATCCGCGACAACGACCGTTGCGCGAATCTGTTCTCTTCGTCTTCTCACGGCCACCCACCGCTGTGCACTGATGCCGTCGGCCACCCATCGGGCCGAGCAACCCCCACTAACCTTCTTCAATCTCTGGCAGCCCCCTTTACCTTTCGGAGTTCACATGCATCGTCGAACTGCATGCTTTTCCCCGACGTTGTCGCCGTCATGTATATCCGTTGCGCTACCCACAACGGGAGAGAGATCGACGCCATGTGCTAGCTATTCATGCCTCTACCTCGTTGTCCAGAAGTGTCTCGCTGCACTACCTATGGCCGAGATGTTGCAGATGACGCTGATCCATCGCCGTTCAGACCCGACATCCGCTTTTTGATCGACGTCAAAAGGTTAGTCCTCTAACACGTAGTAAGAACCCTCACTGTAGCAAAACAAAAACTAATCTAAAAATCGTCAACAATAACTAAATTTTATTTCCGCACCTTTAAAACATTGCAAAATATTAGACATCGACGAAGGACGTATTTCTGTGCACACAAGATAGATCGTCGATTAGGCTGAACCGAAACGAAAATGTGACTTTGACTGCTAGGATATTCTCGTTGGACCTAGAAATGAACTCTAATAGGAATGATGAAAAACATTTCCTGACACCGTCGTTGACCCGTTTCAGACGGACCATCGCTGACGCACCACTTCGACGGGACGCTCCGGACAGACGACGCCCTTGCCACCGCAGGCAAGTGTTTACACTTTTGTACTTTCGGCCATGTTTAGGCCATCTACTTCTTAGAAAGTTAAAGTACATTTAAAGAGAACCAGGCGTGAAATGATAGCATCCGGGACCCCCTGACAGCTTAGACTTGACGGCGAAGTCTAAGCGCAACAACATCAACAGCTGACACCTTAGGGCTATTCTGTGTGTGCGTGAATGTGGACCCCCTAGAAAGTACTATCCCTTACACTTGTCATGTCGTGTCTTGTCATAAAAAGCCTTCGGGTGTTTCAGATGCTCTCCCTGCGAGAGTGATCTCCGTGTTACAAAAAGCCTTCGGGCGTTTCAGATGCTCTCCCCGCGAGAGTGATCTCAGTGTTACAAAAAGCCTTCGGGCGTTTCAGACGCTCTCCACACGAGACTGATATTTGTGTTACAAAAAGCCTACGTACGTTTCAGGTGCCCTCCATGCGAGGGTGATCTTTGATTGTCTTGTCTTGAGCACTTGGGTTTGGGGTAGGGTTGAGCGGTTGCATGGGGAGAGGGTCTGGCCGCCCTCAAACCGTAAGGCGTGAACCCTTCGAGTCACACATGTCTTGTCTTGTCTTGTCCTATCACGTCTAGACTAGTCCTGTAGCCGGTAGCACACGCTACGGCTACTGTCTGTCGCGTTTACTTTTCCTGCACCGTTTTACTTTCTACGTAGTATAACTGCCATGTCATAACCCCAGCATGTTAATCAACCAGTAAAATGTTGCTCCTTATTACATTACACTTGCAGTAGAGTCTAACCCTTCTTTGTACACTTTACCTGACGTACAGTTCCTTTTCTCTTGGGTGATGTACGTCAGGTGTTGAGCAGGAGTACGTGGACGAGCCGAACATACCTGAGTACTTGGAGCTAGATGACGTCGATCCGGAGTACGTTCATGACGAGGACCAGACCTAGATGTCCCTCACCGTTGCGGACTTACAGAGGTTACTACTTTTTGGTTGGGTGTGTAGCACCACTTTACTCTCTGCCTCGGTTGGGTGCTTCGCACCATTAGTTTCCTTTTTTGCAATTTGTTGCCATGCTTAGGCTTCTTTTATTAGACTTGTCACATGCTGGATATTATCTCTTTTATAAAATGAATGCATCCTTTCTTTATGTACTTTTGTTGTTCCGAGTTTTATAAATGCAAGAACCTGTAATATTAAATGGTAACCCTACAGACGCTTATTGGGTCCGAGCCTCAAGGCTCTGGCCCAAGCGGACCTTAGTCACGTTTCGCTTTCGTCGTTTTGGGAAGAGGGGCGTGACAGGTTTTAGTGGTCGCCCATGCAGGTCGCGCAAAAAGTTCGGAACAATAGGAGTACCGCATTCATTTAATATATCCAATTTAACATGTACAAGTTTAAATAGGGTTTTCCTTGTCTTAGATGGTATGAAGACTTAGATAGACGTCCAAGTTTGATAGTTAGGCGCCTTGGTTAAGATTAAGTCATACCCGTCGTAGGATACCTTAGTAGCCCCTCACCTGGCTCTGACCATGTTAGATTTCTACAGTCCTTCTATTAGTCGTTCGCTCAGGTCCATCAACTTCGGACCCAGCAGAACGAAATCTTGTTTCTCTTAGAACCCTTCCCTGAGATCTCGATTACAGTCTAGTTCACTAGGAAGTCTTAGTGATGAGTTATCCTGATCTTTGGACGGTCGATAATTAGAGTCCCTGATTTCTAGCATCTTCCCAATCATTACACTTCTGTGTTATCGGCCGTAGATTTCCATCGTAGCTTTCATGAATCATATCTTAGGCGTTTTCTTCATGCGATCATATTCTTGCCCCGATTCACGTGATCGGTTCATGACGATTGTCGTTAATTCTTCGAATCTCTCCCCATTGCAAACTCTGATTCTTCTAAAAGTATTTTCGAAATTCCTTATTAAATTCTTCGCTCGGTTTAACTTCTTTGAAACCCCTTATTATATATATATATTAATTTCTCGCTTTTCGGCTGAGTTAATATTCTTTCACGGATTTTGAAACCTTCTTGGTCGAAATTTTTAGTTGCTATCTCGTAACCATTTTCTAATCGGTATCCTTCGTATTTCAGTTTTTAAAACCTTGTTACCATTTTGATAATTCAACATATCATTCTTTTTCTAAACTACGAAATTTATTTTAGCCACTTACCATACGTACTTTTAGAATATTTTCTAAAACTAAATAAGAACTTCAATTTTTATATGTCAGTTCTATGTTCATCGTGCTCATACTTCAAAAAAAATCCTTGTATAAACTTATTTTCATATGCGAAACAAATCACTATCTCACCCTACTCTTTATTCCTTCGTCTAACTCTTTTTTAGAATTGAAATTTTCTACCATCTACTCACTTTTCCTACATATTGTTATAAGTATAAAAGTATATGATACCATATTTTACACGCAATTCTTCTTTCATCTATTTATTATTTTCAGCAATATTTTTGCCCCACCCAACCAGCTATCTCTTTATCTCGCCTTATTTGAACCCGTTCCTTCCGCTCTTATTTCGGTACACTTTTGGTTTCGGCTTCTTTTCTGTTGTGTAGACATTAGTGCTCGTCGTTGCTTGTGGAAACTCTAGTTTAGTAGTGGGTCCTTTGGTTTTTGTGATGTCGTCATGGTATATGTTTATAGGTAGAGTGTGTGGACCTGTATGAGTGTGCTACCTTTAGGATCTTAATGATTGTCTCTTATATCATGGGTGTATACTCGGTGTTACTCGTGATATATGCATGGAGTTGTTGGAATGATGGTATTCACGTATGTGTGGATAGCGTCATAGCAGGTAATTTATTAGACTTAGTTTTCATATTATATCTTTGGCTGCATGTGATTGTATCAAAACTTTTGTTTTCTTTTAAACCAAATCTTTAAAGTTTTGAAACTAGGCACAAAGATCACAACCGCCCTATCTTCCCTAACCAATACCACAACTCCACATGTTTTTACCCACATGTTTTAAAATATGTCATTGGCCTTAAGTTTTCCTCTCTCTTCTCTTCTTTCCCTCTTCGAAATGTTATGTTTATTGTTGTTATATTATTAAGACTAGCTATTATTGTTATAGGATTTTGTGTGCGGGTAGGTATAGTGTGTGATGAGATATGTAATAGCGATGATTAATTGATTTTGGGACACAAAGATATTAGATTTGATTTCTTTCGGATGAAAAGAACGAGGTGTCCAAGACTTATTTATAATACCAGTGGGTAACAGACTCAATAGAAAATCCTGGTTGGATGAAATTATATACATGGAGATGAGAACTTATCAGACCTGAAACTTAGACGAGTGGTAGGTAGGAGTAGCTATGAGGTATGGTGTGTTTTAGGGTGATCATGAGAATGAGTAGAGCATTTTAAAGCATCAAGATTTGACTATAGGTTGGGGTGAGAAGACATTGGAAGTAACACGACTTGTTGAGACGGATGGAATGTTATGAAGAGGGATTTTATATGATTCGGAGATTAGATGATAGGGGTAAGGATAGACGTAGTTCGATGGTTCATTGATTATGAAGGAAATTTATGAGTCGATGTGATGGATGATATATTGGGGACGAGATGATTGTTGATTTCCGAATGATAATGTGGGTTTATAGTTAGGTGCTAGGATGTGGTTCTAGTTGTAGCTTTATTCAGTGATAGACGAGTTATGATAGATTATTTGAGGAACGCCGATTGAAGTTATAGGATTAGCAATCATTATGCAGGATCTGGGAGCTGCATGCATAAGGATATATAGATATTATTATTATTATTATAAGTGATTCCGAGGGCAGAATCATTTCTAAGTTGGGTAGAATGTAACGGCCGCTTTCCGGCCATTCGTATTTTATACGCGCACGACTCTTTTCGTGTGCGTATTTATTTTTGCCTCTTCTTAGTTTCGGACTATGCGATGTGATATGTCGTTGTGACCATATGGAAGGGTAGTTATTTGTGGGATTTTTAGTGACCGTCATTTCACGGGTCGTTCTCCCACAAATCAGGTTTGATTGCAGTGTCGTCGTAGCTTTAGACTTAGTCACCTGATCTTTTTATTTTTTTAGTTCATTTTTTGTGGACCGAACGCACGATTAACTACCGCACCCCTGAGCCTCTCTTCGTCATGGTCATCTCGATATATTTTTCGTAATTTTCTGACACTCCTAGCCCAACCAAATCACTAATCAAAAATCAAGCCCATTAAGCCTAATCAAATTCAAATTTCAAATCTTCTAATCAAATCCTAATGAGATATGTACGTATCATGGGGGGAGATTCTGCCACTACCCTCACCCAATTTTTTCTCTCCTTGCACACCCTCTCTCTCACACTCCCTCTCCCACATCCCTAAACTAGAGGTCCATATAGCAAACTTTCTCTTTAAGAAACCAAACCAGCTCCTACCTAGGAACCGCATGCAACCCATCTCTTTGGTCGCCACACAGCTTTTGTGCCTCCCTCTCTGCCACCGGCGGCCACCACCGACCACCCCCCTCTCTGGCCAACTTCTCCCCCTCCTTCTCCCCCCTCTCCTCCTCTCAAAAGCCATCTAAAACCGCAATAAATGACAGCCCATGCCGAAATCTGAAACTGATGTGCACCGCCGGAGTTTGCCACCGGTCGCCGCCTTCCGACCACCCCCAGCCATCGTTGCCACCTCCACTTGACTCCCCTTTGACCTCCCCGATCACCTGCAACTCTCCTTTCCTTTTTTGTACTCTCTATCTCCCTCAAAACACTCTCAAACACAACACAAACGACAGTTTGGACAGATCTGTCCATCACCAAAAAAACGCCACGCACGGCCACCTCCGGTGTCCACCCTATCACCATTGGACTCCTCTCAGACCCCCCTATCATCTGCAATTTCTCGTACTCTATTCCCTCATCTCTAACTCCTCGAAAACCCGTTGAAACCAAGCCCTAGCGGCTGTTTTTGACAGATCTGTGCATTGTTCTTCGACGCCGACGTCTGGCCATCTCCGACCACTTCCGGCGACCACTCCACCACCATTAGATCTCCCTTGAACCCCTTTAACTACTGCAAGTCCCCTTTGACTCCTCTGATCGCTGCTTTTTCGCTGCGACACGCGACAACGACCGTTGCGCGAATATGTCCTCTTCGTCTTCTCACGGCCACCCACCACCGTGCGCTGACGCTGTCGGCCACCCACCGCCATGCACTGATGTTGTCGGCCACCCACCGGGCCAAGCAACCCCCACTGACCTCCTTCAATCCCCAGCAGCCTCCTTTGCCCTTCAGAGTTCACGCGTGTCGTCAAACTCACGTGCTTTACCCTGACGTTGCCGCCATCGTGTAGATCCGTTGCGCTACCCGCAACAGGAGAGAGATCGAAGCCGTGTGCTCGCTGCTCGTGCCTCCATCTTGCTGTCCAGAAGTGTCTCGCTGCACTACCTATGGCCGAGACATTGCAGACGACGTTGATCCATCGCCATTCAGACCCAACATCCGCTTTTTGATCGACGTCAAAAGGTTAGTCCTCTAACGCGTAGTAAGAACACTCACTATAACAAAAAGAAAACCTAATCTAAAAATCTTCAACAATAACTAAATTTCATTTTTGCACCTTTAAAACGTTGCAAAATATTAGACATCGACGAAGGACTGATTTTCTGTGCACATGGGATAGATGTCGATTAGGCTGAACCGAAACGAAAATGTGACTTTGACTGCTAGGATAGTCCCGTAGACTGATCACTCCATATTTTACACCCTTTTTCTGCATGTTTGCATGCCACTTTGATCGCTCATATCGTGTTTTTCACGATTATTCGACAATATTGTGATGCTTTTCACTATTTCTTGTTTTTGTCGTATTTCAAGAGATATGGAGCGATTTGGAGTGATTTTGAGATCAAGAGGATTTGCACCCACTCTGGAGTGTCACTCACAGCTCTTTTAAGGGCCATTCAGCAATGGAAGACAAGTGGAAGAAGAAGGAACTTCGTAGGAGCGACGAGGAGGAAAAACGATAAAGATTGGGCATCTACAGCATGTCACTCGGCCGAGTGAAGCACTCACTCGGCCGAGCAGAGAAGCTCACTCGGCCGACCAGACTGGACACGCACAACAGAAGAATATCGGCGTGCACTCGGCCGAGTGACGATAGACCACTCGGCCGAGTACGGAGATCCACTCGCCCGAGTGGCACTGGAATATCCATCCAAAAAGAGGCCGACTTACTGGAATTTTACAGTGGATCTTAGAGAGCCACTCGGCCGAGCATGGAATGCCCCTCGGCCGAGTGAGTAAAGCCACTCGACCGAGTCACCTCCGAAGACAGACCCCCGAAAATTCCCGACTTACTGGAAATGTACAGGGTTTGTCACTCGGCCGAGTGACATTTGTCACTCGGCCGAGTGAGCTGTCCCGCCTACTGCGTAAAGTGCGATTTCTGGGCTGTGCAGTGGCATTTTGGTCACGATTTTCTGGGCGATTTTGAAGGGTATTTAAACCCAGTTTTTGCCCTAGTTAAGGAGGACTTTTTAGAGCTTTTGGCAGCCTTTTTCAGAGTTTTTTAGATCATTAGATTTAGCTTTTCTTTTGAAGATTAAAGCCTACTTTTGTTGGATGCTATTGGATTCTCATTGGTTTGTCTACTCTCTCATCAAAAACCCTATTTTTATTGATAATATATCTATTGCAATGAATTGTGTTGATTTTATTATTGATTTTCCTAAGTATTGCATGATGATTAGTGAGTAGTGCTATCGTCTTAGGGCGTAGGGATGAACCCTATAGACCCTATTTCTAAATTGTGATGAATTGGTGAAATTCTTGCTAGAATTGATTAGGGTTAGGTTGGGATCGATTAATTACGGATAGCTAGGGATTCATATTGATTGGGATTTGCAAGAGATTGGGTCCCAATTGATAAGAATTCCTAGAAATTCGATTTAGATTTACGATTGGACTTCTCTAGAATTGGTTTGCAAGAGATTGGACCAAAGCTAGGATTTTCAATCGTATTTCTATACCAATACCCGTTTGCAAGAGATTGGACGGGTAGGAACTATCTCAACCTAGGTCGTAGCTCAAGTTTGCACGAGAGTGGGCTCGAGATACGATTGAACGATGACGTCGTTCTTCACACTAGCGGCTTTGGTTAGGATTTGCAAGAGATTGGGCCCTACCCTAGGTTTGCTATAGACCGGCAATAGCGCGAGAGCGTGAGCTTGGTTCTACATTTAGTTGCGACTAGTTCACCTAAAATTCAAGTCTAGCAATGACGAAACCTATGAATCACAACAATGAGATACGGTCTGTAGCGGGGATTCCCTATCCCTAGGCGCTTTATTTTATTGATATTTCTATCGACATTTGAACGATTGTGACCATTTCACCCCAAATAATTCTCGATCATTTTGATAGCTAGGTGATCGGAAGGAGACACTGGCATTGTTCCTCCCTGAGTTTGATACCCGCTCGTCACTACACCGTGCGCTTGCGGTAAGACTATGAGCCGCTTGTCCCGGGTGTGTGTACTCCTGGGGCGCGGTCAAGTTTTTGGCGCCGTTGCCGGGGAGTTGCATTTGACGGGGTTTGATTTTGATCACTCGGTTATCTCTCACCATCTATCCATCTTTCTTTCTTTATTTTTCCTTTTTGACTCTGTTTGCTGCCCAATTTACTTGCTTTCCCAGAATTCTCCATAAGATCTTAACAGGAACTTGGGGGAAGCAATGTTAATGACTGAGTCAAGCCTGGGAGATGATGACTCCTTTGTGAGCCTTCTTAAAGAACTTGTTGATGAGGTCCATGCCACAGGGTCCTTCGCCGTTGATATCGAGGACCCCATTGAACAACAATTTGCCATTTTTGTGATGGATCAAATCTCCCCGAAACGGACTACAGAGGGCAACATCAGAGTTGATGTGAGGGACGGCAAGTTATATTTTGAAAATGGCGGAGCATGCATCGAAGAGTACTACTCTTCCGAGGAATCCATTGGTCATGCCGAGATTCAGGGAAGTACACTCTACGACCCTTACTCTTATATTTGTGAACCCACTGACGCACCTCTTGATCTCAGGCTTGGACCGGAGCACAATGGTGATCCCATCGATGCCCACACAGAATCATGCATCGTCTATTTCGATGCATCGTCCTCACCGATAAGTGAATCCGAGTCGGCGTGGACAAGCCCACTCAAGGAGAAAGAACTAAACCCAGATGTTGCAGGAGAAATCAAGCTTACACAAGGAGAGGAAGTAGAGGGTACAGCGCCACCTGAGGTAGAGCTTAAACAATTACCACCAAATCTAAGGTACGCTTTCTTGGGTAATAAATTGACCTATTCGGTTATTGTTAATGCCCACCTCAACCATGATCAACTAGAAAGACTCTTAGATGTCCTTAGAAGTCACAAAGATGTGCTTGGCTACACCATCTCTGACCTTAAAGGAATAAGCCCTAGGTTTTGCACGCATAGAATCCACTTGGAAAACACTGAAGCCACCTCCATAGAGCCTCAAAGGCGGTTGAACCCTAACATGAAGGAGGTGGTTAAGAAAGATATTCTTAAGTTACTCGAAGCTGGCATTATTTATCCTATCTCTGACAGCCGGTGGGTTAGCCCCGTTCACATCGTTCCTAAAAGGGGGAATGACCGTTGTAAAAAACGAAAAGGGAGAACCCATTTCTACATGCACTGTCACTGGATGGCGAATGTGCATTGACTATAGGAAGTTAAATAAAGCCACAAGGAAAGACCATTACCCATTACCCTTCATTGACCAAATGCTTGAGCGCCTTGCTAAACATAAATACTTTTGTTATTTGGATAGGTATTCGGGATTCTTTCAAATTCCCTTGCATGAAGACGACCAAGAAAAGACCACTTTCACATGTCCTTATGGTACATATGCCTATCGTAGAATGCCCTTTGGACTTTGCAATGCTCCCGCCACTTTTCAAAGCTGCATGACATCAATCTTTTCTGATTACATTGAAAATATTATGGAAGTCTTCATGGATGATTTTTCTGTGTATGGAAGTGAGTTTGATTCTTGTTTGGCTAATCTTACTAAAGTCCTCAAACGATGCCAACAAAACAACCTCACTCTTAATTGGGAAAAATGTCATTTTATGGTCACCGAGGGGATAGTGCTTGGGTATCTTGTGTCCTCTAGAGGAATTGAGGTTGATAAGGCGAAAGTTGAGGTAATCGAAAAACTCCCTCCTCCTATTAATGTAAAGGGCATTAGAGGCTTCCTTGGTGATGCGGGATTTTACCGTCGCTTTATCAAGGACTTTGCCCTAATTGCCCGACCCCTTACTTCCTTACTTGCTAAAGATTCTCCCTTTGTCTTTTCAGGAGAGTGCTTCCAAGCATTTAATACGTTGAAAGAAGCGCTCACTTCCGCCCCCATTATACAACCGCCGGATTGGAACCTTCCCTTCGAGCTTATGTGTGATGCAAGTGACCAAGCCATTGGAGCGGTGCTAGGACAAAGGAAAGACAAAAAGCTTCATGCTATATTCTATGCTAGCAAAACATTGGACAATGCATAGAAAAATTATACTACCAGCGAGAAAGAGCTTTTAGCGGTTGTTTACTCCATCGAGAAGTTTCGTTCCTACCTCTTTGGATCCAAGGTTATTGTCCACACCGACCATGCGGCATTGAAGTATCTTCTAAGCAAAAAAGAGGCAAAACCAAGATTGATAAGATGTATACTTTTGTTGCAAGAATTTGACTTGGAAATTAGGGACAAGAAGGGAACAGACAACGTTGTGGCGGACCACCTATCTAGACTCGTTCGCGACAAGGAAGATGAGAGCTTGCCAATCGATGACACCTTTGTCGACGAGAGTCTATTCGTCGTAAGGCCCGGAGAGGTGCCTTGGTATGCGGATTTCGTTAATTATTTGGCTTGTGGGATAAAACCATGCAGAATGCCCACGCAACAAAAGAGGAGCTTTATGCACGAAGTCCGAAATTATTTTTGGGAAGATCCATATCTCTGCAAGATTTGCAAGGATGGTGTTATTCGGAGATGTGTTTCCAAGGAGTAGGCCACGTCAATCATCTTGCATTGCCATAGTATGCCATGCGGGGGACATCACGCCTCATCTAAGACAACCGCTAAGATATTGCAATGCGGATTCTTTTGGCCGACCATGTTCAAGGATACGCATGACTTCGTCAAGGGATGTGATCGATGCCAACGGACCAGTAATATATCAAGGCGAAATGAGATGTCGATGAGGCCCATTCTAGAAATTGAGCTATTTGATTGTTGGGGAGTGGACTTCATGGGACCTTTTCAGTCAAGCAAGGGAAACAAGTATATCTTATCAGCCATGGATTACGTCTCTAAATGGGTGGAAGCTATTGCGACCCCTACTAATGATGCGAGGGTGATATCCAAGTTTTTCAAGCAAAACATCTTCCCACGCTTTGGAGTGCCTCGTACTTTGATAAGCAATGAGGGAAGCCACTTTATAGAGAACAAATTTGAAGCCATGTTGAAAAGATATGGGGTGAACCATAGAGTTGGCATGGCATACCACCCTCAAACGAGTGGCCAAGTGGAGGTGTCAAACCGAGAAATCAAGCAAATTCTAGAAAAGACCGTAGATAGATCTAGAAAAGATTGGTCAATGAAATTGAATGATGCACTATGGGCTTATCGTATGGCCTTTCGCACTCCTATTGGCACCACACCATATTGACTTGTTTATGGGAAAGCTTGTCACTTGCCGGTAGAGTTGGAGCACCGCGCATATTGGGCTATTAAGACATTCAACTATGACTACAAGAGTGCGGCGGTGAGGCGACTCTTAGACATTAATGAGCTTGATGAGATTAGACGTGATGCTTATGAGAGCTCAAGGATTTATAAGGAAAGGACTAAAATCCTCCACGACGCATGCATCACCGTCACGGACATCAAGGTCGGAGATAAAGTCCTCCTATTCAATTCCCGGCTCCGACTCTTTCCCGGAAAATTGAGATCGCGATGGTCCGGACCAATTCACCATTAAGCACATACAACCGGGGGGAGCTTTTGAATTGGAAGGGAAAGACGGAGCCACATTCAAGGTGAATGGACAACGGCTCAAGCATTATTCCGAAGGAGTCTCCTCCGGTGAAGTGAACCGTGTATATCTACTCAAGGGACGCCCCCACGATCTTTTGTATCTCCTCGACGAGGTGATTGAAGAAGCTATCCCCCACTCTATTGGCGCTCTCCATGACGATGGCTTTGAGGAAGGCCAACCTAGTAGTGAAGAAGAGAAGTTGGAGGACCCTCCAGATAGCTCCACGGACGATGATGATAGTGATGTTGATGTCGCAAGAATACGAGAGCTTTGCAAGCTCTCAAAAGCCAAGAGTCCGAAGAAAGCTCCACCGAATAGAAGATCGGTGTCACCGGCCAAGAAAGAGATAGAAACGAGCTCTAGCTGGGGGGACATATCCCCCAACACTACCCATGATGAGGGGGCACCGAGGAAGACCAATGATCACCACGACCCAAATCCAAGTGGCCTTCCCGGCAAATTTGACGGGCGTATCTCCTATGCGCCCAACATCATGAGCTAAACGAATATCTAAAGGGGTCAAGCTCATGACCTTAAACGATCGCTTGTCAGGAGGCAACCCGACGGTTTTTGCATTGTTTTTATTTTATTTTCATTTTTGGTTTAGATTTTTATTAGCGATTAAAGTCTAATGTCTATGAAAATCGTGACAACGGGTCCTAATTTTCATGACAGGAGATGGAGAAAGGGAGATCACTCATATGGAGGATGACCGAGGCAAGGGAGAGGGCTCCAGGAATGCGCTCAGGCCTTAGGAGGAGGAAGAAACCGACAGGAGGAAGAAAAACAGAGACTGGAGCGAAACGGAGAGCCGATACAGAAAACAGCACGTCACTCGGCCGAGTCACATCTGCCACTCGGCCGACAAAGACTTCACTCGGCCGAGTGGAGCACCAATCAGGGAAGTTTCTGCAGACAAACTCTCTGTCACTTTCTGTACGTTTTAGTCTTAATTACCACTCGGGCGAGTGACTTATCACTCGGCCGAGTGAAACAGATACCCTCCCAGTCCTATAAGATTGCCGAGTGACAGAGCCACTCGGCTGAGTGGAGTTTCTCCATTCGGCCGAGTGAATCAAAGCCACTCGGCCGAGTCGTAAGTGGCGAAGATATTTTGAAAAAAATTCTAACTTTACGCCACTCGGCCGAGTGAAATCATCACTCGGCCGAGTCGTAACCAACCTATATATAACCGGCTGCGGGCTGCGTGAAAATCGAAACGCAAAGTTTCACAAATCCTCGCCCGAGCCGCTATCGCTTCGCATCCCTTCGCCCGATTCACTGCCTTCCTCTCCCGTGCCGGCCACCACCCGCCGGCGACCGACCCCCAGTCGACCGCCGACGACCGGTCGAGCAGCTTGTCGCCGACCATTGCCAGCGCCGCCGCCATTTCGCCGTAATTCCTCGTTCTTGCCCCCAAATCCAATTTTCTCACCTTTTTCTCCAATCTGCACGCATTTTTAGCCCGATTTTGAAATTAATTTCCATATCTATCTATTATCCCCTATCTCCCCCATGTATATTGAGTATTATTCGCTGATTTGATTGTTTGATTTGCAGGCTAGCTTAGGGGAGCATTGGGGATCTTTTGGACGCACTTAGAGCTTTGCGGAGGCAGCATCTCTTCGCACACACTGCTGTTTTCTCTCGCTGCATGTTCAGGTACACTCGTTCCATTATTTTGCACACCGCATTACTTATTTGGGTGAGCACGCTTCACGGTACACATGCCGCCGCGCACTAGGCCATGTACACGGGGAGCCGCTTCGAAGCGGAAGAGGACCGATGATCCTGGTCCCTCTTCCGCTAGGGAGGACTCCCCTCCACCTAGCCCATCGCCACCTACACAGCCGATCCCTGCCGATCCCATTCCACCACCTGCTCCCGTCGTCGGGTCGATGGGGATTAAGTTTCGAAATGACGCACACCGCGCCAGATTCGAGCGTATCTGCCATCGCTCGATAGTACCCTCTAGGTTTGCACACATAGCTGACCTAGACCGCCTAGGGGTACTTGAGGGGCTTCTCACGTTGTACGACAACATGGGATGGCGTGATTTTCTGTCGGTGTCGGCGGATAATTACATCCGTCCGACACTAGAGGTCCTTAGTTCCATTGACCGGACCCCTGGAGGATGCTCCTACCGTTTGATGGATCGAGAGTGCGAGATCACTCTCGACATACTTAGAGCATTTTTCCAGTGGCCCGCCGTCCCTGACCCTGACCGTGCCTACGCTCCCACGCACATCCCACCCCCTTCGTTCGACACCCACACCTTCTGGACACGGATCACGGGATCCCCACTCGCCTTTGACCATAGTAGGGCCAAGGCCTCAGCTATCCTCCACCCCTGCCTTCGCATTGCACATCGCCTTTTGACGACTACTTTCCTCGCGAGGTACGAGCCTAGGACCATATCAACGCTAGAGCTCTACATGTCTATGCGATGACTCGCCCTAGGGTCCTAGATATGGCTAGTGATGATTCTGTCCCCGCCGTCGAGATAGACATTGCCAGTTGGTTTTTGGACCGCATTATCATTTCGGTGAGCGCTCGTTCTCCTATCTGTTGCGGCGGTCTGATCACCCTCTTAGCCCTTATGACCGGTGTGGACCTACCTGACGACTTGTGTCGACCTCCGGCCCCACCGCACTTTCTATAGATGTTATGGCCCGGATGAAGATGCTTCGTCCCCCCGGTCGTCAGCACTGGGTGTGGTTGCACGGTCCCTTCAGCGCTGATTACATGGTTCTCCCGAGCCCCGCTCGGACACATATTGGACCGGCTCACTAGGACTGGATTCCAGCGATGGATCTCCTCATCCCTGCCGCCTATGTGCTTGAGCCCGAGGATGCTGAGCAGGCACCCCCTGTACCACCTGTTGACCCCGTGATCCCTCAGCCTGCACTTGCACTGTCTGCACCTCCCGACACCTCTATCCACACGTTTGTTAGTTTCAGGAGCACCTTAGCTGAGACGTCCACTACCACCACCACTGAGCCTATGTCCGTCGAGCCCATTACCACACTGAGCCCCGAGCGTCCACCCACCATTCTTGAGAGCGGTGAGTCTTTATTTACCGCTGCCGTGGATACCCTCTCCCGATTGCTGTTCTCGACTCCTGGGGAGTCATCTTTTGTGCCCTTCACGGCCTCCCCAGTCGTCGATCTTTCGGTCTCCACCGCCCCTGTCTTTACCGAGAGCGTCGTGACATCTGTCCCCATGTGTGCGTCACTGACCTCTCCCACCGCCTTGTCGCTTATTTTCACTTCCACTTCTTCTTCTTCTTCTTCTTCCGCTTCGACACAGCCTGCGTCCCATCCTCACACCGAGGCTGGGCATCACTTAGTTAGCACAGCACCACCACCCCACTTCCCTGCTGGACCCGTCCTCTACACTACCCGTGTGAGATAGCCCCGCACTTCACCTGTTAGACATGTACGTCCCTCTGCTCCACCACCCCCAGACACTCTAGTTCAGAGAATTCGTGCTCTTGAGGGGGCTGTTAGTGGACTTAGAGGGGACTTTAGGGCTATCTCCTCCACGGTCAGCGCCGTGCAGACCCGCGTCGCCATCCTTCCCAGTATTCAGGATTGCCTGAATCAGATTCTGGCGCGTCTGCCTCCACCACCGACACCCTCCCAGCAGCTACCACGCTCACCACCTCCACCTCCACCTCCGCCATAGGACGGTGCTGGTGCACCACCACCAGCCTAGGCACACACTGGATGCCTCCTATATTTCTGCTGTTATGCTGGTTGTTTTTGGAGCTTGATGATTTTTGCCCCCTCCTCTACATACTATTTTGGTATCTATTTGGTCATATCTTTTTATCTCTTTTTGGGAGTGAGGGAGAGTCTTTTTGGGGACACTTTTATCTGCATCATTCTGATCTCTGCATGCATCATTTACATTCACATCTTATTTTCATTCTTCTTTTTCTTTCTTTTTCATCATGCATGCATCCTCACCCACCCCACCCATTTCACGTCTCTCGGTGTGCCACACTTTGCACATTGAGGACACTGTGCACTTTAGCTTGGGGGAGGGAGTTCTCACATTTTTGCTTTTCGTCACCTTTCATTTTTATTATTATTTTTTTCCCACCTTTTCTCTGTTTTTTGCACCATTTTCACTCACTTTTTCATTTTTTTATCATGCATCACGTTTTCTTATCTTTTTTGAGTGTGTTGCATTGTACATAGTAGTTTCTATTTTTCTTTTATCTTTATTTCTTTCATCTTTTGTTAGAGATGACTTTTCTGTGATGATGACGAAGTGGTGTTAGCTTATCTATGTATGCATGCTATTTTGTCATGACATAGCTTTTGTTTCAGATATCATATGCTATGTCCTGATTTGCATTTGAAATAGTAACCCACTCTTTTTCTGTATGAATATGGATGAAATTCTGTTATTAGCTGAGGTCTGATAATTCATATGTATGCTTATCGTAGAAAACACACCAAGCTTCACGTATTGATTGCTTATATCTGGAGTACTGCTTTCCTTTCTTATATCACTTCTTATTGCATGAAAAATGTACGCCTCACTTTCAGGTTGAATGAATGAATGTTAGGTTGATATAACTGGACTAGTTTATTTTTTGAGATTAAACTGAGTAGATTACATTGCTCTGCTGAAAGTTGTCGTGCACGTCCTATAGAGTGAACCGAGTGATACATTTATTTCTTTATCCACATATCTTGAGCGTTATTTCTCTACTTAAAATTCATTGGTGAATCTCCCTTTAGCAAGTCTATTATTGGCATTCCCCCGCTATTAATTTCCATGCTCCAATTCCCCAAAATCAAAAAAGAATATACATGTATATCCTTCTTTCTTTTGATTTGGGATCGCTTTTGTATATATGTTTATTTAAAAAAAAGAGAGAAAAAATTGAGAAAAAGAAAAGAAAAGAGAAAAGAAGTTTATATATGATCCCATCTCACATTCTTTCTCTCTTTCTTCCCTCTTTTGTTTTTATTCTATCTTGGAGCTTCAAAAATGGGAAATATGTTTATTGATTTATCTTATGCCACCACGCTTATGGATAAGCTTGGGGAAGGAGATCCAATGATGTGTGAGAGAGTGACTACCTGACTGTGCATGATAACCTAAGCTAGGTAATTTTCTATACTTGGTAAGATCACTAGAAGTTTTACGAAATCCAGGAGTTGACACTTAGCATACATTTCATGAAAACCATGCTTTTCTATTCTTACTACTCCATATTGTGTGATATCTCTTATACTCCAAATATAAAGCATTCAATTGAAAAGTGTGTGATCTATGATTATGTATACCGCTTTTGATGCTTCAGACGATGTTAATCCTAGAATGATTTCATATTTCATGCTGTTTTGATCTTGGTTTTTCTATTTCGAATGCATCATTATACTATGATATCGGGATAAAAGTCTTTGGCATGTGTTCTATATTCGATGTATGCTATATGAGTAAGCAAAACCCACGTCCTGAGAAAAATGATCTAGCACCTCCTTCTTCACTTTCTATTCTATTTTGTTTTTCATTCATTTCTTTTTTCCTTCTTTTCCATGGTTTTACCCGTCGGGTTTGCTTTTTACTCATCTTCCTCGAGGACGAGTAAGAGGTAAGCTTGGGGGATTTTGATCACTCCATATTTTACACCCTTTTTCTGCATGTTTGCATGCCACTTTGATCGTTCATATCGAGTTTTTCACGATTATTCGACAATATTGTGATGCTTTTCACTATTTCTTGTTTTTGTCGTATTTTAGGAGATATGGAGCGATTTGGAGTGATTTTAAGATCAAGAGGATTTGCACCCACTCCTGAGTGTCACTCACAGCTCTTTTGAGGGCCATTCAGCAATGGAAGACGAGTGGAAGAAGAAGGGACTTCGTAGGAGTGATGAGGAGGAGAAACGATAAAGATTGGGCATCTACAGCATGTCACTCGGCCGAGTGAAGCACTCACTCGACGGAGCAGAGAAGCTCACTCAGCCGACCAGACCGGACACGCACAACAGAAGAATATCGGCGTGCACTCGGCCGAGTGACGATAGACCACTCGGCCGAGTACGGAGATCCACTCGCCCGAGTGGCACGGGAATATCCATCCAAAAAGAGGCTGACTTACTGGAATTTTACAGTGGATCTGAGAGAGCCACTCGGCCGAGCATGGAATGCCCCTCGGCCGAGTGAGTAAAGCCACTCGGCCGAGTCACCTCTGAAGACAGACCCCCGAAAATCCCGGACTTACTGGAAATGTACATCGTTTGTCACTCGACCGAGTGACATTTGTCACTCGGCCGAGTGAGCCGTCCCTCCTGCTGCGTAAAGTGCGATTTCTGGGCTGCGCAGGGGCATTTTGGTCACGATTTTCTGGGCGAGTTTGAAGGGTATTTAAACCCAGTTTTTGCCCTAGTTAAGGAGGAATTTTTAGAGCTTTTTGGCAGCCTTTTTGAGAGTTTTTTAGATCATTAGATTTAGCTTTTCTTTTGAAGATTAAAAGGCTACTATTGTTGGATGCTATTGGATTCTCATTGGTTTGTCTACTCTCTCATCAAAACCCCTATTTTTATTGATAATATATCTATTGCAATGAATTGTGTTGATTTTATTATTGATTTTCCTAAGTATTGCATGATGATTAGTGAGTAGTGCTATCGTCTTAGGGCGTAGGGATGAACCCTATAGACCCTATTTCTAAATTGTGATGAATTGGTGAAATTCTTGCTAGAATTGATTAGGGTTAGGTTGGGATCGATTAATTACGGATAGCTAGGGATTCATATTGATTGGGATTTGCAAGAGATTGGGTCCCAATTGATAAGAATCCCTAGAAATTCGATTTAGATATACGATTGGACTTCTCTAGAATTGGTTTGCAAGAGATTGGACCAAAGCTAGGATTTTCAATCGTGTTTCTATACCAATACATGTTTGCAAGAGATTGGACGGGTAGGAACTATCTCAACCTAGGTCGTAGCTCGAGTTTGCACGAGAGTGGGCTCGAGATACGATTGAACGATGACGTCGTTCTTCACGCTAGCGGCTTAGGTTAGGGTTTGCAAGAGATTGGGCCCTACCCTAGGTTTGCTGTAGACCGGTAATAGCGCAAGAGCGTGACCTTGGTTCTACATTTAGTTGCGACTAGTTCACCTAAAATTCAAGTCTAGCAATAACGAAACCTATGAATCACAATGATGAGATACGGTCTGTAGCTGGGATTCCCTATCCCTAGGCGCTTTATTTTATTGATATTTCTATCGACATTTGAACGATTGTGACCATTTCACCTCCAAATTATTCTCGATCATTTTGATAGCTAGGTGATCGGAAGGAGACACTGTCATTGTTCCTCCCTGAGTTCGATACTCGCTCGCCACTACACCGTGCGCTTGCGGTAAGACTACGAGCCGCTTGTCCCGGGTGTGTGTACTCCCGGGACGCGATCATGGACCTAGAAATAAACTCTAATAGGAATGATGAAAAACGTGTCCTGACACCACCGTTAACCCGTTTCAGACGGATCCTCGCTGACGCACCACTTCGACGGGACGCTCCGGACAGAGGACGCCCTCGCCACCACAGGCAAGTGTTTACACTTGTGTACTTTCGGCCACGTTTAGGTCATTTACTTCTTTGAAAGTTAAAGTACATTTAAAGAGAACCAGACGTGAAATGATAGCATCCGGTGTTGAGTATTGGTGTTTCATACCAATCTTATTTTGATGATGATCACAACATTATGTTGTTGCTAATGAATCTCTTGTTTTAGTCTCTTAGTTCATTTCTAGAATATCATTTCTGGAGACTAAACACTTGGTGCAAGGATGGACATCAAGTGGACAAGGGCCAAAGCTTGGACTCAAGGGGTACCAAAGCTTGGAGATGATGGAGAGAATCAAGCCATCAAGATTGAAGACTTATACTCTAAGGAAAGTATTGTAATCCATGTAATATTTCCTGTATTGCTTTCTCTCTCATTTTGAGTCTAGGTTAATGTAATGCCTTGATAGATGGTCTACTCATATATGCAAATGCATTTAACCATCTTAGTGAGTCTTAGGATTATCATAGAATCCAACCTAATAGGTTCATCCTGACCAAAGACTCATTTGGAGTCTCTGGCTTTCCATCAGTCGCCTGTTGAGGGATTTACAGTCGACTGGGTGATTTTCAGTCGCCTGTCGATCCTTCTACAGTAGACTAATATGCACTGCTCAAGTCAACATTTCTATTGACTCTACTTGAGCTTTTCACATCAGTCGACTGATGCACAGTATACAGTCGCCTGTATATTTACAGTCGCTTGGAAATTGGTCAACAGTCGTCTGAGTAGCATAAGTGCAATCTCTGCCTCTTTCTGTTTTTTCCATCCCTGCAGCAGACGATTGATACAGGATTTACAGTCGCCTGACTATTTTACAGTCGACTGTATTATTGTCATCAATCGCCTGTATGCATATTGGAAGAAAGAGTGTAGATCTCTGTTTTATTCCATCCCCTACAGCAGTCGCCTGTTGAAGGTTTTACAGGCGCCTGTCCTGTTCACAGTCGACTGTATCGACTTTATCAGTCGACTGTCCTAGGTCAGATTATAGCCGTTGGATATTTTCTAGCCGTTGATCAGTCGACTATCTTTTGATCATCAGTCGACTGTCGGTGTCGTTTTCGCCCAGTTTCTAGCCGTTGTTGTCTTGTGCTTTTGACTGTTTTCTTGGGTTTTGAGGGTTGATATGTGGGTCCTATATATATGGGTATGCTGAGTTCATTAGAACTTCTAGATGCAATTGCAAATCATAAGAGTTTAATAAGCCACTCTCAAACTCTTTCAATTTTCCTCTTTGAGCTCTCATTCCTCTTCATGCATTGAAGTCCAGCTCAAGGAAAATCATCCAAGTGCTTTCAAGCCAATCTCAATACTTGAAGATCCTCTTCAATGCCTTGCATTCATCTATGAGTAAGCATCTCAAGGCATAGGTAAGCGTATTTATTTTACTTGGTGTTTCTTGTAACACTAATTCTCTTTGTGGGAATTAGTCTTTCTCTCTTTGGGGGAGTTTATCTCTTTGTGGGATTAGGAGATTCTCTTTGTGGGAATAACTCTCTTTGTGGGAGTAACTCTCTTAGTGGGAGTTTGGTGTTCTAGTGTAGGGCTAACCCTAATTCTCTGAGTGGGAGTTAGTAATTCTCTAGGTGGGAGTTTGACCCTCGTGTAAGGTTGGTTGGGTCCTTGTGTAGGGCAAAATCCTCTTGGTGGGGTATCTCCTTGTGAGATTTGTATTCACTTCTCTCTGTGGGATTATAGTGAATATTGATGTGGCTGGACGTACCCAAGTTTTGGGGAACTAGGATAAAATCTTATGTGTTTGCGTTTGGATTGATTGTGTCAATTATTTCCTCTTGCATTTATTATTCCGCATTTACAAGTTTAATTTTAATTGGACAATTTTATTGCCATTACGCTATTCTTCCCCCTCTAGTGTGTTGTTGTTAGTATTGCAGGGGTAAGGCGATACTTACAATTGGTATCAGAGCGAGGTTATAGCATACTGCAACGATGGCATTCAACGCTTCATCTGCGTCTCATGAAGAAGGTCATTCAACCGTTCGACCCCCGCTCTTCAACGGAACCAACTACCCAAGTTGGAAGATCAGGATGATGATCTACATGGAGGGTCAAGACCTAGGACTGTAAGGGTTTCTATCATGGTACAACTAATTTATACGCAGCGGAAAATAGAAACCTACCAAGATCCATGCGATTCTAATTAATTCGAATAGATTACTAACCTTTCTGACGATCTGAATCTGTCGGGCTATAGGTGTTGCGACGATCTGAATCTGTCGGACTATAGGTACTGTTCTACGAACGACCACCCTCAATCAGTATCCACACGCGAACGTCACGAACAAGAATTGTGAGGGTGCTAGCTCCTTCTCCGCAACTAGGGTTTCTCTCGCTCTTTGTTTTTCTCAAAAACGGAGGAGATAGATTGAAAACATAAAAACTGAAAATCGTGATTCTATATCTTATATAGAATCCTACATTAACCCCTTAACAGCATTCAGTTACGCGACTCTATCTTAGGGATAAGAATCCCACGTTAACACATTAACGTATTTCAGTTAAGCGACAATATCTTAGGGATAATATCTTAACGAGATACGATATCTGACGGTTAAGATATTTCACCTTATTACGAATTTCAAATCATATTCGAAATCATGTTTAAACCCTATCTTATCCAATTCGTTCTTTGTGTGTGACCCAATAGGTTCATATTAAATTGGCAGTCGGCCTAATCTCATTAGAAGCCCACAAGTCATAATTGGTCTCTAGCAAGACATTTTGACCACCCAATTAATATAAATATCGTTAGTCCGATATTAACCTAACCAATAGAACATGTCATAATCCTTTTGTCACACGATATCTTATTTGAACATAAGTCATGGGTAGTGTCATACTTATATTGTTCAAACATTTAATTTCTCGCTTTCTAAGTAGACTGATAAAATCAAATGATATTCATTTGAGCACGGCCATGCATTTCTCAGTCCTACTTATCGAGGGGCCCATTAGATATCTCTCATAGGAGAGGGACAAATTCCATCTTGTTCATTCACTTTCCTCTGCATAATTCACATCATATTCGATCATAACCTTTATGATTATCTGATTAAAGATAACGTTTGATTATGTCAAAATATGATGTTCCTTATGTAGGAAACTGTGATGAGCTCAGGTCTAAGGATTCAATGACATAACTATTATGAGATCATTTATGACACTAATCCATGTAATGATCTCATAGCGAGTCTATCCAGTACATGTTCTCCAACAAGTACCTATAAGTTTGATTTGTATCACTATACATATAATTACCTCATAATTATCTATCAAACTCATACTAATCTTTATTCTTCATTAAACCTTTAATGATGAATGACCAGGGATTCTTAGAATAGCTTAAAACAACTATTCAACCATTATTATAAAGAAACATGCAAGCAATATAATAATAACAATAATAAGAGAAACATTTTATAAATGAAAATGACATAACATAAAGGTCCAAATATTTGGCCTAGGGCACAACCACTAACAAGGACATCACGGAGGTGCCATTTGAGAAGCCCACTACACCTGCGGCTTCAAGGACAAAGGCGGAGAAAGACTCGATCAAGTTCAATGCAAGGGCTATGAATGCATTCCATTGCGCCCTCTCAGCAAATGAGTTCAACCGCATCTCCATGTGTAAAACGGCCAACGAAATTTGGCATACTTTGGAGATATGTCATGAAGGGATTACAAAGGTAAAGAAATCTAAATAAATTGTGTTTAGATCTAAATATGAAATGTTTAAGATGTAGGAAGGAGAAAGCATTTCAGAGATGTTCACAAGGTTCATTGATATCGTGAATTCTTTGGAGGGACTTGGGAAGACGATTTCTCAAGAGGATCGTGTAGAGAAGATCCTTGACTCTCTCTCACCTCATTGGGAGTCAAAGGCCAACGGAATTTTGGAGTCTTATGACACGTCTAAATATACCGTTGAGGAGTGCATTGATAATCTCATGGCGTATGAAGTGAAGCTTCAACACAAGAAGGAGATCAACCATCAAGCAAAAGGGGATTGCATTCCATGCCAATGAGGAGCCAATCAAGTTGAGGAAGAAATTCCATCGAGAAGCTCCTATTAAAGAAGATGAGCTAGAAGAAGTGAGTGGAGAAGAAATTGAGGATCTTGCTGAGCAATTCAAGGCATTCCTCAAATGCAAGCAAGGTAAGTCTTTGTCAAAGTTTGCCTCCAATTCTAACAAGGTTCCTACTTGTTATACCTGCAGTGGAAAAGGTCACTTATCCACCGAATGCCCTTCCAAACCCAACAAAGAAACTTATAAGGGTAAAGGGAAGAAGCATTGGAAAGGGAAGTCCAAGTTCAAAAATCACAAGAAGGGACTTATCGGGACTTTTGATGATTCGAGTGAGAATACATCTAGTAACGAAGAAGAGGACGCAAAGAACAATGCTCATGCATGCTTTGTAGCAATTAATGTTCCTACACCAATCCCCTCTGGCTTAAATGAAGATGAGTTGGAAGCATGGCTCAACTCTTACAACACCTATGAGCAATTGTGCCTCATGACTATCGGGGAAAAGTCTTCATCAAGCTCTAGCAAGGAAGAAGTCGGTGATGAGATTGAGGAGAAGATCTCATACGAGGAGCTTGAATATCGTTTCGGTATGGTTTCCGATAATGATAGTAAGTGCATCAACTCCTACAACAAATTAAAAGCAAAATATAAGATTGCTAAGAGTAGGTTGCATGAACTAGAAATTGCTAGTGTAATTCATGATGAAATGCATGATTGTGACACTAGTGATAGAGACACACTTCTCTCTCAAGTTAAGGAATTGAGCTTAACTAATGATAATATTGTTGCTCAAAACCATAGCTTAGAATCTCGCATTCAACAACTTACGTTGAAATGTGAAGAGGAATCTCGTAAGCTCAAAAGCTTTGTGTATTCTAGGGATTCACTCCACAATTTGCTTGAAAAACAACATCTGGCAAATCACAGAGGAGATTTGGGGTATATTCAAAATGTGGTACATAAACCCACCTCTAATTCCTCTTATGGTGCAAATACAAGAAATATTGCTAAAGCACCTAAGAAGAATCACCATCTTTCTTGTACAACAATAATATCAACAAGAAGCATGTAGATCACGAGGTAATGAGGAAGAATGAAGGCTCTTCATTTTTTGCTAAGAAGCAAAATCCTTATTCTATGCATGCCAAGAAATTCGTTTCTACACCTAAGCATGCCACATCCACCCCTCTTGTAAAGGCAAAACCCTGGCCTAGGAGATCCTTGAGTTTATGGATTCCCACTAAGGTTAGTGTGCAAGAGAGGGATAGTTACATCAACTCTCTAGTTAGGGATGTGATCACCTCATGTGATTACATTAGGAAATCAAACTCCTCTTGGGTTTGGTTCCATAATGTTTAGGTTTCTCACACATATGCATATTGCATGGGTATTGTGCTTAAATATTTATTTTTAGCATACCCATTGTTGGTGTGTGTTTCATGACTTTGAAAATATTTTTCAAATTTATTTTTCATGAAAATGGGAATCTTGGGGAATACATTGACTTACATGCATTTGTTGATCCATATGTATGTCAATGAGGGAGTTAATATGTGTATGTTTAAAATATTTTAAAACATATTTTGACTCTCATTTCGGGGTGTGATTGAGATCATTTTTTTACAATTGGTTATTTTTTGGTCTCAAACCAAACCCCTTAGATATTGCCTACATGTTTTATGTTTATTCCTTTTGGCAATATCATTGTACATCATTGAAGCTTGATTTTTCCATATCTATTGCTTTGATACACTTTAGGCACATGGCTCCATTATATGTATATCAATTAGTAAAGAGGATTATTTTCCAAGATTCTTTTTCTACAATTGGTATTTACCTCAATTGTTAGAGATTATTAATCTCCTTCTTTATAATTGGTATTAAATCTTAGACGTCAAAAGTTGACCATTTCTATGATCTAGGGGGAGCATGGGATAGTGATTGATACCCACTAAAATTTTCAATTTGGTATCATACATCTCCTTTTTCTTGCATATTGTCATATCTTTCATTAAGATGACAAAGGGGGATATTTTTTATGTCCACCTTTTTGACGATGTTAAGGGGAGAGATATATGCATTATGTAAATGTACTTCTTGTATTTCATACGTATGCATTTGGGGAGAGATATAGGGGATTGTATAAACCATTCATGTTTGCATAATATTGTCTATTGCAATTGGTTTATGTAATCCATGCCTATTATATGTCACCTTGACTTGTTTTGGTATAATGTGTATTTTCTATTTTTGTATCTCATTGTATAATTGGTGCATATAAGTAGGGGGAGCTTATTAGCATTGTGCTTTAATTCTTTGTGTTTTACATAATGTGTGTCATCATCAAAAAGGGGGAGATTGTTGAGTATTGGTGTTCCATACCAATCTTATTTTGATGATGATCACAACATTATGTTGTTGCTAATGACTCTCTTATTTTAGTCTCTTAGTTCATTTCTAGAATATCATTTCTGGAGACAAAACACTTGGTGCAAGGATGGACATCAAGTGGAGAAGGGCCAAAGCTTGGACTCAAGGGGTACCAAAGCTTGGAGATGATGGAGAGCATCAAGGCATCAAGATTGAAGACTTAGACTCTAAGGAAAGCATTGTAATCCATGTAATATTTCCTTTATTGCTTTCTCTCTCATTTTGAGTCTAGGTTAATGTAATGCCTTGATAGATGGTCTAGTCATACATGCATATGCATTTAACCATCTTAGTGAGCCTTAGGATTATCATAGAATCCAACCTAATAGGTTCATCCTGACCAAAGACTCATTTGGAGTCTCTGGCTTTCCATCAGTCACTTGTTGAGGGATTTACATTCGACTGGGTGATTTCCAGTCGCCTGTCGATCCTTCTACAGTCGACTGATATGCACTGCTCAAGTCAACATTTCTATTGACTCTACTTGAGCTTTTCGAATCAGTCGACTGCTGCAAAGTTTACAGTCGCCTGTATATTTACAGTCGCCTGGAAATTGGTCAACAGTCGTCTGAGTAGCGTAAGTGCAATCTTTGCCTCTTTCTATTTTTTCCATCTCCTGCAGCAGATGACTGATACAGGATTTACAGTCGCCTGACTATTTTATAGTCGACTGTATTATTGTCATCAGTCGCATGTATACATATTGGGAGAAAGAGTGTAGCTCTCTGTTTTATTCCATCCCCTACAGCAGTCGCCTGCTGAAGGTTTTACATGCGCCTGTCCGGTTCACAGTCGACTGTACGACTTCATCAGTCGACTGTCCTGGCTCAAATTATAGCCGTTGGATATTTTCTAGTCGTTGATCAGTCGACTGTCTTTTGATCATCAGTCGACTGTCGATGTCGTTTTCGCCCAGTTTCTAGCCGTTGTTGTCTTGTTCTTTTGGCTATTTTCTTAGGTTTTGAGGGTTGATATGTGGTTCCTATATATATGGGTATGCTGAGTTCATTAGAACTTCTAGATGCAATTGCAAATCATAAGAGTTTAATAAGCCACTCTCAAACTCTCTCAATTTCCCTCTTTGAGCTCTCATTCCTCTTCATGCATTAAAGTCCAACGCAAGGGAAATCATCCAAGTGCTTTCAAGCCAATCTCAACACTTGGAGATCCTCTTCCATGACTTGTATTCATCTATAAGTAAGCATATCAAGGCATAAGTAAAAGTATTTATTTTACTTGGTGTTTCTTGTCACACTAATTCTCTTTGTGGGAATTAGTCTTTCTCTCTTTGTGGGAGTTTATTTCTTTGTGGGATTAGGATATTCTCTTTGTGGAAATAACTCTCTTTGTGGGAATAACTCTCTTAGTGGGAGTTTGGTGTCCTAGTGTAGGGCTAACCCTAATTCTCTGAGTGGGAGTTAGTAATTCTCTAGTTGGGAGTTTGACCCTCGTGTAGGGTTGGTTGGGTCCTTGTGTAGGGCAAAATTCTATTGGTGGGGTATTTCCTTGTGAGATTTGTATTCACTTCTCTTTGTGGGATTATAGTGAATATTGGTGTGGCTGAACGTACCTAAGTTTTGGGGAACTAGGGTAGAATCTTGTATTTGCGTTTGGATTGATTGTGTCAATTATTTCCTCTTGCATTTATTATTCCGCATTTGCAAGTTTAATTTTAATTGGACAATTTTATTGCCATTACACTATTCACCCCCCGTCTAGTGTGTTGTTAGTATTGCAAGGGTAAGGCGATCCTTACATCCGGGACCCCCCTTGACAGCTTAGGATTGACGACGAAGTCTAAGCGCAACAACAACTGACACCTTAGCGCTATTCTGTGTGTGCGTGCGTGTGGACCCCTAGAAAGTACTATCCCTTACAATTGTCATGTCGTGTCGTGTTACAAAAAGCCTTTGGGCGTTTCAGATGCTCTCCCCGAGAGAGTGATCTCCGTGTTACAAAACGCCTTCGGGCGTTTCAGATTCTCTCCCCACGAGAGTGATCTCTGTGTTACAAAAAGCCTTCGGGCGTTTCAGATGCTCTCCCCGCGAGAGTGATCTCCGTGTTACAAAAATCCTACGGACGTTTCAGATGCTCTCCACGCGAGAGTGATCTCTGTGTTACAAAAAGTCTACGGGCGTTTCAGGTGCCCTCCATGCGAGGGTGATCTCGGGTTGTCTTGTCTTGAGCACTTGGGTTTGGGGTAGGGTTGAGCGGTTGCATGGGGAGAGGGTCTGGCCGCCCTCAAACCGTAAGGCGTGAACCCTTCGAGTGACACATGTCTTGTCTTGTCTTGTCTTGTCCTGTCCTGTCTAGGTTAGTCCCGTAGCCGGTAGCACATGCCACGGCTACTGTCTGTCGCATTTACTTTTCCTGCACTGTTTTACTTTCTACTTAGTATAACTGCCATGTCATAACCCCAGCATGTTAATCAACCAGTAAAATGTTGCTCCTTATTACATTAAACTTGCAGTAAAGTCTAACCCTTCTTTGTAGACTTTACCTGACGTACAGTTCCTTTTCTCTTGGGTGAAGTACGTCAGGTGTTGAGCCGGAGTACGTGGAAGAGCCGGACATACCTGAGTACTTGGAGCCAGATGACATCGACCCGGAGTACGTTCCTGACGAGGACCATACCTAGAGGTCCCTCACTGTTGCGGAATTCCAGAGGTTACTACTTTTTGGTTGGGTGCGTAGCACCACTTTACTCTCTGCCTAGGTTGGGTGCTTCACACCATTAGTTTCCTTTTCTACAGTTTGTTACCATGCTTAGGCTTCTGTTATTAGACTTGTCACATGCTGGATATTATCTCTTTTATAAAATGAATGCATCCTCTTTATGTACTTTTGTTGTTTCGAGTTTTATAAATGCAAGAACCTGTAATATTAAATGGTAACCCTACAGACGCTTATTGGGTCCGAGCCTCACGGCTCCGGCCCAAGCAGACCTTAGTCATGTTTCGCTTCCGTCGTTTTGGGAAGCGGGGTGTGACATCTACCAATCGCAGAGTCAAGCAATTTGTTGAGCACACTCAAGGTTGTGAGGCTCAGGGTGGTTG
The DNA here is from genome assembly GCA_030789695.1 of Scilla litardierei. NCBI lineage: Eukaryota > Viridiplantae > Streptophyta > Magnoliopsida > Asparagales > Asparagaceae > Scilla > Scilla litardierei. Next base: position 235,395,173 of record CM061142.1, read on the forward strand.
GATCTCTTTTCCATTAAATTTAATTTATTTAAATTGTTAATTATTTTGGCTAAAAATGATTGCAAAATAGTGGGAGGATATAATTAGATAAAAGCCATTCTATTTATATTTAAAATTGAACATATGCTAAACTAGTGTAGTTCTATGTTTACCTATGGAATCCAAAATAAAATATCCTAAGAGAATATGTTTACTGGTCAAAATGGTTGGTTAAAGGAATTTCAGCTCAAATTCTAATAGATAGACTAAACTATGTTCTCACTGACATTAAAAATGTTCTTCGTATCACAGACTTAAGGACAATAAATGCACGCTATATGTCACTCGCCGCTATGAGGGGCAGCTTAAACATACTGATGTTCAAAGCATGTTTCTCCATACAATTTGTTAAGTCAACTTAAGGTTGTATGGAAAATGGTTTCGATCCGCAAAGTTCGAAACTTCGATGTCATGCCCCGATCTCCAGAATATCCAAAGCTTTTATTTTTTTTCTTCCAAGTATCCTGAAGAGTGAGGATGATGAGAGAGGAAGAGAAAGAGTAAGGGGAAACTGAATAAGCAGGCCACTACGCACATGTTGGGATAGTACAAGTGCAGCTCCATTATAAAATCAAAACAACTCGTAAATAACATAGAACAACAGCAACACATTTTATGTAACAACTTTCATTTATGTACATAACCTAGTTACATCATTTCACATACACCAACATTCTCCACCTTCCAAGAAAACCAAGTCACAACGCAACTACATCTCACACCAAGTGCTACCCCTAAAACCCAACTCCAAGTCACCGCCAACCATGCTACCCCTGCTACCTGGAAAATGGAGAGGAACACGTCAATGTGTGCCCCAGTAGGAACCAACTTGGATTTGGAACACCGTTCTAAGGTTATCAATCCACAAGGCAAGCTAAGAGAAATAGGGCATGTAACTACGTAATATAATGAAATTTAAATAGCTAAATAAGGGGATCATACATGCGGTCCAATGTCGAGTTACTGCAAGAAAAGGGTTAGCACGAATAACGATACAAATATTCATATAACCACAATTTAAAAGGAGAATCACAAGTGTCAGAAGCATAACACACTGTCACCAGTGAAGCAAGTAAGGGGAAAGGAAAGTGCTGCCAGCAGAAGGAGTAACACACATAATTCTCGTTTTTGATTGAATTAATTAATTGAATTAATTGGGAACTTGGGTAAACTGTATGATACTAGGACCTGAACTTTATCCCAAAGTTGGGGTGAATATAGCACACGGCGCAGTGGACACAGGCACTTTACGACACCGGGCCTCTCAGCTCTCCCGTACCTGGTAGGAGTGTGGCTCTCCCACAATAACACAACCTCCGTATGTCCCCTCCACTCCCGGTAAAGGCGAGTGGGTATAAATATCACATATCACATATTCATTTCCCCCGACTTCTCAGTCCTGGCCTCATATCCACAATTTACTCAAATCCCACCTAAAACCCGGGTTTTGCTAACTCACTCTCATTAGAGAGGACTGAGACATTCAAGAGTTTCATTTTATCATTTTAGTTATGAATGAGTTATGTTGCATGGCATCACATTCCATTTTCATATCAACATAGGTCATGCACCGAAGTGCCATGCCTTCCATCGTAATCAAATCACATATTAAATGGGTCATGCACCCAAGTGTCATGCCCTTCAACATAGCCATTTCCATTCATCACTCATAACATATGAAACCATGCTTTATATGACCCCATCATTACTATTCCACAACATATTTCATAACACGAGTGTTTACAAGCCCATTCTCATATTTTTCAGCTTTTATTTCACTCTGGCATTTTCACAAACACGTGGTGAACATGACGTGTATGTCCATAAGCACATTAGCAAATCAATTGTCAAAACATATCATTAGTCTACCTTCCATGTAAAAACAATAATCATGTATCATAGAGAGTGGATTAGCAAGAATACACAATTTATCACACCATTTAACCATTTCAGCTTCAGGAAATGTACATGCAGTCCTACAAGATGGATGATATCTCCCAATTATAATCAGAATTTAACAAAACTTACCAAATGAAAGTTGTAGGTATGGTAGTTTTGGATTTACAGATAAAATTTCATGCAAAAATATTGAGTAGGTGATTTATGGTGCATTATTTGGTGAAGTGTGTCAAATCTGTTTTTCCGACAGATTTCAGGGTCTGTATTGAAAGCCAATTTTGAGCATGTTGCAGCCAGAAATTCAACATATAATGACTGTGATGAAATTTTAGAAAAACTTGTTAACTTTTCAAAAAGACCAAGAACATGAAATTCCATTGTGTGTGCAGGTGTTGAGATCAATTTTACTAAACTGTGTCAAAACTGGAAATCAAACAGACATGTTATAAAGATGGAATTATTACTCCAAATTTCGGAATTGAACATATATCAAAATTTATATGATTTTGGGGTAGAACTTCAAGACTACATGTATATAATCTTTTCGAAGCATGATTCAAGCTAGGGTAACTGTAATGGAAGCTACAACAGACATCAGAATTTCAGGATTTCAAAGGAGATGATTTTGTTAAGAATTTCAAGGGAAATTTGTGAAATTAAGCCATGGCATATAAATTTGACTATCCCTATCACATATTGAATAAAAACATTCCATAAAACATGATCACAAGAACCAATTAATGGAGTTCTAAAAAGTTGATTTTCCCCATCTCTTTCTCTTTCTTTTTTCTCCCCCTTCTTCTCTCTTGTAACCCACTTGAGATTCTTCATTTGTGAGGGAGAATTAGGGTTTTTGGAGTGAAGAAGAAGGGAAAAAGGGGAGGGTGTGGCCGGCCATAGCATGGGAAGGGGAGGAAAGGGAGAGAGGAAAGTAGAGGAAATGAGAAAATGAGAGAATTTTCTAGTTTTCTCCCTTCTTTTCTTCTCTTGTCTTATCCTTTTCTTCTCTTGCAAGAATGGAATATTCCAAGGGAATATTCCATGGAGGAAATGACCAGGATACCCCCAACTTATGGATATTTACAATTTTGTCATTACTTTATGCACACACAATTTTAGTATGTACGCACAGCAGCTTTAGTCCAAATGACCGTTTTACCCCTAACCTTTCTAAAAATTTACGGGGGTTGGCATTGACCCCTAACCCCTTTTCACACTAGCATGGCTCTCCCTACACACATCCACGCACATTCATGCATGCATACATGCATTACACACACACGTCTAATACATTCTTGTTGTTTTACACCCACGACGTCATTCGCACTTCTCCCGCATTCACATTTCGCATTCTCTACCCTTAGCCACGCATTACGGCCCAATCCCTCTTACACTACGTTACATACATCGATATCCACGTTTATTTCATGTCTACGTATGCATTGTAGGTAGAAATACCACGTGTGTTCAGTAGAATACATGTATAGTGCTAAATAGGGCATGCCATCATACCCACCTTAAAATAAAGTCCGTCCTCGGACTTTCTAGGGTGTGAAGCCTGCCCAAGGTCAACTAAGTATGATGGTCTTCCTACCCATGAAGTACAAATAAGGATATGTATCTACTCTGCACTTATATACACCATATGCTTCACTATCATTCATACACATCCGCATCGCACTCATATCACAGGTACATCCTATTACTCATCTAGTAGCACATCCATATCACTATATGCATTCGCTACATATATATACACACATAGACATCCTTCACATGAATATCTAAGCACATAAATACATACTAACAGATACCACACACCCACACATATTACGAATAGATCTCTATATAATAACCAGATCACTACTCATACCTATGTGATATGACATCACATCACATCCATATCACGATACATAGGCATTCATACATGGTATGCATTCATATATATCATAACAGCTTCAAGTATATACAACTTATATTCTACTTGCTTATATATTTTCATATAAGTTTATACCCCTGCACAAACACACAACAATGCACATTTATCTACACACCATAACTTGACAAACAAGGCCACTATCATGGTGTCACACCGTATGTACACCAGATCCACATACACCCAATACTTAGTCATATAAGTTCATCCACAATTATTTGCACATAAATATCTACATACACACGATAATTAGTCGCATCCAACATATATAGACGTGCACGCACTAACACATGCATGATCAAATTACTTAGGTCCGCAATCATAATTATAGATAAATATACACATAATCTCACATTCATAGTGATGCACCTACTGCCTCACACAGATAGGCACATATACCACACGCAATACACACAAGAGTGCACAACATAATACATTCCCTGCCATATGCTATATATATAACTACCTTTGTACATCCTACGCACTTACTGTCACAATAGTCAAATAAATATGAGTACACATCCACACTCCACACACGCGCATACATATAAACATACAAACAAGCACATACGTCCTAATACCCACACATCAAACAGTTTCATTCACTTACATTCATCAATATATATATACACACATCTATATTTCATACCTATCATATTTATATCCACACTGCATATGTATATACATACACACATGCTCCGGTACAGACCTATACATACATGCATACACACAGGAATACGCTTCTCCAAGATACACCTAGATAGGTAACCATGTCGGAAAGATCTACAGATAAACAAACAAGTATATATGTGTGTGTGTGTGTGTGTGTATATATATATATATAAGTATATATTTATTCAACCAATATACACACAACCATATATGCTTCTTCCACACACTACACATGCATTTTCACATCCCTACACTCCGCTATGACACATATAATAGAAATCCATACAATCATATTACATGTTCACATATACACATCAACTAATACGCCACACGAATACTCTATATAACCCAATTTATATGCACATACTCATTATATACATGCAGAGATATACGTATCAATTCCATATATAGATATCTAGGCCTATACATAGCCAAATACACATTCGCTCATACACACCAAATTATTATTCTAATAGTAGATATGCACACAGACGTGCCTATATACGTATTAGGATCCATGCAACCATGCACATACATTTCCATGTATGGGCACACACCCCCATTCACACATACCATACATATCCTACTATTACAAACCTATACAGTCAAGCTACTCAAACTATACTAGCAGGTAGTCGGTAGCTACCCATACCACTATATACATAACATTCAATATATCCACACTTTTATTAACATACTAGTATACACACAAATAAGTGTATTTCAATATTCATACACATTCAGTAGATAGTCACACCCCATATACGTACGCATCATATACTGATACATGCATATCAGAATAGGGATCATTCACATACATATACATACAACGACTCATAAGACATATACCAATACACATCCAATGATAACAACACATGCACACAATCACACCACGCTTGCTACAACATACCTACATACATACAAGTTTCTCATATATACACAATCTCCCCTCATGCCACTATATACGGAAGGATACATGCACTACATATACATCCAAATGTTCCTATAGGCACCATTCTACGGGTAAGCGTAAACACACACACACATATATATGCACCATAACTCCACTTAACCGTGCAAACCCATAGCCACCCCACTTGTACATGCACTGTATAATCTCAAATCTTCACATTCATCACATTCTACATATGATACACTCACACTTATATCCCTATCTCATAATAGGCACGGTATAGAGCTAAGGCCTCAACTTAGGTGGACGGGACTAAAGCACCCCTACCCACCTAGGATACATCTACTCCAAACACCCTGTGGCATTACTCATACTATCAGTGCGCCCATTACTTATCTATATTGCTACATACACACCATATATGGCCATAGCACAACACCTATCTTCACGCAATAATACAACCCACAACCATATACCCAATTATAATAATACACATGTTCATATAAGCACGTAGGCAGTACATAGATATACTCACAGTTATTCAAAATTTTAACACATTAAGAATTCATACCTTAGCAATGCAACACTAGCAATATATATATACCAGTATTCCATATATATATCTACACCCCCTGCCCATACAAATACACATATATTCACTCACATACACTTTCCCTCTATATATCCACAAGACAATATGGACACTCCGCTAATCTATCCACACAAGGATAGATATACACATCTTGGTGCGCTCCCCACAAGGGGACACAACCATAAGGTAATAGATAGAAAAATGCTTACATGCGCTCATATCTCATACGTACATATCTTCACTCACACACCTACAAGGCATATGTCCCACTAGCTTATAGGTACCCACCAAAATACATCCATGAACAAACATGTATATATCACCTATGTCTCGGAGTCACACAAGTATACCACATACCAGCCTCACATATCTGTATCATGTACTTTTATAGAGACGTAGTATACATACACTCAAGTATTCACCCACCTAGTATATACACCCACGCCTATCCATACATGCAACTTTCATGCTATTCATATACAAATATGTGTATATACTGAATACAAATATACATGCGACACATATAATTCAAATATCCAATTACAACAACTGCATTTACATACACGAATTCTTATTATTATATACGTATACACTGATACCAACAAAGATACTTATATAGTATACTCCACTATAGGAAGTTCATCTCCTGACCTCCTAAGCTAGGAGTTTAAGGGTGGATCACTTAAGACTCTAAGGTCACTACCCACCTTAGGCCTAATGTATCCCAATCACCTACTGAAGCATTACATGTACTATCCTTACACACATCGCAGAGCGATGACCTGCATTGGCCACCAAAAACTGTCACGCCCCGATCTCCAGAATACCCGAAGCTTTTAATTTTTTTCTTTCAAGTATCCTGAAGAGTGAGGGTGATGAGAGAGGAAGAGAAAGAGTAAGGGGAAACTGAATAAGCAGGCCACTACGCACATGCTGAGATAGTACAAGTGCAACTTCACTATAAAATCAAAACAACTCATAAATAACATAGAACAACAACACATTTTATATAACAACTTTCATTTATATACATAACCTAGTTACATCATTTCACATACACCAACACTCTCCACCTTCCAAGACAACCAAGTCACAACGCAACTACATCTCACACCAAGCGCTACCCCTGAAACCCAACTCCAAGTCATCGTCAACCATGCTACCCCTGCTACCTGGAAAATGGGGAGGAGCACGTCAATGCGTGCCCCAGTAGGAACGAACTTGGATTTGGAACACCGTTCTAAGGTTATCAATCCACAAGGCAAGCTAAGAGAAATAGGGCATGTAACTAAGTAATATAATGAAAATTAAATAGCTAAATAAGGGGATCATACATGCGGTACAATGTAGAGTTACTGCAAGAAAAGGGTTAGCACGAATAATGATACAAATATTCATACAACCACAATTTAAAAGGGGAATCACAAGTGTCAGAAGCAAAATACAGTGTCACCAGTGAAGCAAGTAAGGGAAAAGGGAAGTGCTGCCAGCAGAAGGAGTAACACACATAGTTCTCGTTTTTTGATTGAATTAATTAATTGAATTAATTGGGAACTTGGGTAAACTGTGTGATACCAGGACCTGGACTTCACCCCAAATTTTGGGTGAATATAGCACATGGCGCAGTGGACACGGGCACTTTACGACACCGGGCCTCTCAGCTCTCCCGTACCTGGCAGGAGTGTGGCTCTCCCACAATAACACAACCTCCGTATGTCCCTCCACTCCCGGTAAAGGCGAGTGGGTATAAATATCACATATCACATAATCATTTCCACCGACTTCTCAGTCCAGGCCTCATATCCACAATTTGCTCAAATCCCACCTAAAACCCGGGTTTTGCTAACTCACCCTCATTAGAGAGGACTGAGACATTCAAGAGTTTCATTTTATCATTTTAGTTATGAATGAGTTATGTTGCATGGCATCACATTCCATTTTCATATCAACATAGGTCATGCACCGAAGTGCCATGCCTTCCATCGTAATCAAATCACATATTAAATGGGTCATGCACCCAAGTGTCATGCCCTTCAACATAGCCATTTCCATTCATCACTCATAACATATGAAACCATGCTTTATATGACCCCATCATTACTATTCCACAACATATTTCATAACACGAGTGTTTACAAGCCCATTCTCATATTTTTCAGCTTTCATTTCACTGTGGCATTTTCACAAACACGTGATGGACGTGACTTGTATGTCCATAAGCACATTAGCAAATCAATTGGAAAAACATATCATTAGTCTACCTTCCATGTAAAAACAATAATCATGTATCATAGAGAGTGGATTAGCAAGAATACACAATTTACCACACCATTTAACCATTTCAGCTTCAGGAAATGTACATGCAGTCCTACAAGATGGATAATATCACCCAATTATAATCAGAATTTAACAAAACTTACCAAATGAAAGTTGTAGGTATGGTAATTTTAGATTTAAAGATAAAATTGCAGGCAAAAATATTAAGTAGGTGATTTATGGTGAATTATTTGGTGAAGTGTGTCAAATTTGTTTTTCATACAGATTTCAGGGTCTGTATTGAAAGCCAATTTTGGGCATGTTGCAGCCAAAAATTCGACATATAAGAACTGTGATGAAATTTTAGAAAAACTTGTTAATTTTTCAACAAGACCAAGAACATGAAATTCCATTGTGTGTGCAGGTGTTGAGATCAATTTTACTAAACTGTGTCAAAACTGGAAATCAAATAGACATGTTATAAAGATGGAATTTTTACTCCTAATTTCTGAATTGAACATATATTAAAATTTATAATATTTTGGGGTAGAACTTCAAGATCTACATGTATATAATTTTTTCGAAGCATGATTCAAGCTACAGTAACTGTAATGGAAGCTACAACAGACATCAGAATATCAGGATTTCAAAGGAGATGATTTTGCTAAGAATTTCAAGGGAAATTTGTGAAATTAAGCCATGGCATAAAATTTGACTATCCCTATCACATATTGAATAAAAACATGCCATAAAAACATGATCATAGGAACCAATTAATGGAGTTCCAAGTCCAAGTAGATTCCTACCTCAAAAAGTTGATCTTTCCCATCTCTTTCTCTTTCTTTCTTCTCCACCTTCTTCTCTCTTGTAACCCACTTGAGATTCTTCATTTGTGAGGGAGAATTAGGGTTTTTGGAGTGAAGAAGAAGGGGAAAAGGGGAGAGTGTGGCCGGCCATAGCATGGGAGGGGGAGGAAAGGGAGAGAGGAAATGAGAAAATGAGAGAATTTTATAGTTTTCTCCCTTCTTTTATTTTCTTTTCTTATCCTTTTCTTCTCTTGCAAGAATGGAATATTCCCTTGGAATATTCCATGGAGGAAATGACCAGGATACCCCTTAACTTATGGGTATTTACAAATTTGTCATTACTTTATGCACACACAACTTTAGTATGTACGCACAACAGCTTTAGTCCAAATGACCGCTTTGCCCCAAACCTTTCTAAAAATTTACGAGGTTGCCATTGACCGCTAACCCCTTTTCACACTCGCATGGCTCTCCCTACACACATCCACGCACATCCATGCATGTATACATGCATCACACACACATGTCTAATACATTCTTGTTGTTTTACACACACGACATCATTCGCACTTCTCCTGCATTTACATTTCGTATTCTCTACTCTTAGCCACGTATTACGGTCCAATCCCCCTTACACTACGTTACATACATCGATATCCACGTTTATTTCATGCCTACGTATACATCGTAGGTAGAAATACCACGTGTGTTCAGTAGAATACATGTATAGTGCTAAATAGGGCATGACATTCGATCAAATTGTTTGAATCAAAGACGAGTGCATGAGCGGTACAAGACTATGTATCCAAACCGGATTTTCAGACGAGCAACTTGTTGAGCACACTCAAGGTTGCAAAGCACAAGTGTTTGGATACATGAGATGTTTGCACGGCTATTATTTATGTTGAGACGTGTAATATCTAAATGAGATTTATAAAGGAATAAGGCATTAAGGAAAGTCAATTGAGAAAGAAAATTTTTCTATCATTGGTAAAGGCAAAAGTAGGAGGAACTGAAAATCTGACATATTTGATGTCGCGGCTTCGAGATATTCATTATACAAAAGGAATAGATTGTCCTACGTATTGGAAAAGGAGCAATTATTGTGTCTTGGACCATATAGGACGTCTAACACACTTTCACTTTGCTTCTAAAGCAATGAGTAATTTGTATAACGAGACTGTATTAGGTGGTAATACATGAATGCGCAAGTTATGGAAAATTTATTTATGGCAAGATAGACTAGGCCGTACCGGAGAGAACAGACTTGATAAGTCACATAAAGAGAGGGCTTTTGACCTCTCGTATTATGAGTCAAAAGACACTTGTAAGTCTTGTCTCAAAGGTATGATGGCCAAACTCCTTCTATAAGACATATGAGAATGCGTAAAACACAGAAGTAGTCAGATCCCGTAGTAATTTTAGTTGGCTACTTCCATAGTAGCGGTCGACTACTTTGCTTACTGCGGTTGGCTACTTTCAAGCCAGTGGGTTTTATGATTTCACCCTTTCAAATTAGTCGGCTAATATCAAGAATTAGTATGCTAATGTTCTGATATGGAGTTTTAAAACTATGAAAACTTAGTGAAATTAATTTTAAATAATTTTAAATCTTTTCTAAAACATTTGTGAAGTATAAAACCTTATTTAAAATGTGTGTGCAAGCTTCATCTAAATACCTAAACAATCTAAGACAAGAATCGAAATAATGATACACTACTCACTAATCTTGTTGGACTTGAGGCATCTTCAAGATATTGGATTCCTTGTCTTTGAGAGTTTGCACTTCAAATGAGTCCTTTGGTTTGGGCAATATATCTTCCAATTTCTTTGACTCTTCAGCATCAAACTATGACTTTAATCTTCTTCCAAAACTCAAGCTTTGACCATTGTTGACTTCAGTTAGCCTACACTCACATATTTTCTTAAACACATAATTAGTAATATTAAGATGTTTGCTTAATCATCAATACTCACTTAGGAGTGTTGCAATAACCAACAAAATGTAGGCCAATCTGAATTTCAGCATATGTGGCACAACCTTGTTAATTTGGCACGGTCGTGCCAAATGAACAGTACCGTGTTCAGGGTTTTCGTAGCATGTGGCACGGTCGTGCAACAAGTTGCACGGCCGTGTTTCCATTGTGCAGGAAATAGCCATATCTTCTGTATGTTTTGCACGGCCATGCATGTTACTGCATGAAAAACTTCAAAGCAACAGTTTCATTTGCACGGCCGTGTTGACTACCGTACAGCCGTGCCACTTTGGCACTTGTATGACTGATATATCTGATTCGCCATCACGACTGTGCTGCTTTGGCACGGTCGTGCCAAATCCTGTTTTGCACATTTTTAGCTCTTTTTGACCTTCTTTTGACCTGAAACTCATTAGATAGACTTATTAGGACCATACGACTTGTTTGCAATTATCAAAATTAAGTTTTGACCTTAGTTAGTGAGCTAATTAAGACCAACAGTTCATCCATGCAATCCTCCAGAGTAGCGACGGGCTAGTTGATCCCATTCAATTCCATAACACACGGGGATAGACACACATGATTTAATACATCTGGAATCCCACACTAATCTATTGTTTGTGGGCGGACCCCTAAACCCGTATTGCAGCAAGATTGGTATCATTGTTGTCGACCAACATATTGCAATGCCGAGGGTCTAGCCTAGTAGACTACTTTACTTAAAACCTTGGCGGGTTTCACCGTACCATATAATGGCCAGAAGTCCGTTTCTTTTCCTTACAATGCTTCCCCAACAAGCAACAAAGTTAAATATCTCGCAAAGCTCCACCCATCCTTTTCTTCATCTCTCTTCCATAAAAAATTGACGTTAATGGCATCAAATTTTACCATTCCTAAAATTTGATACCGAAAGGGAGAAAAAAGCAACGATCTCAGATTGCAAACTGCCACTCTGCCAGTAGCGTCGGTTATAATTTGTGCGAGAGGTTGAGTTCATTCCAAGTAATTCCCTCAAGTTTTTAGGCCTTAACGTACAAGCAACCCAGCTTCCTCTAATTGTCCCCATCCTCATTCATCCCTGTAACTACAAAAAATATCCACTTACAGCCAAGTGAGAGTGATAAAGCCCTCCCAGCACTCCACTCTTTACTTCCTTCAAAGAAATGCCTTCCTCCCTCACTCATTCTCTTCCCTTCAGAGTATTTATACCACACAAGCCTCTGTTTCCACAGTAACATAAACTACTTTCAGCATTGCCGACCACTGAGGGCTGCTTAGATATACTCAGGATGATGAAGGATTGTTGGGGGCTGGGCCACCTCTTTGCTTGTGTCTTCCTCTTCCACTTCTCCGCCTTCATGGTCATTCCGGCCATCACCGACGTCAGCATGGACGCCCTCTGCCCCGGCACCGACCAGTGCTCCCTCGCCATTTACCTCAGCGGCTTCCAACAGGCTGTAAGTTCAAAATTCCTTCCCTCCAGCCCGCAGCCCATGCTTTCATTGTTTTTAAGCGCTGCATGAATTAATGAATTCTTTAATTAACCAAAGGCCTTCTTCTGCTTCTCTACCATTAATTAATCCAAGGCATGTAGTGTCTTGGCTTAAACACTTTCAGTTACACTTTGTTACCCTTTTCTCCAGTGTGAATTGGGAACCAAGATGACACTGTGTTCGGGACAAACATATGGTATTTTTTTTACCGCATAAAATATCTCAGCCAACTATAGCTATGCAGTATGCCAGTGAATTTTTCAAATTAAAAAAAGATGCCTGCTTTAGGATTCTTGCATAATTGGCCGACATGGTATTTGTTTTCTTTCGTTTCGTCTCTTTCTTTTCATTATTCTTTCCTTTTTGTTTTCTTCTTGCTCTTCTGTGTTCGAGATCGAATGATTAAGCTCAATTGAGCCGATTGGCTTATTGGTATTTATCATTCCTTTCTTGGAGAGGTCGATGGTTCGATTACTGCTTTCCAATGCATAAAAAAAGTAATTAGAAAAGAAACTTCGCGCCATCCGCTTTCGGTGCCATATGTTGCTTTTAACATGCTTAATTAAGGAACCACTTAGGGAGCCTTTGAAGCGAGAGTTGACACGAGTGATTAATTATAGACGGTATATGTTAGCCGAAATGGCTGGAAGGCTCGGTCATGAATACACATTAGCTACTATTCATTTGTGGCTGACATGCTGCGTTCAATGGAGGGGTCAAAAGTTGGTGGTTGTTATCTTAAGCCGACCCCGGCCACCCTTTCTTGATGGGTCGTGTGGCTGCGATATCCTCATATCTTTCTTCCTTGATGTGTGCATTTTGTCTCCTGGTTCTTGGATCATTGCCATATTTAGTGGGCTGCAAGCATCCCAAGCAGCTGTTTTTGGATAGTGATGTATGAGAATTTTGCTCACACAGCACTGGAATATGAGCGAAGAATATTATTCCTCTTCGTAATGATTATTAATTCATCTTTATATTTGTTAAATACACAAGATAAATAACAAGACTGCTGTTAACAAGGTTTGGTAAATAACAATGTATATGGCTCCGGTCACCACGTGTCCAATCATGCGCGTATCATAGGATCAATGGACATAAAAGAAGGCCAAAATAGAAGCGTTCATAAGAAACTCCAGGTTTCACGTTCGTTTTGTGGCTATCCTTTCTTTTTCTCTTCTTCCAGGAAACTAGCTGGTTCGCTGCAAAACGGCTGTCATCCCTCATGCCAGACGTCTAGCTATGGCCAACGTGTAGAACCCACGAGTAATGCATGAGGGTCTCCAGTACTGAACTAAATTGTACTTAAAAACTCTGCTCGTCTTGTTCCAAGACTGAATCAGACTAACAAGTAAGAGCGATAGCAGCTTCCATGCATGTTCTCATAGCTGCCCCATGCTCTGTCTTGCGTACTGGCCGGATTGTATCAGACATGACATAAGTTAAAGTCGAACACGCCCAAGCGATGTTTGTATTTATATATATACGTACATGCTGCATCGATGTGACTACCTGCACGACGATTTATCACCAAACATGCATGATGTACGCAGTGCTTCTTGTTGTCGTGTTTTAGGTTGGAAGATGCACCCGTGGGTTCGTTTGAATTGATTAAGCAAGCAAGAGTTGAAAAAAATTGATGGGTGTTTTCTTGTTAACTGCAGGTAACAGGGCTGGGGACGCTGCTGGTGACTCCCGTGATTGGGAATCTATCGGACAAGCATGGCCGCAAGGCCTTGCTCACGCTGCCTATGACCGTTGGCATCATCCCACTAGGTGTGCATACCCCATACAACTCTCTGCTTGTCTAGTATATATATTCTAAGCTTAAAAACTAGTATAATTTATTCAATCTCCTACGACAAAACATTAATATACTCTCAAATCATTCCTGGACAAGTTCAAAAATATGGTTTGGATAATGCTAGTGACTTGGAATCTGTGTGATATCAAACATAGCCAGCTCACATCGACTAGAAAAGGGGATTTGATACCAAACAGGACCATGCAGGCCTTGTGAAGGCTCAAATTGGACAATATCATACCAGCTTGGGCCGAGCTTGGTTGGAATCCGTGTATATTGATCCTCAATCGAGATCTAGCCATGGACAAAGCATCATGGGCCTGCCCGCTTTGCTTCATGTCTACCAATGATCAACTTAAAGTGGCCTAACATCATGTGCATGTTTCCAAACATGAGAGTGAGGGCTCCTCCTCATGATGGACAAGGGGCTTTAGACCCTCCATCTTTAGACCAGCAAAATCACTCCCAGCCTGCACCAACACATGCGTTGCTTCGCTTCCTTTCCTGTTTCTTGTTTCGGGAAGCGGGTGAAAAAAAATATAACGTTCAAAGATGCTTTTCTTGTACACTCGACTCCCATTGATGCTCATGAGATGACGCCATTGTGTTGGAGTACCATACAAGCATCTGTCTCTAGCAACCACAATATGCTAAGGGTGGATTCAATGGCAACTTTTGTCAGGCATGGCGATCTCCAATCATATCGCACACCGAGTAAAATAGAAGCACGTGCTTGTGATTCGGCCAAATCTCAGTCCACATCATCTCTTCACCAACGTGAAGCATTGTGCTACGATACTACATACACAAAAGTAATTGAAGTCCCCTTTATAATTTTTTTTTCCCACCATTACACCTTTAGATATCCTGTTCTTGTTTCCACAAATATTCACAGCACTATAAGTTCTACATATTATGGGATCGGGTTGGCTCCTACATGCGTTGGACCATGTGGTCGTCCAACGTGAGCCGTTCGACCAGAACTTTTCCTTTCTTCGTGGACCCCACCACTCACTTCTCGTTTTTTCAAAGTCCATTCAACCGGTAACTTTTTTCTTTCTTTGTGGCCCCCACCACGTACTTCTTGTTTTTTTTTCAAAATTTCTTTTTTGAAAAAAACAAGAAGTGCGTGGTGGGACCCACAAAGAAAGAAAAAAGTTACTGGTCGAACGGCCAATGTCGCGTTGGACGATAACATGGTCCAACGCACGTAGAAGCCAACCCGATCCCAACTAATATGGCTGCCTCTAGTCGCATTGAACATTTTGCTAAACATGTTACACATGTGGTAAACTTGTCAATAAAATTTAGTATGTTTAGCAAACCGTGTAATGTGAATGGCATCACTAATAGTGCGAACGAACAAGAGGGCAAGAACGACCAAATAGTGCTTGGTGCAACAAAGCCAAACACAAACAGGGACTAAAGAAATAAAAAATTAAGAAAAAAAGAAAACGAAAAAATGACTGGAAATGGAAAAGTTAAAAATGACTGGAAAAAAACGAGGATGGACAAAAAAAAGAGGGAGGAAAGGGGATGCTGCTGGGTGACTGTAGGATAAGAGAAGAAATGTGAAAGCTTTGCTAGCCACTTCATACAATCTGAAGTCCGCATCATAAGGACGCAAGTGTGATGCTCATTTATTTTCTTTCTTCATTTTTTTTCCTTTTTCCCGTTTACTTTGTTTCTTTCTTGAGAATAAATAGCATATTGATCATCAAAAAAGTCATCAAACAGTTGGTTTAGGGATGCCCTTGCATGACAGCAAGAAAAGCGAGAGATTTGTTGCATCGCTGTAATATTAACTTGCACATAAGGTGTTTGTGCTACTGCCTTAGAGAACCGAGCATATGAAATCCATTGGTCTCGCTCCCCACAGTCTTGAAGGAGAGACCCATCAGCTAGAATGCCGTTCAATCAACCGAATGTGCTACTGTTACAAAGCATGCAATTGAATTTGTGATTGTAACTATCATATTTTGAAAAATGAGTTAACATTCATTTCCGTGGAACTCGATGTCTGTTTTAGGTGTGTCCATTTTGGCCATGCAGTTTAGACTATGAGAGTTAAATACTAGGGAAAAGATCATATGATCTTTGTATGTGTTCTTCTGTATGTATTTTTTACCCGTTCAATTCTAGAGCTGTTTTTACCCGTTTAATTACTCGCACGCCCATCAGGAACTTGACATTGACAAGAACTTTTTTTATAGGGAACTTACAAGAACTTGAAATGTTATGTCTAATAATGTGTGCTTTATTGCAGTTATTCTGGCTTATGATCGGTCGAGACCGTTCTTTTATGCATACTCTGGCATCAAATTGTTCACCGGCATGTTCTGCGATGGCAGCATGCAATGTCTTTCACTTGCTTATGTGGTAATGTACTTGCAACATCTACTTATCATCATTAATCTGAATCTTTTCTGCAATACAATTTCTTATAATCTTGATGGCCACATATGTTTGATGACTTGAACTACTTGTATCAATTAAACCTGGCATGTAGTTTTGCAAGTGAAAATGAAGTGGCATATCTGTAGAAAATATATGGTACAAAACATCCAAAATAACATACATCGCCACACTTTCATCTCGTGGCTCATGTACCAAGGTAGGCTTCCCACTCTTGACCGGATACAAAAGTATTAACCGATGTGTTCTTTGTTGGCGGTAGATGGAATCGGCTAGTCATATATTCTTTCAATGCTCTTACTCTTAAGTGGATCACGAAATACTTACGGTGTACTCTTCGAATTTCATGGTCTATGGGAAATCTTGAGATGGTGATGCAAAACTTTCAATCTTATATTCGGATGAACAAGAAGTTGGGAGTTGTCCTTTGTATCTTTGTCAATGTGGCAATTTATCACATTTGGAGGGAGAGGAATTAGAGAATTTTTAAAGGTATTTCAACAAACAAAGGTAATATGTTCGAGAGATTTGAGAGAGAATGAAGACTTTATTTTGCTTCCAATATCTCTGCTTTTAAATATGTAGAGCACTTGTAATCGTTGTACTCTTACCCTCGGGGCCTTCATGTTAAAATAATTCTTACTTATCCAAAAAACATCCAAAATAACTCAAGATCAACCCAAGGTTTATTCAGTATATTTTTGAGTTTTTAAGTCCAAAACGTCAAGTTTAGAATGACCAAAAGTTGGATTTTCTATAAGCCCAGTGAAGAGTTTTTCACGGCCCAATTCTATGAACAACACAGTCCACAATGAGTTATCGGAATGCATGTGTAACACATGGGCATGCACAACGCGTTGGGCCATACGACAGTCATATGCAAAATCTCACCCGAGACGACATTTGCTATTGCGGCGATGTATGGCAGCATCCAAGTGAGCTTGCATGCAGTCAACTGGATAGGACGAAGCGGGTGCAGCGACGGGCAGGTTTCAGAGCCGGAAACAATTAGAAATCCACTTTTATGGCGGATCAGGTTACTGTGCGTTGGTTTCAGGTTTGTCTTGAAAGTTATTTATGGGTCCATCTTTGAAGGTTATTTATGGATGTACCAATTATTTGTTTCATCAGTTTAAGAGCTTATACCTGGAGGTTATTCGTACGTCTCATGTAACATCGACAATAATAAAGAAGATTGAGAGTTGTTTGAGAACCAAAATTAGTTTTCTTCGTAGGTTTTCTTCTCTAATTCATTAACGATCTTGGTGTTTCTTTGAAATCAAGTACCATATGATGTAATACAAGTTGATTGAAGTATTATTGATCTCTCTCTACCTGGATGTATATTAAGAATTGAGTAGAATTTGTATAGCGTACACTAAGAATTTGGTAGTACATGAATAAAACTTGATGTTAGGTATGAGATTCTATTTTGTTTTGTATTTTTTATATTGCTTGTGGTTGCCGATTTTATAGAGGTTACCATTAGCTTTGATTGATTAATTCGCAGTTCTTGGATTTTTATAGGATGATTATATGCTTGATAAGGTTTCATCCAAAGTCCTAACAAGCGACATCAAAGTAAGGTTCTAAATCATGATCAAGTTAATGGTAGAGATTTCTCTAAAAAGAAGTACAATCATAGCAGTAGGTTCGAGCTCGTGTACAAGAAGTTAATATGCGACTATTAGTGGTGCGTAATACACAATTGAGCAATTTAATGGTAAGAAATTTTCAAAATATATGGTTACAAGATGTAGGTATTTTGAGAAAGGATTGTGTGCGTAAAGTGGGGTATGATGTGGATACAATATCATATGATATCTCGTAGAAGGAGAATATATAGATAGAGGACTCGAATATGACAATTATCTAGCTTAGCTTATCAGACAAGGTAATGTATCTGATACATGAGGAGATTACAGCCAATGGATAATATGAGAAGCTTGAGCAGGTGTATTTGAAAAAAGTTACTCACAAACAGGCTCATCGACTGAAGACTTTCTTCACTTTCAATATACACGATTGTATCTCATTGAAGGATAACATGGATACATTTTACGGTTTAGTAATGAAGATGATGGTCATAAAATTGATTGTAAATATAGAGCATGAGGCGACGATTCTGTTTCTACCATTGCCAGAGTGATAAACAATATTTATCAACATAATAGTTTACAATTGGGATACTCTAAGTCTTAAGGACGTGAATGATGGGCTCTACAATAAGGAGTTATGAGATTGGATGGTAGACATTGATTTAAATGTAGGAGATTCCGATGGTTGGGGCATGTTTGATTCGGGACGAAGCAATGGAATCGATAGAAATAAGAGAACATCGAGGTCAAAGACTAGATGCACAACATGCTTTATCTACAAGATACCTGGATATTGGAAGAGAGATTACCCAGAAAGAAGAAACAAAGATAATGAGGAAGTGCCAGTATTTTTGTTATATATAGTTGTGAAGATAGAGGGGTTAGAAGGGAAGCGGCCTACGACATAGAGACAACATGTTCGTCAGATGTCGGGAATTATGCATGGATCATGAATTCCGTGTTATAGTTCTATATGATGTCAAATAAGGAGTGTTATTTTACCTTAGGATTGAGAACTCGGTTTCTGTTTTCTTGATTGTTAGAATAATTATAGGTTTAACACATTTTCATCCATTTTGTAGGTTTCATTTTGAGTTTTGGTTTTGAGTTTATTTGAATATTATATATATATATATATATATATATATATATATATATATCAAATGCAATGCAATTGTAATAAATTGTTATGAAATTTTAATGAATTTTATAATATGATTTCTAAAATTTCAATAAAATTTTAGAGTTTTTATAATTTTTATAATTTTGATAAATATTTTTATGTATATAGTTCAAATATATTCATGTATTTATACACAAACTTATATTTTATGATAAAAATTCTGTTTTGATCAAAACCGAACAAAACCGAGCGAAACCAAAACCACTTAATTTCGACCAAAAGTGGTCGAAGTTTAGTGGTTTAGCCAAAACCGACCGCAACTGAGTGTCAACAACAATTTCGTCTCATTCCTCTTCAAAACCGAAATAAAACGGTTGAAACCAAGTAGTTTCTTCCTTGATTCTACATATGAGAGGGACGATGTTTAGTTCTTATGTGTAATAATAACAGATATAAGGTTATTGCAACATAATGTTAATGCAGTTAGTTAAATGAGAATCAAGATATTTTATGTGTCGTGACGCACACTCACTAACGTATGACACATTCTTGATCTAAGAAAGTTATTGGGTTTTTTGGATGTATTAGATTCCATGGGTTACAAGGTAATGATATAAAAAGATGCTCTGAAGATATCGAATGGATCAATCATGCTGGTGAGTGAAGAAAGAGTTAGGGACTTATATTCACTTAAGGGTGCTATCATGTGAGATTTTAGCATCAAAGAGGAGAGTTTTCAGGATATTAATTTGACTTAATTGTGGCATCTTAGACTTGAATATGGCGTAGAGAAGAGTTTGGAACTGTTAAGGAAGTGTGGTTTCATTGAAGGGATGAAGTTCAAGGGCCTAAAGTTTTTCAAGGATCGCGTTTATGAAAAAAAAACAGTTTCGGTGAGGAGAAGTATGCAAGAAGCATTCTTGAATACGTTTATACTCATATTTGGGGTCCTACACCAGTTTACTCTCTAAGCAGAGATTATTCTTGAATAATATCTATGAAGAGTCAAACAGAAAAGATGAAAGAAGCTGAATGTGATTAGATTCGACAATAGTTGTGAATTTACCTCTACTAAATTTAAAGAATTCTATGAAAAGCCTAAAGTAGAAAAGCATTTCACCACACCAAAAGATCCTTAATTGAATTGAGTTGTGAAAAGAATGAATAGAATATTTCTAAAGAAGGTAAGATGTTTGAGATTTACATCTGAATTGTCGAAAGTATTTTGGGCCGAAGTTATATCAATCACAGCTTACTTAGTGAATAAAATTTCATCATGAGCCTAATTTCACGGTTAGGTGGTTATTTATGAAGATATATGGTTTATTTTAGGTTTTGAGATGCGTTTGTATCAAGATGGACTGTTGAAATATGTGAAAGCATCAAAAAATTCATGATCAACACATGAGTTATTTAAGATTTCTTAAGATTTTTTTGGAGATCTTTAAGCTCAAAACACCAAGTTTTTACAGCCTTAAAGTTGGATTTTCTATCAGCCCAACGAATAATTTTTAATGGCCCAATTCTGTGAACAACCCAGCTTACGACAGGCGGCCCGCAAACGCGTGCGGTATGCGCAACACACGTGCATGCACAGTGCATGCAACCACATATCGGTCGTACATGAGATTTCACGCGAGGCAAGATTTGCTAAGGTGGCAACATGTGGCAGCATCCAGGCAAGCATGTGTAATCGAACAGTTGATACGAAGCAGGCACAATGACAAGTGGGTTTCGAAGGAGGATGCGGATTTGTAATTTGCATCCAAGACTGATCTGATTACTGTGCACGGGGTTTTGGGTCTATCTTTGAAGGCTGTTTCAGTTAGGATTTTTCATAAGTTCGAGAGCTAAATTCCGGATGTTGTTATTTTTACAGTTCTTGTAGTATTTATAGAGAGTAAAAACAGAGATTTTAGATTTATTCAAGAGCTAAAGTTAATTTTCTTCATAAATTTTTTACTCCATTTTCTTAACAGGCTTGGTTTTCCCTAAAACCAAATGTCATATATTGTAATCCAAGTCTATTGAAGCATTTTTAACTGGATGCACATCATAAATTGGGTGAAACCAGTATAAATCTTAATGTCATATGTGTGATTCCTCTTTGATTTGCATTTGTTTCTTATATTGTTTGTGGTTGCGAATTTTGTAGAAATTGACGTTAGCTTTGGTTGATTGATTCACGATTCTTGAATTTCTACAGAATAGTTGTCTACTTGACAAGTATTCACACAAGGTCCCAACAACATCATATCAAAATTGCTATAGAGAAATTTCACTTATTCTGTTTAATTTTCAATCATCATGAATTCTCATTTTCATGAATGAATATAATGTAATTGACTATATATATGTTTGATCCATTATTAATTTTTTTGCTTCCTGCACATGCACTTTTTTTGAAGCACGAAGGTGGGGTGAGACACACTCCCGCTACATTTCGTTAAAAAGAGATTAAGAAAACAAAGCTACAGGACTAAATAATTATATGCAAATCATCTGAATGCCAAGACTAAAGAGAAGATGAAATTTAAAGAAACATGAAGTGATTTTACTAGCAATAATGGTTGTTTCCCACGAATATCAGCTAACACATATTTGACTTGTGTTGTATTGAGTTATTAATGATTTTATTTAAACTACTGTTGTTAGATTATCTTCCATATATTTGATAGAGTCAGATTATCTTCCATAGAGGCAGCTGTAATTATTTTGATCTTACTAAATATTTCTGTTGTAATGCTAACGATATAAATAAGGCAGTATGAAGAAAATCTGATTTTTTTTCCAATTTCTAGAATGATTGAAGGAAAATCCCTATTATATCCCTTTTTTAATCAATTCCCTGCTTGATAATTCCAACATAGGCCGACAAAGTTACTGAGGGTCGGCGAGCATCAGCGTTTGGCATGCTTGCTGGTATCTCTGCAGCTGGATTCGTGTCGGGAACCGTCACTGCTCGCTTCCTCCCAACCTCCTACACCTTCCAGGTCATCTCTTCTTCTACCACCATCATCACTTGAACTTTATGTTCCGTTATTGCCAAATGTCTCATTTATTGTTTGCTCATCTGTAGGTCTCTGCAGCAGTGGCGATGCTTGCGGCTGCATACATGAGATTCTTCCTTGTTGAAACAGATGGTGGATGTGCGCATGTTGATGAATGCTCACAGCCCATATGCCCATCGCCTCCATCTGATCCTGACTCAAGTTATCCCAACTTAGCACCGATCAAGAAAGTGTCTGCAGTCCATGACATGATTTTCCTTCTAAGGAGCAGGTCTGTGAACTACTCTTTGTTTGTTGTCGTAGCTTGATTACTTGAACAAATATAATTAAGGATTGAGATCACACAAGTAGTGAGTTCATTTGTTAACTGTTGGCTTCTGTCGCAATGCTCACCTTAGATCTAGTCTACGCACAGAGAAGAAGAAAAACAAGGGAAATGGATGTATTAACATCAGCAAATCTATATATTTATTACGAGGGATACATAGAGATTGTTTTTCCCCGGATTCCAATACGAGATCCTTAACTTTGGCGTAACGTGTACATTTTTCTTTCATTTTTCATTTACCGCAAATGAATTCCCCATCTATCTGCTATATAGGGAAGAAAATTCCTCTCGTCATGTTAGTTGTGAGGCATACCTCGAAATTGTGACCACCATGTCAAAGGGTAAAGTATTTTTACCAAATTCATCAAATTTTTCTTGCAGAAACCTTTCACCATATGTTTAACCCATTCGAAGGTAGTAGCAGGCTACCGCAAGTGAAACCAGAGGTGCAGAGGGGATGTCAAGTGTCTATTGTAATTTAGTGGGCAAAAAGGTTGTATGATAGTTGAACTTAATTTCATCTTTTTGAGGAGGAAAAGGAGATAAGGGCTACCGTGCTAAAACTCTCCAAACCCCAGCAAGTAGAAACCTCTAAAATCAAAGAAAAGAAAAAGGAATTGTCCCCTTCACCCATGTTTTATATGTTAACCTTGGAAGATGGTACAACTCTCCCAACCCCAGCAAGTAGAAACTTCTAAAAAAAAAGAAAAGTAAAAGGAGTTGTCCCCTTCACCCATGTTTTATATGTTAACCTTGGACGATGGTACAACCTCTTGGTAGGTGGTTCGTTGTTACTGACAAGGACCGAGTTCTATTTTATTCCGCTCCTATTTTATTGGGTTGAGCGAGTCCCAATTGTATTATCTTCTTAGCTACCTTTCAATTATCAACTTATCATTCTTACATTTTTATCCACATAAAGAGAGATGCTCTTGCGGTCGTTTTCATTTAAGTTCTATGTAATTTCCTCTATGTGTATCATCCTGCATCAAATTTCATATTAGAGCTAAATTTATGTTCTTTTCTTTTATCTTTTCTCTAGATTAGTTTTTCGTTAGGGTTCTTTAACAATTTAGCAAACAAACTCAGTTTCTGTTTTGAGAAAACAAAAACAAACAAAAACAAACAAAAACAAAATACTGTTCTTCTTCCTCACGCCTCCGTTTGAAACCCTAACCTTAAAACCCGAAACCTGATACCAATCCTTTTCCACTGACATCTCTGATCGCTGGTGTCACCTTAGCCATCCACCTTCATTGCGTGCTACCATCATTGAAGATAAATCCCACCGCCATCGATGTTGTCATCATATCGTAGTCTAACATCATAATGTTGCCAAATGATCACTCTACAGATGTCGCCTTCACCCGAAGGCCTTGCCATCATCACTAACTTCATTGAAGGCTTCATCTCCCGTCTTTTCCTCCATAAAGCACCGCCATGATCAAAATCCTCCACATCCAGGCATCATGGCCATCACATTCGTCATCCGGAACCGCCACCATCATCGCAAAGGCTTGCGAACCTTCCCATAGAATCATCAGACCCTGACGAGGTCACCTTGCACGGTCACCTTTAAAAAAGCATTGATATCAATGTTGCAGTATCGGTTCGATCTTATGCTCAATTCAAGTCGATCGGCTCAGATTTGAGTTAATATTATTGTTCATCAACTCAGATCCGAACTGAGTTGAGCCGAGCCGAGCCGAGCCGACCCTACTCATCTGTTGAGCAACGTCGAGCTAAGAAACTGAATTAAGCTGAGCCAACAACTGAGCCGAACCTAGCATAGCAGTCGTGTCAAGTCAAGCCGCCATCTGATACAGTGCAGTTTGCTGATTTATATACACATTTCAAGATTGTTTTTGCAATGCAATTCCCATTTTTTGGCATTTTGAGAGAGTTTCAGTTATTTTCGCACCAGTTTTGCTATTTGGGACATTTTGGTTTCGTTTTTCGCTTTCGAACCGTTTAAGCCATTTACAAATCAGTTCGAGCACTTACATATTCTTGAAGTATTTTCAATTATTTAGAGCATATTTTTATGTAATTGTTTAGTGCAGATTGTTATTTGAATGCTTTCTAGTTTACGAAAAATGAATATAATACATTTTATATCCCACCATTTTGAAGGGTCAAATAGACACTAGTAAAGAGTGGTTGTTTGTTATAGAAGATTTCCTTTCATATTCTACTATCTGACAGATGGGGTAGATTCTGGTGTGCCGAACATGGACTAAAGGGATAAGCTCATCTTTTTAAGAGAAAGACGACTTACTAGTCTTGATTGACGATGGAGCTTCAGCATCATTATCTTCCTAAATGCCAACCAAATGCCAACCAATCTGTCATTTACCTCAACCTTCAATAACTTTAGAGCCTAAAAGAGAGTCACAAATAGCCCTTTACGAGGAGATAAAAAGATTCACAAGTGCATCACTAAACTGTTGCAAATGATGAAATTGAAAATGAAACTATACAAAGTTGTGCAAGAGCTCGAACTAAAGTTTAAGTTTATGACCCCTTACGAGAAGATAAAAAAGATTGACAAGTGCATCACTAAGCTTTTGCAAATGATGAAATTGAAAATGAAACAATATGAAGTTGTGCAAGAGCTCGAATTAAAGTTTAAGTTTATAATTGAGCTTGAGCCTAAGTCTAATCATGCCATCAACCCTGAGCTAAAATATGAGATGGAGTTTGAACATACATATGAGTCCAAATCAAAGAGTAATCAAGAGAGTGATGTATAAATTGAGCCTAAGCTTACATTGGGGCCTAAGATTGAGCCCGAGTCTGAGCTTGAGCCACAGTATGAAACAGTTTGAGCCACTTGTTGATCCTACATCAGAGCTACCAATAGAGATTCCGCTTAAGCTAACTAAAACACATGACTTCGTCCTTTCTGATCCGTCACATGCTACCAGTTAGTAAGTTTTACGTGTCCTTTCTTTTGGTGATATCGGCACATAATCATGAAGATCCTCATATACTTGTTTATATCATGCTTCATTTCAAAGTTCAAGGATACGGATCATCAGTTGTTGATTGATGGTTACTATCGGTTTGCACTTTTGTACCACAATTCACCTGGTGGTTAATTTTTTAAAGCTGTAGAGAATGATAAGGGTTGAGTTCTGTTTTAATTAGGATCGAGTTCTATTTAGTTAAAATTTTACATGAATTAGTTAACGGTTTTATTTGCTTCTATTTGGTCTTATTTTATAAGTTTGTTATTTCTGTTTTGTCACACATCAGTTGTGGTGAGACTTCCTTCAAGTTGTGACCATGTGAATATGCCTCAAACTTACTGTATTTTTCAATGTAGAATAATGTAGAATATTGTAGATTAAAATTTCTTTTGCCAAATGGAGGTTAGCTTTGAGGAGAGGTCAAATTCCTTGGTGATAGGCCTTAATTCCGATTTTTCCCCAAATCCTTAAATCTGTTCTTCCCCAAATCCCTCACCATATCTCCTTTCCACTCATGTCCGACGTCAGTAACCCTTGCTATAAGTGTGTAACCTTGGGGATGTTATGCATTCAAACAACAATAGAAGGAACGATCAAGCCAGTGGCGTGTAGACCTCCTTGCTTAGGTTATTGTGTACTAGCATAATTGCATGATTGTTCTAAAGTTCGATTCTCCCGTCTAACAGAAACTTTGTTTACGTAATGATCATCTAAATATATGGATTAGAGAAGGAACTGAGTGTTTCTCATATTGTATAAATTCATCAATTTTTTGGGTGTCACCTGTCGATTAGAGAAGGGAACTGATTGTTTCTCAAATAGGGCAAACTCGTCAGTTTTTTGGATGTCACCTGTGTATATGAACGGACATGCATTTGCATACATTGGAGTGTGAAAAGACAATGTGAACTTATGCATTTCCATTTAGCCTTCCCAAATTTTTCTACTAATATAAAGAATAAACAAGCAGCATGTTCAACTATTTTCTGCCAAGATGATATCATTCTGTTGCTTGCATTTTCGCATTTGGTACTAGAAAAAACTTTTGCAGTGTGGTTTTACTATATATACATTCTGCATATTTACTTTTCATCACTTAAACTTTTTTACCAATATGAACTATTGGTTTGTGGAAAAGCTATTTAGGTGGCGTTTCTAGCGATTTCTTTTATTAAATGTATGCATGCAGGTTTCGTACTGCTGTTATTTAGGATATCATTATGATTATGATTTTTCTTTTTTGTTGATTTGGTGGAAACTTAATTAGGATTGAGTTCATCTAAAGTTTTCAATTCTCTTACCACATCATTGCTTCTGTAACATGCTCTGCAACTCAACCCCACAAAATTGAAAAGCAAAAAAAATATAAATTATGAGGAACAAAACACTCCATCACAATTACCTATGTTTACACGCATACAAGAAAAAGGGGGGAAAACTGCCATGGAGATGAAAGAAAGAGGAAAAGAATAGAAACAAAATGTGCCAGAAACAAATCTAAGCAAATTGTATATTTCAATAACTGAATTATGTACAGGTTTTACCCTACATCAAATTATTTTTACTTTACATCATCATTTTTATATCTTAAATGCGCAGCATTCATCAAATTTTGATATTTTAGCCACACATATCTAACAAAGTTTTGTATTTATGCAGCTTGAGCTTATCCCGAGTAGCACTTGTTACATTTTTTGTCAGCGTTGGTGAAAGTGGCCTTCAAGCTTCATTAATGGTAGATATTTCTCTTCCTCGTCTGGAATAGAGTATTCTATGTTCTTTGTCCATTATGTTAGTTTTCAAGTAAATAAATTCGTATTTTTCACCTTTCATCATATAGTCAAATTTTTTTAAAGAATTATCTGTAAAGAATAAGATATGAGAGAGTTACGTCTAGTAAAGAGTGAAAAAACATATGAAAGAAACTTATCTGGCTCCGGCTACTTGTCATGAACATTCTTCATTGGTCCGGTCCCCTTGTTATGGTCTGACCATATTCATACCTTACATTAAAAAAGAAAGAAAATTTGATATGTGTGTATAGTTTGTAAATACAATTAAGAATAATAGTCTCATATTGGAAAAATAGAAAGAATGTGATGTCCATATATTAGTAAATGGGCCACTACCCATTGGCTTAAGGTCTGACCAATTACTAATTTAATGATCTAATGTTGTCTTCCTGTAATTAGGCATGTACATCATACACGAGAACCCAAAAATCTGATCTGACAATTTTCAGCATTTTCTGAAATCCTTATTGATCGGGTTTGGGTATGACCTTATCAAACCGAAATCCCTCTAGCAGACCCAATAACACAATAACTATCCCAAAATAGAAAGATGCTTATGAAAATGAAGCTTATTATGAGAAATTTTACTATAATCTAATTAATAAAATTATAGAAAACAAATATTTATAATATGATGATAAGATAAAGTATAAATTTTTATCAATTTACCTATAATACAAATTAAAAATGAACTTATCACTTTAAAACAATTTCTATTATGACTTTCACAATTTAGTTCAAATTCGAATCCGACCCAAACACAATACAAAAGACGAGATTCCAACCCAAGCCCGAGTCCAAATCCGAATTTTTTTATCAAGTTTGGCTTGAATCTTAAATGAATTTGATCCTAGACTGATCCATTCCTGACCCCTTTACACCCCTGACCATAATCCCATAATGTAACCGGAAAAAAGAAGTGATAACTAAAGGTTACTACCATGTGTTTGAGGGAAGTTGTTAAGAATAATAATCTTACATTGGAAAAATTGAAAGAAAGATTCATAAATTAGTTATTTGGCATTTACCCATTAGTTTAGCTTTTTGTGTTAGATATCATTTACTGATTTATGACTTCATCAATACCATTAGCTATAGGCCCCCTCAATAGTGTTCATGTTCTAAGATGGTACCGGGATATCACAGGTTTCTTCATGTCTTGCAATTCTCTTGTAATCATGTATCACAATTTCCATCCTATTTCGTAATGGCCTAATGGCCTCTTCTCATATTATCGTAATGTAATGAAAAAAAAAGAAGTCCAAACTTAAGGTTACTAAAAGGGGTGTTAATATAATAGTCTCACATTGGTTGAAAGAATGTGATGTCCATATATTAGTACTTGGGCCGTTGCCCATTGGCTTAACCTTTTGGCTTATATGTGATTTCAACTACTAGTTTATGTCTTCATCAATATCATTAAATGTGGCCCCTCCTGCAATCTCGTGCTTTTCCTTTTGGAAATGTATGATGTTCAATTGGAAATAAGTTGCCCATGGTGCTTGGTATGAAACTAGCACTTCAAGATCAATTAGCAACTCAACTTTCAGCTATGCTCTAGCTTTCAGCTATGCTCTAGACATTAATTGATAAAAGCTATTTATCTGTTTATTTGAAAAATTGGAAGATATCATCTGAACTCCTAAACTCCGAAGGCAACAAGACAAGAGTAGAAATAATATCTGATTCTGAAAGTACCGAATTGAGACAGCCAACCACAAATGATAGGTGAAAGTATGATAGATTATTTAACAACTGAAAAACACTTTTATCATGTAAATATATGCATATATTTCACGTTTTGCTCTCTTACACTTTCAGTTTGAGATTAGGACCAGAATGATAAGTTAGCATCTGCATACTTTTACTTGTGATTAAGCAAATTTTGTCTGTGCTTAATATCATGATTAATTTGGTCCCTTCTTGATAAATACATGTAGTACTTTTTGAAAGCAAAGTTCCATTTCATCAAGGACCAGTTTGCTGATTTGTTTCTGATAATGGGGATTGCTGGGGCATTCTCACAGGTATTCTTCTATTATTTACTGTATATCTATGACTTTCTGGCCTTATTTGTCGTGTAATATATATCTACATATGCAGACATGCCCACATGCGCAAGCATGCATGTATATGCATGTGTGTGTGTGTCTGTGCAAATTTATATTATATATATATATATGTATATGTATATGAAACATTTAGCAAGAAGGCTCTTGTAACTAAAAATTATATGACATGCAGCTGTTCCTGATGCCCACAATCGCGCCTTTTATAAGAGAGGAGAAACTACTTAGTATTGGACTCCTAGCTAGCTGTGCGAATGTAAATACCTTTCTATTCCATTGTACTTGCTTATTCCTTTACTTTTCTAAAAGAGCAATAGGGGTGTCAGCTAACTGAGGAGGAAATTTTCTTCTTGGCTAGCTCAAGCTACCCCATTTCCATATTTTTTTTCGATGATCGGATCAGTTCAATTTGTTTTTCATGTTCTAAAATCCCAAACTACCAATTAGGGGGTGAATCCTAGAGGTTTTGATCGTTCATCTAACTGCTGCAAAAAGTTCTTTTACGATAAAACCGTTAAACTTATGATGGATGAACGAGCAAAACAACTAGAATTCACTTAAAAATTGATGGTTTGATGTTTTAGGACATACGGATCAAAATGAACGGTTCGGATCCAAGGAAAAAATAGGGAGGGTGTGGCTTTGACGCTAGCCAAGTAGAAAATTTCCTCCTTGGCTAGCTTATACCCATTTTTCACTTTCTAACATGTTTTCACTGAATCTTTACTTGTAATATTTTCTCTGATTGCTACAGGTATTTCTTTATAGCATTGCATGGGCCTCTTGGGTACTTTCTTAGCCAAGCTTCCTTTTTACATACAGGAGAACTCATTTCATCTACAATTAGCTTTTTATTAAAATTCTGATTAGAAGTGTTAATCACATTTATTTATTTCTGCTGAGCATACTATAAATTTTCCATTTTGCTCTCAATAATCAGATTCATATGTAGATTTTTTTCGAATATTTATGATTTTTAACATTCCTTTATATATGAGTTTCCACTATGCAAATCTCCTTACTATTTCATTCTTGTGGCTTTCTTATCATATACATATGTACATGTATAATATACAAAATTTGATAAGAATCCAGTTTTATTTGACCCTCGATCAAGCCATTGCAATATATATATTTGTAATGGGTTGATCGAGAGTCAAATCTCCTAGGAATCACCTCAAATTCTGTATTTTGGGTTTTTACAATATGCACAACAAATCCGATGGAACATATTTTTAATAAAATGAAAAATATATGATTTTTTTGGTTGGACGTACCAAGTATATGTGAGGCCTAGCCGCACCAATATATATCTATACACACACATATATACATCCAGTATATATATATATATATACTAGTCATAACCCGTGCCCTCGGGCACAGTTCATTTAAAATCTTTGTTTTCCCAAAAATTATTTCCCCGCCAAAATTTTAGGACATATAATATTCTACTTCACAATTTAAAAGAACAAAAATTTAGCGGGTGCCTTTGGCGCAGTTCCTCTACTTCACATTTTAAAGGAACAAAAATTTAGCGAGCGGCTTCGGGAGGGAGAGATTGGTTTTAATGAGTGAGAGTTAATGTGAGTGAGAGGTGTTAAAGTTTCTTTTCTTGGGAACAGGTTGAGATTCAAATTTTTGGGTGAGATCCAGCTGTGTTAATTTATGTTAGATTGAATGGATTGGATTTCTGCCACATCATCAATACATGTGATCAGATCTCATTGAATCTAGCCATGTCGGCAATCCATGTGCTGAGGTTTTTGGTTTTTCCACACTCATCTCAACCCTTCTTTTACCAAGATTAAATCCTAGCCATTCTTCTATCAACTTCTTTATACATCAGCATGACATCAGCTTGTCCTAGTCAGCAAGGCAATTCAAAAAGTCCTCAAATATAATATAGATATGCACACATATATATATGTATATATATGTATGTATGTATGTGTTAGGAACCAACAAAAGATAGGATTTTTATTGAGAAAATAATAGCAAGAACTAGATAATTGAATACAAAAAGGTGTATTCTCCTCCCAAGACGCCTAGAGGACGTCCGCACTCGTTTAATCTAGCACTACTCCTAGGACGCTCAATAGAGAATATCTCAAAATATCAAGCATGAATACAAATGACGGCTAGCCCTAGTTTAAACAGAAAAACCCTCCTTGTGGTGCGCAAAGTAATTTCTCCATGACTTGTTATGCGCAAAGTAATTTCTCCATGACTTATTGTGCGTAAAGTAATTTCCTCCCCTCTTTAGCCGCACACGGATCTAACATTACTCCGCCCCTGAAAATCCACTTTGTCCTCAAGGTGGTGCATGGAGTGTGTGTGACATCCATTCCACGTACTGCAAGTCTCCTCCCGGATCGAAAGGATGAGATAGGTCTCCACCACCTTCATCAACGTCCAGACGAAAGCCACGGTCACCACCAGTCAGATCTGAAGGCCATCTATAGCCTAAACTGAGATGTTGGCGTTCTGAAGGACTTTGAACTGAAAACCAAGAGCCTTGGGGCCCACGTCGCCTTTCCGGAAGCTCGCATGTTCGCTGTATTGGGCTCAGGAAGTCAAAAACTTGCTGTCCACTGCATCGGAGGGCCCGTCGTTGGTGCTGAAGAGGCTGTCGGGCCTTGCAGAGCCCAACAGAGGCCCTGTAGGAGCTCCTGGGCCCCTGCCAGGGCCTGCAGTGCCCCTGCAGAAAATCTGCAGGCATGCAGGGCCCTGCAGAATTTCTGCAGGGCCTCTGCATAATTCTGCAGGATTTCTGCAGAAATGTTGCAGATTTCCTGCAGATTTCCTGCAGAAATTCTGCAGATTCCTGCAGAAATTCTGCAGAATTCCTGCGCAAACCTGCATGGCCTTACAGAATTGCTGCAGGGCCCTGCAGAATTTCTGCAGGCCTATTGCGGCTCCTGCAGAATTTCTGCAGGGCTGGCCGGCCCTGCAGAATTTCTGTAGGGGGCGTGGCCGTCTTTTTGAGACGACGGCTAGGGTTTGCTCGCCTTGGGGGCTCGTCCTCGTCTTCCGCCGCCGCCTTTAAATCTGGATTTTCATCGCCATCAGATTCAAATCTGAAATTTTCAGATCTAAAAATTTTCTCGTCTTCCTCCGTCACCTTCAGATCTGGATCTGAAAATTTCAGATCTGAAATTTCTAGATCTGGGCTTTTCTCCTCCAAAGGTGACGTCTTTTGCCCAAAATTAGGGTTTTTGCCGTCGTGGATGCGCGCCGTCAATAGCTCCATGATTTTTGCAAATTGCTCGTCGTTCTTTGCTTGTCTTGCCTTCATGTGCTTGATGTATTCCACCAAATCGTCAACCGATTTCTTTACCCCTTCAATTCCCGCCATGGATCGTCACGCGCTCTGATACCAAATTGTTAGGAACCAACAAAAGATAGGATTTTTATTGAGAAAATAATAGCAAGAACTAGATAATTGAATACAAAAAGGTGTATTCTCCTCCCAAGACGCCTAGAGGACGTCCGCACTCGTTTAATCTAGCACTACTCCTAGGACGCTCAATAGAGAATATCTCAAAATATCAAGCATGAATACAAATGACGGCTAGCCCTAGTTTAAACAGAAAAACCCTCCTTGTGGTGCGCAAAGTAATTTCTCCATGACTTGTTGTGCGCAAAGTAATTTCTCCATGACTTGTTGTGCGCAAAGTAATTTCCTCCCCTCTTTAGCCGCGCACGGATCTAACAGTATGTATGTATGTACGGTTGGAAATGTGGATTGTAGTCACAATGATGACAATTTGGTAGTTATGGGGCCCGAGGGGCAATTTTGTAATTTGGTGCCTGAGGGGCAATTTTGTGAATAGGATCAATCCAACCCTATATATATAAGTGAAGGGTTTAGTGTGAGGGTGAAGAAAATGGAAAAGAATATTAGGGTTTAGAATTAGGAGTTTAGTAGTAGAAAATTAGTCTAGATCCTGGGCGAGTGGTCTTCCTCTCGAATTGAGGCCCATATCTTAGTATTTCCTCGTTGTCTAATAGAAATCCCCCTTTCCTATCCCCACATCTCTCTCATCAAGTAGTTTCAGAGCTCGGATCCTTATCAATGGGACCTAGAAGATCCACGGCGTGGGAAGAGGAAACACTGCTAGCGATGTTGGAGACGATAAAATCCATGAAGGCGACAGCAGAGAAAATGTCGGAAAATCTACGGGTTCCGACGAAGGTTCCGACGCCAGACCTGTCGAAAAATGAGGGGCGCCGCAGATCTGGAGAAGACGAAGGAGAACGGTACAGATCTGAAGTCTGCCGTTTTCGAAGAGCAAGATTTGACGCCGATGAGGGTTGACGGAAGTCAAGCAACCCCTCTGGGGGCCCCAGTAACTCCAGCGAGCCCCCAAGGGGCTGCCGCTAACCGGCCAAGCCCCCAGGGGGCATTGCCAGCCCCGACGAGCCCCCAGAGGGCCACGACAACTCCGGCGAGTCCCAGAGGGCTTCTGCAACACGATCGGACCATAGACGAGTCTCGGCGAGGATTTTCGAACATCGTCGACGCCACCACCGGTGCCATCTTGGGCCGCCACCACCATCAGCTGTGCCTCGGCCAAGCGAACCAACAAACCCTCCCTCTCCTCCGTTGGACATCGGAGCCGCTGGAAAACCCAACAGAAGACAGCGACGAGGGTTTTCGAGCGTCACCGATGTCGGTGCCGGTGAAATCTCAGATCGCAACCACCTCCTTCAGGTGCACCTGGAGGAGACGAGCACACGGGAACAAGGATCACCTGCAACCACCGGTGGAATCACCGGAAAAAGTGGTCGACACCGGCAAGCTATCACTGCTACAGTGGCTGCTCAATCCAGCCGCATATGAGCCGTAGTCGATGGCTCGAGTCGATGAACAGTGCGGCTTCGCATTTTTTCTGAATTTCTGGGTGAATTTTGGCTGATTTTTTGCGCGGCTTCTGTATTTTGCCGATTTCAGGCCCGTTCAGAGTCCAAGTTCAGAATGAAAAGAGATATGGTATAAAGGACTCAGCGGCGGACGCTCTCCCACTTCTGCAGCAACAGTTCGAGGAGGGTGGAGCTCGTTGGTGGCCGTTCGATACAGGAGGAGACGAGGAGACATGCTACAACACTCGGAAAAAAGGCAATCATGGACTTCATACACCACCTTGAGGATAAGGTGGGTTTTGGGGACGGAGTAGTATTGGAAATGTGGATTGTAGCCACACGGGTAGCAATGGTAGTTATGGTGGCTCGAGGGGCAATTTTGTAATTTGGTGTCCAGTGGACAATTTTGTAAATAGGTTCAATCCAACCATATATATATATACTAGTCATACCCCGTGCCCGTAGGGCACGGTTCAATTTAGATATTTCCCCCTCAAAATCTTAGTTCCCCCGAAAATGTGGGCACGATTCATTTTAGATATTCCCCCCTCAAAATCTTAGTTCCCCTGAAATTGTGTACATGACTCATTTTAGAAATCCCCCCCTCAAAATCTTATTTCCCCAATCAAAGTCGTAGTTCCCCAAAATTTAGGTCACCTCAAGAGATTTTAGTTCTCACATTGTTTAATTTACGGTTCATTTACGATTCCCCCCCTCAAAATCTTATATCCCCCAAAATTTAGCTCATCCCAAGAATCTAGTTCGTCCCAAAAATCTTAGTTCCTCCCAAAATTTAGTTTTCTCCAAATTTAAGTCCGCTTTAAAATTTGGTACACTTAAAATCCCAGGAAAACAATGCAAGCCGGCTGTATATGAAAGATGCTATAAATTTCAACTTCCCTTAGGGCATGCAACATTAAAAATATCTTTCCTTAAAAATTTCATCTTCATTCAAAATCTTCATCCTAAAAATTTTAACCACTACGAAGGTTGTAAATGCAATAGATTGTGGGTAATATGGACTAATATACAATGCCGATTTACGTCATGCATCTTAATGAAACATAGGCCCCCTTGTGCATTAACTACATAGACAATGTCAAACAATTTATATAACCCATGGGATCATCCTACATAAGAATCAGATTTCCTTTATAATGTTTTAGTTCCTAATTTTATTCATTCATTTACAATACATATAATCTCCTTTCATTACAGTTTATTGGAAGAAATTTCCATCATCTAGTTGCATGTCAAAAGATGATTTTTCTAAGACAAAAATATCAGATTGTTTATTTCAATACTGACAAAAAACATAGGCCCACTTCTTTCTTTCTTTTATTCTTCTCTCTATACATGGTATCAATTTTTCATGCAAAAAAGTGCAGATTCATACAAAAGTACTGTAAACATCCAAGATCCTCAAGGCCCTAGAGACATTGAAATTGACTTGAAAGTGTTCAAAAGGCTTTTCTACAAAGTATCCACAACAATAAAGCGTACAAAAGGCTTCCTATAACCAAATTATTTGAAATAAGCTTCCAATATTCCAATACAAAATGTAATTATATAAAACCCATTTCAAGTTCTTTGCAATAAAGCCCCGAAGGAAACTTCACTGCATGTGTAAAAAGATGATGCTTAACAACAATCATGTGGAAGTAGTTAAAATTCTTGGCTGGATTTTGATTTTATCAACAATAATCACAAAGCAAAGGGGTCAACCAAAAAAATACGACAGTGATGTTCCGATGATATGAAAGAACATAGCTAGCAATGAGAAGCCTCTAACTGTAAGATCGGGTCATGATAGTTGAAGCAACTTATTGGCATGCCCCCATTTTAATGCATTTAATTAAAAAAATTAGATTTTTTGTCAAGTTGTCGCATTACACGGCTAAATTCCCAAAATTAACAAACATGGCTGTGTTTTTTTGGAAAAAAATGAAACAAATTAAGAAGATCATATGCTTCTAAATTTAACAACTTTAATATGATATTCCAATTTCAATGATCAAGCTAAACGCTACAAAGATTATAGAATCAAATGCTTTCATATAAACTCACCTGAACTGAGGCAACAAAGAAATTGCAGATGATACAGTACAGAGAGCACTGTATTTTGTATTTTGCTCTATCAAGTACAGGGAGCAGACGATACTATAATTCAATCAAGTACTGTATTTTGCTCTCTTGATTGGAATGTATAATGAATCAGAATGCATGAGCTAGACCAAGATTCAAAAGGGGTAGATTGAATTAGGTAGCATTGCTCTATATAATGGCAAGGGAGGTATGTAATCATGCTCTATGCAATCACATGTCGCACCAGATAAGAAAAATTCTATTACTGTAAAAGCCATTTGATATCATATGCTTAATATAATCAAAATATGTTAATCCTCAACATTAACAATCTAATTAACCAACACTAACTAATTTAATAAAATAATTAAATATGCCACAACAATAGAACCAGCAACTTCTTCAGTTCATAAACATATACACCAAAACAAAATTTTCTAAACCAGCCCTTTACGATGTTCAGTTCATTTAATTTTCTAAACAATTAAATGTGTTCTTCCTCAGTCCAGTAGATTCCTTTACGATGTTCTTGCTCAGCCCTCGGTGCCTTCCCAACTTTGACCTTCTTGATGCCATGGGTATCGACATCCCCCACCGCAACCTCCTAGTAGTTAGGCAATGCTTTTGTCCCAGTGAGTTGCCTTGTTCTACTCCGAGCTCCAGATTCACTGCAGTCATAAAGAAAAGTTGGTTTACAACCCAATAAACCCATTAATACCTAACAATAACTTTTCCAAGAAAAATTCCAGAAATTGCAAAACATAAACTCACCGAATTTAATCAATTCATTGGAATCCATGGGTTTCCATTAAATTCAGGAACAGTTTCATTCTTGCTACCACTAGTACCTTGAAGGAATTTCGTGACAAAAATAAGCAATTTGGTCGGTTAGTTAATTAGTTTGCTTGCTTGCTTGTGTTTGTTTTTCCAGCTCTCATATCCTATTAATAGTTAATCATTATTCAAGTGAAAACTGGAATTTGCAAACCTGTGACACCCAACAAAAAATTATAGATATGAGCAGTGGGATTGTGCATATGTGTGAACATGCGATTGTGAATATATGCATGCAACCCATTTGTCTCAAGCCATTTCTCCATTTTGTTATTTTCAGTAATTATAAAAAATTCTAAAACCATGCAAATTCATTATATATATCCTCAGATGCTTTTGCCTCTTCCAATGCCTTGTTATCATTTGCTCCATGTTCCTAAAATCTTATAATATTGACTTGATTCTAGTATTTTTTTCCAGCTAGATATATTCCTTTTATATGAGTGATGTCTTGTATTTATTGTCCATGTTTGCAAAATATAACGATCAGATATCAAATGAAACAGCTTATTTACTAACAAAATGTGCACACAGTGCAACTTAATATGCCTTGAGTCTCAAACATAGCACTTGTGCATGTAACCTCTTCCCAAAAGACATCAAAGACAGCCTCCTTCCATTTTTTGTCAGCATTTTGAATTAATTTCAAATAAATAAATAGAAAATGACTCAAAAACTTAAAAAAACAGAAACTAAATAAGACTTCTCATGTAAATGAAATAGCTCCATGTGAAAAATTTTCCTCAACCTTCATAATAGGCATGCACATGAACATGTTGATAACTTGGTACGCATCAATAAAGCTTCTCAAAGTTTATAAATTGACGAATTTGATCTTCTTTTCCCTCAGACATCCTTTTGTAACAGTCATGCTCTTAGACACCCAATCTATAGGATGTTTTTGAGACTTGAGGAAACTATGGGGTGGAAGGAGGGGTGGAACAAACCTGTTCAGCCTGGGGTGGGATGCCTGGGGTGAGACTTGAGGAAACTTGGTACGCATCAAATAAGCAAATGTTGGGCATATCCGGTCACATTTAAGGAAACTATGGGGTGGAACAAACCTGGGGTGGGATGCCGAGCTCTAAGAACAGGGGACCTAAGATGAACCCCCCACCAATAACCAATAAAAAACCCAAAACGAAATTTCTTAAAGCCACCCAGAACACCCAGTTCAGCCTCGAGTGCATGCAGATATCTGCCAAATCTTTTTGGACAAAGATTGCCACCAATAAAAAACCCAATGTGTCTGAAAACTATGAAAAATGACCCATTTCTTTTTTTGACAAAGATTACCACCATAAAGAGATTGGATTTAATGAAAACATACAGAAAGTTTAACTGCTCAATTTTTTGAATACAAAATGACATGTGCAACTCATTTGTAAATCAACAGTATAGAATAAACAATGATCCTCCAAACACAGACATAAATGTTTCAGTTATCCACCAATGTGAACATACTTGCTCCCATGGAATACAATAAAAAGAAAAGGAAAATGCACATCGAAAAGGATTGCGCTTGAAAGAAAAAATATGAGAAATCCTGCATGAGTTTAGTAATTTAGACTGCAATTTCCCGTCTTACTGATAACATTAGGCTATATGCCACACATCCCATGGACATAGCAAAGATGTGAACTAATAGCTGCTTACAAATATTCAACAACACACTACATTCATCAAAACTTTTTAAAAACATCTACATGCTAAACTATGCTAAACTGAACATCTTATTAGATGGACTGAATAAACCCTATAGATTGACTGAACATATTTGCTCCTTCTAAGTAGCAATAACCCAATCCACCCTATAGATGGACTGAATCAAGGAAAAACAAATAATATGATTAAATTTTTTTGATGTTAATATAAGATGTCCAACTTAAAGAACTCAGACAAACTTAAACATGTATTGCCAATTATATGCTTCAAGCTACGTTTTTTTGGAACAAAGATTGAAATCTGAACTTGAACCTGGGACATATACTTCATACAAATGATGTAAGATTGAAACCTGCACTTGAACCTGGGACATATACATTTGAAAAGGGATGAAGCCAAGCCTTCCCTACCTCCTCCACCCCCTATTGTTGTTTTGTTGGTTGACATGCAATGTGTGGGATGTACCAAAAAGATTGAGAAGTACCTCTTGAATTGCCAAGCCAATTAGAGACTTTCTCTCTCATTCTCTTAGCGCTAATTTTAATTAATTAGCACACAGAGATTTACAGTCTTTATTAATTTATCAACAGTTATGACTATTACATTTGATATGTTCAACATTAATCTAGAGATCACTTATTTACTAAACATATTGGGCATTATTTAATAATAAAGGACCCAAGACCTGGAGCAAAAATCTGATAAGCTTTAGAAAAGTCATCTATCAGACCTAATTATATTGGGCATGATTTGATCTTCAAGCCACAAATCTGATAAGCTTTAGAAAAGTGATTTCCTGGACTATAATTACAAATAAGAACTGAACTAAGTGATCCAAGGAACAAATATGTTCAGTGTACCAAGAATTCTATAATACATCCAGAAATTTACCATTCTTAGGGCTTAATATTTGCATCTTTTGCAACAGTTAGAATAACAATGAAGGGGGGAAATCATAAACATGATGTTAAATTAATACATGTGGGGTGACACAAAAATGAAGAAATGTTGTCAACTAATACAGGATTTCATGGCTTTCATACAGGAGGTTAAATTAATACAGGATTTCATAAGACATAAGGCAAATGGTTAATTTTTTTCAGTTAGGATGTTAACTTCATACAGGATGTTAAATTTATGGAAATTGACAATTTCATATAGGATCACAATACAGAAAGATGCCTAAACTTTTTTCAGTTACATAAAACAACAAACCACATCAACATCGTTGTGATGAGCATTCCTCACCGAACCACATCCAATACACAAATCTTAGTTCAAAAAAAGGAAAAAACATTGGGATGCTATTATAAGAATCAATAAAATAAAATTCAAACAGTGGGAGAAGAAATTGGGATGTTATTATAAGAAACATAATTCAATCATCCCTAGCATTCAGATGCTATTATAAGAATCAATAAAGGGCCAACTTTTGGTGAAAAAAAATTCTAAATTAAACCTAATATTAATTATGCTAACTAACCTGACTCACCATACACATTTCCGATCTGAACTTGAATTTTGAATCCAGTAGTAACAGCTATGCAAAGAATCATGAACACCCAATTAATATCTGGAATGTATATCTGACCATGGAAAGTTTCTGATGTGTGGACAATCTTAACCCAAGGGAAACAGCTAAGAGCAAGTGCCTGCTTGATAGTAGAAAATGATCCAGTTACGGTGGCTTGATAATACAAAATGATCCAGTTCAGGGCAACAAATCAAGTTTCACATTTCTGAGGGAAAAAAGGCCCCAGTCTTGAAATAATAGTCAAACTTTAGAAGAAGACAACATAAAAGTAGCAAGGTAACTTTTGTTTCACATGTCTATGTATGCACCATCAGAGAAGCAGGATAAGAATGCACACTTTGTGGTGATAATACTGGTGGAATGTGTTGTGGGGTGATGGTGTTGGCCCCAAAAGTTCAGGTAAGTGAAATAGAAAAAGATACAATGAGCAGTAAAAAACATTTCCCTGACAGGACCATTCTAAAATGAATTAATTTGAAGGCAAATGTGACATTATTTTCCTTTGTTTCAGGAAAGTGTAATGGTGAGAGAGATCCATATGCGCTATAGACATAGTAAGAGTACATAAACATACTTAAGAGCATCATTCAGCTGAGGCAAACAGAGATCGGTTACATAGACATCTTTTAGGGCCTAGAACATTGTATAGTTCTAATAAATTGGTATCTTGTAAGACTACCATGAAGTGGGAATGAATTTCAGCTTGCTCTTTAATCCTTTTCATGGCACACTGTAATCCTTTTCATGGCAAAGCATCTAATGTATTCAACTTCCTTGGAATAGCAAGCCACATGATGATTCCAACTTCTAAAGGAGCATGAGTTTTTTAAGCAAGCATAATGAACATATAAACCATCAAAATTCAAAAAGGAATATTAAGATCTAACTGAAAAAATTTAATTAGTATCCCATCAGCATGGTAGAATTAGTTATAGTGAATGCATCCCCAATTCTCTTCAAATGAAGAAAATCATCAGCTAAGGATTCAATAAGTGTTCTATAAAACTGGAACTACCATATCAAAGTAGCATCTGTTCAAAAACCTACATTGTTAATAGAAATATCTTTCTCACACTTATGGCCCATAAAGAAGGAAATAAAGAAGCCAATGTATTATCTGAGATGCCTTTGTACTCCATTGCTATATGAAATACCTACCCTATAAACAATTATCCCATAACGAAATATCTACTCAATTGCTATAAATTACCTTTGCAAGAATTGCTCCCGAAGATGTCCGCACGGCTGTCCTAAAAGGATTACGATCATCTTCTCCACTTAAGCATAAAAGAATGAGTTTCTGCAATCGCATTGTTGAAAAAGAGCCATTTCATGAACTAAAGAATGAAACTTATCTGATGAACAAAAGATTTACTCAACCAGAAATGCTAGTACCTGAAGCACTCCAGCAATCAAAGGGGGCGCTTCAGTAGGAAACAACTGCACATAAAGCATGCTGGATTGGTACATTGCTTAATAAATATCATGAAATATAGTAAAGAACATTGAAGCAGCAACTGAACCCAATTAGTTCGACAAACTGGGTGATGGTACCATCTTTAAACAAAGGACACTGTTTTTGCCCAAATTTTGATTGTCAGTTAAGCACAGTTGAATTGTTGATAATCATTGCTTAGTAGTAAGTTCAGATTCTAGAAGAAAGTGTAAGGAGCTTCAGTTACATACATAACAAATAGGACTTCCCTTCAAAGAGTCAAGATGCTAGTAAATGTTAATAAATATGTCAAATAAGAGAAAAAATGACTGACTGACCCTAGATGAATAAGAACTTCCAAAATGGTACACTGAATGTGCAAAAAAGGGACTGTATCCTTGTATCGCTATCTTGTTTAGAAACATGCTTCTCTATCAAATATATAGGCTAAAAACCACCAATCCTCATATGTGAACCCTGAACCATGGTGAAGGACGTGCAAAATTTTGGCATTCAATGTTTAAAACAAAGGAAAGATGCTTAAATTAGCACACCTGAATTGAGGAACTAAAAAAATCATATATATCACCTTAGCAAACCGTTCGAATCTGCAAAGTTGGACTCAACTTGTCTTTAAGAATATCATGGCATATTATTCCAAGCTGCATGTATCAAAATTAAAACTTGAGAAGGAATAATTTATTTGAAGCAATACTGAAAAGGATAAATAGAGTACTTGCCTTGTCAATGTTAAGATGGTAAATTTTGGTGAGAAACCAAACCTGTGAGTGTATAATAAAAGGACAGAGCAATTAC
Source organism: Scilla litardierei (assembly GCA_030789695.1). Classification (NCBI taxonomy): domain Eukaryota; kingdom Viridiplantae; phylum Streptophyta; class Magnoliopsida; order Asparagales; family Asparagaceae; genus Scilla; species Scilla litardierei. The sequence continues at coordinate 235,438,103 of CM061142.1, forward strand.
AATGTAAAAGTATAAGTTGAGCACCACACAGTAACGAAGCATGCCAAAAGTTCAATTTTGCAACCAAGGGCGATAATACATACCATGGAAATTTAAGGTGTTTGTTTTGTAACATGAATGTAACATGAATACTACCCCAATAGCAAATTCCACTAAAGGTGAAACCTTTGGAGCCAAGATATGATTTTTAAGAGGCTATTCATTTTTACGGCATTGTATCCACTGATATTGCAAAAATTCAGAAGTTAGATGGGATGTTTCCATATGGACTGTAAGTGAGAGATGGGTGGAAATGGTGTGAGACTTGGAAGGCTACGGTGCCAAATAAAGACGGCTTGCGACCGCTGTATAGTCCTCTGTATAAGCAAAATCCATATAAATCCATTCATGCATAATCATCAAAGAAAATAACTTTTGGAAAAAATCCAACTAAAGAGCTCTCAAATTCAGGCATTGAATATCAAATGAGACCCAAATAGGATAACGTTGCTCCCACCAAAAATAGTATAATGGAGATTGCTTCTTCGTTTTTTTTTGTTTTTCTCCAAAAAGGACCCAATTCTAAAAAAGGATTATAAACGATACTTAAGAGAAACTTGATCAAAATTTCAAGCCACAAAAAAATGCTCACTTGAAGAGTGACTAATAGAAGTCTTGGCCTCGCAGAGCGATTTAAGGTAGAGCTCGGCCTTAAGGTCGTTCGTGCATCCTTCAAAATATCGACGATGAAGGGATCTGGATCAGATCGTATAAGAAAAATCCCAACAAATCCATTCATGCATTATCTTCCAAGAAAATAGCTTTCTTGGAATGAACAAAAAAAATCTGGCCAAAAAGCTCTCAAATTCAGGCATTAAATAGCAAATGAGGAGACCTAAACATGCTAAATGAGGAGACCCAATTCTCAAAATGGAGGATAAATTGAACCCAGATCAAAATTTCAAGCCACAAAAAATGCTCACCTAAAAAGAGACCAAGAGAAGCATCAGTTTTTATATTGCAAACTACTTGAGCTATAATTTTTTCTTTACATATATATATTCCACCATACATATTCATCATCTTATATCTGTTACATCAGAAGAAATGAAATTACTGGCGGTAGTGGAGATCAAGTCGAGTCATGCTTTTAAAATGAGTCACAAACTACAACAGAAATGTATATGATATTGCCTGGAAGTAAACTCCCAAAGCAGGAAAAGCAGTAAATCTCAGAGCATGAATTAAAAGAATAGTAACTAATAAAATTGAAGTACTCAGGAAGAAATCAATGACAATAAATAAAATTGTATAATCATCTCAAGAAACAATTATTTCAATAGTGAGTGCTAGTTTACAGATATATTTCAAACCAAATTATCTTAATCTGAAAAGACAAAAGATTCTAATTAAGTTAAACATGGCAGGGTTCATTTAAGTTAAAGTTTCTAATAGTCAGTGCTAGTTTCAGGATATATAACATACAACAATTTTGGTCTTTTTTTGGTCTAGGTAATATGCATATAACCTAACATGCCTATAACCCAATAAAAAATTACTTAACATGCCTATAACCCAACTAAAAATTGTTGGGTTGGTTCATCTGTCTATTTTTCATTGATGCTTCACCAAAATAACTTAACATGCCTATAACATTCCAAATGCTAACTTACAACACCAACATGAAAATAATACTTAACATGCCTATAACCCAACTGAAAATTTTGGTTATGCTACCCAACAATTTAACATGTCTAGTTAACATACCTATAACCCAACTGAAAATTGTTGGGTTGGTTCATTGGTCTATTTTTCATTGATTCTTCACCAAAATAACTTACCATGCCTATAGCATTCCAAATGCCAACTCAAAACACCAACACCACCACATTATTTTCAGTTTATGGAATTGTTCATGATATATTGTTCATAAAAAAGGTAGAAAAAGAAAGTGAAAGTGAAATTAAAAATGAGTGTGTAGATGATAATCTGAATGATATTGACTTGGTATGAGCTCATGACATAGCATGGCGTCCATGGCGCCACAGCCGAGCTCCTCTAAGGCATTCCATCAAACACCTCTCTTGCCTCCTCCAACTTCCCCATCCTTGAGTACCCACTAACCATCGTCGTCCACGTCACAACGTCACTCTTGCTCATTCCATCAAACACCTTGTGCACGTCAACATTAACAGCAAAGAGTGAAACTTTAATTCAAAAATGGGAGCAAAAGTGTGATTTTTTATGATAAAAGAAATATACTTTAGTTCAAAAATAAGAGCAAACGTGTGATTTTCCTAGAAAAGGAAAGAGTTGATGTGAGAGTTTTAAGAGTTGAGACCAGTTCCTGAGTTCGAGCTTGAAGATGATAAGAGCACGGTCCGAAGCATCACGATCCCTAACCATCGTAGCAGGACCCCGATCTCCTGTGTCTGAATCATGGGCTCCCATCTGCGAGTGCGACGATGGAGATGGCACCGGAGATGGCGAAAGGGGAGGTGGCGAAGAGTTGGTAGAGTAGCCTCCTCCTCCTGCTCGAGAGCCGCTCGGATCCTGATCCTGCCACGCTCCGGCCATCTTGCGTATTTGGGTGTTTAGGAGGAGGGAGGGAGGGATGGGGGGGAGAGAGGGAGGGAGAATTGGCAGCAGCAAATTTTGATGTTTTCAAATGTTTTCAAATGTTTGGGTTTACAAATTTTGAATTTTCAAATGTTTGGGTTTACAAAATTTTCAAATGTTTGGATTTTTTTAAACAAAATTTCCCCCCAACAACCAATAACCAATTTCTCATCTCCCAATTTCTCATATTCAAATTCTCTCATACAAAATGTATTAACCAACATACCCAAATTCTCTTATCCCTTATCCAAATTCTCTTATCCATATTCTCTTAACCAAAATATCTTATCCAAAAACTCTTATCCAATAACCCATGATAACATCCCTGTTTTATAATATATATATATATATATATATATATATATATATATATGTATGTATGTATGTATGTATGAGTGAAGGGTTTAGTGTGATGGGGGAAGAAAATGGTGAATAATAGTAATGTTTAGAATTAGGAGTTTAGGAGTATAAAATTAGTCTAGATCCTGAGAGAGAGGTCATCCTCTCGAATTAAGGCTCATATCTTTGTATTTCCACCTTATCTAATAGAAATCCCCTTTCCTATCCCACCATCTTTCTTATTATACATACACACATATCTAGATGTGTATATATACATACACACACACACACATACATATATGCCCTCGATCAAGCGATTACACACGCACACACACATATTGCAATGGCTTAATCGAGGGTCGAATATAATTGGATTCTTATCTAATTTTCTATATTGAGGTTTATAGAACATAAAGATCACATCTATAGAATTTTTTTAAAAAAGTCTTCCTTTTTTAGGCTGGCCCCATCAAGTGCTATATATATATGTGTGTGTGTAATGGCTTCATCGAGTGTCAAATCTCCTAGGGTTCACCTCAAATTTTGTATTTTGGGGTTTAGCGTGTACAACAAATATAATGAAAAAAATATTTTTTTGGTTGGATGTACTGATGCTTTGTGATGCCTGGCCACACTAGAAAATTATTTATATATATATATATATATATATGGGAAAATGTGCATGTGCATGTGCAAAGGTAAGTGCACATTTCTCCATAATTTTTAGTTTTTTTGAAAAAAATTCATGTGCTTGTTGTTCACCTTATGGATGATCAACATACAAAAATTCAAGTGATTCCAATACTTTTTGAGTCCACATATACTCCTTGCAACTTTAACAGTATGAAAACTTGCTAAAAATTTTGAAGTTGCAAGGGATAGATGTGGGTTCAAAAAGCATTGACATCACTTAATTTTTGGTATGTTGATCATGCATGAGGTGAACAAGACCATGATTTTTTTTGCAAAACCCCTGAAAAGGGGGGAAACAGTTCATGTGTGCAGGTAACTTACTGTTGGGAATGAGACTTGTAGCCACGATAGTGGAAATTTTGTAGTTATGGGGCCCATAGGGCAATTTTGTAATTTGGTGTCCGAGTGGAAATTTTGTAAATCGGGTCAAACCTACCCTATAAATATGAGGAAAAAGATTAGTGTGCGGTATGAAGAAAATGGAGAAGAAAAGTAGAGTTTAGAATTAGGAGTTTAGGAGTAGAAAATTAGTCTAGATCCTAGGAGAGTAGTCCTATTAAATTGAGGCACCTATCTTGTATTTCCCTGTTTATCTAAAGAAATCCTCTTTCTATCACACCATCTTTCTCATCAAGTGGTATTAGAGCTCAAGATCCATGGCGCCGATTTGTGGAAATGTGGAGGAGATCAGAGCCGCAATGAAGCAATCCTTAGAGGAGATGTGCCGACGTATGTCAGAGGACTTGAGGTCCTCGATCCACCAAATATTTGACGAGACGCGTCGTTAAATGGCGGAGGATTATGCGGAAAGCGAACGCTGATATCCCTCCACGGCAAGTGCAAAGATAGATCTGAACCCCGTAGTCATCGGTGACTCAGATTTGACTTCGACAAAGGACGATGAGCTTCGGCGAGCCCCTGGAGTGCCACCGCGGCTGCAGCGAACCCCAGGAAGCCCGCCACAAGTCGGGAGAGCCCCCAGAGGGCCACCCCAACTCCAACGACCCCCTAGGGGGCCACTCCGACTCTGGCGAGCCCACAGAGGGCTGTCGCTAGTCGGGCGAGTCCACTGCGGGCTTTGGTGGCATGATCGAACCCAGAAGAAAGCCAAGAGAGGTTTTGGCTGTTGCCGACGCCGATGCCGACGAGGGTTGGAACCGCTACCACCATCCACGGGTGCGCCCGGAGGAGACGAACACAGAGCATCCTTCATTGCGACCGTCGGACGCCGACGTCGTCGGAAAATGCAAGGGACGATGGCAGCGAGGGTTTTCGAGCGTCGCTGGTGAAATTGCAGACTGCGACCACCTCCTTCACATGCACCCGGATGAGACGAAGTTAACGGACCAAGGATCGCAGCAACGGCCGTCGGAATTGCCGGAAAAGGGGACCGGCACTGGCGAGCTGCCACTGCTATAGTCACGGTGCGACCACCACCATCCACGGGTGCGCCCGGAGGAGACGAAGACAGAGCATCCTTCATTGCGACCGTCGGACGCCGACGTCGTCGGAAAATGCAAGGGACGATGGCAGCGAGGGTTTTCGAGCGTCGCTGGTGAAATTGCAGACTGCGACCACCTCCTTCACATGCACCCGGATGAGACGAAGTTAACGGACCAAGGATCGCAGCAACGGCCGTCGGAATTGCCGGAAAAGGGGACCGGCACTGGCGAGCTGCCACTGCTATAGTCACGGTTCGATCCAACCGCACCCGAGCCGCAGTCCGTGGCTCGAGCCGATGAACGGTGCTGCTTCACATTTTTCTGGTTTTCTGGGGAAACTTCAGTTGATTTTCTGAGTGGCTTCCGTATTTTAACGACTCCGGGCCCGTCTGGAGTCTAAATTCAGAACGAAAAAAGCCAATGCGTAGAAGACTCAGCCGTTGACACGCTTCCACTCCTGCAGCAACATTTCGAGAACGACGGAGCTTGTGTGTGGCCTTTTGATCCAGGAGGAGGCGAGGAGACATGCTCCAACACTCGCAAAAACGCAATCGTGAACTTCATACACCACCTTGAGGACAATGTGGTTTTTCGGGGGCAGAGTAGTATTGGGAATGAGAATTGTAGCCACGATAGAGGCAATTTTGTAGTTATGGGGCACGTAGAGCAATTTTGTAATTTAGTGTCCGAGGGGCAATTTTGTAAATAGGGTCAAATCAACCCTATAAATATAAGGGAAGAAGTTAGTGTGAGGTATGAAGAAAATGGAGAAGCAAACTAGAGTTTAGAATTAGGAGTTAGGAGTAGATTTTAGTGTTAGATCTTGGGAGAGTGGTATTCCTATCTAATTAAGGCCCCTATATTTGTATTCCCCATTACGTAATAGAAATCACATTTCATATCCCACCATCTTTCTTATCAAGTGGTTTCAGAGCTCAAGATCCATGGCGCCGATTTGGGGAAATGTGGAGGAGATCAGAGCTGTGATGAAGCAATCCTTAAAGGAGATGGGACGCCGTATGTCGGAGGATTTGAGGTCCTTGATCCACCAAATATTTGACGAGATGCATCGTCAAATGGCAGTGGATTGTGCAGAAATCAAATGCCGCTACCCCTCCGCGGCAAGTGTGAAGACAGATCTGAAGCTCGCAGTCGTCGGCGACTCAGATTTGACTCCGACAAAGGACGGCGAGCTTTCCTCCTTGGCCGCACGAGCTTCGGCGAGCCCCTGGAGTGCCACCGCAGCTGCGGCGAACCCAAGGAAGCCGCCACAAGTCGGGCAAGCCCCTAGAGGGCCACCCCAACTCTGGCGACCCCTCTGGGGGCCGCTCCAACTCAGGCAAGCTACCAGAGGGCCACGCTTCGCCGGTGAGCCGCCACTACTACTGTGGCGGTTTGATCCAGCCGCACCCGAGCCGCAGCCGACGACTCGAGCCGATGAACAGTCCGGCTTCGCATTTTTTCTGGATTTCTAGGCAAATTTCGACTGATTTTCTGTGCGGCTTCTGTATTTTGACAATTCCGGGCCCATCTGGAGTCCAAATTCAGAACGGAAAGAACCAAAGCGTAGAAGACTCGGTCGTGGACACGCTCTCACTCCTGCAGCAACATGTCGAGAAAGATAGAGCTCGTGGGTTCCCTTTTGATCCAGGAGGAGGCGGGGAGACATGCTCCAACACTCGAAAAAGCGCACTTGTAAACTTCATGCACCACCTTGAAGACAAGTTGGTTTTTCGGGGGTAGAGTAGTGTTGAGAATGAGAATTGTAGCCACGATAGTTGCAATTTTGTAGTTATGGGGCTCGTTGGGCAATTTTGTAAATTGGTGCCCGAGGGGCAATTTTGTAAATAGGGTCAAACCAACGCTATAAATATGAGGGAAGGGGTTAGTGTGAGGTATGAAAAAAATGAAGAAAAGTAGAGTTTAGAATTAGGAGTTTAGGAGTAGAAAATTAGTATAGATCCTGTGAGAGTGGTCATCCTCTCGAATTGAGGCACATATCTTGTATTTCTCCGTTTATCTAAAGAGATCCACTTTCTTTCCCACCATCTTTCTCATCACTTACCTGCGCACATGCACATGCACATCTTCCCCATATATGTATGTATGCATATATGTATATAATTTTAAAAATGACATTGGAAAATGTTTTCGTCCTAATACATGTATATACTGAATTTTGTTCTAGCAGCAGACCAATTCTTAATTCAGTTTCAACTGTATCGCTTATTTGCAAATTTAACAGTAACGCGCGCGCGCATCATACACCCCCGGTAATCTAATTATGTTTGTTGCCATGTTGGCCAGAGGTGACTTACTATTCATGCAAGTTCAAGTTTGGATATTTTTATTGAGAATCCTGACAGTTTGACTGAGATGATCTGGTTCAGATTTGAAAAGAAATAACATGGAATAGGTTCAAATTTTTGGAGGAAGATGCATACATATTCATAATGTTGTTGCTTCGTTGATGTTCGTAATCCTGCTTGTTATGCATCAGTAGTGTTTCTGCTCCATGTTCTTGCTATAATGTGTTTCGTAATCCTGCTTGTTATGCCTCAGTAGTGTTTCTGATCCATGTTCTTGATATAATGTGGACGCATGCTGTCAGTCTTATATGATATTTCAAATTAGTTTTCATCCACTATTAATGTCAATTGGTATACAAGCTCTCAGAATTCTCCATCTTTATGTAGAATGTTCTCATTCAAGAAACTAGATTTTCATCATTTTGATATCAGTTTATAACCTGATTTCCAAATGCAGGTTCCTTATCTTGCTTCAACGTTTATAGTCATTAGTGTTTTCGTGCATCCATGTGTGAGTACCTCTTTATTGATTTATCTCAATGTTATGCGACCACCCACCAAGACACCCAGAGACACAAATGGAGCCTTACATGTCAGTTACATTTCAATTTTTTGCAGATAAGAAGCACAGTATCTAAAAAGGTTGGGCCTTCTGAGCAGGTACGAACGGTGCACTTTTTGAATGATTATGCTGGGTAGTATTTTATACATGTGGTTTTGTTTTTCCTAATTTGGTCTCTTTTGAAATTCAACATTGAGATGGCCCTCATCTCATGCCAAACTCTGCTAGAGGGGCACATTTTGTTTTCTTAATACAGCTTATTTTTACTTTTTAAATATCGTCCATAAATATCGTATGAACTTGTGTACTTCTTTTGAGTATCAAATATCTTCAACCGACTTGTGCCAACTCAATGCTTCTTTAATCTTTTTCTAGAAAATAGGTGAAAACATATCCAAATAAGCATACATTTGTAGTATATTTTCACCCTAATATACACACATCCCCCATTTTCTTTTTTGAAAACATTTTAAAGGATTGGTGTATACCTCATGAATGATCACCACACCAAAAATCAAGTGAATCGAATGTTAGTTGACCCTTAATTTAACCTTTGCAAATTCAACAGATTCATTTAAAATAGTGGAACTTTTTGTAATGGACGGATCAAATGTCAAATACGCATATGGTTCATCCGTATTTAGGGTTTTGATGTGTTAGAATGTGTACAACAATCCTATAAAATATTTTCAGAAAAATAAGTTAAATTGGATTTTTTGTTCACGTGCACAGCTACATATTGCTATATATACATATATATATAAGAAAACAGAAAACAGAGTGTTAGCACAAAATTCTTCCTTGTGACGATAACAATTTTTACTCTGTATGTTTTTGGATGATTATCGCCAATAAAGTTGATCAAATATCATTAACCGTAGATTGATCAAAAATCTTAACACTCCACTGGTTCTTTACACATGCATTGGATCGTTGAAAGTTGAACAGTTTTGCAGTAATAGAATATTTTTCACCTTCTAAATAACAACAAAACGATATTGGGTATTTTGGGGTTTTAAAATATGAAGTTCAATTTGAACGGTATCGGTCATCCAAAATATTTTTGGATAGTTGACTTTTTGACTGTAATATGAGAGAATTTTCTCATGTGATACCATATTTTCCATTATATATATATGTAGAATAATGAGAAACATATGACATATATGGCTAAGCCACATGTCATCCTGTAAAACTCCTCATATTCTTTGGAATATCGCAACCGTTTATTTTGCTCTTCACATTTTAGAACATCAAAATATCAAATATTAGGTGAACCAAAAGGTTTTGCATATTCATCTACCGTCACAAAAAGTTCTATTCACGTGAAACTGTAAAATGGGAAGGATGGATGTACAAACAAAACCCCTTGGGTTCACCCGATATTTGGTGGTTTGTGATATTAAAATATGAAGATCAAAATGAACAGCTTCGATTGTCTAAAAAATAGGAGAGGATGGACCTTTGTGACGCATATGTGGCTTAGTCACATGTCATGTTTCCCATTATTCTTATATATATATATATATATATATATATATATATATATGTATATATATATAGTAATCTTCCATTGCGAAAAAGTGGTGCAAAAGCCCATGCGAAAAAATTTCGAAATTTTTTCGCATTTTTTTCTCAATTTTTTAATGTTTAATCCATACAATTATATACCCGTGAAAAATAATGGATGAACCCTAAGGGGATTAGAGCACACATCCACCCGTTGCAAATTTAACGGTCTCAACCCGTGCTAATTTGTTGAAATGCCTTGATCGAATGCCAATTCACATTATTTCTCAACGATTATTTTTTGACGGATGTATAACAACATATAATCAAGGTGGAAAAAATTTTGAATTTTTTGAAAAAAAGATAAAATTCTTTTCGCACCGTGCGAAATGTTCTCAATGGAAGATTTACACACACACACACACACACATATTGAAAGAGGTGGGAGAGAAATATACAGATTACTACACAAGGAAGAAGTTACTCATATCTTCAATCAAAAAGTCCAATCTTCATATTTTTGAATAATCAACACCGTTTATTTTTATGTGCATATTCTAAAACCTAAATACATAAAAATATAGTGAAATTCTAACCTTTTTGCTTATTATCTAATGTAGAAAATTTTAATTTCCATGAACACATTAAATTTGCAACGACTTGATGAATATGAAAACGTAAACCATGATTTTTTTGTATGTGCGTGTGTGTATCAGGATGCGTAGGGCCACATGAATAATGCCAATGATTCAAAGAAATTATAGAGTAGACTTTTTGACTGGGACTAAAGAAGAATTTCCTCCATGGGTAGCAAGACTTTATTTTTCTTATTATATATGTGACTACGTGTGCATGTGTATTAGTGTTTTAATTATTGGAAATCAGTCACGTATCGATTGGAAAAATATGATATTTGATAACAAATATTGGGATATATCAGGGACATCGACTAAATATCGAATTGTCATATCAGAGGCTAAAAAATAGTTATCATATACATGTTGTACATATATCTAAGTAGGTATAAACTATATAAACTCACATAAAAGTATGTGTAAATACATACATTTATCTTAATACGTTGCATTAAACTTGAATCTAACATTAACCTGTTAAAAAATATTTCTGATTTCTTCAAGTAGTCACAAACCAATCGAGTATCATACTTGTAAAATATGGTAATAAAGTAAATAGAAATGCTTAAAAATTCTATATAAAAGAAAATAAAATAAAAAACGAATCAAATAAAGTAAAAATATAATAACAAAAATTAAAAAAATTCCGTCTTACCTTCCGAAGATTGCTTCTGTGTTATGAGCTAGTCATATTTGCTAGAGGACAGAAAAGAATAGTCTCTAAGGTGATAGCAAAATACCGCAAAAAATGATCATTGACATTGCAAAAAATCAAGTCAAAATTAAAAACAGCAAAAAAATTAAAAAAACTACACATTGAAGATTGGAAGCTTCCAGCACTTGCCGTTGTCGCCCTGCTCAAGTGTAGTTAATGGTGCTATTGTGTTATTAGCCAAGCTGCAACAGCAAAAGAGAGTGAAAGAGATAGAAAATGTCATATTGGTCAACCGAGTTAAGAGATAATTGAATAGTGGAAGAGAGACTGGGAGAGAATTGCGAGGTATGAATGATGTTCACGCGGTCAGGATGATACTCAATGATCGCAAAGTCAGTGTCTGATGGTCACGAAATTGAACGGGAAAGGAATTGATCGAAGAAATTATGGCTAATTTTTTTCTTTCTCTCACATTCTCTTTGCTTATATGTGTGTGTGTATGTGTGTGTGTGTGTATAGGAAATGAGAAATAGGGTGTCACAGGAGAGAATCATCTCCTGTGTCGATCAAAAACTCCAAACTCCACAAGTTTTTGGAAGATCCGAGCCGTTCATCTCGATCTCCACCCTCTAAAACCCTTACCCACCAATTTTCAGCCCAATCCAAGGTGTTTTGCCCATTCATCCATCCGACCCAAATTTAACGGTTTCGCATGAACAGAACTTTTGCAAAGTGTGGATGAAGGCAAAACACCTTGGATTGGGTTGAAAATTGGTGGGTATGGGTTTTAGAGGGTGGAGATCGAGATGAACGGCTCAGACCATCCAAAAAAACTTATGTAGTTTGGAGTTTTTGACCGACACAGGAGATGATTCTATCCTGTGACACCTTATTTCTCGTTTCCTCATATATATATAGGAAAATTTTCAAATGAAAACATTTCGCACCGTGCGAAAATGTTTTTAGTTTTTTTTGAAATTTTTTTTCAAAAATTCTTTTTTCCACCCTCATTATATGTTGTTATACCCCCCCTCAAAAAATATTGGTTGAGAAATAATGTCATTTGACCTTCGATCAAGGCATTTCAACAAATTCGCACGTTTTGAGACCGTTAAATTTGTAACGGGTGGATGGGTGCTCTAATACCCAACGGGTTCACCCATTATTTTCCCTGGGGTATATATTTGTATGGATTAAACATCAAAAAAAAATTTGAAAAACAAATTTCAAAAAAATAAAAAAAATGTTTTCGCATGGGTTTTTCGCAACAGAAGATTGCTATATATATATATATTGGGTATTGGGTCAGATCGGATTATGGCTAATTTTTTCTCACTCGCCATCTCTTTGCTTATATATATCTTGTTGGGTTTTGGGTCAGATCGGATTCAGTTTTCATCCGATCTAACCCGTCTATCTTTTTTAAAGAACTTGATATTGGACAATTTTTCAAACCAATATATCAGCTGAATTATCGGCCGCCTAACCAATATTGTGGGGTAACGAGTGTAAAAATCAGAAAACATAAGTGTACATGGGATAATATATCGGGCCGACATTAGGTTTAATATTTGAAACATTGATGTGTGTATATATGTATATGTATTTATTTGTGTATGTGCATGTGAATTAGACTACGAAATTTCAGTTTATTTTTGAATGAATACTTAGCACCTAAAATTTAAGTGTAAATACAAAAAAAAATCATTTTGTTGGATTTGGTCTAATCCATTACACTATCTAAAAAGTAAAAATTGAAATGATTTTCGTATGTCTTACTATCAAGTGACGGCAAAATCAATGTTCAACAATTTTAGAAATTTTACTAATTTATTGCTATTCGATGCATATGTAAAACATGCCAAAATCAGTTGATTTTTGTTTGTAGATAAATGTTAAATCTTATCTAACTGAATGTTTTTAATTTGGGTTGCCAATTTTTTAATTTGGGGCGACAAGTATTCGTTCAAAAAATAATTAAAATTTTTTTAGTCCCACTCTCTCTATTCACACACATGTCCCACACACACACACACACACACACACACACACACTTGATCATTAATCAGAAAAGATTGCTCCCTTCAATCCACGTTGATTGGGGTTGAGGATGTTTCATTATCAACAACAAGAAAAATTGTAGAGGAATTTTAAGATGGAGTAAGAGAAACACCTTATTCATCTCTGGTTTGGAATATGTTGAATCATTACCGAATGATTTTTTATAAGATTAATAGTCTTATATGATGCAGCACGAACTGAAACTGAATTTTTCCTCGTTTTATATTCAAATATGTGTTTACGGTTTTGGAGATGGGTTTGAAAAAAAAAATAAGTTGCAAAAGGTTCTTTGATGTGGTGGAGGGTTATTTGAAGATTAAAATTTAATTAAAACATAAAATGGGGGTGGTAGGTTCAATTTTCAGATCTAAACCAAATCAAAGAAACTAAAATAGATATTTTAGATATAGCTAGGTTTCAAACAAATATCGATCTATTGCTTTTTATCGGTTAGGATTTTTCTAGAAAAAGGAAAATAGAAACAAGGAAGGGGGAGGAAATGTGTCACATGTTAGAAACAATGGAGAAAAGCTTCAAACCAGATCCAATTTGGCATCTAGAACGACATTTCATCCCATAATGCATCATAGATTTGAAACAATTGAGAAAAATTTTCACAGCATCTATGCATCGAACAAAGTTAATATTATTCCATTTCTCAGCCAAAAAGCCTGGTTGTTATATATATGGGTAGATTTATGCCCAAATTTTCAAAAATCTAAAAAAAACAAATAAACATAACTAAACAAATTAAATAACTAATCACTCAAAAAATAACAGCTAAATACTAAAATGTAATATAAAAATATTTTAACCTTCTTTGGCTCGCTGGTCCACATCATTACTTATTTAACTTACAATTTTGGTACCATTACATTGTACAACATGCTCTTAAGGGTAATAATATTTATGGATATATGTATACATAGATACAGAGTGTGTGTAATTGGCCTCATATGATATATGAGAGATCTTTTTTATATATGGTAATGGGATGCATTCTCGTATATATAGTACATGAGATCATATTGGGTATACTTATGTCATGTATTGTTCGTGCTTCAAATAAGAAGTCATAATTCTTGTAACTATAGGTAAAGAGTGATAGGGATAAATAAGCGATGTCATGCATCTGGATGGTTGCACGCATATTTAAGTATTTAAGTATCTTGTGGACGAGGGTCTCTCACTTATTCCTTATACCTCAGATTGGGTTCATGTAAGACCCCAGCCTAAACATGACGAAGAATGTTGTTTGGGACTCATGTTCGGGTTGTATTCTAACTTAGGTTCAGGGTAAAATCCTTCTGTCTTATCAGGTTCAGGTTAGATTCGGGTTTGAACTAAACTTGCATAAATACCAATTGAGTTTATTATTTACAGTAACAGCTTCATTTTTATCATATGAAAATTAATAAAATGTATGCTTTATTTTTTCACCATATATAAGGCTTTGTTTTTATAACTTTATTGACTGGATTATAATGAAATTTCTCATAATAGGCTTCGTTTTTATAAGCATATTTGTATTTTGGGCTAGTGATTGGGTTATCGCGGTTTTAGGTTTGAAAAGGTCATACTAGAACCCGAAGTGATAAGAATTTAGGTTCATAATTCTAGATCGAACCCAAAAGTACCAAAAGAGGCAAATCAAGTATTCAAGTTCTCGTGTACCATTCTTATTCTTGCACGTGCTCTTTGTGACGGAGAACACGCCATATCATCGTATACAAAAGATCTCGCATATATGTCGCTCATTAATCTGTGGTTGTTGGCTCGATAAGCCCCAGTAGGCTGCCCTTGGGTTTGTGCACCAACCTAAGGAGGGTTGGTGGTGGGGGGTTGGTGTACCAACCCCCTCGCCTTTTAGCCCTATAAAAAGAGCAATAGCTTTAATTAGTATCATTAAGAAATTGTGAATCCAATTGAGTTTTTACTGAAGCATTGGGGAAAGTTGTATGAGGTCATATTGGAAGTTCCATAGAATCATTGAGAGCCATCTTTGAGAGATCCATTTGTGAGGATAGTTGAGTTTCTTTTGTATCTCCTAATTGAAATCAAGAGAAGTGTTTCCTTGGTCGTTAAGGCGGCCTAAATCTTTTGTTTGCTCTCTCTATTTGTTCTTCGTGCTAGATACTTCAATGATATGATTGCTTCTGCACGGCGCACAACAATTGGTATCAGAGCTTTGACGACGAAGATTTAGACGAAGAAGATGAGCAAAAATGGCGACGACAATCTTTCTACTCAAATGGCGCAATCTTCAACAATGCGAACTATCGTATCCAGTACGAAGTTCGAAATTGAGAAGTTCGATGGGCGTATCAACTCCGGCATGTGGAGATGCGAGGTACTTGACATCTTGAACCAACTTGGTCAATATCAAGTACTAGATGATAGGCCGACTACGACGTCAGACTCGGAGTGGAGGATGATGAACCGGAATGCTTGCGGCACGATTCGGCTCTGCTTGACGAAAGAGAAGAAATATCCTTTCAAGGAGGAGACAAATGCGAAAGCGTTATGGGATGCTCTTGGCGAGAAGTACATGAAGAAGAACATCCAGAATCGCCTACACCTAAAGAAGAAGCTCTTTGGCCTCAAGATGGAGGAAGGAGTTTCAGTTGAAGCACACCTCGACTACTACAACAAACTCCTCACAGATTTGAGGAACATCGACGTCAAGGTGGAAGATGAGGAAAAGGCGATGATTTTCCTCAACTCCCTGAATAAAGACTATAAGCACATCGTTTGTTGAGTATTGGACTCCCCGGATTTGGTTTTGGATGATGAGCAAACATAAATAAATCATGAACTAACAATTTGTGAGCGCAGTTATGGAGTACGTCGCCAATTTCACGAGAACATTCAAAGCGACATCTCAACTCTTCCCAAAGCTCGTATTCATGCCTGGAGTTTTGTTGAAGCTCAAGGAGCAATATTGAAGGCAAGAGGAATGAAGATTGAAGCTTTGAAGACGGCTCGTAAGGTTTATTTTATAGTCTTCTAGCTTCATAGATTAGAATGTTAAGCCTTGAGTAGGACTTACCTTATAACCTTCATTTCGCTCATATCTTAGAGCTAGGATTATCATAGAAGCCATTAGAAACTTTCCCGAAGCCTAACGCTCTTTCCCTCGGCTTCTAGTGCATGTTAGTTGGTTCATGAAGAGTCACCAACCGACTAGATGACGATCTAGTCGGTCGGAAACTCTACTTAAACCGACTAGTTTGCATTCTCTTATTCAGCTCTTCCTATGTCTACAGTTAGTCGGTCAAAGAAGAGTCACCGACCGACTAGATGACGATTTAGTCGGTCAGTAATCCTTCTTAGACCGACTAGTTGTGTTCACTCATTTTCAGCCTGAGCTACTGTTTCGAGTTAGTCGGTCAAAGAACGTTTACCGACCGACTAGTTGAGAAACTAGTCGGTCAGCATTTGTTCTTAAACCGACTAAGTCATCTTGAAGTCAACCTATTCCTTTTCCATGTTAGTCGGTCCAAGAACATTCACCGACCGACTAGTTTAGAAACTAGTCGGTCGGCAAGTCTTCTTAGACCGACTAGTTGTCTTTGCCTGGAACTTCACCTTTTGGCTGTTCACCTCTTAGTCGGTCTACGTTGTATCACCGACCGACTAGTTGATGAACTAGTCGGTCAGTGATCCTTCTTTGACCGACTAGTCTGGTTCAGAAAAGAGCCGTTGGGATCTTTTTGAACTCGTTTTTCCTTGCCCCTATAAATAGAATCCTGATTCATTTCTTGAAGGGGTTAAGCAACATATTGGAGATATTTTCAGATCAAAAGAGAAGAGCTATCAACTCTATTTCCAAGCTCTCTCTTCTCACAAGAATCTCTTCCTCAAGTTCTTGAGTCCTAAATCCTCAAGAGAGATTCTCTCCATTGTGAGCCATTCAAGCTAGAAGCTTGATTCTAGGTCACCATCTCCACCCTAGGCTTCCATTGCTGGTCATCTTCTTGAAGCTAGGGTTTGGTGCCATCTTCCTCCATCAAAATCCTCTTTGCCCTAATTTGGTAAGAAATCTCAAGGCATAGGTATTTTGTTGGTAAGCATTTCATTTCAGTTATATTTGAATTGTATACTCTCGGTTGTGAGAGGTTTGCGTGATCCCGGGTTGTGGGAGTCACGGTCATCGATTGTAGGTCGATTGTACTTGTGAGGTTTTCGCAAGTGTTCATATTGGAAATCTTGAGTTAGGGTTTCTAACTCAAGTATCCGGAAGGAATCCGGGTGGTTGGGACGTAGGATCACCGGGAACAAGTCGGGGAGACTTGGGTGGATCCGAACCCATTAAACCATTGTGTTTGTGTTTGCATTATTTCTTGATTGTAGTTATTCCGCATCGTTGTTTGTTAATTGCACGATAATTAGGAATAACACTCCTTATTATTTAAAAGTACTATTCACCCCCCCCCCCTCTAGTACATGTGCAGTAGCTTCCCAGGGCACTACATCGTTTCGATATTAACCTATGGTAAAGAATCTATCACCTTCAATGAAGTTTCTAACGCTCTTACTAGTAATGAATTTAGAAAAAAGGATGTTAAGAAGATGAGGGGCCAAAGGTCCGAAGCGCTTACCGTGGTTAAAGGTCGGAGCAATGAAAGAGGTGGAGTCCGCAAAGGGAACCATAGATCCGAGACAAGGGACAACAGTACAGTTTTGTGCACAGACATCAAGAGGGATCAATGTACCTTTTGCAAGGAAAGAGGGCATTGGGCGATGGAATGCCCAAAGGCCAACAATAAGGATGCTACCGCCAACATTGTTAAAAGCAAGGAGGTGGATGAGTGTGTCCTAGTTGGTGCGACAGAGGGGGTGATGAAGGGGGGATGTGTGCTCGACTCGGGTTGCTCATTCCATATGACCTCACAGAGAGTACTTTACTAATTTCCATAAAGATAGTAAGCGTAAAGTTCTTCTTGGAGACGATGGAGCATGCACGACGGCAGGCATTGTCACGGTCTGCATAAAGATGAGTGATGGTGTCACACGGTACATAGGCGATGTTCATTATATGCCCGACGTGAAGTACAATTTGAAGTCAAGGGTTGCAAATTGACTATGGAGGACGGCGCTTTGAAAGTGACACGAGGAGCAATGATCCTGATGAAGGAAAAACGTGAAGGTAACCTCTATTACTTGGATGGTACGGTAATGATGAAGACGACGAGAGTTCCAGATAAGTGAGCTACCGACTCAAGCTCGCACGCACCAAAGACGACGTCATTGGATGATGTTCGGAGAGGTGGTGCTAATAGAGGTGATGGTTCAAGTCAGTATGGTGGAGATACCGTATCTCCACAACTTGCACAGCGGATGGATTCTATTAAAGTTTAGAGACCATGTATGAGAGATGCCAACCTGTAATAAATGTCTCGTTTGTTTTCTTTGTCAGGTGTGATGAGTCTCTGACCTTATTCGGTGAGGTGGAGCACAATGACGACCTATGTGGACGAAGAAAAGATTGGTGTGATGAAATGGAATCAACGACAACTGATAAAGCCAAGGATCGGGTTGGAGCTACTTGGCACTAGTGATTGTTCGACGGACGAGCTTATGAAGGTCGATATTGGAGTCAAGTTCGAATATGGCTCGGACTTGTATATTGACAATATGAGATGACTTTGGTGGCCCCTTCTGAGGCAATGAGGCTCTGCGAAGCCATATGAGCCTTTCGAGGAAAGATGACGGAAACACGAGATGATTCTCATCAAGGGGGAGCGTTGACGGTCGATTGTGTGACATAAACATAATATCTCGCCAAGGTGGTGATTTGTGGTTGTTGGCTCGATAAGCCCCACATTAGTTGCCCTTAGGCTGGTGCACCAATCCAAGGGGGGTTGGTGGTGGGTTGGTGCACCAACCCAAGGCCCACTCGCCCTTTAGCCCTATAAAAAGAGAACAATGGCTTTAGTTAGTATCATCGAGAAATTGTGAATCCAATTGAGCTTCTACTGTAGCATTGAAAAAAGTTGTATGAGGTCCTATTGGAAGTTCCATAAGATCATTGAGAGCCATCTTTGAGAGAGCCATTTATGAGGATTTCTTAGGAGTAGTTGAGTGTCTTTTGTATCTCCTAATTGAAATCAAGAGAAGTGTTTCCTTGGTCGTTAAGGCAGCCTAAATCTTTTGTTTGCTCTCTCTATTTGTTCTTCGTGCTAGATACTTCGACGATCTGATTGCTTCCGCACAGTGCACAACATAATCTATATATATAATATGAGAGAGAGGAGAAAATAAAGCATATATATAGCTTATTGTAGGAAATTTCCTACATTAGGTCTTAAAATTTTCATTTTTTACTTGATCAACGTCATTCAGGCTCATTAATGTATACTAACAACCCAAATATCCTAATAATCGTGTGATATTTAAATTATTTGCACATGAATCAAATTGTTAGAAAATGAATGATTTAATTATAACAGAGTTTTTTCTCACCCTTGGACTAACAAGATAAGAGCATAGAGTTCACTAGATTTATGGTGTATTTGGTTTGTAAGTATATGAACATCAACATGAATAGTATCGATCATTGAAAAACTTTGGAAAAATAGAGTTTTAGAAGGCAAGTTTAGAAAATATCATATTCCAATGGCTCGTCTAGCTTACACTCAAACATATACATACATAAATATGAGAATAATAAGTACCAGGTTATATATGAGCGCTTGGTTCATTTGGTGCTTGAAAACTCCACTCTTCACATTTTTTGAATGATCGGTTCTATTCATTTAATATTCATAGCATAAAACTCAACCACACAAAAGATCTAGTAAGCTCCAAAAAAAATTTGTCGATCTAAGAGTAAAATAAGTTCTATTGTAGTAAAACTGTTAATTAGTATATCAACTAATAAAAAGCTTTGTGGTCATTAGATATTTGGTGTGTATGGGTTTTAGAATATGAAGATTAAAATGAATGGTGTCGATCTTTCGAACATATTGTGAAGAGTGGACTTTTTGGGATCGCCATATAAACTAGTGCGCATATGTCATATAATATCTTTTATTCTATATACACACATGCATCTATTATACAAATGAGGTTGTTTTTGAATGTACATGCTAATTAGGATAAAAAGGTAGGTTGAAGAAGGGCTAGAATTTAATTTGGAAAAATCATTATCTACATCTATTATACAAATGAGGTTGTTTTTGAATGTACAAGCTAATTAGGATAAAAAGGTAGGTTGAAGAAGGGCTAGAATTTAATTTGGTAAAATCAATATCTAGGAAGTTCTGAAATTTTTTGTAGGAAAAACTTAAAATCAATTAAAACTAATTAAAAATGAGAAAATGATTTTTCATTATATTCTTCAAAGATTTCTCTAGGGAAAACATACGTCGAAATTCTTCCAACAAGTAGTCAAAACGACCGTATTAACTAGTACTATAACATATATGTTAGAGGTAGAATCTAACATATATAGTCAAAACGACCGAATTTAATTTGGTAAAATCAATATCTAGGAAGTTCTGAAATTTTTTGTAGGAAAAACCTTATGGTTTTGAGGTGAAAAATATAGAGAGAAGGATGAGAATGATGATGGGACGTGGGAAGAAAAGAGCGGATGTGAGTGTTTTGGGGGGGGAGCTGTTTGGGTGATTTATGATAATGTGAGAAAATTAATATGGACACGGGAATATATGATATGAGAATTTGTGTGTGTCGATGTACGTGACATAAAGGAGTGATGGTGGGATCCATGTCCCATGGACACGAGAATTACTAGTACATATACATACATATATACATATACTTACATGTATACATATACATACACATATATATATATCGATCTTCGGTTGCGAAAAAGAGGCTTTTCGCACCGTGCGAAAAGATTTTTATCTTTTTTTTTTGAATTTTTTTTAA
Source organism: Scilla litardierei (assembly GCA_030789695.1). Taxonomy (NCBI): domain Eukaryota; kingdom Viridiplantae; phylum Streptophyta; class Magnoliopsida; order Asparagales; family Asparagaceae; genus Scilla; species Scilla litardierei. The sequence goes on from CM061142.1 coordinate 235,458,808, forward strand.
AAAATTCTTTTTTTGATGTTTAATCCATACAATTATATACCCCAGGGAAAATAATGGGTGAACCCGTTGGGGATTAGAGCACCCATCCACCCGTTACAAATTTAACGGTCTCAAAACGTGCGAATTTGATGAAATGCCTTGATCGAAGGCCAAATGACATTATTTCTCAACGATTATTTTTTGAGGGTGGAAAAAAGAATTTTTGAAAAATAATTTCAAAAAAAACTAAAAACATTTTCGCACATTGCGAAATGTTCTCATTTGAAAATTATATATATATATGTATGTATGTATGTATGTATGTATACATATGAGGAATATGGAGGTGTGCTGACAGCGCAGGAATTTTTTCATGTGCTGTCAGCAATTCGGGGGGTTAAAAACTTTTTTTTAAAATTTTTTTGCAGTGTTCTACAACTTGTTAATTAGCTCCTCACCAATTTTCAAGCCGATCCAACACCTTTTGAGCATCCGTTCATCCATTTCAAAAACGTTGCGCTGACAATTCGGAATTTTGGAGCGGTTTTTTTTAAATGGATTAACGGATGCTCAAACGGTGTTGGATCGACTTGAAAATTGGTGGGAAGCTAGTTAACAAGTTGTAAAACACACTGCAAAAAAATTTAAAAAAAAATTGTTTTAACCCCCGAATTACGGACAGCACAGGAAAAAATTCCTGCAATGTCAGCACACCTCCATATTCCTCTATACATATATATATATAACATATACATATATATATTTACACACACACACATACATATATATACACACACACATACATTTATTTATGTGTATACTTGTATGTATATCTACACACACACATAGGTATGCGTACACATGTACATGTATACATCTAGGCAGATATACATATATTTACACGTATATCTACACACACACATTTACATACATGTGTGTATGTGTGTATATTATGTATCTACTACATACATATGTAGATGTCCAGTGGGTCTGCTCAATGGTTTGACATATCCTTCCCTCATGGGCTCGAGACTCCCCATAAGTGGTCATGCGAGGGGGCCTGAGAAGCTTGATTTCTGGTAAAAAGAGCGCGCGCGCGTGCGCGCATGTGCGTGCATGGGATCCATATGCTTCCATAGTAACATCCAATTGAGGGGGAAAAATCTTCACCAAGATGAAGGAAAGCAGCTCTCATTAAGGGAGAAAGAACTCCTTATGCGACCAAATCACAAGTCACAAGTCTTAGCAAATCGCATTAGCCTTTGTGTAAGCTCCATGCACAGCAAACCTTAGTTGTTGCGTGTTGAATGTGGATCGTTGCATCTTTTCATTCGAGCATGTTGAATGTGGATCTTTGCATATTTTAGTTCGAAAACCCCTTTGCATATAACAGATTAGGATATTTAAACCCATAACCTCTCACAAGAGGACAAGGCGTGCTGCTTGAACAAAGTTTAGTTTGATGGTAATTTATATTGTTGTTGCTAGTAGATAAGATCTTGAGTGTTCGATTAAAATCTTCACTGTACTTCTATTACTGCTTAGTTAGTTGCATGAATTGTAATCCATGTTTCAGGGAATGGCCCAAGGATGCATCACCGGCATAAGTTCGTTTGCTAGCATCATGTCTCCACTCGCCTTCACTCCTCTAACTGGTATTACTCAATGCTAATGCTTAGAAACACCTCTTGATTTTAAAGGCTTACTGTCAGCTTAAGACTACTGCTCTTTTGTTTTGCATCAGCTTTGTTCCTGTCAGAAAGTGCACCATTTGATTTCAAAGGTTTCAGTCTAATGTGCTGCGGATTTGCATCGGTAAGCACTTTGATACTGTAACTAGCATCTACCGGTATTTTTGGTCGAAGGGCTGACACATAACTGTGCTTTCTTCCTTTCTGCAGCTCACAGCCTTCCTGCTAAGCATCTCCATGGCAGAGACGCTTCCAATTTTGAGCAAGCATGCTGATAATTCCAGTCAAGCACAAGTCTGAAAGAAACCGCGATTTCACCATATTCACCTTGTTCCAAGTTTCTCATTTTCCACCTGTGTACAAATCAATGAAGGTGCAGCTGCAAGCCTTCGGTTTCTTTGGAAGACTACCACGATACATTATGGAGCAAATCCCATATCATATGTTAGACTCTGCAATGCGTCCATGTGCAAGGTTTGCGTGTCGTAAAGCAGAAGAGTAAATATGTCGCGAGGTTTCATGGAAGTGCTTTAGAGAAGGGTGTATGAAGATATCAGAATATCCCTGGGAAGTTCCAGTTTGAAGGCATTGCAGTCCGACGACGACAACCCTTAGTCTTTCAAGTCATTATACCTACGGCTTGTTTCTTATCCTTTGTATATTCCTAGGAAGTATGTAGTATGAAGTACTATTGTAGAGATCATACATATCCTTGAGATATTCAGCAATTTTCAGGTCATACTTTGGACTGATGACATGTATTCTGCTTTCTTTGCACTTCAGTCTGCCTTTACAATTTTTTTAAGGCTTTTATGAAACAGAAGTAATTGGCATAGCTAGTGGCCAATGGTGGAGGAACATAATAGAAAAGGTCAAATTATGTGCGTATTCAAAAGAAATACCAATGGAAACTACAAAAAGTCTGTGAATATCGTGACGCACATTAGCATAACAAAAAGGTGGGTGTGCACATAGCCTAAGTAGCAATATTCACCCCCCTCGTAGTTCTCATAATCTCATGTCATGCTTGCTTCTCACAATACATCTGTGATGTATTTAAGATAATAAGATAATGCTAATTTTCTTTTCTTGAATTAAATACAGTAAGCGGACAATGATAGTATAAACATACATAACTTGGGTTCTACGGCATTATTAAAAGGTCAACACATGGTCTATTCGGTCGAGCTACTGTAAGTTGTAGATGCCTTCGAAATCAACATTCTGTTTGGGCTTAGCTCGACCGAGCGGCTGCAGTGCTCGGTCGAGTCGCCTATGCGCTCTCCTTATTCGATTAAGAGTTGGAATAAGAAGTAGCTGGCCGAGTTGATCTGACCGATTAGCGTTCCTACTTGGTCAAGTGATGTGTGCACTGGCATTATGAGCTCTTGATGTCAATCTGTATGGCAGCTTGGTCGAGTGCTGAGGCACGCGACCGAGTAGTCTTGGAAAATCAGCAATATCTCTAAAGCTCCTCCTCTCTTTCTCTTCTCTTCTCCTCCTCTAATCTTTTTCTCCACCTCGTCGAACACATAGCGGTCCTCGCCATAGATGCTCTGGATAGTTCGGATGTGTCCATATATCATAATTGCTTCAAATCACTCCAAAGTTCCTGAAAATCCACAATTCTCCTACGAAAATCGAATATATCGTGAAAACGCGATAATATATAGAAGAGTTAACTTTGGACGATGAAAATGCTATGAAAACATGCAATAAAAATATGGAAACTATAGACATCAAAATCCTCCAAGCTTACCTCTTACTCGTCCTCGAGGAAGACGAATACGAAGCTCACCAGGAGTAAAAATAAGAAAACGGAAAAGAATGCCAAGAGGAGAAGATCGCTAGATTATTCTCTCAGATCTCACGCTATTCGCCACACATCACGATAAGTCAGAAAATGAATCACATGCTAGCAAGAGATTTCATTTCTTATAGGAATATAGTACTTGCAGTCTCAAGATAAACCAAAGGGACTTCTCTAAAGCTCATACAATCAACTTACATCTACGTCATGCATTTCATAGTACTGAATATACAAAACATTGGCGATGCATTTTTCAATCAAAAGCTATAACTGAAGCATAGAGAATTCATACCAAGCATGCAATAGAGAATGGAATAAGAGTCAAGATATTCACATATCCATATCAAATCATAAGAAATCTCCATAGCTAAGTTATTATGCTAAGTTTCAGTATTATCAAACTTACCCATTCGTGCACATCTCCACTCTAATGTCGTACTCACTCACATGATCAAAAGAATTCACCCCCAAGCTTAACTTGAGGTGTCGCATCTAAAGAAAATAATTGTGAAATTTGTTTTGGGTTTCCCAAGTATATATGTGTTGCCCCCAAATAATGAATTTTTGCAATTTTTTGAAACTTTGTTTCTCATTTTTCTTTTTGTATTTTTGTAGGAGCTATAGAATATGTATTTTTGATTTTTGGCTCCTTTTTGGCCTTTTGAACTTTTTGGGGCAAACTTTTCTTTTGTATTGGATTTTTGGGAATGGATGCAGTATAAGTAGCCTTGAGAGGTGAACTCAAGTGACATGTAGAGAATAAAAGATATATGTGGAGAAAGAAATAATATAGCACTCGGTTCACTCAAAAGTGTGCACAAATGGTTTAGTAAAATAATACGTCAACTAGTCTCTTATGTAAACATGGGATATTCTTAATCATTTCAACTAGTAGTGAAGTCAAGCAGTAAAGCTTTCAATCATATCAAGCATGCAATAAGAATGCGAATAAGAATATAAAAACGATGCTTCAAATATGCAAATGATGCGTGAATCTTGGTGCATTTCCAATGAAGGCATACTAAACACTACTCCATATGTTCAGTTTCAATAAGTTTCATGCATTTACTTAGAGAAGTCATCAAAAGAAGTATATTTTGCAAGCACTTATGAATAGAAAGATAATGAAATAACTCTAAGTAGCATGGCATGGGATATAAGCATAGTGATGGCTACGAAAGCAATAAGAGATGTCATCATAAAGAACTCTTCTAGCAAAAGAAAGAAAAGAAAAAGTGGAATAAAATAAAACAAGCATGCACGCAAACCAAAAGATGAGAAATATGACGCTAAAGAAAAATAAAAAAATGTGGTGGAAAATGGATGGAAAATAAAACGAAAATAATGCAAAGTGAAAAATAATTAAAAAGCGATAGCGCTCATCCTCCAAGCTAAACACAGCAGTGTCCTCACTGCTGAGAATACTCGTGAAAGATAGTGAATGATGCTAGGGTTGGGTGGGTGGGTAATGAGAAATCCTAAAAATAAGAAAACTAAAAGGAAAATAAGGAAAAATGAATGATTGCAAATGGGTCCTAATACCTAATATATGAACAAGCATGCAAATGTGATGTATATGCAGATGGATGAAAATGGGTTCTCTCCAAGCTATGCAATGCTAGGCCCCGTGTGAACAGATGGACACAAGAAAGAGTGAGAGGAGAGAACATGAGCAAAAATGCACATCAAGCAGCGGCACCACCCTCTGGAAGTAGTGATGGGTCCCGCTGCTGCGGACCAGAAGATGGAGAGTCAACAGGAGGTGCAACAGTCTCGGTAGGTGGTGCTGGAGTGACTGGAGGTGCTGGTGCAAGTGTAGCAAGTGGTGCACCCCGTGCCCTCAGAATATCTAAAATCTCGTGAATGTCCCGCTGTTGTAACTGGTGATGTGTAGTAACCGTCTGTCTGAAGGCGAGGAAGTCACACCTCAGCCCATCAACCTCGACCTCTACCGCCGTCAAGAGTGCGTCAGTGTGGCGGGAGCTAGGTGGATGATGTGCACCACCAGGTGCACCTCTCTCTATATGGACTCCTGCATAGGTTGCGCAAGGTCTGAAAGTAAAATCGGGAGAGGGCGGCCTAGCAGGGATCTCGACAGAAGATGGGACATGGATGTATGCGAGATTGGGGGTAGAGGTCGGAATGGGTATATTAGCAGGCAGAGTCGTCGTGGCGACAGATATGGTGATAGATACCACGACGCTCTCAGTGAAATTGGCAGCGGTGGAGACAGAAGTGCTGCCAGAAGCGGGTGTGGACGGTGTGACTGTGGACTCAGGAATGGTATGAATGAGAGGAGTGGAGTCCACAGGTGCAGAGAAAGTGGTGGTAGGGACAATGGAGTCAGTAGGCTCGGTGCCGATAGGCTCAATATATGTGGGCTCTAGTGTAGGCTCAGGAGCAATAGATACAGAAATGCCCTCAGATGTGGGCAGTGATGATGATGGTGCAGTGACCTTGAGGCTAGAAATGTGGACTACCCCTGAACTCGCTGTTGGTGTGGTGGAAGGTGTGGTAGTGGTAGGGGCACTGACAGAAGTGGGGATAGAAGTGCTCGCTAAATATGCGGAAGTGGTGGGGATGGCTGCTCTCTCACGGTCCTCCTCAGAGTTAAGCTCCCAATCATCACCACCCTCCTCAGCGGGTGGTCCTATGGGCTCCAGGACGTATATGAGTGGGATAGGTAGCACGCCAGGAAGTAGCCAGTCTAAGTGGATAGGCTTGTAAGGACCATCTTACTCTTGCAATACTAACAACAAACATTCTAGAGGGGGGTGAATAGAGTAATGGCAATAAATTGTGCAATTAAAATGTAACTTACAAATGCGGAATAATAAATGCAAGTGGAATTAATCAACACAATCAATCCAGACGCAAACACAAGATTTTACCATGGTTCCACAAACTTGAGGATGATTTTTTAAAGAATGATAAAGAATCATCGCTTGAACTTGAGGAGATTGATAAAGAATCATCTTAAGCCTCGAAACACATGTGAGCTCGCTCCTTGTCATCCTCTTCTTCATCACTTGATGTGTCCTCATTGGAGTCAGCAAATGTACCGACAAGTCCCTTCTTTTGGTTCTTGAACTTGGACTTGCCTTTCCAATGCTTCTTCCCTTTATCCTTGTAAGTCTCTTTGGTGGGTTTGGAAGGGCATTCGGTGGAGAGATGACCTTTTCCTCTACAATTGAAACAAATTGGATTGTTAGAATTAGAAGAAAACTTTAAAGAAGATTTACCTTGCTTGCTTTTGAGGAATGCTCTTAGTTTCTTAGCAAGCTCCACGATTTCATCTCCACTAGCCTCATCTTCTTCAGAAGCTTCTCGATGGAATTTCTTCCTCCGTTCGATTGGCACCTTCTCGGCATGGAATGCAACTCCCTTTTGCTTCTTCGGCTTCTCGGGTTTGGTTGGTTGAATCTCATTCCTGTGTTGAAGCTTCACTTCGTATCCCATGAGATTCCTAATACTCTCCTCAACGGTATATTTGGACATGTCGTTAGACTCCAAAATCTCGTTGGCCTTTGACTCCCATTTGGGTGTAAGAGAGTCAAGGATCTTCTCCACTCGATCCTCTTGGAAAATCACCATCCCAAGTACTTCCAAAGCGTTCATGATGTCTGTGAACCTTGTGAACATTTCTGATATGATTTCTCCTTCCAGCATCTTAAACATTTCATATTTAGATCTAAAACACTTTGTTTAGATTTCTTTACCTTGGATGTCCCTTTAAAAGTAATCTCCAAGAAATGCCAAATTTCGTTGACCGATTTGCATATGGAGATGCAGTTGAACTCACTCGGAGTGAGTGCGTAATGGAATGCATTCATATCCATCGCATTGAATTTGATAGAGTCCTTCTCCGCCTCTGTCCTTGAGGCTGCAGGTGTAGTAGGCTTCTCAAAGGACGACTCCGTGATGTTCCAAAGGTCTTGACCCTCCAAGTAGATCATCATCCTGATCTTCCAACTTGGGTAATTGGTTCCGTTGAAGAGCGGAGGTCGTATGGTTGATAGACCTTCTTCATGAGACACAGATATAGCGTTGAATGCCATCGTTGATATATGATGTAAACTCGCTCTGTTACCAATTGTAAGGACCGTCTTACCATTGCAATACTAACAATAAACACTCTAGAGGGGGTGAATAGAGTAATGGCAATAAATTGTGCAATTAAAATTTAAATTGCAAATGCGGAATAATAAATGCAATAGGAATTAATCAACACAATCAATCCAAACGAAAACACAAGATTTTACCCTGGTTCGCCAAATTTGGGTACGTCCAACCACACCAATATTCACTACAATTCCAACAAAGAGAAGTGAATACAATCTCACACAGAGATACCTCACACAGAGGATTTAGATTCTCATACAGAGAAATCCTTGCTTTCACATAGAAAGACTTACGCTCTCACACAGAGAGACTCAAACTCTCACATAGAGAGATCACAACCAACCCTTACACAGAAGGTTATACTCTCACACAGAGAGTAACTAGCTATCACACAGAAAGCTAGGGTTTCACTGAAATAACAAAGTAAAATAAATACTCTTACCTATGCCTTAATTATGAACTTACTCATTAATGTTAGTTCTTGGTTTCAAGACTAACGTTGTTTTGATGATGATCAATACATTATGTTAGTGTGCTAATCATTCTTATGTTTTAGTCTCAGTTTATCTTAATGATTATATGTTGATGAGACAAAGCATAATGCTTGGAGGATATTACAAGGGATATCTTAAAGACCTCCAAGAGTGATGGAGTGCTCAAGCTTGGATGAAGTCATGAAGATCATCTAATGAAGCCAAAGCTTGGAGCATGATGATGGATGGACATCTAGAGGAGCATTGCCAAAGCTTGGAGCTTGATGAAGGGAAGCTCATCAAGGAGTGCCAAAACTTGGAGATGATGGGGAGCATCAAGGTATAGTGAGCTTGAAGACTTAGACTCTAGGAGATGCAATTTGTAATTCATGTAATTTCATTTCCTTGCGTTTCTCTTTTTGAGTCTAGGATTATTGTAATGCCTTGATAGATGGTCATACTCTCATGCATATGCTTTTAACCATCTTAGTTAGCATTAGGATTATCATAGAATCTAACCCAATAGGTTCATCTAGTCCAAAGACTCATTTGGAGCCTCTGGCTCATCTGCAGTCGCCTGCTGAAGGTTTTACAGTCGACTAGGTGATTTCCAGTCGCCTGTTGAGCCTTCTACAGTCGACTGTGATGCACAACTCAAGAAAATTTTCTATTGACTCATCTTGAGCTTTTCGCATCAGTCGACTGATGTTCAATTTACAGTCGCCTGTATTCTTACAGTTGCCTGTGAATTGGTTGACAGTCGCCTGTGTGCTTCTTGCATTTTCTGGGCTTCATCCTAATTTGCAAGACAGTCGTCTGTTGCTGCGTTTACAGGCGCCTGTATATTTACAGTCGCCTGTGAAATGGGCATCAGTCGTCTGAAAGGCGTAAGTGCGAAATATGCATCTCTCTCTCTCTCTTTTCTCCATCTTATTCTGCAGACGACTGATTAAGGTTTTACAGTCGCCTGACTAATAGACAGTCGACTGTATTATTGACATCAGTCGCCTGTGCGTAAACTGGTGAAAGAGTGCAGCTCTCTGTTTCGATCCATCCCCTGCAGCAGTCGCCTGCTGAAGGTTTTACAGGCGCATGTCCTGTTTTCAGTCGACTGTGTTGTCTTCGTTAGTCGACTGTCCTGGCTCAGATTATAGCCGTTGGGATATTTTCTAGCCGTTGATCAGTCGACTGTCTTTTGATCATAAGTCGACTGTTCCTGCCGTAAACTGCCAAAATCTAGCCGTTGCAGATTTCTTCCCTTTGGGTTTTTTGCTGGTTTTATAGGTTCCTTTGGCTTCCTATATATTGGGTTTGGCTTAGTTCATTTAGACTTCTTGAAAGGGTTAGGAATTCATAGAAGATCATTTAATCTCTTCTCTAAGCCACTCCTCCCACGTTCCCTAATAAGTGCTTCATTCTTATGCTGTAGCATCTAAGCTCTAGGGAATTTCTCCAAGGGATTTCAATCTCATTCCTCTTCTTGGAGAACATCTTTCTTCTCTTCATTTCATACACTCAAGTGAGAAGTGTTAGGATTCATTCCTAGAAGAGAGAAATATCATCAAGTGCAATCAAAGCTAATCTCAAGCACTTGGTCATTCACTTGCATGCCTTCTTCTTCACATTGGTAAGATCATATCAAGGCATAGGTAAGTGTTGTTTCGTTTTGTTTTATGTTCGAAACCCTATTTCTCTTTGTGGGATTAGGATTCTCTCTTTGTGGGAGGTTATCTCTTTGTGGGACTTAGGATATTCTCTTTGTGGGAATAACTCTCTTTGTGGGAGTAACTCTCTTAGTGGGAGTTTAGTGTCCTAGTGTAGGGCTAACCCTAATTCTCTGAGTGTGAGTTAGTAATTCTCTTGGTGGGAGTTCGACCCCTGTGTAGGGTTGGTTGGGTCCTTGTGTAGGGCAAAATCCTCTTGGTGAGGTCTCTCTATTTGTGGGAGTGTATCCTTTTGTGGGATTTGTATTCACTTCTCTTTGTGGGATTATAGTGAATATTGGTGTGGCTGGATGTACCCAAGTTTTGGGACATCAGGGTAAAATCTCTGTGTTTGCGATTGTTGTTGTTGAGCACTCTGTTTAATTTCCGCTGCTTATTGTGCTTTATTTTAGTAACTTTTATTTAAGCACTTTGCTTGCTATTACACTATTCACCCCCCCCCTCTAGTGTATGTGTAGCCCCGCAGGGTCCCTTACAGTTGGTATCAGAGCCTTGGTTTGGTGGCTTTTGCAAGCATGACTTCTAAGTCTCAACTACCCCTCTCCATTCCTCCCGTCTTCAAAGGCAAACACTTCTTAAAATGGAGGAAGAAAATGTTCCAATGGCTTTGATGATCACGAGGAGTCAATGTCTATCACTTCGGATGCTCAAGTTTGGAATGCGTTGCAGTATGCATTCTCTCCGAAAATTGCTAAGAAAGTAAAGGAGCTCAAGACGGCCGGTGAGATATGGGATTATCTTGATGAAAAGTATGGAGGAGAGGAATCGTGCGATGATGAGAGCATAGTTGGTAATGAGGTATCTCGTAACTCTCTCGTTCAACGTAGTGATTTTATTGAAAATTGTAATGCGTTGTTTATGGACTCTCCCAAAGCGAATAATAACAAGCTTGAGAGGGATGCACGCACGCACACTTTATTATAATCCAAACCTTGTGATGATACACAAACCATTGCATTAAATCAAGAAAAGATTACTCTTGATTCACGTGTGTGCATGTTGAGCAAAGAGAATGAGTCTCTTAAAGCTCAAGTAGTGTATGTCAATGAATTTCATAGATCTTTAAAGGAGAGTGCATTTGCTACTCATAAAGAGGAAATTCATTGTTTGCATGCCGAGAAAGAAGGATTTCTTTCTCAATTAAGTGCCTTGAGAGATGAGAATGCTTCTCTCAAACTCCAAATGGAGAAGACGCACTCGGATAGTGATTACAACATTTTGAGAGATGAGACATTGGCTCTCAAGTCAAAATGTTATGAGCTTAGCTCATGTCTATCCAAGAGGGATGACAATATTTCTTCACTTTTGAAGAAATGTGAGCTATTGTCTACTCAAATTGAAAATTTCAAATTGAGTAAGAACACGGTTTTAGGATCCTCTTCATTGAAGGTGAAAAAACCAAGCTCGTCTCTTAGAAGCACCCAAATAAATTTTATCGGGGAACATTCTAATGAGAAAGTCACATCCAACTCTTTTGGCCTAAAATCATCATTTATAAACCAAAGAGAAATCATGCATTTTTGTATTCCGGTCTTGCATAGATTAAGAAGCCTATTCAAAAACATATTGATGTGAATGCTTCTTCTTTGAATGATATGCAGGATGTTTCTACTCATAGGAAATCTTATTATTGCTTGCATGCTAAAGTTAATGATAAATCTTTGCATGCTTCACATGTTCCTATGCATGGTAGAAATGCTTGTGTGAATGCCTCTAATGCTAATTTGCATGTTTCGCACACGGGGCACGCCAATGTTTATGTTCCACGTCATAAGCGTGCTCCCTCACCTCCTACTCATGCCTTGACCAAACCTCTTCTTAAGAATCCCAAATCACTTTCTTTGTGGATTCCTAAGAATGTTTCTAGGCTTGATAGGAATGCGTATATAGATTCATATGTGCGTAATGTTATATTTTCATATGACTATATACGCAAACCAAACTCCACTTTTGTTTGGTTTCCAACTTGCTAGCTCACTCACATTGTTATTCATTGCTTGAGTACCATGCTTGTATGTTTACATTTTGTACCCACATTTTTTTGTGAGTGTGTCCATTATTCCCATGTTTGCATGTTTTGTATGATTATTGGGGAGTATAGAATTTTTGCTTGCTAGCATTATATTTCCATTCATATGTCACATTGAATTTCATTTACATTATGTATGTGCATATGGGATGGTTATCTCTTGCCCTTGGTTTTCCTATTTTAGCTATTACCCATCTTTTTGATATGCCAATGGGGGAGAGAAATAGGTTATGTAAAAATATACATTGTGCTTGTTTATGCATTATTATCAATTGGTATGTTTTTTGCATAATAACAATCAACATGATTTGTGCTTTGCATGTTTATATTTAATGCACATTTGCATACTGATTGGGGGAGTTTGTTAGCACACATTGTTTATTTCAATGTTTATTATATTTTGATATAATGGATTGTCATCATCAAAAAGGGGGAGATTGTTAGTTCTTGGTTTCAAGACTAACGTTGTTTTGATGATGATCAATACATTATGTTAGTGTGCTAATCATTCTTATGTTTTAGTCTCAGTTTATCTTAATGATTATATGTTGATGAGACAAAGCATAATGCTTGGAGGATATTACAAGGGATATCTTAAAGACCTCCAAGAGTGATGGAGTGCTCAAGTTTGGATGAAGTCATGAAGATCATCTAATGAAGCCAAAGCTTGGAGCATGATGATGGATGGACATCTAGAGGAGCATTGCCAAAGCTTGGAGCTTGATGAAGGGACGCTCATCAAGGAGTGCCAAAGCTTGGAGATGATGGGGAGCATCAAGGTATAGTGAGCTTGAAGACTTAGACTCTAGGAGATGCAATTTGTAATCCATGTAATTTCATTTCCTTGCATTTCTCTTTTTGAGTCTAGGATTATTGTAATGCCTTGATAGATGGTCATACTCTCATGCATATGCTTTTAACCATCTTAGTTAGCATTAGGATTATCATAGAATCCAATCCAATAGGTTCATCTAGTCCAAAGACTCATTTGGAGTCTCTGGCTCACCTGTAGTCGCCTGCTGAAGGTTTTACAGTCGACTAGGTGATTTCCAGTCGCCTGTCGAGCCTTCTACAGTCGACTGTGATGCACAGCTCAAGTTAATTTTCTATTGACTCATCTTGAGCTTTTCGCATCAGTCGACTGATGTTCAATTTACAGTCGCCTGTATTCTTACAGTTGCCTGTGAATTGGTTGACAGTCGCCTGTGCGCTTCTTGCATTTTCTGGGCTTCATCCTAATTTGCAAGACAGTCGTCTGTTGTTGCGTTTACAGTCGCCTGTATATTTACAGTCGCCTGTGAAATGGGCATCAGTCGTCTGAAAGGCGTAAGTGCGAAATATGCATCTCTCTCTCTCTTTTCTCCATCTTATTCTGCAGACGACTGATTAAGGTTTTACAGTCGCCTGACTAATAGACAGTCGACTGTATTATTGACATCAGTTGCCTGTGCGTAAACTGGAGAAAGAGTGCAGCTCTCTGTTTCGATCCATCCCCTGCAGCAATCGCCTGCTGAAGGTTTTACATGCGCATGTCCTGTTTTCAGTCGACTGTGTTGTCTTCGTTAGTTGACTGTCCTGGCTCAGATTATAGCCGTTGGGATATTTTCTAGCCGTTGATCAGTCGACTGTCTTTTGATCATAAGTCGACTGTTCCTGCCGTAAACTGCCAAAATCTAGCCGTTGCAAATTTCTTCCCTTTGGGGTTTTGGCTGGTTTTATGGGTTCCTTTGGCTTCCTATATATTGGGTTTGGCTTAGTTCATTTAGACTTCTTGAAAGGGTTAGGAATTCATAGAAGATCATTTAATCTCTTCTCTAAGCCACTCCTCCCACGTTCCCTAATAAGTGCTTCATTCTTATGCTATAGCATCTAAGCTCTAGGGAATTTCTCCAAGGGATTTCAATCTCATTCCTTTTCTTGGAGAACATCTTTCTTCTCTTCATTTCATACACTCAAGTGAGAAGTGTTAGGATTCATTCCTAGAAGAGAGAAATATCATCAAGTGCAATCAAAGCTAATCTCAAGCACTTGGTCATTCACTTGCATGCCTTCTTCTTCACATTGGTAAGATCATATCAAGGCATAGGTAAGTGTTGTTTCGTTTTGTTTTTTGTTCGAAACCCTATTTCTCTTTGTGGAATTAGGATTCTCTCTTTGTGGGAGGTTGTCTCTTTGTGGGACTTAGGATATTCTCTTTGTGGGAATAACTCTCTTTGTGGGAGTAACTCTCTTAGTGGGAGTTTAGTGTCCTAGTGTAGGGCTAACCCTAATTCTCTGAGTGTGAGTTAGTAATTCTCTTGGTGGGAGTTCGACCCCTGTGTAGGGTTGGTTGGGTCCTTGTGTAGGGCAAAATCCTCTTGGTGAGGTCTCTCTATTTGTGGGAGTGTATCCTTTTGTGGGATTTGTATTCACTTCTCTTTGTGGGATTATTGTGAATATTGGTGTGGCTGGATGTACCCAAGTTTTGGGACATCAGGGTAAAATCTCTGTGTTTGCGATTGTTGTTGTTGAGCACTCTGTTTAATTTCCGCTGCTTATTGTGCTTTAATTTTAGTAACTTTTAATTAAGCACTTTGCTTGCTATTACACTATTCACCCCCCTCTAGTGTATGTGTAGCCCCGCAGGGTCCCTTACAGTTGGTATCAGAGCCTTGGTTTGGTGGCTTTTGCAAGCCTGACTTCTAAGTCTCAAATACCCCTCTCCATTCCTCCCGTCTTCAAAGGCAAACACTTCTTAAAATGGAGGAAGAAAATGTTCCAATGGCTTTGATGATCACGAGGAGTCAATGTCTATCACTTCGGATGCTCAAGTTTGGAATGCGTTGCAGTATGCATTCTCTCCGAAAATTGCTAAGAAAGTAAAGGAGCTTAAGACGGCCTGTGAGATATGGGATTATCTTGATGAAAAGTATGGAGGAGAGGAATCGTGCGATGATGAGAGCATAGTTGGTAATGAGGTATCTCGTAACTCTCTCGTTCAACGTAGTGATTTTATTGAAAATTGTAATGCGTTGTTTATGGACTCTCCCAAAGTGAATAATAACAAGCTTGAGAGAGATGCACGCACGCACACTTTATTATAATCCAAACTTTGTGATGATACACAAACCATTGCATTAAATCAAGAAAAGATTACTCTTGATTCACGTGTGTGCATGTTGAGCAAAGAGAATGAGTCTTTTAAAGCTCAAGTAGTGTATGTCAATGAATTTCATAGATCTTTAAAGGAGAGTGCATTTGCTACTCATAAAAAGGAAATTCATTGTTTGCATGCCGAGAAAGAAGGATTTCTTTCTCAATTAAGTGCCTTGAGAGATGAGAATGCTTCTCTCAAACTCCAAATGGAGAAGATGCACTCGGATAGTGATTACAACATTTTGAGAGATGAGACATTGGCTCTCAAGTCAAAATGTTGTGAGCTTAGCTCATGTCTATCCAAGAGGGATGACAATATTTCTTCACTTTTGAAGAAATGTGAGCTATTGTCTACTCAAATTGAAAATTTCAAATTGAGTAAGAACACGGGTTTAGGATCCTCTTCATTGAAGGTGAACAAACCAAGCTCGTCTCTTAGAAGCACCCAAATAAATTTTATCGGGGAACATTCTAATGAGAAAGTCACATCCAACTCTTTTGGCCTAAAATCAACTATCATTTCTAAACCAAAGAGAAATCATGCATTTTTGTATTCCGGTCTTGCATAGATTAAGAAGCCTATTCAAAAACATATTGATGTGAATGCTTCTTCTTTGAATGCTATGCAGGATGTTTCTACTCATAGGAAATCTTATTATTGCTTGCATGCTAAAGTTAATGATAAATCTTTGCATGCTTCACATGTTCCTATGCATGGTAGAAATGCTTGTGTGAATGCCTCTAATGCTAATTTGCATGTTTCGCACACGGGGCACGCCAATGTTTATGTTCCACCTCATAAGCGTGCTCCCTCACCTCATACTCATGCCTTAACCAAACCTCTTCTTAAGAATCCCAAATCACTTTCTTTGTGGATTCCTAAGAATGTTTCTAGGCTTGATAGGAATGCGTATATAGATTCATATGTGTGTAATGTTATATTTTCATATGACTATATACGGAAACCAAACTCCACTTTTGTTTGGTTTCCAACTTGCTAGCTCACTCACATTGTTATTCATTGCTTGAGTATCATGCTTGTATGTTTACATTTTGTACCCACATTTTTTTGTGAGTGTGTCCATTATTCCCATGTTTGCATGTTTTGTATGATTATTGGGGAGTATGGAATTTTTGCTTGCTAGCATTATATTTCCATTCATATGTCACATTGAATTTCATTTACATTATGTATGTGCATATGGGATGGTTATCTCTTGCCCTTGGTTTTCCTATTTTGGCTATTACCCATCTTTTTGATATGCCAATGGGGGAGAGAAATAGGTTATGTAAAAATATACCTTGTGCTTGTTTATGCATTATTATCAATTGGTATGTTTTTTGCATAATAACAATCAACATGATTTGTGCTTTGCATGTTTATATTTAATGCACATTTGCATACTGATTGGGGGAGTTTGTTAGCACACATTGTTTATTTCAATGTTTATTATATTTTGATATAATGGATTGTCATCATCAAAAAGGGGGAGATTGTTAGTTCTTGGTTTCAAGACTAACGTTGTTTTGATGATGATCAATACATTATGTTAGTGTACTAATCATTCTTATGTTTTAGTCTCAGTTTATCTTAATGATTATATGTTGATGAGACAAAGCATAATGCTTGGAGGATATTACAAGGGATATCTTAAAGACCTCCAAGAGTGATGGAGTGCTCAAGCTTGGATGAAGTCATGAAGATCATCTAATGAAGCCAAAGCTTGGAGCATGATGATGGATGGACATCTAGAGGAGCATTGCCAAAGCTTGGAGCTTGATGAAGGGAAGCTCATCAAGGAGTGCCAAAGCTTGGAGATGATGGGGATCATCAAAGTATAGTAAGCTTGAAGACTTAGACTCTAGGAGATGCAATTTGTAATCCATGTAATTTCATTTACTTGCATTTCTCTTTTTGAGTCTAGGATTATTGTAATGCCTTGGTAGATGGTCATACTCTCATGCATATGCTTTTAACCATCTTAGTGAGCATTAGGATTATCATAGAATCCAACCCAATAGGTTCATCTAGTCCAAAGACTCATTTGGAGTCTCTGGCTCACCTGCAGTCGCCTGCTGAAGATTTTACAGTCGACTAGATGATTTCCAGTCGCCTGTTGAGCCTTCTACAGTCGACTGTGATGCACAGCTCAAGTCAACTTTTCTATTGACTCATCTTGAGCTTTTTGCATCAGTCGACTGATGTTCAATTTATAGTCGCCTATTTTCTTACAGTCGCCTGTGAATTGCTCGACAGTCGCCTGTGCGCTTCTTGCATTTTCTGGGCTTCATCCTAATTTGCAAGATAGTCGTCTGTTGCTGCGTTTACAGTCGCCTGTATATTTACAGTCGCCTGTGAAATGGGCATTAGTCGTCTGAAAGGCGTAAGTGCGAAATATGCATCTCTCTCTGTCTTTTCTCCATCTTATCCTACAGACGACTGATTAAGGTTTTACAGTCGCCTGACTAATAGACAGTCGACTGCATTATTGACATCAGTCGCCTGTGCGTAAACTGGTGAAAGAGTGCAGCTCTCTGTTTCGATCCATCCCCTGCAGCAGTCGCCTGCTGAAGGTTTTACAGGCGCCTGTCCTGTTTTAAGTCGACTGTGTTGTCTTCGTCAGTCAACTGTCCTAGCTCAGATTATAGCCGTTGGGATATTTTCTAGCCGTTGATCAGTCGACTGTGTTTTGATCATCAGTCGACTGTTCCTGCCGTAAACTGCCAAAATCTAGCCGTTGCAGATTTCTTCCCTTTGGGTTTTGGCTGGTTTTATGGGTTCCTTTGGCTTCCTATATATTGGGTTTGGCTTAGTTCATTTAGACTTCTTAAAAGGGTTAGGAATTCATAGAAGATCATTTAATCTCTTCTCTAAGACACTCCTCCCACATTCCCTAATAAGTGCTTCATTCTTATGCTATAGCATCTAAGCTCTAGGGAATTTCTCCAAGGGATTTCAATCTCATTCCTCTTCTTGGAGAACATCTTTCTTCTCTTCATTTCATACACTCAAGTGAGAAGTGTTAGGATTCATTCCTAGAAGAGAGAAAGATCATCAAGTGCAATCAAAGCTAATCTCAAGCACTTGGTCATTCACTTGCATGCCTTCTTCTTCACATTGGTAAGATCATATCAAGGCATAGGTAAGTGTTGTTTCGTTTTGTTTTATGTTCGAAACCCTATTTCTCTTTGTGGGATTAGGATTCTCTCTTTGTGGGAGGTTGTCTCTTTGTGGGACTTAGGATATTTTCTTTGTGAGAATAACTCTCTTTGTGGGAGAACTCTCTTAGTGGGAGTTTAGTGTCCTAGTGTAGGGCTAACCCTAATTCTCTGAGTGGGAATTAGTAATTCTCTTGGTGGGAGTTTGACCCCAGTGTAGGTTTGGTTGGGTCCTTGTGTAGGGCAAAATCCTCTTTGTGTGAGTGTATCCCTCTCTTTGTGGGATTTGTATTCACTTCTCTTTGTGGGATTATAGTGAATATTGGTGTGGCTGGATGTACCCAAGTTTTGGGGAACCAGAGTAAAATCTCTGTGTTTGCGATTGTTGTTGTAGAGCACTTTGTTTAATTTCCGCTGCTTATTGTGCTTTAATTTTTGTAACTTTTAATTAAGCACTTTGCTTGCTATTACACTATTCACCCCCCTCTAGTGTATGTGTAGCCCCGCAGGGTCTCTTACAATTAATGAATGCAAGGCATGGAAGAGGATCTCCAAGTGATGAGATTAGCTTGAAAGCACTTGGATGATTTTTCTTGAGCTTGACTTCAATGCATGAACGAGATAATGAGCTCTAAGTGGGAAATGAGAGAGTTTGAGAGTGGCTTAATGATTCTCAAATGATCTTCAATACTTCCAAGAAGTTCTAATGAACTCAGCCATCTCATATATTTATGAAGCCAAAATAAACCCTCAAACCCAAGCAAAAAAGTCAAATTGAATAAATCTGCAACGGCTAGATTTTGGCAGTTTACAGCATTGACAGTCGACTCATAAACAACTGACAGTTGACTAGTCAATGGCTATAAAATTCCCAACGGTTATAATCTGAGCTAGGGCAGGCGACTGTAGAAGCCTACACATGCACATGAACAATATGTAGGCGCATGTATATCCTTTAGCAAGCGACTGTCACATGCGATAGAAATGGAGCAGAGAAAATGCAACGTGTGCACAGACGACTGTAAAACAATTTATAGGCGGCTGTAAATAGATAGGTGACTGTAAACACTTCATCAGTCGACTGACATGCAAATTGGGATGAAGCCCAGAAAATGCAAGTAGCGCACAGACGAATGTATAACAATTCACATGTGCCTGTTGGAAGACAGGCGACTGTAAATTGAACTTCAGTCGACTGTTTCAAAAGCTCAAGAAAGAGTCAAGAAATGGTTGACTTGAGCTGGAGCACAACAACCGACTGTAGAAGTCTCGACAGGTGTCTGGAGTCACCCAATTGCCTGTAAGACCTTCATAAGTCGCATGTTGGAGAGCCATAGACTCCAATTGAGTCATTTGGCATAATGAACATATTGGGTTGGATTCTATGATAATACTAAGGCTCATTAAGATGGTTATATGCATATGCATGAATGAGTAGACCATCTATCAAGGCATTACATTAAACCTAGACTCAAAAAGAGAAAAGCAATAAATGAAATGATGTATTACATTGCATTTCGTAGAGTCTATGGCTTCAATTCAAGATACCTTGATGCTCCCCATCATCTCCAAGCTTTGGTACCACTTGAGTCCAAGCTTTGGCATTGCTCCTCTTGATATCCATCCTTGCACCAAGCTATTAGTCTCCAAATCATTCTATTCTCCATTTGATAAACATGAGACTAAAACAAGAGAGACATTAGCAACAACATAATGTTGTGATCATCATCAACATAACATGGTATGAAACACCAATATTCAACAAGGCTCAATGCATACATGTGATGGCCTGTATCCATCAGTACGCGTATATTCGTATTCTACGTATTCTTTAAATAAAAGTATTTTATAATGTTGGTCAGGAGTTTAATATCAAAATGGTTTCAAAATCATTTATAAAAAAATATTTTGTAGTATCAATATAGGTATATCCTATTTTAGTGAGTGCGAGTGCCATCTAATACCCCTAAATAATTTATATAATAATTTATATTTAATTATTACTTCTATAGTCGTATCGAGTATTTTTCAATATAAAAGTTATCAAAACGATTTCAAACTTCTGCCATGTGATTCTATAATCATTTAGTGCTCTCCATATTAATTTTGTAATTTTCTGGAGTCAAATCTACCTAAAACCTGCAAACCCGTGACCTAAACGTTTTGGCCCAAAACTCGTATCTCCGTAGCTCAAACATCGAAATAGACCTCGTAGTCATGATCCTCGCGACAATACGAACCCGTGGCTATGTTTTTGTAAGTTTTCGGAGTCATATGTGATTACTGGGTATTTTAGTATTATACTGCTAATTACCCTTACTAATCACTTTTTACTATCACTAATTACCATTTTAAACCATAATTACCTCCACCAACCCCCTAATCATAGATGCCCATGTGTTAACCGTTTAGACAACTTTTTAAATTAGTCAAAAGGTTAACCTAACTTAATTAATTCCTTGACTTAATATTAATTATACTTAGTATTATATTATATAATTAACCTTATATAAACCCCCCCTTAACATCCCTCCTCCTTTATGCAAACGGGAGGAAAAACAACCCATGGCCAAACTCTCCTCCTCCTCCTCCGGTGAGCCATCTCCGGCCGACCATCACCTCCTCAAGTTCCTCCACCATCCTCCTCCAACTCCACCACCATCAACAACACCACCTTCAACCTCAAAACAAACCCACTTCCTCTCCCCTCTCCAAGATATCTCCGACGAATCACCGCCGCCACCAGCCACACCACCTCCTCACCAACATTTCCAACCTCTCCACATTCCCACAAAGCTCACCGGAGCTCCTCCCCATTGCCAAAAATAAGAGAACCCATCAAAACACCTCATACAAGCTCAAAACATAAGCAAGGAAGTTCGCCAGAGTTCCACCGACGCCCATGGCCACCGTCACCGCTCCCCCACCGGTCGCCGTCGCCCCCTCACCGCTACAAGCCGTCGTCTGCCAGCCATCACTGGAATCTGGCCCCCCTTGCGTTTTGCGTAAGAGAAAAGGAGAGAGTTTAGAGAGAGAAAAACATGGGTTTTAATTAAAAAATTTGATAACTCATAATATAGACCTCTGAAAATTATCAAACAAATACCAGAAAATCCGAAACGACGCAACGAACGTATTGGTGTCGGTTTCATTGCTATCAGGCAAGTATATCTCATGTAGTAATTTTTAATGTTAAATTCGAATTACGCTATTTTCACTTATAAAGTAGTCCCGTTGATTTTTCACGAACACTGATACACCTAACAATTATATGTTGTAGTGCTAGTTGAGTCGCTCGTTTTGACATCTTGTTTAAAGATTTCCAACGTGTCATTTTCTCTAAACAATTCTTTGAATATATATCGTAAAAATCATTTCTTGATTTAAAATTAGTTTTTGGCCCTTTTAAATTGTTTAAAACACCTAATAATTGTTTAAAAATCTTGAAAACTACCTACTAGCCTTAGAAAATTATTTTAAGCTTAATTAAACTCATTTTCTTAGTTAAAATCATTTCTGTGCTCATTTTCTTTTACTATTAAATATTTCCACGTTTTCATTAAATTGTTAAATTGAGTCGTGAAGTCGTGAACTTTTGTGAGGCTATTATACGTATTGTTGAGACACCATGAAACCATTGTATGCATCTAATGATGCAAATGAATTGAATATAAATGAATGGAAGATGGAACTTTATTATAAATAAATTGAAGATGGAACTTCAATATAAATAGAAAGTACACGTACTTTTGACTGGCACTTGACTTGACCCGTAGGATTGGGGTAGTCTATGATCACAAGTGTTACGGAGTGGCTGGATGCACCCGTACCGAATACATCCAAAATATTACAGAGGTTAGAGCTTGACCGTCGCCATATAGGGTCGGTGAGTAGCGCTGCGGATTGGCCCCCGTCGTAGGGCTCATGTTAGTCATCTCTCATACTCTTGGACATGGACTTATCACTAGAGTAGATTGGTTATTAAATATTGCTCTAACCTCTTCTTTGTAAGGACCGTTTACTTGCAATACTAAAACAAACACTCTAGAGGGGGATGAATAGAGTAATGGCAATAAATTGTGCAATTACAATTAAACTTGCAAATGTGGAATAATAAGCGCAAGAGGAATTAATCAACACAATCAATCCACACGCAAACACAAGAATTACCCTAGTTCTCCAAACTTGGGTACGTCCAGCCACACCAATATCCACTATAATTCTCACACAGAGAAGTGAATACAATCTAACACAGAGATACCTCACACAGAGGATTTGGATTCTCACACGGAGAAATTCTTGCTTTCACACAGAAAGACTTATGCTCTTACACTGAGAGATCTCAGCCGACCCTCACATAGAAGGTTATACTCTCTCACAAAGAGTAACTAGCTCTTACATAGAAAGCTAGGGTTTCAATGAAATAACAAAGTAAAACAAATACTCTTACATATGCCTTGAAATGAACTTACTCATAAATGAATGCAAGGCATGGAAGAGGATCTCCAAGTGATGAGATTTGCTAGAATTGCACTTGGATGATTTCCCTTGAGCTTGACTTCAATGCATGAAGGAGATTTAGAGCACTTAGAGGAAAATGAGATTAAACTCTAAAGATTTTCAATTGCATCAAGATGTTCTAATGAACTCAGCCCTCTCATATAAATAGGAACCATATATCAACTCTCAAAACCCAAGGAAATAACCAAAAACAAAAAACTGTAACGGCTAGTTTCTGGGCAGAAACGTCACTGACAGTCGACTGAAGAACAAATGACAGTCGACTGTCCGACGGCTAAATAATTCTTAACGGCTATAATCTGAGCCACGACAGTCGACATATGAAGACAAAACAGTCGACTGAAAACCGGACAGGTGCCTGTTAAACCTTCAGCAGGTGACTGCTGCAGGGGATGGAAT
Source organism: Scilla litardierei (assembly GCA_030789695.1). Classification (NCBI taxonomy): domain Eukaryota; kingdom Viridiplantae; phylum Streptophyta; class Magnoliopsida; order Asparagales; family Asparagaceae; genus Scilla; species Scilla litardierei. Next base: position 235,481,850 of record CM061142.1, read on the forward strand.
AAAACAGAGAGTTGCACTCTTTCTCCCAATATGCATACATGCGACTGAAGAACAATGACAGTCGACTGTAAAATAGACATGCGAATGTTTATCCTTCATCAGTCGACTACTGCAGGAGATGGAGAAAAACAGAGAGATGCAATATTTGCACTTACGCCTTTCAGACGACTGTTGATCATATCACAGGCGACTGTAAATATACAGGCGACTGTAAGTTGAACATCAGTCGACTGATGCGACAAGCTCAAGTAGAGTCAATAAAAGGATGACTTGAGCAGTGCACCACAGTCGACTGTAGAAGGCTCGACAGGTGACTGGAATCACCCAGTCGACTGTGAATCCTTCAACAGGCAACTTTAGGAGAGCCAGAGACTCCAAATGAGTCTTTGGTCAAGATGAACCTGTTGGATCCTGTGGATGGCAAACAATACTAGAAGGGGAGGTTGAATAGTGTTGTATAGAGATAAACCTTTTTTCGTTCTTTACAAATTAACACAAAACAAATCCTTCTAATGTTGCCTAAGAAACCAAGTAGAGTGATCTACGCTTGGTTCTTAATCAACAAAGTAATCTAATAATCACAGATTAATTTCACAGCAGGTAGTCGACTCCCTATGAACAGTAGTCGACTCTCAGAGAATGTATAAGCACATTTAAGATAAGATTACGAAAAAGACAAATATTATATCGTTATTCACATCGGATAAAAGAAAGTTAATCTTTGCAATAGATGAACAATAATTAGCAAATAAATTAATAGCAAAGATAAACAAACACAGATAAGCAATCGCAGACACAAGGATTTTTATCCTGGTTCCCCACAACTTTTGGGTACGTCCAGTCCCCGACCAATCCGGTACGAGATTTCCACTATCTGCCTTGGCAAATACAAATACCTAACTCCACTCGTTAGGATTTCCAACGACCTAGTCTTGACCAAGATTTCCAACCGTAACACCTAGACTTGTCTAGGGTTCCAACAACAACACCCTTACACAAAAGGGGTAATCACAAAAATAAAACCAATATCCAATTCACCACAATAGATTGGTGGAGATCGGATTTACACCCAGATTCTATAGCCAAATAGTAATAGACAAAATTACGTGTAGTGGCTTGATAGAATAAGATTCTAGATCACACAAAGATACGAATGAAGTCTTTGTGATCTAGATCTAATGTTTTTCAAAAATCCTTAAAATAAAAATTCAAGAACAAATAATACGATTTGAAAAACAGTTAGCCAAATAAAATGAGATTATGATCTGCAGAAAATAATAACAAAATTGCAAGATCAAGAGTAAAACAGATTTGTCTAAAGAGAGAATGAGAGCTGAGAACTTTAAAGCGTTTTGCACGAGAGAATTTGAATTCAATAGATGTTGTGTTTTTCTCAATGAAAATGATCCTCTATTTATAGGAGAAATCTGAGAATTCAAAATTCAAATTCCTTTGACTTTTGTCCCGAAAATCATGGGAGAAAATCACTCAAAGATATTTCAAAAATCAAGTCAAAACGTCAAATTTCGACAGCTGGTAGTCGACTCCCTGGGAGTGGTAGTCGACTCCCAGTGTGTTTCAGGAGAAATCGATTCTCAGCTGGTAGTCGACTCCCTACCTTTGGCATTCGACTCCCAGAGGAGTTTCTGCTGAACCACAGCTAGTCAATCAAGTAGTTTACTCCAGGGTGTAATGGAGTTTCACTACGGAAATATAAAACGACTAGAAAAAGCTCTCAATATCTTTTTGAAAATGATTTAAAAGATATTTAAAATGTTTTTGAAATCATTTGTGTGTGTGTGTGTGTGATTGTCTATACGATTTGGCTTTAACAATACCCTAAGAGAGACATGACATACTCACTATAGACTAGGACACGTCTTCGAAAGCTTGATCAACTGATGGAGTGGATGTGAGATTCACTTGAGCCTCTTGTTCTATTTGAGCTTTGAGCTTCATCATTGATCTTAGCAACGTTCGTCCTTGTCTTTGAATGCAGATTGCGTTTCTTTGAGTATGTATAAAGCTTTTCATTTGTCGCACATCATGCATACTTAATTGTAGTGTAGTTAGTACACTAAGCTTCATTTGGTGTGCTCATCATCAAAATCACTTGGGGGTGGAATTCAATTTTCATCACTCTCCCCCTTTTTGATGATGACACCCAAATGAAAAATGAAGTAAGTTGAAATATGAAAATACATAAAAGTATACTTACTCCCCCTGCTTTGATGCGGTTCTCCCCCTGCATCGAAGCCGTTAGCAAAACAATACATTCATATGATATATTCATTTTTGCATTTCATATTTTTCTCCCCCTTGTCATCAACAAAAAAATTTAATGACAAAGTATTATAACACTCATATTAATCATAACATGATTTTTAGAGGGGAATTCAATGACTATTCCTGCAAAAAGAAATGTTAGCATAAGATCAACCAATATTTTGCATAATAGATAAGTTCATAGATATGAAGAGGTAGCAAGCATCACACTATATTAGAGTTATTACAGACCATAAATTCGAAATCATAGTTTTAGGAACCATTGTTTGAAAACAATTGCATGAAACATCAAGGATGACCGCCGTTGTTCTTCAATTCCTTGATCTCATCAAGGATCTTGACAAGCATTTCCTCCGTCATTTTGTTGCTTTTGACCATGAATTCTTTGAGGTCGTCCACCTTTTTGTTGAGGTCATCAAAGCCTTTCTCTTGTGATATCTTTAACTTCCCAATTTTCTTCAAAAGCATCTCTTGAAGTTCAAAGATATATGCCGGTGCTTCTTGTTCTTCTTCTTCCTTGCTACCTTTTTCTTCTTCTCCTTCTTCCTCCTCAGAATCTGAAACAACAATTTTCTTACCTCTCCTGTAGGATGATGATCCTCCTTCAGCTGCAAGTTTCTCTTTGGGAATGTTCTCATCAAGGTTATGATGTAGGTTCATTCTTCCAAAAGCATGGACATCAAATATGCGTGCCGGTTCTAGAATTGTGGTTTCATTGTCTAAAGGCACATTATAGCTAATAAACAAGATAGTGAGATAGTGTCCATGTGCTAGAGTAGATGAGGGTCTATCTGAAGAAGCTGAAGCAAGAATAGAGTCCATAATGACTTTGGCCCAATTGACGCAGATGTTCCCTAACATAGCATAGATATATTTGGCCTGCTTCTCAGACAATATAGAGTGACTACCAGATTTTTGGGTAATATTGTAAGATAGTATATTTGCAAGAATTCTACCCGGATAGCGAAGATCGCTACAAGGGAGTTTAGTTTGAAAGTACTTTCCTGGCAAATACATTCTCTCCAAGATATTACCATCAGTCATCTATATTTTATCAAGTAACATGCCAGTGTATGGAATGCCTAGGGCTTCTCCAAGGGATTTGACGGTTGTGGCAAGTTTTGTGTCAAGAACTTTGGTGACAAATCGGCTTTTGGCAAGATCGTAATCCATATGAGCATAAAATAGGTGTACAAGCTTGGGATAGCAGAGATAAGTGTTTTCAGAGGAAAATAGGTTGGCCAAGTTCTGAAATTCTAGTATGCTATCAATCCCATAGTTTACTACATCATCAAGTTTGACAAATCTTTCATGGAGGATGGGTTTCTTAGAGATTTTGACAAAGTGTTCATATGTGGTGCTCCTAAACAGATAGGGTAAGATTGTTTCTTTCTCAGATAAAGATTCAGTTGAAAATTTTCTCATCTTGAGAGGAATCTTGAGTAAGTTTGAGAGAGGGATGAAATCAAAGGTTGATAGAGCTCCAAATAACCCAAGCACCAAGAGAAATTTTTCAAGAGAAGGGGGGAAATGGGGTAGTCGGCTATCCTAGGGTTTCTCTTTGGGGGTTTTTAACAAGAGAGTGAAAGATGGTGAAGAATGAGGGCCATTGGATCAAGAATTGAATGGTTGGGATAGAGTTTTAGCTTATTGGGTATAAGTTGCCTTTAGGGTATGAACCCATTAACTCCATAGAACCCAATAGGAGTTAGTCAAAAAACAAACCCAAGATTCCGCACAGCCACTGGTAGTCGACTCCCTGATGTAGGTAGTCGACTCATTACTGGGTTGAGTCGTTTTCTCATCCCGAGGGGTTTTGATCCAAGACTGAGTGCGTTTTCTGAACTAGCGATGTTTTAAAAGTATAACGCAAACATTTATAATCATATAAAGAGAAAAAATATTAACTCATATAAACAAATTTAAGAATATATAAAAAAAATTGATTAAGTCGCAAAAGAGCGCTTTTGATGCTGATCCAGTTATCAAGCGTTGGATCTTGTTTTCTTCTCTTCGTTTCGTTAGAGTACCTGAAAAAAATAAACGTTTATGGTACTCTTTGGCTTTTTAGTCCAGAGGGTTAGTTTTTAGGAAGCCAAACCCAGTATGGTTTAGTTCCTTCATAAAAAGTATATTTATAGTTTTTGCTTAAGTGAACTTGTTGAACAAAATTTGTAGCGTACCTTTTCTTTTGTTGATCGGACAAGTTCTTCGATATCCAGATGCGCAAAATTTTTTTGTTAGAATGATGCATCCTAGTATGCTTAACCTGTTTCTGGGTATGATGTGAATCATAACCGAGTCCGATTTTGCTAGATGAGGCTTTTTGGTTATTTATTAAACTATCTAGCTTCCCTTTTCCTTTGTTGAAATTCTCAATAATTTTCATCGTAGCCTCCTATTTATCTTTGACGGATACGAGAAGATGATTCAGATTCTCAACCTTTTCATTTACAGATAAAATATCTTTTTACAAAGAATCATTCTTTTCTTTAAGGAGACTATTTTCTTTAATGATTTCTTCTTTTTCTTTAGTATCCCTTTTAATATTTCTAAGTGTTCTTCTATGTTCTTTTATGAGCTTTTCATGCATTTTGCATAGCTCCTTATATGCTCCCCTATGGTCCATGTCTTCATTATCACTTGATGACGAATCATTGTCACTAGATGAATCATGATGTGAACTTACCTTAGAGGATGTAGAAGCCATGAAGCACATGTGTGCTGTTTCTCTTCTTTCATCATTATCTTCTGCTGAGGATTCATCGGATGAGGAATCGTCGCTCTGGTCGAAGGCTGTGTAAGCTTCCTTCTTTGGTCGTCGGAATTTGTTTCTTCCATTGTTTCTCTTTTCATTAGTGTCTCTGTTCTTCCCACGATCTCTGGAATCATGATTGTTTCTTTCCAATGGACAGTCTCTCTTGACGTGCCCTGGTTTATTGCAACCAAAACAAATAATACCATTAGTGGGTCTAAAAAAACGTTTACCATACTTACTTGTGATGAACTCTTTAAAGTTCTTTGATATGAAGGCGATATGTTCTTCTTTGTCCGTGTAGTCGAAATCTTCTTCTTGGGCTTTAAACGTGAGAGTCTTCTTCTTTGGTTTTTCTTCGATCTTCTTATCTTCTTCAAGCTCAATCTCATATGCCATGAGATTTTCCATTAGTTCTTCGATGGTAAGGTCCTTTACGTTATGAGCTTCTCGAATGGCAGTTGTCTTTCCCTTCCACTCGGGTCGGAGAGATCTTAGTATCTTCATTACCTGTTCGTATTCGGAAAGTTTCTTTCCTAATCCTGCAAGCTCATTCGTAATATTAGTAAAACGAGTATTCACATCTGTGATACTCTCTCCTTCTTCCATTTTAAATGATTCGAATTTTGAATGTAAAACCTTTATGCGGGATTCCTTTACCTTTTCAGTTCCTTCGTGACTACCTGAAGAGTGTGCCATATTTGGTGTGCTGTCTCACATTGGGAGACTCGATTGAACTCATTTCCTGTTACGGCGCAAAATAGTGCATTCATTGCCTTTGCATTGAGATTTGCTCTCTTCTTGTCGTCGGCTGACCATTTCCCAAATTCAATATCGGTAGGTGTGATGTACGGGACTTTAGTAACTGTCCAAGCTTCAATGTCCAATGACTCCAGGTGAGTTTTCATTCGGATCTTCCAGCTAGCATAGTTAGTTCCATTGAATAGTGGTGGTCGCATGGTATTCAGACCTTCAGAATGGAAAGATGTTGACACCATCACTTTTGTAGCCTCGCTCTGATACCAAGTGTTGGATCCTGTGGATGGCAAACAACATTAGAAGGGGGGGTTGAATAGTGTTGTATAGAGATAAACCTTTTTTCGTTCTTTACAAATTAACACAAAACAAATCCTTCTAATGTTGCCTAAGAAACCAAGTAGAGTGATATACGCTTGGTTCTTAATCAACAAAGTAATCTAATAATCACAGATTAATTTCACAGCAGGTAGTCGACTCCCTATGAACAGTAGTCGACTCCCAGAGAATGTATAAGCACAGTTAAGATAAGATTACGAGAAAGACAAATATTATATCGTTATTCACAGCGGATAAAAGAAAGTTAATCTTTACAATAGATGAACAACAAGTAGCAAAAAAGTAAGAGCAAAGATAAACAAACGCAGATAATCAATCGCAGACACACGGATTTTTATCCTGGTTCCCCACAATTTTTTGGGTACGTCCAGTCCCCGACCAATCCGGTAAGAGATTTCCACTCTCTGCCTTGGCAAATACAAATAAATAACTCCACTCGTTAGGATTTCCAACGACCTAGTCTTGACCAGGATTTCCAACCGTAACACCTAGACTTGTCTAGGGTTCCAACAACAACACCCTTACACCAAAGGGGTAATCACAAAAATAAAACCAATATCCAATTCACCAAAATATATTGGTGGAGATCGGATTTACACCCAGATTCTATAGCCAAATATTAATAGACAAAATTACGTGCAGTGGCTTGATAGAATAACATTCTAGATCACACAAAGATACGAATGAAGTCTTTGTGATCTAGATCTAATGTTTTTCAAAAATCCTTTAAATAAAAATTCAAGAACAAATAATACGAATTTGAAAAACAGTTAGCCAAATAAAATGAGATTATGATCTTCAGAAAATAATAACAAAATTGCAAGATCAAGAGTAAAACAGATTTGTCTAAAGAGAGAATGAGAGCTGAGAACTTTAGAGCGTTTTGCACGAGAGAATTTGAATTCAATAGATGTTGTGTTTTTCTCAATGAAAATGATCCTCTATTTATAGGAGAAATCTGAGAATTCAAAATTCAAATTCCTTTGACTTTTGTCCCGAAAATCATGGGAGAAAATCACTCAAAGATATTTCAAAAATCAAGTCAAAACGTCAAATTTCGACAGCTGGTAGTCGACTCCCTGGGAGTGGTAGTCGACTCCCAGTGTGTTTCAGGAGAAATCGATTCTCAGCTGGTAGTCGACTCCCTACCTTTGGCATTCGACTCCCAGAGGAGTTTCTGCTGAACCACAGCTAGTCAATCAAGTAGTTTACTCCAGGGTGTAATGGAGTTTCACTACGGAAATATAAAACGACTAGAAAAAGCTCTCAATATCTTTTTGAAAATGATTTAAAAGATATTTAAAATGTTTTTGAAATCATTTGTGTGTGTGATTGTCTATACGATTTAGCTTTAACAATACCCTAAGAGAGACACAACATACTCACTATAGACTAGGACACGTCTTCGAAAGCTTGATCAACTGATGGAGTGGATGTGAGCTTCATTTGAGCTTCTTGTTCTATTTGAGCTTTGAGCTTCATCATTTATCTTAGCAACGTTCGTCCTTGTCTTTGAGCGTAGATTGCGTTTCTTTGAGTATGTATAAAGCTTTTCATTTGTCGCACATCCTGCATACTTAATTGTAGTGCAGTTAGTACACTAAGCTTCATTTGGTGTGCTCATCATCAAAATCACTTGGAGTGGAATTCAATTTCCATCAGAACCTATTACATTGGAGTCTATGATAATACTAAGTCCCACAAGATGGTTAAATGCATATGCATGAATGAATAGACCATCTATCAAGGCAATACATTAAACCTAGACTCAAAAAGGAGAAAATCAATAAATGAAACATTACATGGATTACATTGCTTTTCTTAGAGTCATGGATTCAATCTTAATGCCTTGATGATCCCCATCATCTCCAAGCTTTGGCCCTTCTCCACTTGATATCCATCCTTGCACCAAGTGTTTCGGCTCCAAAAATGATATTCTTGAAAAGTAACTAAGAGACTGAAACAAGAGAGTTATTAGCAACAACATAATGTTGTGATCATCATCAAAATAACATTGGTATGAAACACCAATACTCAACAATCTCCCATTTTTTAATGATGACACACATTATGTAAAACATAAAGAAATAAAGCACAATGTTAATGAGTTCCCCCTACTTATATGCAATAATTGTAAAATGAGATACACAATTGTAAATACTCATTATACCAAATGAATTAATGAGAAACCATGGTGACATATAATAGGCATGGATTTCATAAACCAATTGCAATAAGAATAAAACTTGCACACAAGAATGGTTTATATAATCCCACATATCTTACCCCAAAGATATATCTCTCCCCAAGTGCATATGTATAAAATACAAGAAATACATTTACATAATGCATATATCTCTCTCCCTTAATATCGTCAAAAAGGTGGACATAAAAAATATCCCATTGTCATCTTAATCAAATATGTGACAATATGCAAGAGTAAAGAAATGTATGATACCAAATTGTAAAAATTTAGTGGGTATCAGTCACTATCCCATGCTCCCCCTAGATCATAGAAATGGTCAACTTTGACTTCTAGGTTCTAATACCAATTGTAAAGTAGGAGATAAACAATCTCTAACAATCGAGATAATACCAATTGCAGAAAAAGAATCTTGAAAGATAATCCTCTTTACCACTTGATAAACATAAATTGAAGCCACGGGCCTAAAGTGTATCAAAGCAATAGATATGGAAAAATCAAGTTTCAATGATACACAATGACATTGCCAAAACAAAATATAACAAGAAACATGTTGGTAATATTAATGGGTCAAGATCAAGACCATAATAACCAATTGTAAATAATGATCTTTATCAAAACCCAAAATAAGAGTTAAAATATGTTTTAAAATATTTTAAACATATAAGATATAATAACTCCCTCGTTGTCATACACATGATTAAAAAACTTGCATGTATAATAATGTATTCCCCAATGTCCACATTTTTCATGAAAAATAAATTTGAAAACATTTTCAAAACAAGAAACACATACAAACAATGGGTATGCTAAAAATAAACATTTAAGCATAATATCCACGGAATATGCATATGTGTGAGGAACCTAAACATTAGGGAACCAAACCCAAGAGGAGTTTGATTTCCTAATGTAATCACATGAGATGATCACATCCTTAACTAGAGAGTTGATGTAACTATCCCTCTCTTGCACACTACCCTTAGTGGGAATCCATAAACTCAAGAATTTTCTAGGCAAGGGTTTTGCCTTTGCAAGAGGGGTGGATGTGGCATGCTTAGGTGTAGAAAAGAATTCCTTGGCATGCATAGAATAATGATTTTGCTTCTTAGCAAAAAATGAAGGATTTTCATTCTTCCTCACCACCTTGTGATTTACATACTTCTTGTTGGTGGTATTGTTATACAAGAAACATGATGATTCTTCTTAGATGTTGTAGCAATATTTCTTAAATTTGCACCAAAAGAAGAATTAGAGGTGGGTTTGGTAACCACCTTTAGAGTGTATCCCAAACCTCCTCTATAGTTTGCCGAATGTTGTTTTTCAAGCAAACCTTGGAGTGAATCCCTAGAATAAACAAAGCTTTTGAGCTTTTGGGATTCCTCTTCGCATTTCAACATAAATTGTTGAATGCGAGTTTCTAAGCTAAGGTTTTGAGCTACTAAATTTTCATTGGTTATGCTCAAATCCTTAACTTGAGAGAGAAGTGTGTCTCTCTCACTAGTGTTACAAACATGAAAAGTGTAACGACCGGTTTTTGTAATGGCTATTATATGAATAATATTGGATGTTTCCTCTCTTTGTGTTCTTTTCCAATAGAAGTTCTTACGATTAGATTAATAGCATCTTAATCTTAGTGCTAGAGTGATCCTAGAGGTCATAGGAATCTTCCCGAAGCTTCGCGCTTCGAATCGGCACTTTCCGTGCATCTTAGTCGGTTCATAAAGGAGAGCCAACCGACTAGATTGCAAACTAGCCGGTCAGCAACACTTCTCAGACCGGCTAGTTCTTGTCAGTAAATTTCGACTGAGTTACTGTTTACAATTAGTCGGTATAAGCACATTCATCGACCGACTAGTTGTGAAACTAGTCAGTCAGGTCTTGTACTCAGACCGACTAACTGTCAGTACTCATTATCTATCTTATTCGACCTTTAGTCGGTTTGTGAACGTTCACCGACCGACTAGATCCTAGACTAGTCGGTCGACCGGTCTTCACAGACCGACTAATCATACCTTCCCTGTACAGACACTGTTCACTGTTTGATTTTAGTCGGTGTCAGTTGGACGACCGACCGACTAGATACCAAACTAGTCGGTCAACCACCCTTCTCTGACCGACTAAATTGCCCAGTAAACCTAGGTTAAGTTGTAGCCGCCGCCATTTCTTTTTATTTAAACCCCTGACCATTCCTATTCTTTCTTCACTTCTCCTAGCTGATCTTCTTCCCCAATCATCCCTCAACCTTCCCCTAGCCTTCCTTCACCCTCCCGAGCCTCCTCTCACCCTCCGTTGCGCCGGCGATCACCCCGCGAGCCGCCGGCCGGTCTCCAAAAACCCTAAAACCCACTTTTGCTCCAGATTTGCCCTATTCTCCAGATCTGTAGCTTTTCGACCGTGAGGAAATCCTTTCAACTATAGTTCTTCCGTATCGCTTTTCCGTTGTCGTGCTAGATCCGATTTGGCGACGACAATCTGGAATTCGGCGAGATCTTCTTCTACCGCAGATCCGTAGGCGTTTCGATCTTCGTTTCGTAAACGGTTAGTGATCTAACTTTAATTCTCTGTAACCCACACTGTAAATTAGAAACCATAATTAAAAATAGATTATTAGACGACGTAGGATTCCAATACAAACCGGATTAGAACTCTCAATCTAATTTTCTATTTTGCCATAACAGCGAACCCAATTACCGTAGGATACCGATCTCGTGACTCTCGTCGAACAAAAACTTCGGTACCAGGCAAGTGAAACTTGCCAACCTTGCTTTAGGACATGTTTTTAGGCCAATACTTGGTTTAGCGTGAAAGAGACTAGACCGTGAAATGATAGCGGTCTAGGCGCAAATTCGAATTCTAGCTTGACAACGAAGTTAGAATTTTCCTTGTCATGACATGTCATACAATTGCCTGTCATGGTTAATTTTCTTTAACGGTACGCAATTTCATTTCAATTAATTGCCATGTGCATCCATTTTACATATCATGTTGCATGTTGCATCGTAGCACACGCTACAAATACTTGTACGAATCCGTGTTTCCGTGTTACCGGCTAGGCACCCGTTATGCGGGCATAACCCTACGCCATACGTGTTAAAAACACTTCCTGGCCCGTGATCCAGAAGCGAGCATTACATGTTCGGGGGTAGTGCCCTGGCTCGACACACGTGGAGGGGTAGGGATAAACGGTCACTTGAGCGTAAGAGTTGGCCCGTACAGCCACTCTAGCCAAAGGGCGGAATCTCTGTGCATGCCGTGCTTACAATTCTTGTACTTGTCATGAAATTGTTTACTTGCCATGCCATGTTACATGCCATGATATAATCATGCCATAACATAAACTGCTGTTGTTCTCATTGCATAATGTACCATGTCATAACATACTCTAGAACTGCTAGGTTGGTTTTACTTTTCCTAGTTTACTTGCACAAGTCTTGTAGACTTGCTGACATGTGCCCCTTCTCTTTGGGTGTCGCATGTTAGTTACTGAGCCAGAGGTTGCAGTTGAGGACGACGAGTTCGTAGAGTACGTGCCCGATCCCGTTGCTGACGTTGAGTACGAGGACACTGATGACCAGTCCTAGTGTTCCTCCGCAGTTCTATCTTTAGTTGTTTTGTTGTTATCGGTGAGTAGCACCATTTTGATGTTAGTTTCTCGTTGGCCATGCTGGACCTTTTTCTTTGGACTCTTTTGTTTGCCTGGTGGCATTTCTGCGGTTGTTGGATATTTTGTTGGACCTTGAGATTGATAAATTTTTATTCGTCTCTCTATTATTGTTATCATTGTTCCGTGTCACATTACAGGGACCTGCTACTTTGTGTAAATTGACGCTTATCGGAATTGCGGCTTTGTAGCTTCAAGTCTGAGCGGACCTTCTCACGCTTCACCTCCATGTTTTTGGGAAGCGGGGCGTGACAAAAAGCATCATGATTATTTACACTAGTAGATTCTAAAGCATGCACCCTACTCATAACATTCTTAAATTTAGATTTCAATTTATCATATGAGTCGACACACTTACTTGCCAAGTTGGAGGCCACATTGAAGCGGTATTCGAGCTCCTCGTAGGATATCTTTTCCTCCTCAACTTCCTCATCACTTTCCTCCTCACTAGAGCTTGACGAAGACTCTTCCCCATTAACCATGATGCACACTTCTTCGTTGGAGTTGAGCCACGCCTCTATCTCTTCATTGCTTGAGCTAAAGGAGATTGATGAAGAATCATCAAAAGCAGCGAAGAACATGTGAGCTTGCTCCATGTCATCCTCTTCTTCTTCACTTGATGTGTCCTCGTCGGAATCATCAAATGTACCGACAAGTCCCTTCTTTTGGTTCTTGAACTTGGACTTGCCTTTCCAATGCTTCTTCCCTTTCCCATTGTATGTCTCTTTGTCGGGCTTGGAAGGACATTCTGTAGAAAGACGACTTTTTCCTTTACAATTGAAACAAATAGAATTGTTAGACTTGAAGGCAAACTTTGACAAAGATTTACCTTGCTTGTCCTTGAGGAATGCCTTGAATTGCTTGAATTGCTTGGTAAGCTTGATGGAATCATCATCGCTAACATCATCTTCTCCTTCATCTTCACTCGGAGCTTCCCGATGGAATTTCTTTCTACATTCAATTGGATCCTTCTCGGCATGGAATGCAACCCCCTTTTGCTTCTCCTGCTTCTCGGGCTTGGATAGTTGAATCCCCTTCTTGTGTTGAAGCTTTACTTCATACGCCATGAGATTTCCAATGCACTCCTCAACGGTGTATGTGGACATGTCATATGACTCCAAAATACCATTGGCCTTTGACTCCCATTGAGATGTGAGCGAGTCAAGGATCTTCTCCACTCGATCCTCTTGGGAAATCACCTTACTAAGTCCTTCCAAAGCGTTCATGATTTCTGTGAACCTTGTGAATATCTCCGAGATGTTTTCACCTTCCTGCATCTTAAACAACTCATATTTAGATCTAAATATGCACTTTTTAGATTTCTTTACCTTCAAAGTCCCTTCATGAGAAATCTCCAATGTATGCCAAATTTCGTTGGCCATTTTGCACTTGGAGATGCGGTTGAACTCATTTGAAGTGAGAGTGCAATGGAATGCATTCATAGCCCTCACATTAAATTTGATCGAGTCCTTCTCCGCTTTTGTTCTCGAAGCCACGGGTGTAGTAGGCTTCTCAAATGGCGACTCTGTGATATCCCAAAGGTCTTGACCCTCCAAGTAGATCATCATCTTGATCTTCCAACTTGGGTAGTTGGTTCCGTTGAAGAGCGGGGGTCGAACGGTTGATAAACCTTCTTCATGAGACATGGATGAAGCGTTGTATGCCATCGTTGTTGTATGCTTCAACCTTGCTCTGATACCAATTGTAAGGACCGTCTACCATGCAATACTAACAACAAACACTCTAGAGGGGGGTGAATAGAGTAATGGAAATAAATTGTGCAATTAAAACTAAACTTGCAAATGCGAAATAATAAGTGCAAGAGAAATTAATCAACACAATCAATCCACACACAAACACAAGAATTACCCTGGTTCTCCAAACTTGGGTTCATCCAGCCACACCAATATCCACTATAATTCTCACACAGAGAAGTGAATACAATCTTACACAGAGATACCTCACACAGAGGATTTGGATTCTCACACAGAGAAATCCTTGCTTTCACACAGAAAGACGTATGCTCTCACACAGAGAGACTCAAACTCACACACAGAGAGATCTCAACCAACCATCACACAGAAGGTTATACTCTCACACAGAGAGTAACTAGCTCTTACATAGAAAGCTAGGGTTTCAATGAAATAACAAAGTAAAACAAATACTCTTACATATGCCTTGAGATGAACTTACTCATAAATGAATACAAGGCATGGAAGAGGATCTCCAAGTGATGAGATTTGCTATAATTGCACTTGGATGATTTCCCTTGAGCTTGACTTCACTGCATGAAGGAGATTTAGAGCTCTAAGAGGGAAATGAGAGAGTTTGAGAGTGGCTTAATTAAACTCTAAAGATTTTCAATAGCATCAAGAAGTTCTAATGAACTCAGCCCTCTCATATATATAGGAACTATATATCAACTCTCAAAACCCAAGGAAATAGCCAAAAATAAAAAGCTGTAACGGCTAGTTTCTGGGCAGAAACGTCTCTGACAATCGACTGAAGAACAAATGCCAGTCGACTGTCCAATGACTAAATAATTCCAAACGGCTATAATCTGAGCCACGACAGTCGACTGATGAAGAAGAAACAGTCGACTGAAAATAGGACAGGTGCTTGTTTGACCTTCAGCAGGCGACTACTGCCAGGGATAGAATAAGACAGAGAGTTGCACTCTTTCTCCCAATAAGCATACATGCGACTGAAGAACAAATGACAGTCGACTGTAAAATAGATAGGCGACTGTTTATCCTTCATCAGTCGACTGCTGCAGGAGATGGAGAAAAACAGATAGATGCAATATTTGCACTTACGCCTTTCAGACGACTGTTGATCATATCACAGGCGACTGTAAATATACAGGCGACTGTAAGTTGAACATCAATCGACTGATGCAACAAGCACACGTAGAGTCAATAAAAGGATGACTTGAGCAGTGCACCGTAGTCGACTGTAGAAGGCTCGACAGGCGACTGGAATCACCCAGTCAACTGTGAATCCTTCAATAGGCGACTTTAGGAGAGCCAGAGACTCCAAATGAGTCTTTGGTCTAGATGAACCAATTAGATTGGATTCTATGATAATCCTAAGTCTTACTAAGATGGTTAAATGCATATGCATGAATGAATAGACCATCTATCAAGGCATTACATTAAACCTAGACTCAAAAAAAGAGAAAAGCAATAAATGAAACATTACATGGATCACATTGCTTTCCTTAGAGTCTATGGCTTCAATCTTGATGCCTTGATGCTCCCCATCATCTTCAAGCTTTGGCACCCCTTGAGTCCAAGCTTTGGTCCTTCTCCACTTGATTTCCATCCTTGCACCAAGTGTTTAGTCCCCAAAATTGATATTCTTGAAAAGTGACTAAGAGACTAAAATAAGAGAGTCATTAGCAACAACATAATGTTGTGATCATCATCAAAATAACATTGGTATGAAACACCAATACTAAAAATTCTTCTACAGTTTGCTAAAGTTGTGTTATCAAATGCTAAATTGTTACAGGTTGCTAATTATATTACAAATTTTTATTAAATGATTAAATTGCTGCAGGTTGTAAATTTCTATTAAATGCTTAACTGTTACAGGTTGCAAAAATTACTATCAATTGTTTAACTGCTGTAACTCTTTCATACTAAACTGGTTAATTGTTCATATGTACTCACACCAAGCTTGATTGTAAAGTTATGGATAAATTGATGGAACATAGATTTTAATTGGCATTCTTAACATTGGTTTCACCGGGTGTCTAGGATCATTTGTGTCCAAGTTTTTGGTCACCCTGCTTGCAGGCATATTGAACCTGCTTGGCCAAACCTGACTGGCTGTGAATGCATATGCCAATGTTAGAATCTCAATTATCATCGACGTAAACATTGATTACGGTTATATCTTTATTTCAGCTTGGATTAATTAAAATACTAAACGTTTTGTTTTGGAGATTATCTTACCGAGTAAACCTCGCTGACAGACATTTTGCTTTATTGTTTTATGAAATGTCTGTCAGGTATCGATAGTGAGTTCTCTGAAGACACTACTACAGAAGTCGAGCCAGTGCTTGACGACGCCAATTGGTTGACTCGAAAGGACGCACAAGAGCATGCCTTCCACTCCCAAGCGTAGGAGTGTCAATGCGATAAAAATATCCGATGAGTACCGAGTCGGATCACATGGACAACTCGTTCTATATTCACAAAATTTGATCGATAAAGAAAAATAAAGTGTTTTACAACCACCTCGCTAACGGAGGATGAGTGTGGAGAAAGTGTGGTGAAACTAAAAATCTATCCTAAGTGGATAGGGTTAGAGAACAAGGTAGGAGTTAGGATGGCTAGGAGAAGAGCATTGGTTGCGGGTTCCCTAATGATGGAGTTAATCGAGCCCAAATCACCCACATATAACTCAATTGATTTACCGGCTAAGGAAACTCAATCGGAATATTTAGCATTCAAGAACACGACAATTAGCAATAAGCATGGATATATTATCATGGCACTAATCAAATTAAGAACATGGATTTTCTCAAATTGCCCTCTCGGGACTTAGCCAATAAAATTGTGCCCTAATTACACATCCAAGATTAACATTCAAAATGAGCAAGAGGCAATTAGGGCAAAGATTAACAACCCACATCAAGAATCACAACCTAAGAAAATTAACACTACACAATCATACTAAATAAGATGAAAATCTTATACGAAAGCTTCATCCAAGTTCAATACAAATATGAGATATCAAATTACAAAAAGGGGGAAGAAAGGTATCACCCAAGCTCTCCTCAAATGAGCCCTAGCCTCCTCCAATTTGCTCCTCCACCAAGCTTCTCCAAGCTCCACCAATGGCGTCCAAGCCCTAGACCAAGCCACTTGGGGAAAAAGAGGGGCAAGACCCCAAAAATCTGTGAAAAAATCGTAAAGGAACCCTAAAAAAACAATTCTGGCCGAGCGCTACCCAAATTCGCATCCCAGGTGCTTCTTAAGTCGTTGCGGGTCGGGTTTGGGCTCCCCGACCCGCCAATTCGCGCCCGCCTGCGCCATCAGGGGACCGGGTCGGAGACCCGGTCCGTTTCTTCGCCAGCCCAGCTTTGGGGGTGGGGCGCTGGAGCCCGCTGGGTCAGCCAAGCGGGCCGGCCCAGCACCTATTCGTTTTCCTTTTTTTTTCAAATTCTTTTTTTTTTCTAGAGCTGTTGCGGACCGCTCCAAGAGCGGGCCGCTGGGCCTTGATTTTTTTATATTTTTTTAAATAAATTTCTCAGCGCCCCGAAGCGGGCCGGTGACGGAATTTAGCGGCATTTGGCACCACGTGGCGCCACGTGGTTGCGCCACGTGGCGCCCCAGTGAATTTCCCTTTTCTTGATTTAAACCCCCATTTCTCCTCCAAATAATTACCGAAAAATACCTAAGAGTCCCAGAAAAATCCCAAAAAATTCTGGAAAATCTCCAAGACTCTCAGGAGTACTTGAAAAATAGGAGAAGGAGAAATTGTCTAATGATGAGAAAATTAATATAATGACTATTAAAAATTAATATTGACCTCCCAAAATTCATATAAAATATTCCAATGCTCAAATAATTCCCAAAAAAATGGAGATATGATCAAAATAATGACAGGAGCATAGGAAAAATAATAAGAAGCCAATACAGACGATAAAATCCATATTTTGTGCCAAGAATGAAAATAAGCCCCGAAAATGACAAAAAGTGAAAATATACCCAAAAGAGCACGATTAAGTATAACCTTTTGCACAAAATAGGGGTAGTTAGGGGGTATAAATATACAATTTTCACTCCGAATCACACACCCGAACTAGATTTTTGCTAGTCCCTAGCAAAATATGCGATAAATTCGGATTAAAGTGAAAAACATGTACCAACTCAAGATATCACCATGGCACACCCCAAATGATATTTCCAAATGATTTCAAAGCCAATATACCCAAAGTATGAAAATAAACAACAAATGACATTCTCCTCAATCCAATTCAAGGAAAAGTGAAATAATAAGCACTGTATCACATTCATTAGGATATATCGTAAATGGCAAAGTTTCTAACTTTCATGGAAATGGCCAAAACAAAAGAATTTCCTCTAAGTTATGGAAGATGAGATTGCATCACTCACGTTGCTTATTCTTTCATTTTTTTCATTCATTTTTCTTTTCTTTTCTTTTTCCTTCTTTTTTTTGTTGTTTTTTTGTTTTTGATGTTTATGTTTTGCATTCACGCGAAAACGCCATGAAATGCAAACACGACCACATTTGCATACACGCGAGGATGCTATATATGCAAATGGGTGGAATGATTCCCTAAATATCATCTTTGGCATCCTCCCCAATGTTTCGTGGGGCACCGGCTACTCAATTTGATTAGAAAGAAACATTCACTTATATTAGCTCTCTTTTTCATTCTCAACATAAGCAAGCAATTCATCCACCCACTCCTAAGAGGAAAACAAAACATAACAATTGGCCAAACCCAATCCAACCAAAAACTACACCATTCATCCCAACACATGCAATCACTTACACCAAACTTTTCCCAAATTGTTTCAAAGAGAGCATCACGACATATGAAATAGTTTCATATATGGCATATTAACATTTGACTCCAAATTGGAAAAGAAATGACAGCGTGCCAATCAAACATCGAAGAGTTGATACCAAAATGATAATCCGAAAAAATTGCATGGCATTAAAGCATGTAGGGACTACGCAAAGAGCTAGTGGCATATAAACAAGGAGGCCAAATAAGATATGCAATATGAGTAAGTGAAACCCACGTCCTGAGAAAATGATCTAGCAGCTTCCCTCTTCGCTTTCTTCTTTCTTCTTTGTTTTTATTTCGTTTCTCGTTTTTTTCTTCGTTTTTCATTTTTCGTTTTTCGCCGTTTTCGTTTTCTGAATCCACCGGGTTCGCCTTTTACTTATCTTCCTCGAGGACGAGTAAGAGGTAAGCTTGGGGGATTTTGATCACTCCTTATTTTACACCTTTTTCCCGCATGTTTGCATGCCATTTAGATCGCTCAAATCATGTTTTTCACGATATATCGACGATATTGCGATGCTTTTCACGATTTGTTGTTTTTGTCGCATTTCAGGTGATTTGAAGCGATTTGGAGTGATCTCGAGATACGCCTACTCCAGAGTGTCACCGATGACCTCCCCGAGGGGTATTTTGATGTTGGAGAGGAGCGGAAGAAGAAAGAACATCGCAGGAGCGACGAGGAGGCCAAAACAAGCTGTTTGGGCATTTTTGGTGTCTCACTCGGCCGAGTGAAGGAGTCACTCGGCCGACCAGCGAGACACCGCTCGGCCGACCTGATCAGACACGCTTTATGTGTGCACTCGGCCGAGCGACGGAAGCCACATCGGCCGAGTGACGAGACCCCGTCCGCCCGAGTGGCACCCAGACGAAGCCATTCAAAAATCGCCAACTTACTGTTTTTCGTCTGCCTGAGCTTCAGAAGACCCACTCGGCCGAGTGGCAAATGCCGACCACCCGAGTACTAAGAAGCCATCGGCCGAGTGACGACAACTCACTCGGCCGAGCGACTCCCGAAGTGAAGACTCCCGAAGACCCAGACTTACTGGAAATTTACAGGGTTTCTCACTCGGCCGAGCGACTTTTGTCACTCGGCCGAGTGTGACGCGCTGCCTGTAGCGAAAATTGCGGATTTCAGGCTGCGCAGGGGCATTTTGGTCACAGTTTTTTGGACGATTTTGGGGGGTATTTAACCCATGTTTTTACCCTAGGTTAGAGAGCTTTTTCTCTTAGATTTTTGCAGCTTTTTAAATTAACTTTTTAGCTTATTTCTTGTGATTGGAGAGGAGACAAAAGTTGATTTTTGTTGGATTATTGGAAGAACTCCATTGGTTTGTGTCTCTCTCCTCTAAAAATACTATTTTTATTGCTTATCTCAATATTGTGATGAATTCTCTTGTTAATTTCATTGATTATTTTTGTGATCGTGCTATGAATTGTGAGTAGTCCTTACGTCTTGGGGCGTGGGGATGAACGATGATGTTGATCCTAATGCTAGTTTGCCTAGGTTAGGGTTTGCAAGAGATTAGACCCAAACCTAGGTTAGCTATAGACCGGCAACAGCGCGAGAGCGTGAGCTAGGTTTTACATTTAGTTGCAACTAGTTCATCCAAAATTTTATTCTAAGAAATTTTGATACCAACGAATCACATTGACGAGATACGGTGAGTTACGGGGATTCCCCATTCCCTAGGCGTCTTTTATTTGATTTGATACCTCCATATTTTGTCTGACGATTGTGACAAGATCGCCAAGGGCAAATTTCTCTCTTTTCTGTTCTTAATAGCCAGGTTGATTGGAGCAAGCACTTTCATTCGTCCTCCCTGTGTTCGATAACACGCTCGCCGCTACTCCGTCCGCTTGCGGTAAAACTACAACCGTTCTTCGGGTTACATTCCAGAGCGATCACATACTTTGACCAGGGCTTGTGGTTCCCGCTCCATCCGTTGTACCACGAGGTCCTGGAGTTACTCGGGCTGTCGTTCTGCCAGCTGATGTCGAATTCTGTTAGTGCGATAGTCGGGTTTCTAGTCCTATGCATGAGGACCCAAGTCAGTCCGACTCTTTCTTTGTTCCGCCACTTTTTCACGGTTAAGAAATTTAGGTCGCACTTTTATTTGTCGGCGAGGACGAGTCATCCCCTCATCCGGGGCCTGCCGGGGAAAATCAAAGGATGGCGTAAGTCGTACATGTTTGTGTCACTGCCCGCCGATCTGATGCTTAGGTTGGGCTGGGGAGCACTCAGTCCTGAGTCGAGGGAGAAAGTCAGCCTCAGCGCGGCCAAGGCGGAGCAAGCGGTGCGGCTGGAGGCGGTACCCCAAGAGGGCATGCAGTACGCCCGCCTTGCCCGCCCAGAGATGATAGCTCGGCTCATCTGGACCGAAGGTAACCTTAGAGGAGTAGCTTTTATTTCGAATTCGCTCACCTTGAACTCCTCCTTTTTTGCAGATTCGATGATGAGCCTTTCATTCGAGGGCCTTGACCGGATCGTCGAAGAGATGGTGGCCGGAGAGCAAGGGGCGGTCGTCCAAGTCGGCCTGCCGCCCGCCGAGGGTGGGAGAAAGAGATCGAGGCCAAGTGAGGGGGAGCGGACCAATAAGGTTGAGGGGACCAGCGGGCAGAAGAAGAAGAAGAAGATAGTGAATAGGCCGACCATCATTGGCATGAGCACCGGGGGGTCCGTCGAAGGACGCCGACATGTCGAGGTCCCCCCAACTATAGAGCTAGAGGCCGAGGAGACGCAGGGCGGCCTTCCGGTTGACCGGGCTCTTTAGGTGAAGGGGAGCGTGATGGGCAGACCGCGTCGTCGGTGGCTCCTGATTTGGCACTGGTCCCTCAAAGGGGCCCCGTGAGGTCGTGCTTAGGCCCGGGGTCGGCTGCTGAGGAAACGTGGCCTTACGGCTGTCCCTGGTATGGTCTGGAGAGGCCGACACCTCCCGGTTGCGAGGAGAAGCTGGCGACATTCAAGTTGAAGAAGGTCGACATCGAGCGCTTTCCAAAGGGCGACCTCTTAAGGCCGATCTACCCAGTTGGGAAGGGCGAGTCGGTTTTTGAGGATGCTGGTGTGGTGACGAGGATCGTCGAGAACTGCCAGTTGCCCAGGGATAGAGAGTCCTTGGCCAACATCGGCCCGATGCGGCTAGGAGCCACCATGGCGTGGTACCTCGCGCAAGTACGTTAGCGGGCTGTACTAGGGGTGTCCCCAGGTTTATCATCGTAGAGTTTGATTTTTCCATGGTCGTGTCTACAGGCCACTACGGCGATGGCTACCCTGCAGCGTCGTGCCTCTGCCCTCGTTGAGGCTGAACTCGTGATAGTGAGGATGAAGGTGGAGCTAGATAAGGAGAGGTCTAGGCGAGTCGGGCTGAAGAAGTCGTGTGTGGCGTATAAGATGTCGCTCGAAGAGTACAGGCTGCATGTAGCAGAGCTTGAGGAACAGATCACGGCTGGACGTTCCCATCAGATCGAGCTGGAGGAGGAGGTCGCTATCGGGCTTTCCCGCTACGCCGAACTGGAGTCGCGGGTGAAGGCCACCGAGGAGGCATTGGTGAAGAGGACGGATGAGTTCCGGGTGTATCAAGTGCATACCGTCGTGCCTCAGCTTGCCCAAGTCAAGATAAGGGAGCGGGAAAGGGGCCAGAAGGAGGTATTGGAGACTGGCTGGGAAGAAGGATGGAAGGCGTGTCTCCAAAGGGTTAAGGAAAAGGCCCTCTCTCTTTAGCCTCCTCTAGAGATTGACTTCGAGGCGTTGGCAGCCTCAGAGGAGGAATACAAGGAGGAAGAAAACCTCGAGGTGAGCGCAGAGGGGCCGGGGGCCGGAGAACAAGGGTCGGGCAGCGCTCCGCGGGATGGCCTGAAGGAGGCAAACGGGCGGACCAGCAGAAGTTCCTGTTAGGGAACTTGACCTTGTTATATCACCTTTTGCAATAGTTGGGGGGCAGAGGTAGGCCCATTTTGTAAGTTCGCCTCGCTAAGCTTGTAGAACATCTTGCTTTTTAATATAACGCGGATTTTTGCCATGCCAAGCGTGAGCCTTTGTTGTCTTTTTATAATTCAAGTATAATTCAAAGGTAGCGCTACACATCGGGTCGCGTGGGTAGGGGAGGGCGAGTGCACAGCTCGTTCCTTGCCCTTATCTGGTTAGGGTGTGGAGATTTACAGGCTCATTTCAGAGGTCGGCAAGAATCGCTCCTAAGTTAGGATGCGCTTAGGTGTTGAACAACTGTTTCGTGAGCCCCTTTTTCATTGACCTTTACAGGAATTTAACCTTAGCTTTTACATGAGGTCTTGGTGAAGTCTTCAGTAGTTAGGTAAGTATGACCCGATCCGTTGGCGGGCCAGGGAGTCGTTCCATCCTGCTGTAAACTGCATCAGGATGAGCGGACTCCTCTCTGCATGACGGCCCTCCTTCTCTTCTGTTGCTTGTCACGTCCTTATGCGATTCCACTATGCTGAATGGTTGCAAGGTCTCCTCGGCTGCTTGGATTCATCAGGGAAGCTGTCTTTCTGTTGTCCTCCATCAGATCGATCTTACATAGTTTTCTCGAATGGAGGTCGGAGGGAAACCCTGGGAGAAGAGGAGCACGAGGTGGCGGTGGTGCGCTGCCTCGTCTTTCGCCTCCTTGCCCATGAAGGGTTGCGAGGTCTCTTTGGGGAATCCTTACATCGAAGGGAAACCCCGAAAGAGGTGGAGGACGAGGTAGTGGTGGTGGCGTCATCTCCCCAGGAGGGTCTCCTCCGGCCCAGCCTCGATAGGAAGATAGAGGAATGGGGGGTGGGTTGTTAGGAGGCGCGTCGGTGGAGGCTGGTAAGCCCGGAGGGGCTTTTGCCTTTCCCGGCGGCGGGGATCGAGGTGGAGCGGATGCTAGTTAGGGGGAGCGAGCCGCCGCAAGTCCTCTGATTCGACTGTTTCATCTGGTTCAGAGCAGACGGAGGAGTGGAAGGCGGGGCTCCCCTTGTGTAAGAGGAATAGCCCATCGGCGATCCGTATGTAAGAGGAATAGCCTATCGGCGTGGCGGGACGTTGGGAGGCGGGCCTGCGGAGGCCTGTAGGTCCCAGCGGAGGCTGGAGTGCCCAATGGGGTGATCTGGCAGGGCTGCCCCATCCTTCTAGTTCTTGGCCCTGAGTGCCAGCGCTCGTCGGACACCGGGCGAGGGGAAAGGTTCGCCATTGGAGCTCCAGTTCCCCTGCCTCAAGTTGTCTAAGGGAAGTTGAAGACCGATAGGCGGGCCGTCCCCTGGGTAAGAGGAGTAGCCCATCGATGGCCGCTGTGTGGAAGCTATTGTAGGAGAATATATGCCCATAAGGAAATTTATCCAAATGTATACGTCTTGTTCATACTGTATATGGTACCTATTATTCTAAGTATAAATCATTTGTATTGATATACTTAGATAATATCCATAGACTTATAGTTAGGTCCTTACGTATCTAGATGAGATCTCGATTATGAGTAAGTAAGCGACCGAATATAAACGTAAGTCTTAAACGGTTCGTGGTCATAGATGTGTCGAGAACTGGATATCGACACATCGGATAGGCCACTGTGTCTTAGTCTTACCTTAGGGTAATGATGATCTCATAGTCATTCGACTTGGTGAAGTCGAAGACGAGACACAGGTGCTCATTGGAGAATGAGTTCACTGAACGACCAAATTAGAGTTATTAAATGGTTGACTTTAACTAAACTGTCTTTAATAACTCTAGGGTGATGATAGGTTAACTGGTCCTTATGACCTGAAGTCATTTGTACGAACCTGTGAGCGAACCGTGTAGCTTAGACCTATGATCTAGCTTCGAGGCTAGGCCTGCTGAAAGATCTTAGGTTGAGTTGCACCTGAAGCTCTCGAGGTGACTGGATGACTAAGATGGGATTCGTCACTTCCGTTAAAGGGAAGTTAGTGTTACAGGCTCAGTACGATCTTTGTGTTAATCCTCGGCCGGGGTACGTTGTAAGAAGCACAACGTGAATACAACAAAGACCGCCGTATACTGACCAATGTTGTCTAATAGGGTTGACAGTAAACCATACCCTAGGCCAACAGGAACACAGGCTTGACGAAGGGACTATAGCAAACGGAGTTCATCACTGACACAGCCAATGTAAACCTAATGATACTTTTGTCAAAGGTTCGATCACAATATGATGATTCTGAAACAGGGACGACAGCTACTGCTCGTAGTGACCGTCGTCTAGGGGTTCCGAACCCCAACCTGTAGTAAGGTCAGGCTCTAGGGTCTCACACCGAGTAGTGTTCGTGTCTTAGTAATAGGAAGATTAATTGAGAGAAAATCATTCGATGATATTCACAAGTCAAGTTGTGAAAGTTAGTCGCAATAGCAATAGGAACAAATGTTGCATTTGATGCAAACTAAAGATTAAACGTGTCGTAAATTGGTTACGACAAATTTAGTAGGAACAAATATATTGGAAAGTGTTACCTGGATGACGGGATCGTCCCGGTCTAAACACAGGTTCAAACCGTGTCCAAATCGGAGCTCAAACGAGCCCAGAAACGCGAAAATAGTCCAAGGCGAAGTGGGTTAGACCCACTGGGCTAATAAGCCCATAGACAAAGGCAAACGGGTGTAGCCTGCTGGCTACAGTGGGCGTACACCTGCAGCAGCAGCGGACACGGTCCGCTGCATGCAGCGGGCCCGCGCTCGCTGCAAGCGGGTGCTCAGCCCAAAAATGTGCTTCTCTCAAGCGAAAGAGTCCGTACAAGTAATATAATCTGGGAGTCAAAATGTCGAATCCTCGGGAGAAAATCTGTTGCAACCATAAAGCTTAAATCAAATAGAAATCCAATGTAAAGAAACTAACCACTTATGTTGACGATGGTTTGAAAGTGTTTGATTGTGATTTTTGGTGCATGAACAATACGAACAAAGAAACTTCGTGTATGAAAATATTTATGAGAAATATGCACATGGTATGGGTTCATTAGGATCCATGATTCGTATTAATTTGGTTGATTAAATATAACTCAATAAATTCTCCTTTTGGGAGCAATTCACTGGAAAATACCCTTATGGGGATTAAAGCACAATATTGAATAAAATCGTTGCTAAAGTTATAATATTTTTAAATATAAGCGATGAAAGTCCCTTTTGGGGAAATCAAAACTCACCCTTGTGGGGTGATCATCTACTCAAACACGTTCTTTTGGAAGATGAAGAGAAGATTTAATAACAAAGACTATAACTTTACCAACATGACAATTTTAGCACGACAATTCAACCAAACGAATACAAATCATATCCCCTAACTACACCATACCATGCACAATGAAAATTTAGCCACTCATACTGAAAATAAACATCAATTTCATCACAATAACCATAGTTCTAAGCAATAGGATTAATTAGAATTCAAAATACGCAATAGAGTTCAAAAGATATCACCAAATACGCTCTCTTTTAGCCTAATAAAACCCTTCTTCTTCCTCTAAAAAGCCTCTGAAAATTCCCTCAGGTTGATCTCTGTAATGTCAGGGATTTCTGCAAAAATCGGCTCCAAAATCGCCCAAATACGCCAAGAATACGCCACAAAAGCCCTAGAATACCTTAAATACAATTCATTGCGGGTTTTAATGTGCTAACAGGTCCAAAACTGCACCCAAATCACTCAAAAACCCAAACCCACGATCGCAACAAATACTGGCCGTCCATCAAAGCGGGATCCGCCTTCGTGCCGCTACGTGGCCTCCAAAAATCGTGCGCCTGCATCGCAATCGCTTCGGATCGAATTCGCCTTTATTCGTTACCGTTGGATCTTAATCCAACGATCAGCGCTCAGCCACGTCACCCCATGGATCGCTACCATTTTCTTCGCTTCGGGTTGCTTCTCTGCCGTTCGATCTCGATCGGACGGTCAAATCTCGACCGCTTCGCATGCGCTCTCTGAATCCGCTTCGGAATTAATGGGGACCGTTAGATCAGGATCGTTCGGTGTCAAAGGTGCCGCGTCGCTCGCTTCGTTGGTCGTCAGATGCACGCGGGAGACAGTAAGATCGTGACACGTGTCCGCGTTAGAAGTTGACTCTGCGTTCGAGCGGGCGGAATATGCTCCGTTCGATCGAAATCGAACACTAAAAAAAAGCCGTGTCGCCCCTTTGTGCTACGCCGTCTAATCGAATCTCAACGGACGAGATGACGCCACGTCGTTCTCTCTTTGCTGCGTTCGCTGCTTCGATTGCAGCCGCTGGATCAAAGATCAGCGGCCAAGATTGCGCCACGTCACCTATTCTCAGTTCGAATGCGGGAGCAACGACGGCCGTTGGATGAAGACGGGAACCGTCTGGATGCTGCCACGTGGCGGCATTTGATTTGCGGGCGACCGTATTTTCGTATTTACTTGCGTATTTCCCCATTTAATTGGTATTCTGCATTCAAAAATTCATAGTAATTAGCACAGATCTCAGAAAAATACAAATAAATAGTCGTTGGAATCGTCAGATCGAGACCAAGCCATGAAAAATATAAAAAGGTAGAAACACTCAATAAAATTCATACTTTGTGCACAAATCAAGTGATATCTCTAATAAATAATGGTGTACAAAATACGAACGTATTAGAGACAAATTAAACATCATTTACACACAAAATATGGCTAAATAAAGGGTTAAATATGCAATATTCACTCCGAATCAGCGGGCACGGCCCGCCGCTTGCAGCGGGTGCACGCCCGCTGCCCAACGGGCGTGCGGCCCGCCCTTGTCTCCTTGGGCAGTCGCGCCCGCTAAGCTTAGCGGGCGCGCCCGCAACTTAAGTTGTTTAGGGTTTTTTGAAATCCCAAAATGACGGCTACGAATTTCGATAATTTTCCCAACTTTGAGCAATTGTTTGAGGGGTCAAACGAAGTCGAAATTCATCGTCGTTAATTCCTACGCGTTCACCATTCGAAGCTCTTCGGATTGATAGCTTGTTTGGTGTCTAAAGTTTACTATGCAAAGAGAATTAATTAGTTAAAGTTTTCTTTTATGAAAAGCTCACTTAAACTAGAAATTAAGCCAAAGTGGCTTAATTGATTTTTCTCCCATTCGCAAAAGTCCCACATTGCTCGCAACGAGAGAGTGAGTGCCGACTCCCTATATAAATAGGGGTGCACTCTCTTCGTTGAAAAACACACCAATTCATCGATCGAGTAGCTCCAGACTTTTAGAGCAAGCTCGATCGACGACTAAACTTTTCTCTCTCTCTCTCTCTCTTCCTGTTCTCCGAAGTAGTCCTAGCAAGACTACGAAGGGAGTTTGGATCTTGATCCGGACGTCTAAGACGCGGGTTCTTCTCAAGTGAAACTTTCTACCGCTTGTGATAGGCTCGGAGGCGAAAGTCGGTTCGGGCGGATCGGTTCGAGGGTGCAAGGCGGCTCAGGCGGTTAGAGTCAAGGCGGCTCGTCTACGAGGAGCTTCTGAAGACGGTGTGGTACATCTTGCCTGCTCCAGGGCCAAGATTCTGGGTATGTGGTTAAGTAGTTTTAGTGTAGATTTAATTAGTCGCTTTAGAGTAGATCCCTCTTGGGGTGGTCAGATCCACCCCAAGTTGACATAGATCGGTCTAGGTTCTGGCTCCCTCAGAGCCTAGCTAAATAGTTTAGCTAGTCTAGAAAATTTTGTTTTCTATTTCCGCTGTGCTTTTGTGCCCCTGTGGTCCGTCCGACTTAGGACGGATACAGACCCGAGCTCTGGGGGTCCGCCAAAACCCCAACAGCTATCGCCTGTCGGTGACGGGTCCATTGATGGCCGGGGGCCTCCCTTCTGTTCGGGCGGGGTGTCTCGAACCTTTTCATACTTGATGGAGGGGATTGAGACCGGTCCTCATATTTTCTTTTTCCCCTTTCCCTTCGGAGGGGTGAGGGGAGTATTTATAGAGGGATTTTGTTGATGGTTTCCCCAAAGTTAATGCGATGAGCTGGCATCATCAATGGGCTCCTCAGAATCACGCCCTTTGGGAACCACCTTTGCCGGTGGCGCTGGACACGATTTGTCAGCCCTTGCCACTCGGGGTGTGTGTCGCCATTAATGGCGCATTTCCCGAGCGTCCTTTCGTTTCGACGAGTCGCATCGGGGGCCTGCTTTATCGGGACCCGACGTTGTCCCGCGGTTCTTGGCTCGGTGAAGTCTGCCTCGGCCCACGTGCCCTTGTCCTTTTCTCGAGGTCCGAGTTTTCGAGGATCATGGGTCTGCTTGGGAGGATGGTGAGCGAGTGGGTATCTCAGTCTGCGCTTCTCCTCGGCTCGGGTGGTTGGACCTTGTCAGACCTTCCCCGGTTGTTTGGTGGGGAGCACGTAGCTCGGCCCGTGCCGTTCTCTGGTTTTGTTGGCGAGGGTTGGCCCTGCTCCAGAGTCTGGAGGGGGGAGCGAGCGCATAGCTCAGCCCGTGCCCTTCTTTGGTTTGGGTGGCGAGGGTTGGCCCTGCTCCAGAGTCTGGAGGGGAGAGGGAGCACGTAGCTCGGCCCGTACCCTTCTCTAGTTTGGGTGGCGAGGGTTGGCCTTGCCCCAGAGTCTGGAGGGGGGAGCGAGCGCGTAGCTCGGCCCGTGCCCTTCTCTGGTTTGGGTGGCGAGAGTTGGCCCTACCCCAGAGTCTGGAGGGGGGAGCGAGCGTGTAGCTTGGCCCGTGCCCTTCTCTGGTTTGGGTGGTGAGGGTTGGCCCTGCCCCAGAGTCTGGGGGAGAGTGAGCGCGTAGCTCAGCCCGTGCCCTTCTCTGGTTTGGGTGTCGAAGGTTGGCCTTGCCCCAGAGTCTGGAGGGGGGAGCGAGCACGTGGCTCAGCCCATGCGCTTCTCTGGTTTGGGTGGCAAGGGTTGGCCCTGCCCCAGAGTCTGGAGGGGGGAGCGAGCGCGTAGCTCGGCCCGTGCCCTTCTCTGGTTTGGGTGGCGAGGGTTGGCCCTGCCCAAGAGTCTGGAGGGGGGAGCGAGCGTGTAGCTCGGCCTGTGCCCTTCTCTGGTTTGGGTGGCGAGGGTTGGCCTTGCCCCAGAGTCTGGTGGGGGAGCGAGCGCGTGGCTTGGCCCGTGCCCTTCTCTGGTTTGGGTGGTGAGGGTTGGCCATGCCCCAGAGTCTGGAGGGGGGAGCGAGTTTGTCGCTCGGTCCGTGCCCTTCTCTGGTTTGGGTGGGGAGGATTAGCCATGCCCCAGAGTCTGGAGGGGGGAGCGAGCGTGTAGCTCGGCCCGTGCCCTTCTCTGGTTTGGGTGGTGAGGGTTGGCCCTGCCCCAAAGTCTGGAGGGGGGAGCGAGCACGTAGCTCGGCCAGTGCCCTTCTCTGGTTTGGGTTGCGAGGGTTGGCCCTGCCCCAAAGTCTGGAGGGGGGAGCGAGCGCGTGGCTCGGCCCATGCCCTTCTCTGGTTTGGGTGGTAAGGGTTGGCCTTGCCCCAGAGTCTGGAGGGGGGAGCGAGCGCGTAGCTCGGCCCGTGCCCTTCTCTGGTTTGGGTGGCGAGGGTTGGCCCTACCCCAGAGTCTGGAGGGGGGAGCGAGCGCGTAGCTCGGCCCGTGCCCTTCTCTGGTTTGGGTGGCGAGGGTTGACCCTGCCCCAGAGTCTGGGGGAGAGTGAGCGCATAGCTTGGCCCGTGCCCTTCTCTGGTTTGGGTGTCGAGGGTTGGCCCTGTCCCAGAGTCTGGAGGGGGGAGCGAGCACGTGGCTCGGCCCGTGCCCTTCTCTGGTTTGGGTGGCGAGGGTTGGCCTTGCCCCAGAGTCTGGAGGGGGGAGCAAGCGTGTAGCTCGGCCCGTGCCCTTCTTTGGTTTGGGTGGCGAGGGTTGGCCCTGCCCCAGAGTCTGGAGGGGGGAGCGAGCATGTAGCTCAGCCCGTGCCCTTCTCTGGTTCGGGTGGCGAGGGTTGGCCATGCCCCAGAGTCTGGAGGGGGGAGCGAGCGTGTAGCTTGGCCCGTGCCCTTCTCTGGTTTTGGTGGCGAGGGTTGGCCCTGCCCCAGAGTCTTATGCGTTCGAACTGAAATACTCAAGTGGAGACAACAAGGTTTGGAGATGTGCAAAAAAGAAAATATTTTATTAAAGAGGCTCACAATTACTGATAGTACTTTAGCAAGTGCTCCGCTTTCCAGGGGTGAGCCAGTTCGCTTCCGCCAAGGGTCGCCAAGATGTACGTGGCTGGTCCGACGATGTCGACGATCTCGTAGGGTCCCTCCCACTTGGCGGCCAACTTCCCTTGGCGAGTGGTCTCGGGCTTGAAGGCGGCGTCTCTGAGGATCAAATCGTCGACTCTGAAGGTCCGCTTCTTTACCCTGGAGTTGTTGTACCGGGCCATCCTCTGGCTGTGCCGGACGAGGTTCGTTAGAGATCGATCCCTTACTTCGTCCACTAGTTCGAGACTGAGTCCGAGGCCATCCCCATTGATATCTTCATCGAAGAACTTCAACCGGAGTGTCTCCTCTCCGATCTCCACAGGAACGACCGCTTCCGACCTGTATGCCAGCATGAACGGGCTCTCTCTGGTCGAGGCCTTGTGGGTGGTACGGTAGGACCAGAGAATGCACGGTAGCTTGTCCACCCACGTCCCAAGGGCGGCATCAACCTTCTTCTTCAGGGGGCCCATGATGCATTTTTTGCGGCCTCTGCCATCCCTTTGCACTGCGGGTGGGCGACGGATGCAAAATGAAGCTTGATCCCCCAGCCCGAACAGAAGTCTCGGAAGCCTTCGCAGTTGAATTGTCTTCCATTGTCCCTTACTATAGAGCGGGGTATCCCAAAGCGACATATTATGGACTGCCAGATAAAGCCCTTCATATCCATCCACGTGATGTGTGCCAACGGCTCAGCCTCGACCCACTTAGTGAAGTAGTCCATGGCGACGACTAGGTACTTCCTTCCCCTGGAAGCCTTTGGGAAAGGTCCGAGGATGTCAAGCCCCCATTTGGTGAACGGGATCGGGCTTACAATAGGCACCAAGTCGGCTAGAGGCGCTGCTGTGTGTCGGCCAAATTTCTGGCACGCCTCACACTTTTTGACGTACCGAGTCATGTCATGGATCATAGTCGGCCAGTAGTACCCCTGGCGCACTATCTTGTGCACGATAGTGCGTCCGCCGTGGTGGTTCCCGCTGAAACCCTCGTGCACTTCGCGAATGACTTGCTCAGCCTGCTCTGGCCCCAAGCATTTTAGGAATGGCAGGGCGTCAAAGTTGGCGCGGCGCCGATGGTATACTACTCCGTCAAGGAGTACGAATGATAGGGCCCTTCTCTCCACCTTCTTGGCCTGCAGTCGCTCCTCGGGCAGGGCCCCCGTCTCCAAGTACTTCACTATTGGGGTCATCCACATCGTCGTCGGGCCGACACACATTAGTTCTTCTTCTTCAATGGTGGGCGTCAGCAGGCTTTCGACGTAGATGGCCTTTCCAATCTCAGCCGCGGAGGAGGAGGCCAGCTTGGACAGGGCGGCTGCCCGGAGGTTGTTGGAGCGGGGTAAGTACTGGACCTCAGCCCTCTCGAACTTTTGGAGCTCGGCCTGGATGTGCTTAAGATAGCGCTTCATCGTCTCTTCTCGGGCCTCGAAGCTCTCTTGGATTTGTTGGACGACAAGCCATGAGTCGCTAAGCAGTAGCACGTTCATTGCCCCCACCGCTCTGCAAAGCTTCAACCCATTGACCACGGCCTCATATTCCGCGACGTTGTTGGTTGTCGGGAAGTTGAAGCGCATGGCATACTCCAGCAGGCATCTGTCAGGGGTTTGGATGACGATACCTGCCCCCGTCCCGGATCCTGTCGTCGAGCCATCGATGTGAACGGTCCATTGCCTGCCCGCATCTCCTCCGGAGGGTTCGGACAGTCCAGCAACCTCCATTGCTTACGGGGGCGCAGCTGCTGGCGGTGTGTCTGGCAGGTTCGTCGGGGGATCTTCGGTGGTGCATTCCACCACGAAGTCCGCCAGCGCCAGGTCCTTGATCACCGTCCGAGCCTTGTATGTTATGTCGAACTCGCTGAGATCGACACTCCAGTTGAGCATCCTGCCCGACCGTTCTAACCTCTTCAGGTTCTTCTCGAGGGGCAGGTCAGTGTGGATGGTGATGGGATGGGCCTGGAAGTATGGCCAGAGCTTCTTCGCCGTGGTGATCAGACAGTAGGCGGCCTTCTCGATGGGGCTGTAGCGAGTCTTTGCCTCTCGAAGAATCCGTCTCGCATAGTATACTGGTCGCTGAACTCCATTCTCCTCTTTGATCAAGACGGAGCTGACGGCTTCTTCATTGCTCGCCAGGTACAACCCCAGCTGTTCCCCCTCTTCCAGCTTTGCGAGCAGAGGAGGGATCTACAGGTAAGCCCTCAGTTCCACGAATTCTCAGACGCAGTCATCGTCCCACGGGATCACCTTCCTGTTGATATTGGGTTCGCCGAGGGCCGTGCGCAGGACTCTGAATATAGGGAGCGACATCTCTGCCGACTTCGATAAGAATCTCCCCGACGCCGCGATCTGGCCGTTCAGTCGTTGCAAATCCCGGATGGTGCGTGGCTCCGCCATGTTAACGAGGGCCGATACCTTGTCGGGGTTCATCTCGATCCCCTGTTTCGTTATCATGAAGCCAAGGAATTTCCCCGACTACACATCGAAGACGCACTTCGCCAGGTTCAGCCTCAAGCCATACTGGCACACCTTCTGGAATGTCTCCCGCAAGTCGGTGAGGTGGTCTGGGGCTCTCTTGCTCTTTACCAGTATGTCGTCGATGTAGACCTCCAGGCTCCGCCCTATTTGCGAGCTGAATATTCGGTCCAGCATCCGCTGGTAGGTCGCCCCAGCATTCTTCAACCCGAAGGGCATCTTCGTGTAACAGAAGGTGCCGCTACCGGTGATGAAGGACGTTTTCTCCTCGTCCTCCTCCACCATTGGGATCTGGTTATAGCCCGAGAAGGCGTCTATGAAGCTCAACAATTCGTAACCGGACGCCTGGTCGACCAAGTGGTCGATCCTAGGGAGGGTGAAGCTGTCCTTCAGACACACCTTATTGAGATCGGTGAAGTCAACGCACATGCGCCACTTCCCATTGGCCTTTTTTACCAAGACGACATTGGCGAGCCAGTCCGGATAGTCCACCGGCCTGATAAACTTGGCCTGGAGAAGCCGCTCCACTTCTTCCTCGGCTGCCCTTTTCTTCTCCCCTCCGGCGCTCCTCTTCTTCTGCCGGACCGGTCAAGATCCTGGGTCCGCATTCAACTTGTGGGAGATCATCGCTGGGTCGACCCCTGGCATGTCCGTGGACGACCAGGCAAATATGTCCACGTTCTCTCAGAGGAGGCTGATGAGGGTTGCCCTCAGAGAAACCGAGAGCTTCGTGCCGATGGAGACAGTCTTGCCCTCCTCTGCAACCACGGGTACCCCCTCGACCTCTTCAACAGGAGTCGGACATTGGTCGCAAAATTCTTCCCTTTCGTCAAGAAGGTCGACCGACAAGGCCTGCTCCAGGCCCTTGTGCTTGATCAACCCTATGTAGCAGCTTCGGGACAGCTTTTGGTTCCCCCGCACTAGCCCCACCCCTCGCAGAGTTTGGAATTTCACCATCTGGTGGAGCAGGCTGGGAGCGCTTCAATGGCCGTCATGCACGGCCGCCCAATGATCCCGTTGTACGCCGATGCAATGTCGACGACAACGAATTGAGTCATGTGAGTGACGACCCTCGGTTCTTCTCCAAGTGACACCGACAGGGTGATCACCCCCACAATGGGGACCGAGTGACCCGTGAAGCCGACGATGGGCCCCGTGCAGGGCCTCAGGTTGGCATGCTTCAACCACATCTTCTCGACCGTCGACATAAACAAGATGTCGCAAGAGCTGCCCGTGTTGACCAGGAGTCGGCTGATGATGGCCATTCTGATCTGAGCTTCGATGATGATGGCGTCGTCATGCGGAAGCTCAACTCCTTCCAGGTCCTCGTCGGTAAAGGTGATGGGGGTCGCGTCACTCTTCTCTGCTTCGTCTCATTGCCGAGGCCCGTCGCCATCACCTGCCGGGCATATGCCTTCCTGCTTGACGATGACGCTCCTCCAGAGGACGGTCCACCGCATATCACATCTACACGCATGACCGGCTTCGGCTGGTGGGGCTCCTCCCACTCATCACGAGGTGGCGGATCTGCTCGTTGCGCCCTTCACGGGATTCTCTCTTCTCGGACCAGTCTTCTGCCATCAACAAAGCCCCTGAGGTGACCCACCTGGATCAGCCGCTCGATCTCCCTTTTGAGGGTGAAGCAGTTGTCGGTGTCATGGTCATGGTCCCGGTGATATTGATAGTATTTCTGGAGATCTCGCCGCGCCGAGTCCAATCTCATCTCCCTGGGTGGCTCCGGCAACAGTATGGCCCTCGTCGCCGCGGCCAGCACCTCTATCATGGGGGCATTGAGCTGTATGTAGTGGGCCTGTAGGGGTCCCTCCAACCTCGGGACCTCTCGGGTGGGCTCCCTGGCTGGGGCGAACTCTCGCACCGGGCCCGGGCGATCTTGCAGACGACGCCCGGTGGGGTCGCGCCTAGGTTGATGCAACTGGTCGCACCATCGGGACCCGTTTTCCTGCCTCGGCTGGGGATGGGACTGAGGCTCACCCTGGGGCGGCCTCATAGGGGCGACCAGTTCCTTCGCTCTGAGAGTCTCCTCACTCAACGCATACCTCTCCGCCTGGGTGATCAGCACGTCGTAGTCGGTCGGTGGGTCTCAGAGCAAGGATTTGCGGAGGCTCCGGTTTTGCAGTCCCGTTTTGAAGGCTAGCATGAGCACTTCATCGCCGTAGGCCACCACTGCCTGCCTCTCATCCTGGAAGCGGCGCAGGAATTTCCCAGTCGTCTCTCTCTCCCCCTGGACTATCGTACTGAGGTAGTCCAAGGGATTCTTCTTTACGCGTCCGGCCCGGATCTCTTGGCAGAACTTTTGGGATAGTTCGCCGAAGCTCCCGATGGATCTTGCGGGCAATCTGTAGTACCATTCCAGTGCCACATCTCGTAGGCTCTGTGAGAAAAGCGGCACAGGAACGCGTCATCCACATCATGCGCCTCCATTGCCCCCCAGTATTGTTGTACGTGCGAGAGGGGGTCGCCTCTCCCATTGTAGGTGGCCAGTCGGGGGGCCTTGAATCTACAGGTCTCGGGGCTGATGTGATCCACCATGCCAATGGCGTGGCCTCCTCGGGGTAGGCGGGGCGCTCCGGCGTGTGCCCTCTCCGCCACTCTGGGGTTTGGCTCCGGTCCCGTCTCGGCTGCCAACGGTCATCATGCCCCGAGGACTGACGAAGAGGTTGCCGACTGATGAAGAGGTCACCGGGGAGGACTTCTTCCACGTGTTGGGGTTCCGATGGCCGACGGGCTACGGTCATTCCAATATCGTCGTCCCACAGCTGTTGCCTCAGGGAGCTCTCTCCGCTCCAGGTTCTCCCTTAAGAGCCTCCCGCGCTTTGCGGTGAGGAAGCGGAGCTGTTGACGAACGACTTCCTCATCGAGACGGGGCAGACTTCCCCCGAGGTGGGGACCTGGCAGGCGACAGGGTGTGCTCGTTCACGTGTCGCCCGCCCGTCATCGACACCTCCGGGATCTCCCGGTTCACCTCATTCTCCCTTCGAAGCCTTTCGCGTTCCGCGATGATGAAGCAGAGCTGGCATCAGGCAGTCTCTTCATCGAGGAGGGCTTGCCGATCGGCTTTGGCCGCATCATCCAGATGCCTTTGTGCGGCCGCCGCTTCCTCCTGGTGCCTTCGCAACCGCGCGATCTCCATTTCTTCCTCCAAGAGCTTCTGTTGGGCCGCAATCTCCTCGGTAAGCCCTTTATCCCCCATTTCTTCAACGAACTAAGGGTGAAGATTCTGCCTCACGTTCGGGGGCTCGGAGGGGCCTGGGGGTAACTCGGCTCTAGCCATTGTGAAACCCGCCATCATCTTGGCGAAGACCTCGAAGCTCTGCTGCACTGCGTGGGCCGAGGCCTGGACCGTTTCGACCTCCACCTCTCGAGGTGGATTAGTCGCAGGAGTCATGGGACGGGAGTGGGATTCTTGATCCATGGGATCCTTTCCATGGTCAGGGTTTCGGTTGACTGGTATGGGATTTGACATGGGTGTGACCCTTCGTTCCCATAGACGGCGCCAATTGTTGCGGGGTAGAACTCGCTTACAATGAATTTATATTATGGGGAACCAAAGGCACGATGGTTATGATAATGACAGGATGAGTGTAGGCTATTTAACAGGTGATTAGTGGGGTGATGAGGCTAAACTTGATGCGGGAGCTGACCACGGTACCGAATCCGGTAGGATATGTTGGAGGGGCCGGACTGCTTAGGATGAGGGCGAGCACGATCGGGGATGACGAGCTAACCTGCACAAGTAGCAACTCGTCAGAAAGGCCGGGTTGGGGTTCAACCCTTAGCCTCTCTGATGCCTAAGTCAGTAATAGGACTTAAAGCGGGGGCTAGGCACATAGGTCGGACTGAGGGTGAGTAGACCGTACGTGGCGAGCTATAAGTGGAAGAACAAAAATATGGACGACCTTTGCTCTTGTGTGTGAATAATGAGATTGAGAGTCAATTTTCCAACCCCTCCACCGTAAGAAGTGAATGGGTATTTATACCTGAGGGAAGGCGGTTAGGTGGGGCTGATCTGGCATGCTGACTCGACATGCTGAGCTGGCCCAGCTGTCAGCAGAAACTTCGGGCGAGGATGTCAGGAACAGGAGTGTCAGACACGCTTTTATCAGACGGTGCAACGGCCAGGGGTACTTTTATCAGGGTGTCAGGGCCGAAAGCATTAAGTGTCAGGGGGCGCAGCGGCCAGGGGGTGCTTTTGTCAGGGTGTCAGGGCCGAAAGCATTAAGTGTCAGGGGGCCCAGCGGCCAGGGGGTGCTTTTGTCAGGGTGTAAGGGCCGAAAGCATTAAGTGTCAGGGGGCGCAGCGACGAGGGGGTGCTTTGTATGATGGTCGGGCGGCGTTAGTGTCAGTAGCATCCTTTGTACTAGGTTGTTTGTCATGTCCGATGTGCCAAAGAGCCATCGATGCACGTCCGAGGTACGGCGCTACCGATGGGGTCGCCAGGTCGTCCCGAATGGAGGGCACGTCGTCCGGCCACGCACCTTGTGCGTTGTCCCCGGCGAGCTGGTGGGGGGGCGAGTCGGGTGACGACCGAGACCCTGGAGGAGTGCGGCTCCGCCATCGCCCATAGTAGGGTGCGCCCTTCCTTCGGTCGTGTCGGGCTCCGAGGTAGCCTGGCGCTCCGTTGTGGGTGAGTTAAGTGCGCGGTCTCTGAAGTCGCTGGATTGGCGCCCTGGAGCAGGGCCCACCGACCTCCGGGATGGAAGAATGACATAGGTAGAATGTTTGGTGACCCAGGGATAGAAAGTCGGGCTATCACGATCTTTAGGTCGTAACAGCTATAAACCAATGCTCTGATACCAATTGTAAATACCCTGGCTAAAAGGAAAACTCAAGGGGGGTTGAATAGTGTTTATAAAATTTAAACGATAGTTATACCAATTTAAATTCCTAACCAACAATAAATGCAGAATTATAAATAAACCCAAATTGAAACAATGCTAACACAAAGTATGTTTCAAGGGTTCGGATTACCCAAGTCAACTCCTGACTTGTTCCTGGTGATCCTATGTCCCTTCTACCCGGATACCACCAGATACTGAAGTTAGAACCCTAACTTGAGGTTTCCATTAAATCCACTTGTAGCAATCCTACAAGTGAAATCGAAACACATTCGATGTCCATGACTCCCATAACTTGGGAGCAAGCAAACCACTCTCACAAACCGAGAGTTAGGCTAATGTTGAAAGATATGAAATAATGAAATAGCAACACTTACAATCACATATGCCTTGAAGTAGAACTTGAAGGAGCAAGTGTGTTATGTGTTCCAAGAAGAGAGAAAAAGCCATTTCTCTTGTCATCACCAATTGCCTAGAGGATATCACTTTGAGTCTAGGTTGGAGAGCAAGAGAGAATGAGATTGGAATTCTTGGGCTTTTGAATTTGAGAGCTTTGAAAAACTTGAAGTTGAAGGCTAGGGGTTTTCAAGAGATGATCAAGAAGATGAGTAACCCCTCAATGGAACAGTAGAAGCACTCTTTATAGGTTCTCCAAAACCCTCAAACAGAATCCCCAAAAACCCCTTTGAAATCCATGGAGAAAAAGCCAACGGATAGAATTTACACACTCGACAGTCGACTGGTGAAGAAAACACAGTCGACTGATGCACTTATCAGATGGTAGGTGAGAATTCAAACGGTAACTTACCATGTAGGACAGTCGACTGATGAAGAAAAGACAGGTGCATGTAAACCTAGCATGTGACTGTAAATCCTTCTACAGGCGACTGGCTGCAACATGGGTAAGCTAAGAAAAAACTCAGAAAGTTTGGGAAGACACGACAGGCAACTGATGTGGAACACACAGGCGCCTGTTCCATGGACAGGCAACTGTGAAACCAACATCAGTCGACTGTTACTGATAAGTGAAACTTTCCAGAGAGCAGAGTCTACAGAGAAAGTATAGACAGTCGACTGATGTTGAAGCATTGACAGTCGACTGTGCCTTGGACAGGCGACTGTCAATCCAATATCAGTCGACTGACCAAAAGGAAAATAAAGTGACCTTTGGGCAGGAGAGAGACATGCAACTGATTAACAAATCACATGTTCATGTAGCTTGGACAGAGCCTGTCTTTTGTACAGTAGTCGCCTGAATAGAGTTAAAGCTAAAAAGCCCAAAAACCAATTGATAAAGTATGTGCATAACAGGCGACTGTAGAACAAATCACAGTCGACTATTTTTAGACAGGCGCCTGTAAAACATTCAGCAGTCGCCTGTTGAAATCCCAAAATACACATGCTTAAGAAATATGAATTGGAGTCTAAGGAAATGTGATCTATTGATTTCCTAGGACAGAAATGAAGATGTGTGTGTGTTCCAACATAGTTCTACTTCTAAGCTACATACTAGAAAAGAATAAAGAGACTACATTTTGTAGAAGCCTCTCTTCTATCCAAAGTATGAGCTTGAAGTCTTCTATGAGCTTCAATCACTCTTTGATCATCCAATCCACTTTTCATGTTTGATTGATCTTTAAGTGATATCCATTGCTAATTGATCTTCATGAAATGCTTAGGCAATGGATTAACTGCAAATAGGAGATTAGTTACAAGTATTTATGTTTGCTCATCATTAACATCATGTAGGGAGAAGTCCAATACTCAACAGTATTTGGGAGTATAACATTTTTCTGATGTTTATACATATCCTCAAGGGCAGTCCATAGCTCTAGTGAATCTTAGACAGTAAGGTATTGAGTCTTTATGGTCTTGTCCACGTGGTGGCGAATATATATTCTTGAGTTCGCTTTATTAATATCTTTTGCCGAGCTATCTTTTGTAATTGTGGCGATAATGGATTGAGCTCGCATGTGGAATTTGACATCCAGCTGTCAGCTTAGATAATTGTTTCCTGACGCATCCAGGATTTTGACAGCAGCGTTTATTATTTTTGCTATTTTATTTAGAAAAGCACAATTTTGCATGAATTAATAATACTAGAGAGAATTATGTCATGCAGAGGCAATTTTAAATGAATAAACTTATTGCGAGGATCGGCCAGGCATCACATAAAAAATAATGTCCCAAAGTCCAGATATACAGTCCATTTTACATAAATGAAAAGGAAAATTACAACTTTGAAAACCACACTGGTCCCATGAAAATCTTCTTCTTCATGGGTAGCCTCCACCTCCATGGAAATGGCCGTCGGTCTTGGGCATTACTTATAATTCCTCACTACAATTTCTCTCAAAATAAAGATAAGTGCGGGAAAAATAAAATGTGTGACTTAAAAGGCTGATCCAAAACACAATTAGCCATTTATGCAAAATTTGTGCTTAAAACATGTTTATAACACATCACAGGCATCAAAGATTCATAGGATAAATAAAATCATCATATTTTATACTTAATAATTAATTGGATCACGAGGCGACATCATACACCGTTAAGTTAGGTAACTAACGACAGAGCGGTCGCACGATCTTCAAAATTATTAAGATAATGCTCGTACAAATAAGCATAAAATTTATCTTAGAATTTGTCACAAATATTTGTCAAATAAGGCATATTAATATGATCCTAAACACATGCATCATTGATGAATAATACGATGTAAATAAATTATTGCGTATGGGGGTCAAATTCGGAATAAAAACATAAAACTGAATTTTTGCCCTCATGTAATTTATTTTGAAAGGAAAAATAAATTTTCCCTTTTGCCCCTGTTTTTATTCACCAAATTTTCCCATTTATCCCCTTGTTTTTCCCATATATTATTCACTATTTCCTCTCCTCTCTATTTCCTTTTTATTTTAGGCCCATAATCCCCCTTTTCTAATTTTTTTCTTCTTCTTTGGGGCTGAGGCTCGCAGCTTTGCTGCGGGCGTCAGCCTGCTAACGCCATCCCTCGTTTTTTCAGCATGTGGAATGAAGCACGTAGGCTGTGACTGCGGGCTTCGGCTCGCAGCCGTTATTCCTCTTTTTTAAAAAAAGTGGGCCGAGGCCTGCTATGGCCCAGTTTAGAGGGATTTTTTGTTTTAAGATGGGCAGTTAAGATGGGTTGTTGGCCCATCATGCATGCGGGGAGCGTGGAGCGGTGGACACCTTCTATCGCTCTCCCCCCTTGGTCATGCATCGCTGGGCGACGATGGCTCGATGGCTTTGTGAGATGCCATCACCTCGGGGGGGCGGCATTGCACCGCCGTATGTAGGCGGTTAGGTCGTCGATGGCAGTGGAGGCCGTTGATGATCAGTAAAATTATATATACATACATACATATATATATATATATATATATATATATATATATATATATATATATATGAGCACTCCATATTTTATACCTTTTTTCTGCATGTTTTCATGACGTTTTGATCGCCCATATTGCGTTTTTCACGATTATTCGATGATATTGCATTGCTTTTCACTATTTCTTGTTTTTGTCATATTTCAGGAAATATGGAGCGATTTGGAGCAAAAATGAGATCAAAGGAGTTTCACGCACTTCGGAGTGTCGCCCACGGCTTATTGGAGGACTTATCAGTGATAGAGGATGAGCGGAAGAAGAAGGAATTTCATAGGATCGACGAGGAGGCAAAAAGGAGAAGAAAGGAGCTGAGAAGCACCTCACTCGGCCGAGCAAGACTGCTCATTCGGCCGAGTGAAAGGTTACACTCGCCCAAGGGAAACGGATACCAACTGAAGATTTTCTATGTTTCTTCGGCCGAGTAAGGAATTCCATTCGACCGAGTGAGAAATCTCACTCGCCCGAGTCAGTCAGAGAAATCAGACAGAAAAGAGCCCAAGTTACTGGAAAATCTAAGGAAGCTCACTCGGCCGAGCATGATTACTACTCGGCCAAATGAAGAAGACTGCTCGGTCGAGTCACCCCGAGAGACGGACCCCTGGGAACCCCGAAGTTACTGTTATTTTACAGGATTTTTCACTCGGGCGAGTGACAAGGGTCACTCAGCCGTGTGACCCTCTCTGACTGCTGCTAGGAATGCGAATTCTGGGCTGCGCAGGGGCAGTTTTGTCACGATTTTTTGGACGATTGGCTTGTATTTAAACCTAGTTTTAGACCTAGTTTTAAGGGAGACTTGAATTATTTTTTAGAGACTTCTTTTAGGTTTTAGACGGCAATTCTTTGGAGAAATCTCAGCTGGAGATCATTGGCTACATCATTGGTTTGTTCTTTCTTATTAAAAATCTCATTTTTATGAATTGTTTCTTATTTGCACTGAATTGTGCCATGATTATTATTGTTATTTCTGAGATTTGTATAATGATTAGTGAGTAGTTCCGTCGTTCT